>CM022300.1:446342814-446942814 GCA_011799875.1 Thinopyrum elongatum | reverse complement strand
CAAATGGAAATTCAAACTTAAGTGAAACTAAAAGTTGTTCAAATTGGAAAACAAAAATGTGCATCATGTTGCAAATATTCTCATAGCATTTATAAAAATGATTGCAACATTTATTGGAATTGTAAAAGGACTCAAACAACAAGAAACAGCAGCAAAGTAGCACTATTTAATCCTTTTTCAATTAAATAAAATCCAAACAAAAAGATATGGACACCAAACCAATTTCTAGCAGTGACAAATATTGCACTGCAAATATTGGACTAAGTTACATGTTTTGCAAAACTTATTTGGTGGCTAAACTAAATTGCAAAGCAGAAAAGAAAATCAAAAAAGAAAACAGAAAAAGAAAAACAAAAGAAAAGGAAAAGGAAAAGGAAAGAATCCCCCCCCCCAACTGGGCCTCGGCCCAGCAAGCCATCGGGCCGCCAGGCCGGCCCAGTCGCCCCCGTATACCCCCCCCCCCCCCCCCGGTCCGGTCCACCACCGAACCCTAGCGCTCATTCACCCCCTCCCCCGCCCACGCGCGCGCTGGATCTGGATTGGCCTCGAGCCGATCCCCCCTCGTCCGTCCCCGCCGGCCATCGCCGCACGGCGCCCGCCCCGACCACCGCATCGCGTCGCCCCTCGGCGCTCGCCTGACGCCGCGCCCCGTCGCCCTACGCCTCGACCTCGTGGACGCCGTCACCATCTCCTCCTCGACGGCCTCGTCAAGCCTCGCCGCCCCTCGTCTCGGCAACGGCGGTGAGGCCCCGTCCGTCCCTTCTCCCCCTCCTGCACGGCCGCACCACGCCCGAGCTCCTGTCGAGCTCGTGCTCGCGCCCGCACCACGTCGCAGCCCGCTCCGCTCAGCTGCTCCGCCCGCCCGCTGCCATCCGCGGCGCTCACTGCTGCTGCCGATCCCCTGTCGCTCTACTGCGCCCGCCGGCAGCCCCTTCGCCCGCAGCTGCTCGCGCCACGCGCCTCATGCACCCTCTGCTCCACCCTGCCGCATGCTCCGACAACGTGGCCGCGGCCCCCCTGCTTCCTCGTCGCCCAGCGACCTCGCCCCGCACCGGGCGGGTCTCGTCCCAGCGCCCGGGCTCGCCCAGCCGCGCGCCCGCGCCCCTCCTGGAGAGCCCCGTCGCCGTTCCTGCTGCTGCTGCGGCTAGCGGCGTGCCGTCGCCCGGCCCCGCGTGTTCGCAGGTCCCCTGCTGCACCCGCCTCTCGCTCGCGACGGCCGCCCCTCCCTCCGCCGGCGCCACCCGCCGCCACCGGCCTCGCCCTGCTCACCGGCGCCGTCCGCGGCGACCCCTGGCCACGCCCGGCTCGCCGCACTCGCTGGCCGCAGTCAGCTGCGCCCCGCCCCGCGCGCCTCTGGGTGTGCGCCCGAACGAACGGGTGTTGGGCACCCGTCGCGCCCGCGCCCGCTATGGCCACATGGGCCGATGACAGCTGGGCCCCACCCCCAGAATGTATTAAAAAATATATAAATAAAATAAATAATAAAAATATAATTAATAATTAAATTAACTTAATTAATTAACCTAATTAATTCTGTTTAAATAACTAATTAAGATTTATTAACTTAATGACTTAATTAACCTAATTAACTACTGTTAATTAACTAAACATGCTGCTGATGTCATGCTGACATCATCATCACTATTCTGGATAATGTTGAATTAAAATAATTAAATAAATTCAGAAAATGATTAAAACTTTAGAAAATCATATAAAATAATCCGTAGCTCAGATCGAAAAACTTTGTACATGAAAGTTACTCAGAACGACGAGACGAATCCGAATATGCGGTCCGTTCGTCCGCCACATGTCCCTAACTATCCGAACATGGAACCGTTCCCCTCCGGTCATCTGTCTGACAAATGTCCGGAACCGGGAAAACATTCCCGGATGGATTCCTCCTTCCTCGGTGACGTGCAACCATACGTTAGGACACACCCGGCACTGCATATTGCCATGTCGTACTTTGTGTTGCTCATGTTTGCTGTATATTTATACTGTTTCCTCCCCCTCTTCTCTCTCGTTAGACCCCGACGCAGTTCCCCGAGACCGACGCAGCTCCGGAGCCCGAAGACACCATTGACAACCTTGCCCTTGCCGCCGAGCAACCAGGCAAGCCCCCCTTTTGATCATCCCGATATCGCCCATTCTATTTTCTCATACTTGCATTAGAATTGCTGCTGCTACTGCTTTACCTATTCTGATGCATAGCTTGTTTATTGTAACCTGCTGTTGATAATTACCTGCATAACCTAAACTACTTAGTATAGGCTGGGTAGAGACCTATCAGTGACCCCACTTATCCCGACTGCCCCGCTGGATTATCAGAAGACCCGATCAACGGGATCGAAGACCAGACCCCGGCACCGCACATCACCCCCCTTAGTTGTAACGACACTGCAGCGCTACTATCGAGTGCCGAGGGTGAGGCCTCGTGTAGCACTTCTGATGTTAACTCTGTAGAGTAGCTATTCGGTCGTGGTCATCGAGGGTGATTCCTCCTTCCCCACTTCCGATAACGACGCTTGTTCATCCTCTGTACTAGTTCATCCTCAGCCCCTCGTGAGGCTAATCCACCACAAAGCTGGAGTAGGGTATTACACCGCGAGGTGGCCCGAACCTGGGTAAACTGTCGTGTCCATCTTCTTCCCTGTTCTTCGAGCTAGGCTGTAGGGCGGCGCGTTTGGTTGGATGGATAGGTTGAGTTCTTCGCACATGCCCCAGAGTTCGAACCTTCTTGGGTCTACGGAGCCTTGAATCCGACAAGTACAGGTGGATATGCATAATTGGGACAGGGAGACTCTGAGAGGACCGAAACAGAGAATTAAAAAACTAAAAAAGAGCTGGAAAAGCTACGGAGGAGACCTATGAACGTGGAATCCCAAATGCGTCAAAAAGAGATTCTAGTCCTTATTGAAAATTTATTGGAACAGGAGGAGATTTACTGGGTTCAACGTGGTCATGCAAATTGGCTGCTACATGGGGATCGTAACACCTCATTTTTCCATAACACGGCAACAGCGAGAAAGAAAAGAAGTCAAATTAAAAAATTGCTGGGGGACAATGGGGTCTGGGTGCAAGGTACTGAGATGAAGGACTATATTAGAGGGTATTTTTCAAATTTGTTCACATCATAAGTCTCTCAACCAGATCCGGCGGTGCTCTCTCATGTCAAAAGGAAGGTGACAGATGAGATGAATAATATCCTGATGGCTCCATATACGGAAGAGGAGGTGAGGAAGGCTTTATTCGATATTGGTGATTTAAAAGCGCCGGGTCCAGACGGTCTTCACGCTATTTTTTATAAAATATTTTGGTCTATGTTGGGAGAAGACCTAGCAAAAGAACCACACGGTGAATAGTTGTTCAAGCGGGATGGAATGATACTGCAATTGTCATGATTCCAAAAGTTCACTCTCCGGAGAAGGTTACTCAATTTAGACCGATTAGCTTATGCAATGTGGTATATAAGGTTATCTCAAAAATGATTGCTGCGCGATTGAAAACAATTTTATCAGATATAATCAGCCCAACTCAGAGTGCTTTTGTTCCTGGGAGAATGATCACTGATAATATTCTAGTAGCATATGAATGTTTCCATACTATAAAAAAGAAAAGAGCAGGTAAGGAGGGTTTGTGTGCCATCAAACTGGATATGCACAAAGCCTACGATAGAGTGGAATGGTCTTTTCTAAAAGCTATTTTGTTGAAGCTGGGTTTTAAAGAGAATTGGGTGAATTTGATTATGCAATGTGTGTCCTCTGTGGAGTATAGGGTTCGCTTTATTGACGATGAGACTGACATCTTCAAACCCACTAGAGGCCTAAGACAGGGGGGCCCTCTCTCTCCCTATTTGTTCTTGCTATGTACGAAGGGTTTAACCGCTCTCTTAGCCAAGGCGGAGGAGACAGGTAATATCGTAGGCATAAAAGTTAGCAGAGAAGCTCCAGCAGTTTCTAACCTACTATTTGCGGACGATTCATTGATCCTCATGCGAGCGAATGCTATGAACGCTGAGGCTTTGAAAGCAATTCTAGATTCTTATTGTGCCGCCTCGGGACAAAGGGTGAGTGTTGAAAAATCCAGCATATTTTTTAGCCCAAATACAGAAGTGGAAGATAGAGTGCAAATTTGTACTATCTTGAATATTATGACCGAGGCACTAAATGATAAATATTTGGGGCTACCTGCTAATGTGGGGATGGACAAAAGCGATTGCTTTCAGTTTCTAATAGATCGGATTATTATGAAGATTAGTGGATGGCAGGAAAAGTTGCTATCTGCCGAGGGAAAGGAAATTTTGCTTAAATCTGTTGTTCAAGCTATTCCAACATATGCCATGTCCGTCTTTAAAATTCCTAATTTTTTTTGCAAAGGAATCATTAACGCGATGTCGCATTTCTGGTGGGGTGATGAGGACAATCAGAAAAAAAATGCACTGGATGGCATGATGGAAGATGTGTGTTCCAAAAGACCAAGGAGGTATGGGGTTCATGGATATACACTGTTTTAATCTGGCCCTGTTAGCTAAATAAACCTGGCGTCTCTTGGATAATCCTGAATCGTTATGTGCCACAATATTAAGAGCCAAATATTTCCCGGAGGGTGATTTGATGAATGCAGTTTTAAAAAAGGGTTCCTCTTTTACCTGGCAAAGTATTATGGCGGGAGTGGAATCTCTCAGGAATGGTTATATATGGAGGGTTGGTAATGGAGAAAATATTGATATATGGAGAGATGCATGGATCCCAAATTGTGTGAATAGAAGAATCATTACACCTAGAAGAGGGAATATACTGACGAAAGTTTCAACCCTTATTGATCCAGTGACGAATTTTTGGGATGAGGAGTTGGTGAGACAAACTTTGTGGCTAGTTGATGCTCAAAGAGTCCTGGAAATCCCTCTACCGATGAATAATATGCAGGATTTCATTGCTTGGAGCTACACAAAAAATGTTTTATTCACTGTACGATCAGCTTATTTGGAAGAATGGTATAAACAGCATGGGAGGAAATTGGAGTGTACAAATGGCATGGGTAGAAGTAAGGCCAACCCTATTTGGGAAAAAAAATGGAAATTAGCTTGTCCGGCAAAAGTCAAAAAAATTGTCTGGCGCACACTTCACGGGACTACCGTGTCGTGTGACGCTGGCGAATAGACATATAAAAACTTCACCCATTTGCCCGGCATGTCCGAATGGGCCAGAGGATACTAAACATGTGTTGTTTGTGTGCCAAAAGGCAAAAGAAGTGTGGGAAAAGTTGGGACTGTATGAAGTGATTAAAAAAGCATGTGGTGTGGACCGTGCAGGAGAAGCAGTCCTGGAAGTATTACTCCTTATGCCTGAACATGAATTGGCTTTATTAAGTTCCCAGAATACACGAGAGCTGATAGCAATAACTGCGTGGTACTTATGGTGGAATAGACGGAAGCTTGTTCATGAGGGGAAGTTACAAGAGGCGTCCCAAACCTCGATGGGGATTTGGGCTATAACTTCAAATTATGTAAATGCCTACTCACCAAAGGCAAAGAGGAAAAGTGAAGGATGGAGCAAACCTCCCATGGGTTTTATTAAATTGAATGTGGATGCTTCTTTTGACCATGATCAACTAAGGGGCACAACGGGGGCTGTTATCAGGGATGATAGAGGAAACTTCATTGTAGGTGGAAACGGTAAGATCGAGTGTTGTGCGGATGCTCTGACAGCGAAAGCACTGGAACTTAGGTTTGGTTTATTTTTGGCTCATAAGGCGGGATGCAATCGCGTTATTATTAATTCTGACAACATGGAAGTAATTGACAGGATGAAGAATGGAGGTCATTCTGCAGGACCGGCAGCAGCAATTTTTGAGGATTGCTTTTTTCTGGCTTGTGATTTTCCTGTTACCAGTTTTGAACATTGTAATAGAGAAGCGAACAAAGTAGCCCATGAGCTCGCTAGAGTAGCAAAATGTTTCATGACTAGCGATTGGATTGAGGAGCCCATGGGAAATGTTGTATCTCTTCTGACAGACGATGTAACTATTATCTCTAATTAATAAATTCGATGTTGTTTTTAAAAAAAAACTATAAAGAATGTGACAAACGGAGTTTCTACACTCAAGCTCGAATGCACCAAGTAAAATCAGAAAAATATTTTAAAAATAAAGAAAACTCAACAAACATTCTTAAATTTTCTACATGCGTGCAAATTTTTGTAAAGAAAAAACATTCCTAATGCTCTGAATGAAAACAAACAAACTAAATGCTCTAGAAAGACTATTTTTGAAAGCTTTTTGGAGTGCTGACTTTGTTATTTTTGCCCAGACCTTCACAAAATGTGATTTCATCACGAAATTTTGCACAAAGGTAGAAAACTAAGAAATGTTCGTTGTAAAAAAATCAGAATATTTTGAATTTAATTTTTCAAACTTTACTGTTCACAATAGAAGCATTTGAGTTCAAGATTAGAAGAACACTTTTGAAGACAAATCCATCACATGTCGAAGTTAAACCTAGGCAAACAAAGTGAAGAAATACCACGCACAGCGGCGGCGGCTCTTACCCTGCACCTAGCTTGCTAGGGTATCTCCCGCCTCCCGTCGGCGTCGGCGTCGGTCTACCTCGTCTCCTTTGGTCTTAGGACCATGAAGGCGCGATGGATCCCGGCCCTTGCCGCGAGAGGGCTCCATTTTTATGTCTTTTTGAGTTTTTTAGGGTTTGTGGCCTGCTCAGGTATGCGAGGTTGCGGCGAGTCTCTGTAGATGGAATAAAGTCCTACCCGCCTAGCCCCCGTTCAGGTGATGTTTCTAGCATCGTCGGAGGGCGTGCGGAGATTTGTCTCTGGCGGATCTCGTGGGATTCAGTCGGCGTTTGTCTTCGGTGGATCCACGTGGATCTGGTCTTCGTTCGTCTGTGTTCGTGTGTCTACTGGTTGGATTCTTTTGATCTACGCTTCTCTTCATCTACGGCGGTTGCTGTTCTGGCATGCTGGCTGTATGGGGCATTGGCACGATGACGACGGCGCGCCTATGGCTCGCTTCAGTGTTTGTAGTTGTCGCTAGGTGGTCTACGAACCTGGATAATTCTTTATTTCTGATGCTCTTTATATTACCATGACACAGTTGATAAATAGTTTGAAAGTTTAAAAAAAATACATCCTGACAATTGCTCGGTGTGGCATAATCAAAACCTCACCAATTTATTGATCAGTGGCCCATCATCTTTATCGCTGTCGGTCACACTGACTCACCACAGCCAGCTTCTGAAATTGGCACGGGTAGAACAGGTGCCGTTTTGTCAAAGGAATGGAAGCTGGAATCAGCCACAATGACTCAACCCACTACGTACGGACTCCAGAATCGGACGGCACTCCACTATTTTCCCCGGAGCACCTGCTCCAGCAAAAGATGCCGCGTCACCTGTAGGACAATTCCGTAGTGAATCTGCCCGCAAGTCTTCCAAAAGTCTAGCAAGGTGGGTGGGTGTCGTCGCAGCTCGAGTCAATCGCAGTTGGTGCTAATCGTTCGCAGAGAAAGACAAGGTAATATGTTCAAAAAGAAAAGGAGACAAAGCTCCCATCATCTCTTGAGACGTTTCCACTCCGTTAATTTGCCACCTCAAATCCAAACCGTACAGGTGAACGGAACAGGTGAGGCAGAATGGTCTCCGGGCCTGCGCTGCGGGCGCGGCGTCACTGTTGGCTGCCCTCTCCCCGTGCGTCGCAGCAGACACCAGAGGTCGTTGCGGCGTCGATCTCCGGCCCTCCGCAGCTCTTGATGTGCGCGTCATCCCGTCCCGATGTACCATCCTTCGTCCCTTGCAGCGCGCGCGTACGTGCGTGCACGGCGGCGTCCGCGCATGCGAACAAGGAGCGGGAGGCCTCTGTATTCGGCTCATTGTCCGTTGCGTTGCAACGGGTTTGGACTTTGGAGCGACGTGCACACAAGCCGGCGCACGCCGACGGCGACGACGACGGGGACGTGTGCACCGCAACGCAGTGGACGAAAAGCGAGGATGATCGCGTTGAAGCGGCCACTAATAGCGCGAGTACAATCTGGACGTCCTTGGATCTTGCTCTTGGTCGCCTTCGTTTTCTTTCTCTTCAGATTCAGATGCTTCGCCGTTTGTTTAACCTCATCACTGGGTGGTGGTGGCACGAGCTTTTGTGCGTGGAAGCTGGGGCAAGCGCGCAATGTCATGTGTCATAGTCCGCAGTTAATCATGGAGGGTCTCGCGTGGAAGACTTTGCAAAATTACATGGAAAGATATTGTAGCAAGAATAGACAGAGTTCCCATTTCTCCTTGCGCTCGAATTGGCAGTGGATAACGCCGCGCGCCGGAAGCAACGATGGAGCGGATGAGGTCGGCGTGCGATAACTAGTTGGCGCTGACACACATCACACATGTTTTCAAGATCACCGGTCCAAGCCGGCACCGACGTAGCAGGTAGAGTGGGTACTAATGCAGTACAAACAAAGAGCGCCGCTGCCGTGACGGAGAGGAGATGGCAGCGGCTCGTCTCATGGCGACACGGCACGCCACGGCACGTTTCATTTCCGGCGACGTTTTCTTTCATTTCCGGCGACGTTGCGTTGCGTGGGTGTGGAACCGCGCCGACCGGGACAGAGTGAGTGCGCGACAAGATAAATACTCCAGCAGCAGCAGCAGCAGCAGATGCCCAACGCACAACAAAACACCCGGTCTGATCGGTTCGTGTGATGATGGACTGACGGTGCGTGACTCCGACCGTGCGTCGAGGCTGCACTGATAAACATGGCCTGAAACGCAGCGCCGAAAGACGGACACCTAGATAGATTGATTCCTTTGGTGCTCGTTTTCTCCCCCCGGATTTTCTCTCCTGATAGGATCGGACGAGAGGTCAAGGATCAGAAAGGCGGGGCCAGATCATTGAAGGCGACAGCCTAGCCTTGGTCAGATCATGGCCATGTAGTAGCAGCAGCGGAAAGAGGAATCGGCACGGCGGCATCTGAAGCAAAAGGAGGAGCACAGATCTGACGTCGTGTCTCTCTCTGCACGTGCGTCTACTTGCCTCTTCGTCTGTCAATTATCGGTGCATAGATAGACATGAACCTGTTCAGATGTACTACTACTGTACCAGCGTAATAGCATCCCGCAACGCAAGCGCAAAAGGTTAGATAATGGTGATTCTAATCTGAAGAGGGGAAAAGGCGCTTATCTGAACAAGCTAATGACCAGAGATAACATGAGGAAAAGGCACATAATCAAACCCCTAGATTGTGTGTTCTGTGCTGAAAATGAGACAAATCATCATTTATTCTTTGATTGTGTAGTAGCCAGGGATATATGGTCTTTTGACAGTCATCCTTTTCAAAAAGAGATAGGTACAAATTTTGAGTCTGTGGCACATTTTTGGATTTCTAATAAGAAGAACCTAGCCTTGAACGTAGTTTGCTCTGCTGTCCTATGGTGTTTATTTTAGTATAGAAACTCTATGATTTTTAACAACACCATCTGGACCTCTATTACTCAGGTGTGGAGTCTGGTTCACAGAATGCTCAAGTTTTGGGTAGTTCTGACCCAGAAGCAAGCAAACACAAGGTGAAGGCGTTCTTGAGCGCTCTGACAAGGAACCCTTGATCTTAAGTGGCTGAAGATGAAGACCACAAGATTTGATGTTGGAGCCAGCTGGAGTAACCTCAGGATCTCAGAAGACGGGAGCTGCTTCCACTCCCCTGCCAAGAAGCGAGACACCAATGACAAAGTCGCAGTGAACAGCCCGATGTCCACCCTTGCGATCTACTGGTCGCCCCAAGATGCTCTGGCACCGCCGCTCAAGTTCAGGAAAGGGGAAGATATGATCGTAATGTAACTCGGCACTCTGCTGGTCTCCTGTTTTCGCTTTCTCTTGCTGACAGAAGTTTAGAGTGCTGGGAGCTTAGCTCTACCAGCTTGTTTATTTTCTCTCTGCATTTCCTGTTTTGCATCAGCTTAGCTGATTGCGCGTGTGTTGTAATAAGTGCGAACCCTCAAACATAAGCTGGGTTGTATTCCGATGGTTTCATTCTTGCTAATGGAACCGAGGAGAGGCCTCCCTGTTCATCCAAAAAAAAAAAGGCGCTTATTTTCTGCAGGAAGGGAAGGGACCAACAGTGACCTGGTGATGGATGCAATACGAGTTTGACAGGCCAAGGAAGATTTGAGCAGGGATCACAGAGGACCACAGTGGCAACAGTTTAAGTGGTCAACCCAGAAAGTAGGATCAAAGGAGAAAAGGTAGCACGCCTTTTTCCTGTATACCGTATATGATAATAAATATAAGGAGGTGGTTTGCCCTGGATCACAAGGATCAGAATAGTCTTTGGCCTCAACCCTAGCTTCTACTCCTAGATACTAACTCAGTTTGAAAACGTCTAGTTGGCAGGTGAAAAGTAGCTGTCAAAATAATCATGCAGCACCAGCTGCTACTCTATCCCCTGCCATCTAGTCTAGAGAGATCAAGAAGATGTTCAATTAGGATATCCTTCTCCCTATGTGACCAACATCTGTTCAATCTACTAGGAAAGGCTACGGCATCAGCAATTCAGCATCATCAGCTCATGAGACACCACGACATTCTACACATGCAACAGGGTTACAGGCTTACCTGACACAGGATATTAGTACTCCGTACTTTCCTATTCGTGGACCATGTGTAACCGCCCATTAGCAACTGTGTGCCAGAGATGCATCATGCTTACATTACACAGACCGGATCAAGCAATTGATAATAGTCTGCGAATAGTAAAGCCCCACCTGTACTATTAGTAGCATGGACTGACCTGTGAATTCCTGCTGGCTTTATGTCACGGGCTTCAAAGCTCGTTCGTGATGGCCAACCAAAGCATCACCAACAATTATCAAACGACAAAGCAGGCCCAACAACTCATAGCTGCCAGGATCAGATCAGAGCAGGCATAACAACCTAAGATATTCCTTCAGTTGCCATCTAGTAGCAAACGCAATCGCACAAACAATGAAAATGAACTGAATTTATGTCAGTATCTTATGAGCTATCCAAAAAACGAACTGAATTTAATACAGCAATGAAAATGCCTACATGAGGTGGTATCAAACTGTTTCAAGGGCCAGGGCAAAAAAGATCTATGTCACACATTACAACCTGATGTATATACTAGACAGAAACTCAGCAAAGGACTGTCATTTCCACCCCTGAGAGGTAAAGCTATTGGAAGCAGGAGAGGACCATATCGGCTGCTGCAAGGCTAAGGGCTTTAGCATGGGAAATTGAAAAACCAAACATTTCCTACTTCAGGAAGGTTGATGATACAAAAAGGAATGCGTAAGCAACACACGCCGTGCTCACTTCTAAGTTTCTTGGACCTGGCAGTATAGGCGGAATTACCGATACCATCAAGAATGTGGCAAGAAACCAGGAAGCAAAGAAGGAGCCGAACCTGAAATAACAGAGCAGACTTAGCATCAGGAACTGATCATACCAATTCATTTCTCGAAACCAGACCCTACGTCCTCTGTAAATCCCAAAAGAGCATCAATGATTCACTTGACTAGTTGTGACTAGCACCTGAACTCAATGTGCTGGGCTAGCAACAGAAAAACATGTTCTGAATTTTGGATGCCTACTCCTAGTCCATGGATTTCTAATGTGCAAATGTGTTCTTCAGTCCTACTCCTAGTTCACATCTGATCTGCAAACATGTTTCTAGAGCAATGTAGTACTTGTAGCACATATGATCAACAGTTAGCGAATGGCCTCTGTGTTGATACCCCAGTACTTCAACCTTAAAACTCATAAAAATTTAGCAGACCATACCTGAAGTGTTAATAATCACATAAAGCACCAATAACCGAAAATGATAATTTAATAGAGACGACAGCACTCTACTTAACTGAAATAAAATGTGGAGCCCGCTTAGAACATGTGATGCATCAGTCAACACTGTTGCATTCTGCTTCCTCATCTTTATTACCAGGCTAAATGACAGCATTAATCAAATGACTCCTATAAACACGTGCTGCATCGATCACACCGATCGATGTCTATCAAAGTAATGATCACATATAGCACCAAGAACAACAAAATAACAATCTAAGCAAATTTGTGAAACTCTCTATTTACTGGCTCCACTATCAGGAGATAGATATTTGTCCTGGGGGTGAAGATAGCAATTAACTAACGGTGGCCACCATGAGGCTTTGAGATTTGGGTTATCTGGCTCCAGTATCATGTTAGGGGCCAGTTCTTTTGGCGGCTTAATAAATAAGCCGCCTCCTATCCAGCTTTTCCCATAAGCCACCTCTGTGATTCATTGCGGCTTCTGAACTAGTTATGGGATAACTAATTTAGAAGCATCAACAAATTTAGGGAGCGGCTTAATTTTTAAAGCTGGGGAGAGGCAGCTTATTTTTTAAGCCGCCCAAAAGAACTGGCCCTAGGATTTGGAATGTGCATAAAATGTCTATATACTGATTCAGAGCATCATAGCTCAAAGCAAACACTAGTACTGTACATAACTAATCAACTACTAGGTGACTATATCCTTAACGACCCAAAGGTAGGAACAAAACAATGGAAGGGGAAGAAAGTATACCCATAAAAGAATGACTTCCATCCACTTTTAAGTCGCTGATAAAGGAAATAGATATTTGCCGCACAGGAGACTAAGACCTGGAGAGTTGGACCTTCTTCGGTAGGGAAAACAAGGGTAAGCACTCCAAGCAAGACAAAAGTAATCGCTGTCTTCCAAATAAATTTGTTAGATGGCGTGTAAAATCTGCCCTGAACAACCTTGACTGGACGTGACTGACTAAGTTCCCTAAATTTTTTCTTGAGATCCACTTTCGGTTTTTTTCTATCAAAGAAACTCTGCATGATGATTTTGTCATGCGCGGACTCAATTGCATCAACACTTGGCTTATGCCCTGCATACTTGCTTATGAGAAAGTTCCTGGCAGCTCGAATTTCTTCTTCAGATGCTTCCTTGCTGATTCCAAGTCGTTGATACGGATCCTTCACATGGATTCTAGGAAAAATGACTGAAGAACAAAGCAGTTAAAAAGAATTCTAGAGGTTAATCATGGAAGAATTCTAGAGGTTAAGCAGTATAAAGGTGTACTAAAGCAGCGACAAGTAATATGGATCGGAGGGTGTAGTTCAATCAACAGAATCAATATAAATATCCACGCATGTGATTTTTCATACAATAAGCCTAGAAAAGTAAATGGGTTAATGACTGATATGGGTGATTTTAGCACTACTGATCTCCCTTAACATGCATGTGATGATGTACATGTGTAACATGTCCCAAAGAGATACCCTGGCCAACAATGTCATTTGATGCCTACATGTTGTGGTAAGGGTATTATGGTAACATCTGAGATGCAAACGAGTCAGTTGACATGCCTACATGCCTACATGTTATGATTAAAGTGGTAATCTGAGATGCACACGAGTCAGTTGTTCCTTATTAGTTCTACTTCAGTATTACTATAATTGAATACAACGAAAAATGACTAATAACATGTAGACACTATCATGTGATGTTTTTGTTGTCATATATATACGCAGCTATAAACTTACGATTTGAAGAGTCCGCCATGTCACCAAAGGATGCAGATGCAAGTGGTGATATTCTGGAACATCGCTGTGTAATGGAAGGAGCATTATATTTTGTGTATCTGCATTGAAGGGCTGTAGTAAGGCTTCTTGTCACATTGTAAACTAGATTAATTCTTTGATGGTGAGGTCAGAAGAAGTATAAGTATTATACCTATCAACATTGACAAAAAGTTTTACATTTTCCTTACGCCCCCTGTTGAATCCCAATGAAGAGACGAGTCCCAGGGGTGCACTTGACGCCCTCGGAGTAAGTGGAGATCGAGTAGCCCTCAAGGGATTGCTTGCTAGATCATGCGCCAACATCTCAAGATATAGCTGAACAACCTGAACCAAGGATATTTCACCCTCCTAGGCAAAACAAATAACAGGACATACAAAATTAGTAAAGAAAACAGGACAAGTACAATAACAATATGAGTCAGCACTTTGATGCTTGCTCCGAAACAAATCAACGCCACGAGCAGTGATTTAAATGGCCAGTTATAGGTTTTTCGGACATAAACGCTACGTGATTGAGCTAAAATCCACAATCACAGCTGCAACCATTAAAGCCGCTATACTGATCACTATAATTCTGCTATTTTTGTAGTCCCGATATATCCAATATTCTACATGTGTCACTTCAGTTAAATTTGAATCATCTCTAGGGTTTCCTTTGTGATGTTCTCCGTAAGCATATTCTATACTTGAACTAAACTACTTTGTCCTGTAGACAATAAATTAGCATTAAGTAAACATGAAACCAACCCCGAATTAGCATTAAGTAAACACGAAATACTTTTGTTCTGCAGAGGTTGCCACCCAAAATTGATGCTGAGTTGTTATACTCCCTCCGTTCCTAAATATAAGTCTTTTTAGTGATTCCACTATGGACTACATACGGAGCAAAATAAGTGAATCTAGACACTAAAATATGTCTAGATACATCCGTATATAGTTTGTAGTGGAATCTCTAAAAAGACTTATATTTAGGAACGGAAGAAGTACATTTTAAGCACCAGAATATGCAAACAGTGGATGAAACAGGCAGTAAAACATCAAGCAAGCAGCGGTAAACGAGCCATCGAGGCTAACGAATCAAGGATTCCGACAAACCTAAAACATAAGAACACAAGGCACACCATCCCACTAGAATTTTCTGCATAAACAGTTCTGCAAGTTTGTGAACTCAACATAGAGAGACTAAGAAAGTACATCTCCACGATTCGTGTGGCACACAAATCATGTAATCTCCTAGACAAAGCAGCTGACTGCACTTAAAGCAACAGCAATACCGCAGCTAACCTAAAGCATCGGACGCGCGATAACTGGACAGCGCAGCTGCCACACAGCAAACAGCAGGCCTGTCAACGAGCAGAACCCAAGCGAGCCGGGGTGGGGGCTTGGTGCGAGCCTCGGGACAGGCCAGATGGACTTGGCCAAGGTTGAGCTTGACAGAGCACCGTAGCAGATAGCAACACAATTTTTAGCAATGGAATTAAAGCAAAGTGGATTCAACTATTAAAATTCTACAGTCAAGCCAATCTGCAGCGAAATCGGACCATAACATCCATTCAGTGAGGGAGGACGAGATCCTCGGTGGCGTCCCCGGCTTGGGCGAAGGAAATCTAGGCAATACAGGGGCAGGGGCAGTAGCGTCCCGCGGTCTTGCCTCGTAGGAAGGGACTGCGACAGCAAGGGCAACCGGCGGCCCAGTGGCGGACGTCCTCGTCGAGGACGTCAACAGGGTGGTGCCATGGAGGCAAACACGGGGGTGGCAGGAAGATAGGCGGCGGCGGCGGAGCCTTGAGAAGACAACGGCTAGGGTTAGAAATTGTTGCCATCAACCGTCTTCCTCTGATTTCGTGCATCTCGGGCGTTTGATGACGGCATCGCACGGGAAACGCCGAAACAGTGGGGGGAGGGAGGCGAGGCGAGGACCTTACCGACGAGGTGAGCAGTGCGTCCGGCGGACGGGGAGCGGCGTCGGAGGAGGCCGCCTCCTTGGATAAGGTGGCGGAGCAGACGGTGAGGGTGGTGGGGGAACGCAGGGTACGGGGGCCGGGGGGAGAGATGGATACTGCCGTGGCCGAACTTCGGCGGACCAGCGGGCCCCAAACGAAGGGGAAGACCACACTGGGCCTTCTCACACTTTTTCTTTTGCCAAACTGAAACAGGCGCGACGATTTCCTGTAATGGGCCAGGCCCAGCGCGCAGGAACACGGTTTTATTTTCTTCACGTGTAGATGCTCAAACATGGAAAACCCTATTTGCCGCTCTCTGCTGCAAACAGTCGGGGTTCCGCACACGGGCTATCTAGCGAGCAACGCGCGTGGGCTGGCCTGTTAACCGTTCCAAGTACACCGGTTTTGGGAACCTTCTATGACTGTTCCTAGCCAGGTTTTTTCCGGTTTTGGGAACCTTCTAGAAGGTTCCTGAACCGGTTTTTTCTTTTATATTTATTTTCGTTTTTTCTCTCCTTTTTTGTTTTTTCTCTTTCTTTTTTTGTCTTTTTTTTCTTTTTCTTGCTCTTTTTATTTTTTTATTTTTTCAACGAATGTTTTCAGAAATTTTTCTAAAAAGTGAAAAATTCAGAGTTTGTTCCTTTTTTCAGAAAGTGTTCCTGTTTTCAAATTTTTTATCAGAAATTTCATAAAATTTTAGAATTTCACAAATTGTTCGCTTACTTTGAAAAAAAGTGTTCGTGTTTTTAAATTTTGTTCACAAACTAAAAAATGTTCGGTTTAAGAAATATGTTCCCGCTTTCAAAATTTGTTCGAAAATTCTAAACATATTCATGTTTCAAAATTTTCTTGCAAATTCAAAAAGTGTTCGTGTATTTAAATTTTGTTCACGAATTAGAAAATGCTCAGGAACTTTAAAAAATGTTCCAATTTTTGAAAATTGTTCAAAAAAAATTCAGAAAAATGTGTGCGCTCTCATTCTTGAGTTTTGAAATTGTTCAATGTCAATTTTTTGTTCACAAATTTCAAAAAATGTTCGGGCGGTTCAAAACATGTTCCCGTTTTGAAAAATTGTTTGCAATTTTCAAAAATGTGCATGTTTTCATTTTTTCAGGAGTTTCAAAATTGTTCAATTTCAAATTTTTGTTCACAAACTTCAAAAAATGTTCGGGCGGTTCAAAACATGTTCCAGTTTTAATTATTTTTTTTGCAAATCAGCAATTTGTTTGTGTGTCACAGATCCCTCCATTTTTTCAATAAAAAATGCTTTTGAAATTCAAGATATAATTTGGATCTGCGCTGCGGGATTGGTTCTTTTAGCTTGGCACTGCTGTAGAATCAGTAACGAGTGGTAGCTCACTTGGTAGTACCACGTTATATATAGTGTCAGGTCCTGGGTTCGACTTCTGGCGACCGTGGTATTTCTTTTTTATAGCTACAGTGCATTGTCGTTCGCTATATTCATGGGCCGGTCCAGTTGGATGCCCGCCTATGCGAAACCGCGCCTCTTTGCCACAGCGAGCGGCGAATAGGATCTCCCCTCAAACATGGTCAATGACATCGCCACTTTTCAAGGTGGTAAATATGAGGTGGTTATCAAGGATATTAATGCTTCTAGATCTTCTTTCACCTTATGTAGTTCTGTCCATGAAAAAAGAGGCTCAAATTATGAAGTTCACAATCTAGCTAGGTTTGCATCTACTTTAGATCAGGAGAGATACATATGGCTTGGTCCGCCCCATTACACTCTTTGTATTCCGATGATTATTAATCAATAAGCCTAGTGGATTGTGCTAAAAAAAGATGATCATTCACATTAGCCTGAAATGCTAAAAAATCATGTTAGCCTAAAAAAGGTGCTCAACTTTTTTTTAACACAGTATACATGCAGATGCTCACACGCACAAACACTCAATCCTAAAATGCACGCACGCAGACCCTTTTCGTATGAGCACCTCCAAAATACTGAGCCGACACAACATCTTCAGATTAATGAAGTCGTCACAGAGGCCTCCGTACTCGACGGGAATGTCTCCTCTCACTGAACGCACATCGCTGGAAAGCCTAACATAAATCCAGTAAAATACGATCACCGGTGCCAAGTTTAGGACTTAAACCCTAATGAGTTGAGTTCCACCATAAGGAACCAAACTATCTGAGCTAAGCTTAGTTTGCACGTATCATGTGACAGAAAATTCCTACATTTACACGCGCTTTATTCACGTACGATTTTTCTAGGTTTTTCCCGTTTAAAACCAGTTTTTGAGAATAAATCACAAATTCAATCAAAATTTAAAACAATACAAAAAATAATCATGAAATAAAAATTCACAATATTGATTTTTACATCGCATGCTCCCTCTCCCTCTCCCTCTCTGCTATCTCCTCCCGGTGGAACCCTAGCGATGGCTTGGTCGGAGTCGCGCGCTCGTCTCCGACCACCCTGACGAATTGAGAGCACCTCCGAGACCTGCGCACCATCCTCTTCCATCCCCGTGAGTCGTATGTGTTTTGATGTAGTGTAACAACCGAATCGACTGCTTCGTCCCGAACTCCGGCCGCTGCAACCTAAAAATAAGATTGAAATTTGAAAATTTGCAAATTTCACATGAAATGGACCATATCAATGTCATATTTCCATATAAGGTGATGATATTTGGCACAAACAAGGGGCTTATCATGCCAAACATGATTGCCAAAGGAAGATTCCAATTTTTTTTATAGAAGTAAATAAATCATTTTTAAGTGCTAAAAATGATTTTTTTTGTGAAGCAAGTTCCAAAAATAAGATTGAAAATTGAACTTTTACAATTTTCACATGAAATGGACCATATTGGAGGCCTACTTCCAAAAGATCTTGAGTTTTTTAGCTTTTTTACTATATTCCATTGATTAAATGAATTTCTGGACATTTACCAAAAGTAATTCAAAATTGAACTACAAGTGTGTTATAGTTTGGTTACAAAAAGTGGGAAAATCATGTTTAAGGTACTTAGGTAGGATTATATGCAGTATTCACAAAAAACTTCAAATATTCAACCCTTCTCTATGAATAGCCATGTTGACAATGTTGACCCCATTTTGCAAAAAGTGAAAGAAAATGAAAAAGGGTCAAAAAATGCAGTCCTTTTGCATGGAGTCCTTTTATGTGTACTATTTTTCAGGAAAAATGATAAACTAGGAATACAATGATTATTTTAAAAAAAGTGTTCACAAAATGGACTACCATCTATGAAGGTTCATGGCTTTCAAGCCAAATGACCAAGTTCCTGACTATATCCACGTCATATTTTCATCTAAAGTGATGATATTTGGCACAAACATGGGGCTTACCATGCCAAACAAGGTTGCCAAAGGGAGATTCCAAATTTTTGTGATAAAAGTAAATTTATCATTTTTCAAGTGTCAAAAATGATTTTTTGTGAAGCAAGTACCACAAATAAGATTGAAAATTGAACCTTTGCAATTTTCACATGAAATGGACCATATTGGAGGCCTACTTCCGAAAGATCTTGAGTTTTTGAGCTTTTTTGCTATATTCCATTGATTAAATGAATTCCTGGACATTTACCAAAAGTAATTCAAAATTGAACTACAAGTGTGTTATAGTTTGGTTACAAAAAGTGGAAAAAAATCATTTTTAAGGTACTTAGGTAGGATTAAATGCAGCATTCACAAAAAAAATTAAATATTCAACCCTTCTCTATGAATAGCCATGTTGACAATGTTGACCCCATTTTGCAAAAAGTGAAAGAAAATGAAAAAAGGGTAAAAATGCAATTCTTTTGCATGGAGTCCTTTTATGTGTACTAATTTCCTGGAAAAATGATAAACTAGGAATACAATGATTATTTTAAAAAAAGTGTTCACAAAATGGACTACCATCTATGAAGGTTCATTGCTTTCAAGCCAAATGACCAAGTTCCTAGCTATATCCAGGTCATATTTTCATCTAAGGTGATGATATTTGGCACAAATATGGGGCTTACCATGCCAAACAAGGTTGCCAAAGGTAGATTCCAAAATTTTGTTATAAAAGTAAATTTATCATTTTGCAAGTGCCAAAAATGATTTTTTTTGTGAAGCAAGTACCACAAATAAGATTGAAAATTGAACCTTTGCAATTTTTCACATGAAATGGACCATATTGGAGGCCTACTTCCGAAAGATCTTGAGTTTTTGAGCTTTTTTGTTATATTCCATTGATTAAATGAATTTCTGGACATTTACCAAAAATAATTCAAAATTGAACTACAAGTGTGTTATAGTTTGGTTACAAAAAGTGGAAAAAAATCATTTTAAGGTACTTAGGTAGGATTATACACAGTGTTCACAAAAAAACTTTAAATATTCAACCCTTCTCTATGAATAGCCATGTTGACAATGTTGACCCCATTTTGCAAAAAGTGAAAGAAAATGAAAAAGGGTCAAAAAATGCAATCCTTTTGCATGGAGTCCTTTTATGTGTACTATTTTTCAGGAAAAATGATAAACTAGTAATACAATGATTATTTTTAAAAAGTGTTCACAAAATGGACTACCATCTATGAAGGTTCATGGCTTTCAAGCCAAATGACCAAGTTCCTGGCTATATCCACGTCATATTTTCATCTAAAGTGATGATATTTGGCACAAACATGGGGCTTACCATGCCAAACAAGGTTGCCAAAGGGAGATTCCAAAATTTTGTTATAAAAGTAAATTTATCATTTTTCAAGTGTCAAAAATGATTTTTTGTGAAGCAAGTACCACAAATAAGATTGAAAATTGAACCTTTGCAATTTTCACATGAAATGGACCATATTGGAGGCCTACTTCCGAAAGATCTTGAGTTTTTGAGCTTTTTTCCTATATTCCATTGATTAAATTAATTTCTGGACATTTACCAAAAGTAATTCAAAATTGAACTACAAGTGTGTTATAGTTTGGTTACAAAAAGTGGAAAAAATCATTTTTAAGGTACTTAGGTAGGATTAAATGCAGTATTCACAAAAAAAACTTTAAATATTCAACCCTTCTCTATGAATAGCCATGTTGACAATGTTGACCCCATTTTGCAAAAAGTGAAAGAAAATGAAAAAAGGGTAAAAATGCAATCCTTTTGCATGGAGTCCTTTTATGTGTACTAATTTACAGGAAAAATGATAAACTAGGAATACAATGATTATTTTAAAAAAAGTGTTCACAAAATGGACTACCATCTATGAAGGTTCATTGCTTTCAAGCCAAATGACCAAGTTCCTGGCTATATCCACGTCATATTTTCATCTAAGGTGATGATATTTGGCACAAACATGGGGCTTACCATGCCAAACAAGGTTGCCAAAGGGAGATTCCAAAATTTTGTTATAAAAGTAAATTTATCATTTTGCAAGTGCCAAAAATGATTTTTTTTGTGAAGCAAGTACCACAAATAAGATTGAAAATTGAACCTTTGCAATTTTTCACATGAAATGGACCATATTGGAGGCCTACTTCCGAAAGATCTTGAGTTTTTGAGCTTTTTTGTTATATTCCATTGATTAAATGAATTTATAGACATTTACCAAAAATAATTCAAAATTGAACTACAGGTGTGTTATAGCTTGGTTACAAAAAGTGAAAAAAAATTATTTTAAGGTACTTAGGTAGGATTATACATAGTGTTCACAAAAAAAATTAAATATTCAACCCTTCTCTATGAATAGCCATGTTGATAATGTTGACCCCATTTTGCAAAAAGTGAAAGAAAATGAAAAAAGGGTCAAAAAGTACAATCCTTTTGCATGGAGTCCTTTTATGTGTACTAATTTCCAGGGAAAATGATAAACTAGGAATGCAATGATTATTTTAAAAAAAGTGTTCACAAAATGGACTACCATCTATGAAGGTTCATGGTTTTCAAGCCAAATGACCAAGTTCCTGGCTATATCCACGTCACTTTTTCATCTAAGGTGATAATATTTGGCACAAACATGGGGCTTACCATGCCAAACAAGGTTGCCAAAGGGAGATTCCAAAATTTTGTTATAAAAGTAAATTTATCATTTTCAAGTGCCAAAAATGATTTTTTTGTGTGTGAAGCAAGTAGCACAAATAAGATTGAAAATTGAACCTTTGCAATTTTCACATGAAATGGACCATATTGGAGGCCTACTGCCGAAAGATCATGCGTTTTTGAGATTTTTTGCTATATTCCATTGATTAAATGAATTTCTGGATATTTACCAAAAGTAATTCAAAATTGAACTACAAGTGTGTTATAGTTTGGTTACAAAAAGTGAAAAATCATTTTAAGGTACTTAGGTAGGATTATATGCAGTATTCACAAAAAAATTCAAATATTCAACCTTTCTCTATGAATAGCCATGTTGACAATGTTGACCCCATTTTGCAAAAAGTGAAAGCAAACGAAAAAGAGTCAAAAAATTGTAATCCTTTTGCATGGAGTCCTTTTATGTGTACTAATTTCCAGGAAAAATGATAAACTAGGAATACAATGATTATTTTTAAAAAGTGTTCACAAAATGGACTACCATCTATGAAGCATTCATAATTTTTTTGAAAGATTCAACCCCTATCTATGAATAGGTGACCATATTTGGCACAAATATGGGGCTTAGCATGCCAAACAAGATTGCCCATGGGAGGCTCTAACTTTTTGTTGTAATATTTTTTAATTTTGAAGTGCCAAAAGAGGTTTTTTTTCCTATGAAGCAAGTAACACAAATAAGATGCAAAAGTTCACTTATCCAATGTTCACACAAAGTAGACCATATTGCCAAAAGATTTTGAATTTTTTGAGCTTTTCTCCTATATTCCATTGATTATATGAATTTCATAACATTTAAAGAAAACAACTCAAAATTATACTACAAGTGTGTTATAGTTTGGTCCAAGCAATTGGAAAAACCATTTTCAAATAATCAAGTAGGATTGTATGTAATATCCATAAAATAGTAGAAAGATTCAGAGAGCAGCGATTCGGTACCCAGGCTCATCTGCACCCACCATGAAGAAAAAAATACAAAACAAATACTATAAAAATTCACAAAAATCCAATTTTTTTTGCATGGTAGATAATTTGTTGCATGAGATCCGCTCCAAATTTCATATCATTTGGACATCTAAGTAGCTCTCGGCAAAAAACACAAATTTGGGTTCTCTAAAAAATTTACTGCTCATGTACTTATTTGACCTAATTTGTCTTTTTTCTGAGAGCTACTCATATGTACAAATGATCTAAAACTTTGGAGCGCTCCTCATGTATCAAATTATCTAGCATACAAAAAAAACTTGGATTGTTTTGAATTATTTTTGGATTTGTTATGAATTTTTTTCTTGACCGGGTGCAGATGAGCCTGGGTCAGAAATGGATATTCGAAAGATTCAACACCTTTGCTATAAATAGGACTAAATATAAAATGAATTTAGAAACTTGAATCAACTAAACTGGATTTAAAATTAATATTTTATCCATTTCTTAAGTTGATTGGAAATTCAAAAAGGTATTCTACACTATTCGCACTTAAAACACGCACAGAGCAGGCCGCCCAATTACTTAAAGCCCGCACCGTGCAGTGCCAAGGTGTCCAGGTGGGCCAACTCGTCGGGCTCTCATCCAAGGCCTGAAGGAAATATGCCCTAGAGGCAATAATAAAACTGTTATTTATATTTCCTTATATCATGATAAATGTTTATTATTCATGCTAGAATTGTATTAACCGGAAACTTGATACATGTGTGAATACATAGACAAAACAAAGTGTCCCTAGTATGCCTCTACTTGACTAGCTCGTTAATCAAAGATGGTTAAGTTTCCTAGCCATAGACATGTGTTGTCATTTGATGAACGGGATCACATCATTAGAGAATGATGTGATGGACAAGACCCATCCGTTAGCTTAGCACTATGATCATTTAGTTTGTTGCTATTGCTTTCTTCATGACTTATACATGTTCCTATGACTATGAGATTATGCAACTCCCGAATACCGGAGGAACACTTAGTGTGCTATCAAACGTCACAACGTAACTGGGTGATTATAAAGATGCTCTACAGGTGTCTCCGATGGTGTTTGTTGAGTTGGCATAGATCGAGATTAGGATTTGTCACTCCGTGCATCGGAGAGGTATCTCTGGGCCCTCTCGGTAATGCACATCACTATAAGCCTTGCAAGCAATGTGATTAATGAGTTAGTTGCGAGATGATGCATTACGGAACGAGTAAAGAGACTTGCTGGTAACGAGATTGAACTAGGTATGATGATACCGACGATCGAATCTCGGGCAAGTAACATACCGATGACAAAGGGAACAATGTATGTTGTTATGCGGTTTGACCGATAAAGATCTTCGTAGAATATGTAGGAGCCAATATGAGCATCCAAGTTCCGCTATTGGTTATTGACCGGAGATGTGTCTCGGTCATGTCTACATAGTTCTCGAACCCGTAGGGTCCGCACGCTTAACGTTCGATGACGATTTGTATTATGAGTTATGTGATTTGATGACCGAAGATAGTTCAGAGTCCCGTATGAGATCACGGACATGACAAGGAGTCTCAAAATGGTCGAGAGGTAAAGATCGATATATTGGAAGGCTATATTCGGACATCGGAAAGGTTCCGAGTGATTCGGGTATTTCTCGGAGTACCGGAGAGTTACGGGAATTCGCCGGGGGAAGTACTAGGCCTTAATGGGCCATACGGGAAAGGAGAGAAGGGCCTCAAGGGGTGGCCGCGCGCCCCCCCATGGGCTGGTCCGAATTGGACCAGGAGGGGGCGGCGCCCCCCTCCTTCCTTCTCCCCTCTTCCTCCTTCCCTCCTTCTCCTACTAGGAATAGGAAAGAGGAGGGGAATCCTACTTGGACTGGGGAGTCCTAGTAGGATTCCCCACACCTGGCGCGCCCCCCTTGGGCCGGCCACCTCTTCCCTCCCCTCCTTTATATACGTGGCCAGGGGGCACCCCAATAGCCGATCAAAGTTTCTCTTAGCCGTGTGCGGTGCCCCCCTCCACAGTTACACACCTCGGTCATATCGCCGTAGTGCTTAGGCGAAGCCCTGCGCCGGTAACTTCATCATCACCATCGCCACACCGTCGTGCTGACGGAACTCTCCCTCGGCCTCAACTGGATCAAGAGTACGAGGGACGTCATCGAGCTGAACGTGTGCTGAACACGGAGGTGCCGTACGTTCGGTGCTAGGATCGGTCGGATCGTGAAGACGTACGACTACATCAACCGCGTTGATAAACGCTCCCGCTTTCGGTCTACGAGGGTAAGTGGACACACTCTCCCCGCTCGTTGCTATGCTTCTCCTAGATAGATCTTGCGTGATCGTAGGAAATTTTTGAAATACTACGTTCCCCAACAGTGGCATCCGAGCCAGGTCTATGCATAGATGTTATTTGCACGAGTAGAACACAAAGGAGTTGTGGGCGTGGGTGTATACATATTGCTTGCCGTTACTAGTTGTTACTTGGTTCAGCGGTATTGTGAGATGAAGCGGCCCGGACCGACATTACGCGTACGCTTACGCGAGACTGGTTTCACCGCTACGAGCACTCGTTGCTTAAAGGTGACTGGCGGGTGTCTGTCTCTCTCACTTTAGTTGAATCGGTTTCAATGAAGAGGGTTCTTTTAGAAGATCAAAAAGCAATCACTACACCACGTTGTGGTTTTGATGCGTAGGTAAGAACGGTTCTTGCTAGAAGCCCGTAGCAGCCACGTAAAACTTGCAACAACAAAGTAGAGGACGTCTAACTTGTTTTTGCAGGGCTTGCTGTGATGTGATATGGTCAAGACATGATGTGATATAATTTGTTGTATGAGATGATCATGTTTTGTTACAGAGTTATCGGCAACCGGCAGGAGCCATATGGTTGTCGCTTTATTGTATGCAATGCAATCGCCATGTAATTGTTTTACTTTATCACTAAGCGGTAGCGATAGTCGTAAAAGCAATAAGTTGGCGAGACGACAACGATGCTACGATGGAGATCATGCTGGAGCGCCAGTGACGATGGAGATCATGTTGGGGCGCCGGTGACGATGGAGATCATGACGGTGCTTCGATGATGGAGATCAAGAGCACAAGATGATGATGGCCATATCATGTCACATATTGAATTGCATGTGATGTTAATCCTTTTATGCATCTTATTTTGCTTAGTACGGCGGTAGCATTATAAGATGATCTCTCACTAAATTTCAAGGTACAAGTGTTCACCCTGAGTATGCACCTTTGCTACAGTTCGTCGTGCCGAGACACCACGTGATGATCGGGTGTGATAAGCTCTACGTTCACATACAACGGGTGCAAGCCAGTTTTGCACACGCAGAATACTCGGGTTAAACTTGACGAGCCTAGCATATGCAGATATGGCCTCGGAACACTGAGACCGAAAGGTCGAACGTGAATCATGTAGTAGATATGATCAACATAGTGATGTTCACCATTGAAAACTACTCCATCTCACGTGATGATCGGACATGGTTTAGTTGATTTGGATCACGTGATCACTTAGATGATTAGAGGGATGTCTATCTAAGTGGGAGTTCTTAAGTAATATGATTAATTGAACTTTAATTTATCATGAACTTAGTCCTGGTAGTATTTGCAAATTAAGTTGTACATTAATAGCTCGCGTATAGCTCCCTTGTTTTATTTTTGATATGTTCCTAGAGAAAACTAAGTTGAAATATGATAGTAGCAATGATGCGGACTGGTTCCGTGATCTGAGGTTTATCCTCATTGCTGCACAGAAGAATTATGTCCTTGATGCACCGCTAGGTGACAGAACTATTGCAGGAGCAGATGCAGACGTTATGAACGTTTGACAAGCTCAGTATGATGACTACTTGATAGTTTAGTGCACCATGCTTTACGGCTTAGAACTGGAACTTCAAAACGTTTTGAACGCCACGGAGCATATGAGATGTTCCAAAGAGATGAAATTGGTATTTCAGACTCATGCCCGTGTTGAGAGGTATGAGACCTCTGACAAGTACTTCGCCTACAAGATGGAGGAGAATAGCTCAACCAGTGAGCATGTGCTCAGAATGTCTGAGTACTACAATCGCTTGAATCAAGTGGGAGTTAATCTTCTAGATAAAATAGTGATTGACAGAGTTCTCTAGTCACTATCACCAAGTTACTAGAACTTCGTGATGAACTATAATATGCAAGGGATGAATAAGACAATTCCCGAACTCTTCGCGATGCTAAAGGCTGCGAAGGTAAAGATCAAAAAGGAGCATCAAGTGTTGATGGTTTACAAGACCACTAGTTTCAAGAAAAAGGGCAAAGGTAAGAAGGGGAACTTCAAGAAGAATAGCAAGCAAGTTGCTACTCCCGGGAAGAAGCCCAAGTCTGGACCTAAGCCTGAAACTGAGTGCTTCTACTGCAAAGGGACTGGTCACTGGAAGCGGAACTGCCCCAACTATTTGGCGGATAAGAAGGATGGCAAAGTGAACAAAGGTATATTTGATATACATGTTATTGATGTGTATTTTACTAGTGTTCATAGTAGCCCCTGGGTATTTGATACTGGTTCAGTTGCTAACATTAGTAACTCGAAACAGGAGTTGCAAAATGAACAAAGACTAGTTAATGATGAGGTGACGATGTGTGTTGGAAGTGATTCCAAGGTTGATAAGATCACCATCGCACACTCCCTCTACCTTCGGGATTAGTGTTGGACCTAAATAAATGTTATTTGGTGTTTGCGTTGAGCATGAATATGATTGGATCATGTTTATTGCAATACGGTTATTCATTTAAGTCAGAGAATAATTGTTGTTCTGTTAAAATGAATAAAACCTTCTATGGTCATACACTCAATATAAATGGTTTATTGAATCTCGATCGTAGTGATACACATATTCATAATATTGAAGCCAAAAGATACAAAGTTAATAATGATAGTGCAACTTATTTGTGGCACTGCCGTTTAGGTCATATTGGTGTAAAGCGCATGAAGAAACTCCATGCTGATGGGCTTTTGGAATCACTTGATTGTGAATCACTTGATACTTGTGAACTATGCCTCGTGGGCAAGATGACTAAAACTCCGTTCTCCGGAACAATGGAACGAGCAACTGACTTATTGGAAATAATACATACCGATGTATGCGGTCTGATGAGTATTGAGGCTCGCGGCGGGTATCTTTATTTTCTGACCTTCACAGATGATTTGAGCAGATATGGGTATATCTACTTAATGAAACACAAGTCTGAAACGTTTGAAAAGTTCAAAGAATTTCAGAGTGAAGTGGAAAATCATCGTAACAAGAAAATAAAGTTTCTACGATCTGATCGCGGAGGCAAATATTTGAGTTACGAGTTTGGTCTTCATTTAAAACAATGTGGAATAGTTTCGCAACTCACGCCATCTGGAACACCACAGCATAATGGTGTGTTCGAACGTCGTAACCGTACTTTATTAGATATGGTGCGATCTATGATGTCTCTTACCAATTTACCACTATCGTTTTGGGGTTATGCATTAGAGACAGCTGCATTCACGTTAAATAGGGCACCATCTAAATCCGTTGAGACGACACCATATGAACTGTGGTTTGGCAAGAAACCTAAGCTGTCGTTTCTTAAAGTTTGGGGTTGCAATGCTTATGTGAAAAAGTTTCAACCTGATAAGCTCGAACCCAAATCAAAGAAATGCGTCTTCATAGGATACCCAAAGGAAACTGTTGGGTACACCCTCTATCACAGATCCGAAGGCAAGATATTTGTTGCTAAAAATGGATTCTTTCTAGAGAAGGAGTTTCTCTCGAAAGAAGTGAGTGGGAGGAAAGTAAAACTTGATGAGGTAATTGTACCTTCTCCCGAATTGGAAAGTAGTTCATCACAGAAATCAGTTCCAGTGATGCCTACACCAATTAGTGAGGAAGTTAATGATGATGATCATGAAACTTCGGATCAAGTAACTACCAAACCTCGTAGGTCAACCAGAGTACGTTCCGCACCAGTGTGGTACGGTAATCCTGTTCTGGAAGTCATGTTACTAGACCATGACGAACCTACGAACTATGAGGAAGCGATGATGAGCCCAGATTCCGCAAAATGGCTTGAGGCCATGAAATCTGAGATGGGATCCATGTATAAGAACAAAGTGTGGACTTTGGTTAACTTGCCCGATGATCGGCAAGCCATAGAGAATAAATGGATCTTCAAGAGGAATACGGACGCTGGTGGTAGTGTTACAATCTACAAAGCTCGACTTGTCACAAAAGGTTTTCGACAAGTTCAAGGTGTTGACTACAATGAGATTTTCTCACTCGTATCGATGCTTAAGTCTGTCTGAATCATGTTAGCAATTGCCGCATTTTATGAAATCTGGCAAATGGATGTCAAAACTGCAATCCTTGATGGATTTATTAAAAGAAGAGTTGTATATGATACAACCAGAAGGTTTTATCAATCCTAAAGGTGCTAACAAAGTGTGCAAGCTCCAGCGATCCATCTATGGACTGGTGCAAGCATCTCGGAGTTGGAATATACGCTTTGATAAGTTGATCAAAGCATATAGTTTTATACAGACTTGCGGTGAAGCCTGTATTTACAAGAAAGTGAGTGGGAGCACTACAGCCTTTCTGATAAGTATATGTGAATGACATATTGTTGATCAGAAATGATGTAGAATTTTCTGAAAAGCATAAAGGAGTTTTTGAAAGGAGTTTTTTTTTTCAAAAGAAAGACCTCGATGAAGCTGCTTGCATATTGAGCATCAAGATCTATAGAGATAGATCAAGATGCTTGATAAGATTTTTCAATGAGTACATGCCTTGACAAGATTTTAAAGCAGTTCAAAATGGAACAGTCAAAGAAGGAGTTCTTGCCTGTGTTACAAGGTGTAAAATTGAGTAAGACTCAAAACCCGACCACGGCAGAAGATAGAAAGAGAATGAAAGTCATTCCCTATGCCTCAGTCATAGGTTCTATAAAGTATGCCATGCTATGTACCAGACCAGTTGTGTGCCTTGCTATGAGTTTAGCAAGGAGGTACGATAGTGATCCAGGAGTGGATCACTGGATAGCGGTCAATGTTATCCTTAGTCACCTAAGAGGACTAAGGATATATTTCTCGGTTATGGAGGTGTTAAAAGAGTTCGTCATAAAAGGTTACGTCGATGCAAGCTTTTACACCGATCCAGATGACTCAGAGTCTCAATCTGGATACATATTGAAAGTGGGAGCAATTAGCTAGAGTAGCTCCATGCAGAGCATTATAGACATAGAAATTTGCAAAATACATACGGATCTGATTGTGGCAGACCCGTTGACTAAACTTCTCTCACAAGCAAAACATGATCACACCTTAGTACTCTTTGGGTGTTAATCACATGGCGATGTGAACTAGATTATTGACTCTAGTAAACCCTTTGGGTATTGGTCACATGACGATGTGAACTATGGGTGTTAATCACATGGCGATGTGAACTAGATTATTGACTCTAGTAAACCCTTTGGGTGTTGGTGTGCACATGGCGATGTGAACTATTGGTGTTAATCACATGGCGATGTGAACTAGATTATTGACTCTAGTGCAAGTGGGAGACTGAAGGAAATATGCCCTAGAGGCAATAATAAAATTGTTATTTATATTTCCTTATATCATGATAAATGTTTATTATTCATGCTAGAATTGTATTAACCGGAAACTCGATAAATGTGTGAATACATAGACAAAACAAAGTGTCCCTAGTATGCCTCTACTTGACTAGCTCGTTAATCAAAGATGGTCAAGTTTCCTAGCCATAGACATGTGTTGTCATTTGATGAACGGGATCACATCATTAGAGAATGATGTGATGGACAAGACCCATCCGTTAGCTTAGCACTATGATCGTTTAGTTTGTTGCTATTGCTTTCTTCATGACTTATACATGTTCCTATGACTATGAGATTATGCAACTCCCGAATACCGGAGGAACACTTAGTGTGCTATCAAACTTCACAACGTAACTAGGTGATTATAAAGATGCTCTACAGGTGTCTCCGATGGTGTTTGTTGAGTTGGCATAGATCGAGATTAGGATTTGTCACTCCGTGCATCGGAGAGGTATCTCTGGGCCCTCTCGGTAATGCACATCACTATAAGCCTTGCAAGCAATGTGATTAATGAGTTAGTTGCGAGATGATGCATTACGGAACGAGTAAAGAGACTTGCTGGTAACGAGATTGAACTAGGTATGATGATACCGACGATCGAATCTCGGGCAAGTAACATACCGATGACAAAGGGAACAACGTATGTTGTTATGCGGTTTGACCGATAAAGATCTTCGTAGAATATGTAGGAGCCAATATGAGCATCCAGGTTCCGCTATTGGTTATTGACCGGAGATGTGTCTCGGTCATGTCTACATAGTTCTCGAACCCGTAAGGTCCGCACGCTTAACGTTCGATGACGATTTGTATTATGAGTTATGTGATTTGATGACCGAAGATAGTTCGGAGTCCCGGATGAGATCACGGACATGACGAGGAGTCTCGAAATGGTCGAGAGGTAAAGATCGATATATTGGAAGGCTATATTCGGATATCGGAAAGGTTCCGAGTGATTCGGGTATTTCTCGGAGTACCGGAGAGTTACGGGAATTCGCCGGGGGAAGTACTGGGCCTTAATGGGCCATACGGGAAAGGAGAGAAGGGCCTCAAGGGGTGGCCGCGTGCCCCCCCATGGGCTGGTCCGAATTGGACTAGGAGGGGGCGGCGCCCCCCTCCTTCCTTCTCCCCTCTTCCTCCTTCCCTCCTTCTCCTACTAGGAATAGGAAAGAGGAGGGGAATCCTACTTGGACTGGGGAGTCCTAGTAGGATTCCCCACACCTGGCGCGCCCCCCTTGGGCCGGCCACCTCTTCCCTCCCCTCCTTTATATACGTGGCCAGGGGGCACCCCAATAGCAGATCAAAGTTTCTCTTAGCCGTGTGCGGTGCCCCCCTCCACAGTTACACACCTCGGTCATATCACCGTAGTGCTTAGGCGAAGCCCTGCGCCGGTAACTTCATCATCACCGTCGCCACACCGTCGTGCTGACGGAACTCTCCCTCGGCCTCAACTGGATCAAGAGTACGAGGGACATCATCGAGCTGAACGTGTGCTGAACACGGAGGTGCCGTACGTTCGGTGCTAGGATCGGTCGGATCGTGAAGACGTATGACTACATCAATCGCGTTGATAAACGCTTCCGCTTTCGATCTACGAGGGTACGTAGACACACTCTCCCCGCTCGTTGCTATGCTTCTCCTAGATAGATCTTGCGTGATCGTAGGAAATTTTTGAAATACTACGTTCCCCAACAGTGGCATCCGAGCCAGGTCTATGCGTAGATGTTATTTGCACGAGTAGAACACAAAGGAGTTGTGGGCATGGGTGTATACATATTGCTTGCCATTACTAGTTGTTACTTGGTTCAGCGGTATTGTGAGATGAAGCGGACCGGACCGACATTACGCGTATGCTTACGCGAGACTGGTTTCACCGCTACGAGCACTCGTTGCTTAAAGGTGACTGGCGGGTGTCTGTCTCTCTCATTTTAGTTGAATCGGTTTCAATGAAGAGGGTTCTTTTAGAAGATCAAAAAGCAATCACTACACCACGTTGTGGTTTTGATGCGTAGGTAAGAACGGTTCTTGCTAGAAGCCCGTAGCAGCCACGTAAAACTTGCAACAACAAAGTAGAGGACGTCTAACTTGTTTTTGCAGGGCTTGCTGTGATGTGATATGGTCAAGACATGATGTGATATAATTTGTTGTATGAGATGATCATGTTTTGTAACAGAGTTATCGGCAACCGGCAGGAGCCATATGGTTGTCACTTTATTGTATGCAATGCAATCGCCATGTAATTGTTTTACTTTATCACTAAGCGGTAGCGATAGTCGTAAAAGCAATAAGTTGGCGAGACGACAACGATGCTACGATGGATATCATGCTGGAGCGCCGGTGACGATGGAGATCATGCTGGGGCGCCGGTGACGATGGAGATCATGACGGTGCTTCGATGATGGAGATCAAGAGCATAAGATGATGATGGCCATATCATGTCACATATTGAATTGCATGTGATGTTAATCCTTTTATGCATCTTATTTTGCTTAGTACGGCGGTAGCATTATAAGATGATCTCTCATAATCAATATAACAAGAGCAGGACATAAGGTTTTACCTCCTTGAGAGGGCCCGAACCTGGGTAAGACACTGTGTCCCTATTCTTCCTGTTATCATCGTGCTTAGATCACCGGCTCAGGACCCCCTGCCCGAGATCCTCCGGTTTTAGCACTGACACTCGCCCTACCCTGAGTTGGTCCGGTTGCGCCACCTGGGGACTGGCTGGGTGTTGGGTCACTCGCGCAAGCTAGCTCAGCCACGTGGCTTTAATGGTCCATGATGGGTGAACCATGGAGCCCGCCCGGTGCCACCCGCTATTGGGCGGCAACGGGGGTGCCCGCGAGGAGACTATCGCGTGGTGCTCCGTGCGCGGAAAGGAGCCGGGCCGCCCCGACAACGTCGTGGCACCCGACGGGTTGCTTCGGTCACGCCATCCAGACCATGCATGTTGCACCGCACATGACGGGCCAGGCCCGATGCTCTGTGCACGATACGTCTCAAGCGTATCTATGATTTTTTATTGTTAAATGCTATTATGTTATCATTTTTATATACTTTTTACAACAATTTATATTTTTTTGGGACTAACCTATTAATTTATACATCTCAAACGGGAGACTATCTTACATCTTGGATACATTGCTCCCTTGTATTGCATCTAACCCCATGTAGGTACTTGGACAAGCCTTACTTCACAAGATTGCCCCCAACTCTTATCTAGAGCAATCGTGCATGAACCGAGTATCTGGATCATGATTGTTGTGTTGAAGGAACAAAACAACATTAAAAAGTATCCTTTGAAAATATATGTCGTATCTCTTCGTTCTTGTCAATTTGCATATACATGTTATTCCTTGCGTGACTAACCCATGTAGGAAGATGGACCTCAAAGGAAAATGGATAGCTCCCAACTCAACCACATGAGCATCTACAACAAGTTAAACTACATGACGATGTCAACAACAAAAACCCAATGTTTGTCATCACATCCTAGAGATGCTTTATTCTAAGACATGAGCTAAAACAACTCTAAATGATGTGAGTACATTGAAATGCTTAAATGGAAATGGTAACCCCATTTTGAACTTAACGATGAGTATGACCCATGATCAAGTGTTCTCACTTAACTCCTAAGTCAATATACTCTAACATAGGTGACCTAGTTGTTGAACCTTTCCTAGATGAAGTTCTCTAGAGTTTCCTTGCTTTCTTCGTTTCTTGCATTTAAGTTGCTTTGCTTATAAAAAGAACTTCATCTAGTTGTCCTTTGTTCTTTTCTTTTCTTAGCTAGTTTCCTGTCTTTTCTTTTTCTGTCTTAGCTGGTTTATTTTATGTTAATTCCTTGCAAATCTTATCTGAATTCATTGCAAATCCTTGTGAGATCCTATTGCAAAGTGAGCTAAGTTTGACAATTTGTTCTTTCTGTGGTGAAGTCGGTCCCTCCGATCCGAAATGCACCGGAGCCACCGAGTCTGTAAGTTACATTGCTTAACAGGTTCATCGGTCCTACCGAGGTGAACTGGCTCGGACCTACCGATGTAATCAACCTCTGACTCCAAATTACCTCGGAATCATCAATTAATCCTACTCGAAGCAACAAAAAATCACCAGAAAAATAACCTTTTGCCAATTTTTATCTGTCAGATAGTTTCGAGCTCCACTCAATGATTCTTTCCCCTCTAATGCATTTAAGTATCATCTCAGCTAGATGTGTTACTCTAGGACCCTATCTATTGACAAATGAACATGAGCTAAACCCTTCTTGGAAATTGATGTCAAAGGGGCAGAGATATATCACATCAGATCTCATCTAAAAACTCACTTAGAGAGAGATATACACCAAAGTCTCTCTATATGAAGAGAAATACACAGTTATAAGAGGAGAGAGACCTATATGTTTCCAAGTGGGGAGAAACATATAATTGATAATCTTATTTGCTTGATCATTTTATAAGATCTTCTGCTATGATTTTGTTTCACCCTATCTACTCCCAATATCTACAATCTCATATTTAGTGGGGGAGGAAGTTCTAAGTTCAGGGGAGAAAATACTTGGAATTCTATTGCAAATCTTTGTTGTTCTGGAGGACATGTCTTCTCTAAAGGAAGTATTCACCTAGTGATACTAATCCCTATACATGTCATCCCAGTCTTGGTATTCTTGAAGTTCTTGCATTTCTCTTGAAGAGAAACTCTTGTGTTATCTAACCTTGTTTTCTCAAGTTTGTTTCTTCAGGTGAAATGCTCAAGTACCTCAAGGCAAGTATATGCATCATACTCATGTGCATGATGATATCTTGCTTATTACACATACTTGTTTGCAAGAAATCATCATGGACACATGAACTCTTTCATTTATATCTTTCACTCTGATGTGTATGGCCAAGATGCATGTGACATATTAACTTTCCTACCCTATTGTGCATTTGCATTCCAAAAGCAATTATCTTTAAGGATTGCACACTTGTAGGAGGAGCTTATACATGCTACATGCTTCTCAAAGCTTTAATGTGATTCTATGGTATATTCTTATTTGAAGCTTTGATGTATGTTGTCATCAATTACCAAAAAGGGGGAGACTGAAAGCACATTTGCTCCCTGGTTTTGGTAATTCATGTCAACATACATGTTGTTGGACTAATGTTTCCCTCAAGTATATTTCAGGAAAAGTTCAACCTAGGCAAGTAGATAGATGAATATGTGTAGCACCCCATGTCATTAGCCACAGTAATCACTTTTGATTATGACAAGTCTGCATGATTAACAGTGCCTAATCATCATTTGCATCATATTGCATTTCAACTCCAAGTTCAAACTTCAATTAAATTTAAAGTGGAAAATAAAAGTTGTTCAAACACAGAAACTAAAATGTTCGTTAAATAACAAATATTCCAGAGACAATTCTAAAATTGTAACCAACTTTGTTGAGATTGCATAAGTGACTCAAACATCCTCAAACAGTGACTAAAGACAATATTTGTTAACCTTTTATTTAATCTAAGTTAAATATGATATTATGTTTTGCCCAAACCAATTTTTGGAGATAGGGTATAATGCACTGTGATTTATGAACTAGGTCACACTTTTTACAAAATTCATTTAGTGCCTAAACAATTAACAAAACAGAGTTAAAAGAGAAAACAGAAAAGAAAATAAGAAAAGAAATAAAACAGAAATAAAAAGAAAAGCAAAACCCCCTGGCCCAACTGGGCCATAGCCCAGCCAGGCCGGCCCATCTCCTGGCCTATATGGCCTGCCCCACCCCCACCCCCACTCCCCACCGAACCCTAACCCACCACCCACTCCCCCCTCGCTCACTCCCTCTCCCCGATCTGATCTGGATCGGGGCACCGGACCCCGCGCCCGCTCACGCTCGCCCACCGCCGCCTCACGCCGTCGCCGGACCTCACCGCGCCGTCCCCGACCTCCTCCTCAACCTCGGACCCCGAGCTCGATGTCGTCTTCCCCGCGCCCGTCGCCGGATCGCCAAGCGCCGCGCCTCCTCATCACCTCCTCGCCGGAACCGCCGTCCCCATCCTCCTCCCCGCGCCCACTGCCACCCCCTACAGCATCACGGTGAGCCGCCGCGCTGGTTGCGCCTCCCATCTGCTTCCCTCTTCCCCTCTCTCTCTGTCGCGCGCGCTCGCCCGCCATCGTCCCGTGCGCCTCCCGCCTCGCTCGCCCGCAGCCCGAGCCGCCCTCGGCCTCCTCTTGCCCGTCGCGCCTTGCCCGCGCCGCCGCTCGTCGCTCGACTGGCCACCGCGCCCGGCCGCCTTTGCCCCGCCCGCGCTCGCCTCCTGCCCGCGCGCGGCCCCGCACACGCCGGCGCTCGTCGCCGCCTCGCCCCGGCTCGCCCGCTCGCCGCGCCCGTGCGCCCGTAGGCGCGCGCGCGTGCATTTGGGCTGCCCGGACATGTCCGGCGCCCGTATGGGCATGGCCGGATGTGTCCGGCCTATGCCACTGACGAACGGGGCCCACGCCCTTGAAACGAAATAAAAGAAAAGATAAAAATCAAAATAAAATTAATAATTAATTAAATGATTAATTAATTAGTCAATTAATTAAGTTAATTAATTCTGCTTAACTAAACTAATTAATTAGTTAGTCTAATTAATATGTAATTAGTATAATTAAATCTTAATTAACTAAACAGTCACTCACAGGTGGACCCCACCTGTCGGGTTGACCAGTCAACTGGTCAGTTGACCGCTGACGTCAGGCTGACGTCATGATGACGTCACCCTGCTACTGTTTCGGATAATGCTAATTTAAATAATTAAAACAAATCCAGGAAATGATTAAAACTTTAGAAAATCATATAAAATAAACCGTAGCTCAGATCGAAAAACTTTGTACATGAAAGTTGCTCAGAACGACGATACGAATCTGAACACGTGATCTGTATTCATGTCAGATGCCCCTAGCTAGATGAACATGGAACTTTTTGCCTAATTTCAATAACTGAATAGTGCCCAACTTTAATTAAATAAATCCAAATAAATTCCTAAATTAACTAAATCATTTAGTTAGGCAGTAGAACACCTCTGCATAGCATTTAGACATGTCATGCATATTGTTTGCATTTTTGCCGTGTATTTATTGTTTCTCCCCCTCCTTCTCTCTCGTTAGACGCCGAGACCGACGACGTTGCAGCCGGGTACGACTACGCTCCAGACAAGCAGCCCGTTGACGATCCCTCTTTCTTGCCAGAGCAACCAGGCAAGCCCCCCCCCCCCTTTGAGCATCTAGATATCGCCCATTCCATTTCTACTGCTTGCATTAGATTTTGCTACTGTTAATGTTTGCTCCTATTCTGATGCATAGCCTGCTTTTGTAACCTGTTTATTGTTACCTTACCTGCCTATGTTAAACTGCTTAGTATAGGTTGGTAGTGAACCATCAGTGACCCCACCACCTTACCCTTGTTGCCCCTGCTTGATCATCGACGACTCGACCAGTGTGATCGTCGACCAGAGACCGACACATCACTTCACCCCTTAGTTGTACGACTCTGCATAGTTACTATCGAGTGCCGAGGGTGATACCTCGTAACGCACTCCTGATGAATACTCTGCAGTATAGCTGTTCGGTCGTGGTCATCAAGGGTGATTCCTCCTTCTCCACTTCCGATACGACTCTGTCGTGCAACCCCTCAGTGTGAACCTCGAGGGTGATGCCTCATACGTTCACCCTGATGATTTCATCGAGTGGAATCACCGAGGGTGATTCCTCGGGATTTCCCCCCCTTGATGTTATGACCACACGGTTACTTTGACCTTTGTTACAGGCGGGTCGACCCTGATGGGTACCCGCAGGGGATCTATGTTGTCGGGTGTGCCGGAAGGGCACTCGAGTGTGATATTGTGGCGGAGCTTCAGAAACTCTGATTGTCTCCGCGTGTTACTAAACGAGCCTATTGGATTTGGGTGTTTGATCTGAGTGGGTCGACGTGCCCTATACGCACTACCACCACGCGGTATTATGGTTTATGGGGCCCTCTACGTGGTACATTTCTCCCGAAAGCTCCTCAGACGTCACGGTTCACCGTGCGGGCTGATTGTTGGGATTGGGTTGGATACTTCACTGACGAGTTCAGTGTCGCGCCTGCACCCCGGCCAGCCTCGTAACGCGCAGGGTGCCCAGGGCGATGGCCCAAGACCTCTGGGTGCATAGGTTAGTCCGGCGTGCTGACCTCTCTGCTGAGCCTAGGTAGGGCGCTGCTTCGTGTTGATCTACCGAGGCCGGGCATTACCCAGCAACTGTGTCCGGCCAGAGTTGATCGAGCGTGTTGGGTAACAGTAGTGCACCCCTGCAGGGAAGAATAATCTATCGATAGCCGGTCCTACGGTAAAGGACGCTCAGTTTGTATATCCCGATCTACTACTTGAACTGGATACTTGTTACTTAATTGAAGCTTCGGGATCGCTTTCTCGCTGGGAGTCGAGGAAGGATCTCTAGGCTTGCTTCAACATGTTTGCTTAATAAAATGCTATTCTACTCTCTTCTATTGCTGCAAGATGGTGGCTTCGTGAAGATGCTTGAAGATGCTAGTCTTCGATAGGACTAGGCCTTCTCTCTATTCTGGCATATCTGCAGCCCAGTCCACATATACAGCCTTTCTCCTTTGATAATGTTGCATATGTAGTGTAGATCCTTACTTGCTGAGTACTTCGGATGAGTACTCACGGTTGCTTTGTTACTTCTTTTTCTCCATACCCCACTTTGATGATACATCAGACGATGGAGCTCCGGAGCCAGATGCCACCACAGGAGCTTACTAACAGGAGGGTCCAGGCGGCACGTACTACTGGATGTAACACCCCTGTGTAACTGCCACTGTGATCAGCTGCTAATCATGCCAAGTCATATCATTTGCAGTGCCTAGTCATAGTGGTTAACCAAATCAATTCAAATTCTATTCTGGAAATCACATCAAATTCAAAAGTGCAAAATAAATTTGCTCAAACACTGTTGGAAAAATGTTCACTAAATAGCAAATATTCGAGAAGCACTTATAAAATAATAAGTGATGATGCTGGGATTAGCTAAATGACTCCAACAACTTGAAACAACACCAAAACAAGATTATTTAATCTATGTAAATTCATATCAAATTCAAATAAAGTCCTACTTTGCCCAAACCAATTTTTGGTGAAAGGTAATACTGCATTGTAATATTTGGGCCAAGTCTCACATTTTACAAAAGTGCCTTAGTGGCCTAACTATTTCCAAAACAGCAAAGAAATAAAAAGAAAGAAGCAGAAAAGGAAAATAAAGAAAAGGGGCAGAGCAGCCGCACTGGACTGGACCTAAGTGCACAGTGCACGGCCCAGCCCAGCCGGCCCCTCTCTCTCTCCTCCTTCTTCTCCCTCCTCCCCGTGTCGTCCCCGCCATGGACGAGCGCGCCCGCTCCGGTCGACGTTCGACAGCGCGACGCCGCGGCCGTCCGCGAGGGGATAAGGCCGGGCCGTGCGTCCCCCTGCCCTCCTCGTCATTCTCCCCCCTCTCCCCGCTCGCTCCGTCGCCTCGCCTCCCTCTTAGATCCACCGCCCGAACGCATCTGCCGCCGCGTGCCGTCGTCCTCGCGGTCCCCGTCGTCTCCGAGCCGAGCCATCATGCCGTAGCGCTTCGCCGCGAAGAGCCGCGTCGTCTGGTGCCCCTAGTGGGAGCCGGAGAGCTCCACAATGAGCGAAGCTAGCCGTCCCCTTCCGCCACTGTCGCCGGCGAACTTCGTCATCTCCGGCGACTACTGCTGCTACTAAGCTGACACCAGGCCACCTTGTGCCTCCCCGGTGAGCTCCTCTTCCTTCCCCACTCCCTGCTGGCCCTAGCGCGTATCCTAACTGCCTTTTCCACGCGCGCCCGAACACAGCGCCGCGGGGCTCGTCGTCGGCGAGTCTCCGGTGACCTTATGGTCACGGGCGAGTGCCCGTTAGATTAGCCGCAATGCGTAGAACCCGCCTAGCTCTTTCATCCATTCGTTCACGCGCCGAAATGGTCTCCCCGTAGAGCTCCCGAACAAGCTCGTCGCCGGCGAGGTCGTGCCGCTCGTTTCCGGTCGTTTCAGCCACTCTGACCACCGCCAGTCGACGCGCCGTCGACTCACCGTTCCAATGCACCCAACCGCGACCAAAACGGTGGTCTGTGCACGGTTTCCGACCGGTGCCCGTACTCGCGCCGCCACGAACACGCTCGCCGGCGTGATTCCGGCGAATCGCCGGCCATCGCTGACCTGGACTGACTACTGGGGCCCGCCGTGCCACTGACCAGTGGGCCCAGTTGACCTGTTGACCGGGTCAACTGCTGACTGGGCTGGCCCTGTGTCACTGACATGTGGGTCCCATCCATTTAACAATTTTAAATAAATATAGGACGGTTAATTAGTTAAGTTAATTAATCAAAACACTAATCACTCACTGACAGAAGGGCCCCACCCAGTTAATTAACCCAGCTAGATTAGTTTAAAACTCTGTTAAACTAACAGAGACTGACATGTGGGTCCCACTGGACCCACATGTTAGGTTTGACTGGTCAACCGACCTGTTGACCCGCTGATGTCAGCATGGCATCATGCTGACGTCATAAATCACTTTATTAATAAAAATAATTCTAGAAAATCAATTTAAACCTCGAAAATTAATAACTTTTAAACCGTAGCTCGGATTGAAAAACTTAAAACATGAAAGTTGCTCAGAACGACGAGACGAATTTGATCGGGTCGTCTGTTTCCATGTCGGAATCCCCTACATAGGAGAACCCGTAACTTTTAGTCTGATTCCGGTAGATGAATAGTGCATACCTACCGGTTACTAAATCCAACTTTAATCCTAAAATAACCAAAATGACTTAGACATATCTTGAGGCAACCCTGCACTGCATCGTAACATAGCATGCACTATGTTGCACTTGTTTACATTATGTTTACCTGTTTCTTCCCCCTCTTCTCTCTCGATAGACCCCGACGTTGACGTAGCTCCTGAGGCAGACGTCGCTCCGGAGTACGACTACGTCCCCGACGACCAGCCACTTGCCCCAGAGCTTGCAGGCAAGCACCCCCTTTTTGAGCATTCCGATATCACCCATTCTCTTCTCTCTTATGCTTGCATTAGAATCTGCTGCTGTTACTGTATCCGATAACTGCTGCATAGCCTGTTTACTTGTAACTTGCTGTTGATAATTACCTATTATCCTAAACTGCTTAGAATAGGTTGGGTAGAGACCATCAGAGACCCCACTTAACCCGACTGCCCCGCTGGATGATCAGAAGACCCGAACAATGGGATTGAAGATCAGACCCCGACACCTCACGTCACTTCCCCCTTAGTTGCCGACACTACTGGGTTACTATCGAGTGCCGAGGGTGATACCTCGTCAGCACTTCTGATGATAACCTTGTAGGTTAGTTAATCGGACGTGGTAAGCGAGGGTGATTCCTCCTACACCACCACCGATAACGACGTCGTCGTGCAACGCTTCAAGTGTGGACCTCGAGGGTGATTCCTCCTTCGTTCACCTTGACGAAAACATCAAGTGGGATTCCATCGAGGGTGATTCCTCAGGGTCCCTTTTGGTGTCAGACACACGGATACTTGGTTACTATGACTGAACACTGTAACATGATACTAAAGACGGGTCGGCCCTGAGGGGTACCCGCGCGAGCTTATTAGCGAGTGATGTGGAATCGGGTGGACCTAGATGGTGCCCGAGGGTTGAACACGAGGCGTGGCCGGGCATTCCTAGCCCTTGCCGCAAGTCCTTGAGACGGGGTCACATCTTTCGTGAGTCTCTGCTCGTTTCCGCACTATCAACACACTAACGGTTTGGATATTTGATCCGAGGGGCCTCTGGCCTGATAGCACTAACCATCACGTGGGCATAGTATGGGCGTTCTGTGTCGTATACTTCAGCCGAAGCTTAATAGACGTCAGCGACTGAGCGGCGCGTGCTGGATTGGACTGGTTACGCAACCGCGCTTGTATTAAGGGGTTGCTAGGTCTACTTCTGGCCGCCCACGCAACGCGCAGGAGTTCCCGGGGCGAAGGCCCAAGACCCCTGGGGGCATAGGTTTAGTCCGGCGTGCTGACCTCTATGTTAAGTATTTGATCGGGTTGCGGCGTATCGTTTGGCCGAGGCCGGGCATGACCCAGAAAAGTGTGTCCGGCCGGAGTTAAGCGAGCGTGGTGGGTAACTTTGTGCACCCCTGCAGGGAAGAACTAATCTATCGACAGCCTGTCCTACGGTAACGGACACTCGGAGTTGTATCCCGATCGGTACAACTAGAACTTGAGATGATAACTGGATAGTATGGCTCTGGGATTGCTTTCTCGCAGGGAGTCGAGAAATGATCTCTGGCCGAGGTTGATGATACACTACTACTACTTTACATTGTGTAATCTGCACTCTTCTAATGCTGCAAGACCGATGAAGATGTTTGAAGATGCTAGTCTTCGATAGGACTAGGCTTTCCCCCTCTATTCTGGCATTTCTGCAGCCCAATCCACCTATACAACCCCTTTGAAAATGTTGCATATGTAGTCTAGATCCTTGCTTGCTGAGTACTTCGGATGAGTACTCACGTTTGCTTTATTTTATTTTTCTTCCCATATCCAATTGACACCTCCAGATGACGGAGCCCCTGAGTTAGCAGCCCCTGTCGACGACTACGGCTACTACTACTACCCTCCAGGCGAGTACTACTACGAGGAGCCGACAGACGACCAGGAGTAGGATTCGGAGGGTCCTAGGCAGGAGGCCTACGCCTTTCGATCGTAGAGTTTTATTTTGCCCCGCCTTTATATAGGCTTATCTCTGTTTCTGTAATATATCTGTACTCAGATATCTGATGCTTCCGCTGACATTTGTATGCCATCGAGCTGTGTATTCGAGCCCTCGAGGCCCTGGCTTGTAATATAAAGCTTGTATGAATTTATTTATGTTTTAGAGTTGTGTTGTGATATCTTCAAGTGAGTCCTTAGGCTTGATCGTGTGCATTTGCGTGTATGGTTAGTGCACGATTAAGTCGGGGTCGTCACAGGTTGGTATCAGAGCCGACTGCCTCTAGGAGTCCCCCTATCCAATTCCTTGGCCGAAGTTGAGTCTAGAAACCAAAAATTGTTTTACTAACTTGGCTGTGTGGCTTACGGGCCCACATCGCCAATTGGGTGGTATTAGGATCTTTTATTCCTCGTCTTTACTCTGGGACTCTGATCTCTCTTCTATTCGGGTTTAATAAATTTACTAACACCGACACTTAGGATCTCGTAAATTCCGTCCACCCGGAGAGCTGGATATCTGTGCGATTTCCCTGTCATTGATCTGATTAGTCTGATAATCATTTTTCTTTCCATTGTTTTGTTTAACCTTTCCTTCCGAGATTTGTTGTATTTCTCATCGTCATATGACAACTCTGAACTTCTTCATTTTCAGATGGATCGTCTGTTCCTGCCACGTCCTACGACCCAGCTCGTGCTTTGCACTTGGGCTCGCGATGCCCCTGGGTTCCCAGCTGTTCTGATTGCTCTCTTGACCAGACTGGGTTGCCGCTGGTACCCTGAGTACATGGTCTACGAGGTTTACCGCGAGTTCAACCAGGAGCAGTACTATGCTGATGTTCGCATCTATGATCAGCAGGATGACTCAGACACTGAGCTGTACCTTTTCCACGGTATCGGTGTGACGATTGAGATGGCAGTCCATGATGCCGCCTACTCTGCTGTCACACGTCTCCGAGGAGAGCACAGCGCTAGCTTGGATGCTTCTGAGTATCGATACATTCCGTATGCCCCTACTGGAGATGCTACTGGATATTACACGGCTATCTGTGCCCCGTACGAGCCTCATCGCTACGATCAGCGAGTTCTGATTCAGTGTACTCAGGCTCTGGATCGCACTGTTCGGGCTCTGGCCGTCGAGTTGTTGCCACTCGAGTACGACTCTACGAGGCTATGACGCAGTTGCTACCAGCTGTTCATGCAGGGATACATCCGGAGCATATTCTTTACCCGCGCAGGACCGAGATGCCACCAGGGATCGATTGGCCTGCTGTGGGAGGTCACACACCTGCACGTGGACCTCTTCTTTCAGCTCGAGACCGGGTTCTGCATCAGAGTGCACATGGAGCACAGGATCCTTCTGCGACGAACGTCCGTTGTCCGCACTTGCAGCTACCCCGTTTCCGTGGTTTTCTCCGACGTTGATGTAGCCTTTGCTATGTCTCGTTGTGTACTTCCTTACCGCGTGCCTGCGCGCCGCCTAGTATGTCTAGCTTTTGAATTTGCGCCGTTGTGCTGCCCGTTTGTAACCGACTCTATATGGACCTGTATGACTTAATGACTGCTATTAAGCATCTGTTGTACTACTTACATTTCATCGCGTTACATCATGCATGTCGCTTAACACTCGCATTGACTTCTGCTAAACTACCCCTATTGATTTAGTAGGATGGCAGATAACAATCCACCACCACCGCCACCGCCTGACTATATGGCTGCGATGATGCAACAGTTTGAACTCAACCGTCAGTTCATGAAGGGGATTATGCAACAGTTCCTCGTCCCAATGCCGACCAGCCGCCACCTTCAATCACACTGCCAGAGTTTATGCGACTCAACCCGTCGTTCTTCCGCAACACAGTGAATCCGCTAGATGCCGATGACTGGCTGCGTGATATCTTCTATGAGATGGAGTCCGCTGATGTCACCCTGCCAACTATGTCACCTTCGCGACATACTTCTTGAAGGGACCCGCAGCACAATGGTGGGCCACTCATTGACGGACCCTACCTCCTAGAACTGTCGTTACCTGGGTGGAGTTCAAGACTGCTTTTCGCGCCCGCTATATTCCTCAAGCAGTTATAGCACGCAAGAAGGTTGAGTTCCGCAACCTTGTTCAAGGTAACAAGACTGTAGAAGTCTACCAGCGAGAGTTCCTTGATTTGTCTCGCTACGCTGAAGAAGACATCCCCACTGATGCTCGTAGGCAAGAGAAGTTCCGTGAAGGGCTACACCATGACATTCAGTTAGCCCTGCTCGTCCAAGACTATCCTGACTTCGCCACCTTGGTGAATAAGGCCATCACGGTCGAGACTGGTCTGAAGAAACACAAGAAAGCGACCAGACGCACTCGTGAAGCGGGCTCATCTTCGGGCTCGTCTTCCCAGAAGCGCCGCATATGGATTCCACAGAGCATGTATCATCCAGCAGCTCCAGTGTACAGACCTGCATATGCCGCACCTCGTCTGCCTCCTCCACCACCGAGGCAGCCTCTTCGAGCTCCGCCACCTCGAGCTCCCGCACCACGTCCTGACAGTGGACTCTGCTTCAAGTGTGGCCAGCCAGGTCACCGTGCCAGAGATTGTACTCAGAATCAGAATCAACTAGCTCTTCCTTCTGCTGGCCGTGGTAATGGCCGTGGTATTCCTCAGCAACGTAACAACAATGCCAGACCTTCTTATGGTCGTGGGCAGAACTACCACGTCAACATGGTTGAAGCTCAAGATCAACCTGAAACTGTGATGGGTACACTTCTTGTTAATTCAGTACCTGCAACTGTTTTATTTGATTCAGGAGCATCGCATTCATTCATGTCAGAACATTTTGCACTCTTGCATGACGTTAAGTGTGAAATGCTACAACATCCGTTAGTAGTAAACACTCCCGCGGGACGATGCCGAACTTCTATATTCAGCCCGTTGGGGATCGTAGCAGAAATTTAAAAATTTTCTACGCATCACCAAGATCAATATATGGAGTCATCTAGCAACGAGAGAGAGAGGAGTGCATCTACATACCCTTGTAGATCGCGAGCGGAAGCATTCAAGAGAACGGGGTTGATGGAGTCGTACTCGTCGTGATCCAAATCACCGATGATCCTAGCGCCGAACGGACGGCACCTCCGCGTTCAACACACGTACGGAGCGGAGACGTCTCCTCCTTCTTGATCCAGCAAGGGGGGAGGAGAAGTTGATGGAGATCCAGCAGCACGACGGCGTGGTGGTGGAAGCAGCGGGATTCCAGCAGGGCTTCGCCAAGCGCTACTAGAGGAGGAAGAGGTGTCACGGGAGGGAGAGGGAGGCGCCAGGGCTTAGGGGTCGGCTGCCCTCCCTCCCCTCCACTATATATAGGGGCTAGGGGGGGGGCGCATGCCCCCTTGGAGATCCCATCTAGAGGGGGGGCGGCGGCCCCTCGGGGGGCAACGGTCCCCTTAGGGTTTCCATCCAGGGGGGCGCATGCCCCCTCGGGGGGGCAACGGCCCCCTTGGGCCCTTGGGTGGGGTGCACCAGCCCACCAGGGGCTGGTTCCCACGCCACTTCAGCCCATGGGGCCCTCCGGGATAGGTGGCCCCACCCGGTGGACCCCCGGGACCCTTCCGGTGGTCCCGGTACAATACCGGTGACCCCCGAAACTCTCCCGGTGGCCGAAACTGGACTTCCTATATATATATCTTTACCTCCGGACCATTCCGGAACTCCTCGTGACGTCCGGGATCTCATCCGGGACTCCGAACAATTTTCGGTTAACCGCATACTAATATCTCTACAACTCTAGCGTCACCGAACCTTAAGTGTGTAGACCCTACGGGTTCGGGAGACACGTAGACATGACCGAGACAACTCTCCGGTCAATAACCAACAGCGGGATCTAGATACCCATGTTGGCTCTCACATGCTCCACGATAATCTCATCGGATGAACCACGATGTCGAGGATTCAATCAATCCCGTATACAATTCCCTTTGTCTATCGGTACGATACTTGCCCGAGATTCGATCGTCGGTATTCCTATACCTTGTTCAATCTCGTTACCGGCAAGTCTCTTTACTCGTCCGTAACACATCATCCCGTGATCAACTCCTTGATCACATTGAGCTCATTATGATGATGTCCTACCGAGTGGGCCCAGAGATACCTCTCCGTCACACGGAGTGACAAATCCCAGTCTCGATTCGTGCCAACCCAACAGACACTTTTGGAGATACCCGTAGTGCACCTTTATAGCCACCCAGTTACGTTGTGACGTTTGGTACACCCAAAGCACTCCTACGGTATCCAGGAGTTGCACAATCTCATGGTCTAAGGAAAAGTTACTTGACATTGGAAAAGCTTTAGCAAACGAACTACACGATCTAGTGCTAGGCTTAGGATTGGGTCTTGTCCATCACATCATTCTCCTAATGATGTGATCCCGTTATCAATGACATCCAATGTCCATGGTCAGGAAACCGTAACCATCTATTGATCAACGAGCTAGTCAACTAGAGGCTTACTAGGGACATGTTGTGGTCTATGTATTCACACATGTATTACGATTTCCGGATAACACAATTATAGCATGAATAACAGACAATTATCATGAACAAGGAAATATAATAATAAGCATTTTATTATTGCCTCTAGGGCATATTTCCAACAGTCTCCCACTTGCACTAGAGTCAATAATCTAGTTACATTGTGATGAATCGAACACCCATAGAGTTCTGGTGTTGATCATGTTTTGCCCGTGAAAGAGGTTTAGTCAACGGATCTGCTACATTCAAATCCGTGTGCACTTTACAAATATCTATGTCTCCATCTTGAACATGTTCACGTATGGAGTTGAAGCGACGCTTGATATGCCTGGTCTTCTTGTGAAACCTGGGCTCCTTGGCAAGGGCAATAGCTCCAGTGTTGTCACAGAAGAGAGCCATTGGACCCGACGCATTTGGAATGACTCCTAGGTCGGTGATGAACTCCTTCATCCATACTGCTTCGTGTGCTGCCTCCGAGGCTGCTATGTACTCCGCTTCGCATGTAGAACCTGCCACGACGCTTTGCTTGCAACTTCACCAGCTTACCGCTCCACCATTCAAAATATACACGTATCCGGTTTGTGACTTGGAGTCATCCGGATCTGTGTCGAAGCTAGCGTCGACGTAACCCTTTACGACAAGCTCTTCGTCACCTCCATATACGAGAAACATATCCTTAGTCCTTTTCAGGTACTTCAGGATGTTCTTGACCGCTGTCCAGTGTTCCTTGCCAGGATTACTTTGGTACCTACCTACCAAACTTACTGCAAGGTTTACATCAGGTCTGGTACACAGCATGGCATACATAATAGACCCTATGGCTGAGGCATAGGGGATGACACTCATCTCTTCTATATCTTCTGCCGTGGTCGGGCATTGAGCCGAGCTCAATCTCACACCTTGCAATACAGGCAAGAACCCCTTCTTGGACTGATCCATATTGAACTTCTTCAATATCTTATCAAGGTATGTGCTTTGCGAAAGACCTATGAGGCGTCTCGATCTATCCCTATAGATCTTGATGCCTAATATATAAGCAGCTTCTCCAAGGTCCTTCATTGAAAAACACTTATTCAAGTAGGCCTTTATACTTTCCAAGAATTCTATATCATTTCCCATTAGCAGTATGTCATCGACATATAATATGAGAAATGCTACAGAGCTCCCATTCACTTTCTTGTAAACACAGGCTTCTCCATAAGTCTGTGTGAACCCAAACGCTTTGATCATCTCATCAAAGCGAATGTTCCAACTCCGAGATGCTTGCACCAGCCCATAGATTGAGCGCTGGAGCTTGCATACCTTGTCAGCATTCTCAGGGTCGACAAAACCTTCCGGTTGCATCATATACAACTCTTCCTTAAGAAAACCATTAAGGAATGCCGTTTTGACGTCCATTTGCCATATCTCATAATCATAGTATGCGGCAATTGCTAACATGATTCTGACGGATTTCAGCTTCGCTACGGGTGAGAAAGTCTCATCGTAGTCAACCCCTTGAACTTGTCGATAACCCTTAGCGACAAGCCGAGCCTTATAGATGGTCACATTACCATCCGCGTCAGTCTTCTTCTTAAAGATCCATTTATTTTCTATGGCTTGCCGATCATCGGGCAAGTCAGTCAAAGTCCATACTTCGTTTTCATACATGGATCCTATCTCGGATTTCATGGCTTCAAGCCATTTGTCGGAATCCGGGCCCGCCATCGCTTCTTCATAGTTCGAAGGTTCACTGTTGTCTAACAACATGATTTCCAGGACAGGATTGCCGTACCACTCTAGTGCGGAACGTGTCCTTGTGGACCTTCGAAGTTCAGTGGTAGCTTGATCATGATCACTATCATTAACTTCCTCTCTAGCCGGTGCAGGCTCCACAGAAACATTTTCCTGTGCTGCGCTACTCTCCGGTTCGAGGGTCATCTCATCAAGCTCCACTTTCCTCCCACTTACTTCTTTCGAGAGAAACTCTTTCTCTAGAAAGGATCCATTCCTGGCAACAAAGATCTTGCCCTCGAATCTTAGGTAGAAGGTATACCCAATAGTTTCCTTAGGATATCCTATGAATACGCATTTTTCCGACTTGGGTTCGAGCTTCTCTGGTTGAAGTTTCTTCACATAAGCATCGCATCCCCAAACTTTCAGAAACGACAGCTTAGGTTTCTTCCCAAACCATAATTCATACGGTGTCGTCTCAACGGATTTTGACAGTGCCCTATTTAAAGTGAATGCGGCAGTCTCTAAGGCATAACCCCAAAAAGATAGCGGTAAATCGGTAAGAGACATCATAGATCGCACCATATCCAATAGAGTGCGATTATGACGTTCGGACACACCGTTACGCTGAGGTGTTCCAGGCGGCGTGAGTTGTGAAACAATTCCACATTTCCTTAAGTGCGTGCCAAATTCATGACTCAAATATTCTCCTCCACGATCTGATCGTAGGAACTTTATTTTCTTGTCACGTTGATTTTCAACCTCATTCTGAAATTCCTTGAACTTTTCAAAGGTCTTAGACTTGTGCTTCATCAAGTAGACATACCCATATCTACTCAAATCATCGGTGAGGGTGAGAACATAACGATAACCACCGCGAGCCTCAACACTCATTGGACCACACACATCAGTATGTATGATTTCCAATACGTTGGTTGCTCGCTCCATTGTTCCGGAGAACGGAGTCTTGGTCATCTTGCCCAAGAGGTATGGTTCGCATCTGTCAAATGATTCATAATCAAGAGACTCCAAAAGTCCATCTGCATGGAGTTTCTTCATGCGTTTAACACCGATATGACCAAGGCGGCAGTGCCACAAGTATGTGGGACTATCGTTATCAACCTTGCATTTCTTGGCATTCACATTATAAACATGTGTAACATCACGTTCGAGATTCAATAAAAATAAACCATTGACCAGCGGGGCATGACCATAAAACATATCTCTCATATAAATAGAACAACCATTATTCTCAGATTTAGTAGCCATCTCGCATTAAGCAGATCCAGATACATGTTCATGCTCAAAGCTGGCACTAAATAACAATTATTGAGGTTTAAAACTAATCCCGTAGGCAGATGTAGAGGTAGCGTGCCGACGGCGATCACATCGACCTTGGAACCATTCCCGACGCGCATCGTCACCTCGTCCTTCGCCAGTCTCCGCTTATTCCGCAGCTCCTGTTTTGAGTTACAAATATGAGCAACCGCACCGGTATCAAATACCCAGGAGCTACTACGAGCGCTGGTAAGGTACACATCAATAACATGTATATCACATATACCTTTGGTATTGCCGGCCTTCTTATCCGCTAAGTACTTGGGGCAGTTCCGCTTCCAGTGACCGTTTCCCTTGCAATAAAAGCACTCAGTCTCAGGCTTGGGTCCATTCTTTGACTTCTTCCCGGTAGCTTGCTTACCGGGCGCGGCAACTCCCTTGCCGTCCTTCTTGAAGTTCTTTTTACCCTTGCCTTTCTTGAACTTAGTGGTTTTATTCACCATCAACACTTGATGTTCCTTTTTGATCTCCACCTCCGCTGATTTCAGCATTGAATATACCTCAGGAATGGTTTTCTCCATCCCCTGCATATTGAAGTTCATCACGAAGCTCTTGTAGCTAGGTGGAAGCGACTGAAGGATTCTGTCAACGACCGCGTCATCCGGGAGATTAACTCCCAGCTGAGACAAGCGGTTGTGCAACCCAGACATCTTGAGTATATGCTCGCTGACTGAACTATTCTCCTCCATCTTACAACTGTAGAACTTGTCGGAGACTTCATATCTCTCGACTCGGGCATGAGCTTGGAAAACCATTTTCAGCTCTTGGAACATCTCATATGCTCCGTGTTGCTCAAAACGCTTTTGGAGCCCCGATTCTAAGCTGTAAAGCATGCCGCACTGAACCAGGGAGTAATCATCACTACGCGACTGCTAGACGTTCATAACATCTTGAGTTGCTGGGAAAACAGGTGCGTCACCTAGCGGTGCTTCAAGGACATATGCTTTCTTGGCAGCTATGAGGATAATCCTCAGGTTACGGACCCAGTCCGTATAGTTGCTACCATCGTCTTTCATCTTGGTTTTCTCTAGGAACGCGTTGAAGTTGAGGGCAACATTAGCGTGGGCCATTTGATCTACAAGACATATTGTAAAGATTTTAGACTAAGTTCATGACAATTAAGTTCATCTAATCAAATTATATATAATGAACTCCCACTCAGATAGACATCCCTCTCGTCATCTAAGTGATACATGATCCGAATCGACTAGGCCGTGTCCGATCATCACGTGAGACGGACTAGTCATCAACGGTGAACATCTCCATGTTGATCGTATCTTCTATACGACTCATGTTCGACCTTTCGGTCTTCCGTGTTCCGAGGCCATGTCTGTACATGCTAGGCTCGTCAAGTCAACCTAAGTGTTTCGCATGTGTTCCGAGGCCATGTCTGTACATGCTAGGCTCGTCAACACCCGTTGTATGCGAACGTTAGAATCTATCACACCCGATCATCACATGGTGCTTCGAAACAACGAACCTTCGCAACGGTGCACAGTTAGGGGGAACACTTTTCTTGAAATTTTAGTGAGGAATCATCTTATTTATGCTACCGTTGTTCTAAGCAAATAAGATGCAAAAACATGATAAACATCACATGCAATCAAAATAGTGACATGATATGGCCATTATCACTTCGCTCCTTTTGATCTCCATCTTCGGGGCTCCATGATCATCATCGTCACCGGCATGACACCATGATCTCCATCATCATGATCTCCATCATCGTGTCTTCATGAAGTTGTCTCGCCAACTATTACTTCTACTACTATGGCTAACGGTTAGCAATAAAGTAAAGTAATTACATGACGAATTTCAATGACACGCAGGTCATATAATAAATTAAGACAACTCCTATGGCTCCTGCCGGTTGTCATACTCATCGACATGCAAGTCGTGATTCCTATTACAAGAACATGATCATCTCATACATCACATATATCATTCATCACATCCTTCGGCCATATCACATCACAAAGCACTTGCTGCAAAAACAAGTTAGACGTCCTCTAATTGTTGTTGCAAATTTTTTACGTGGCTTCTATAGGTTTCTAGCAAGAACGTTTCTTACCTACGCCAAAAACCACAATGTGATATGCCAATTTCTATTTACCCTTCATAAGGACCCTTTTCATCGAATCTGATCCGACTAAAGTGGGAGAGACAGACACCCGCTAGCCACCTTATGCAACTAGTGCATGTCAGTCGGTGGAACCAGTCTCACGTAAGCGTACGTGTAAGGTCGGTCCGAGCCGCTTCATCCCACGATGCCGCCGAATCAAGATAAGACTAGTAACGGCAAGAAGATTAACAAATCGACGCCCACAACTACTTTGTGTTCTACTCGTGCAAGATACTACGCATAGACCTAGCTCATGATGCCACTGTTGGGGATCGTAGCAGAAATTTAAAAAATTTCTACGCATCACCAAGATCAATCTATGGAGTCATCTAGCAACGAGAGAGAGAGGAGTGCATCTACATACCCTTGTAGATCGCGAGCGGAAGCGTTCAAGAGAACGGGGTTGATGGAGTCGTACTCGTCGTGATCCAAATCACCGATGATCCTAGCGCCGAACGGACGGCACCTCCGCGTTCAACACACGTACGGAGCGGAGACGTCTCCTCCTTCTTGATCCAGCAAGGGGGGAGGAGAAGTTGATGGAGATCCAGCAGCACGATGGCATGGTGGTGGAAGCAGCGGGATTCCAGCAGGGCTTCGCCAAGCGCTACTGGAGGAGGAAGAGGTGTCACGGGAGGGAGAGGGAGGCGCCAGGGCTTAGGGGTCGGCTGCCCTCCCTCCCCTCCACTATATATAGGGGCTAGGGGGGGGGCGCATGCCCCCCTTGGAGATCCCATCTAGAGGGGGGGGGGGCGGCGGCCCCTCGGGGGGCAACGGTCCCCTTAGGGTTTCCATCCAGGGGGGCGCATGCCCCCTCGGGGGGGCAACGGCCCCCTTGGGCCCTTGGGTGGGGTGCACCAGCCCACCAGGGGCTGGTTCCCACGCCACTTCAGCCCATGGGGCCCTCCGGGATAGGTGGCCTCACCTGGTGGACCCCCGGGACCCTTCCGGTGGTCCCGGTACAATACCGGTGACCCCCGAAACTCTCCCGGTGGCCGAAACTAGACTTCCTATATATATATCTTTACCTTCGGACCATTCCGGAACTCCTCGTGACGTCCGGGATCTCATCCGGGACTCCGAACAATTTTCGGTTAACCGCATACTAATATCTCTACAACTCTAGCGTCACCGAACCTTAAGTGTGTAGACCCTACGGGTTTGGGAGACACGTAGACATGACCGAGACAACTCTCCGGTCAATAACCAACAGCGGGATCTGGATACCCATGTTGGCTCCCACATGCTCCACGATAATCTCATCGGATGAACCACGATGTCGAGGATTCAATCAATCCCGTATACAATTCCCTTTGTCTATCGGTACGATACTTGCCCGAGATTCGATCGTCGGTATTCCTATACCTTGTTCAATCTCGTTACCGGCAAGTCTCTTTACTCGTCCGTAACACATCATCCCGTGATCAACTCCTTGATCACATTGAGCTCATTATGATGATGTCCTACCGAGTGGGCCCAAAGATACCTCTCCGTCACACGGAGTGACAAATCCCAGTCTCGATTCGTGCCAACCCAACAGACACTTTCGGAGATACCCGTAGTGCACCTTTATAGCCACCCAGTTACGTTGTGACGTTTGGTACACCCAAAGCACTCCTACGGTATCCGGGAGTTGCACAATCTCATGGTCTAAGGAAAAGTTACTTGACATTGGAAAAGCTTTAGCAAACGAACTACACGATCTAGTGCTAGGCTTAGGATTGGGTCTTGTCCATCACATCATTCTCCTAATGATGTGATCCCGTTATCAATGACATCCAATGTCCATGGTCAGGAAACCGTAACCATCTATTGATCAACGAGCTAGTCAACTAGAGGCTTACTAGGGACATGTTGTGGTCTATGTATTCACACATGTATTACGATTTCCGGATAACACAATTATAGCATGAATAACAGACAATTATCATGAACAAGGAAATATAATAATAAGCATTTTATTATTGCCTCTAGGGCATATTTCCAACACAGCCCCCGAGTCACTATTGAGATTGAAGGGTTGCACTTTCATGCCAACCCTATTATTCTGCAATCTTCAAAAATTGACCTTATTCTGGGAATGGATTGGTTGAAGGCTCACTACGCCTCAATCAACTGTGCCACTAAAGTTGTTCATCTTCTTCATCCATCAAATGAGATAGTAAATTATCATGCTCACCTCACTCAGAACGTCGAGGCTCAGATTTATGTCTTGAATGCGTTGAATGCTTCTCCGCTGGAGGGGATCGAAAACGTTCCAGTTGTCTGTGAATTCCAGGATGTTTTCCCAGAAGAACTTCCAGGAATACCCCCTGCTAGAGCTGTCGAGTTCGTTATTGACCTGAAGCCTGGCACCACTCCTATTGCGAAGCGTCCTTACAAGATGCCTCCGCACCACCTACTTGAGCTTAAGGAAGAAATCGATAAATCACTTAAGATGGGCTTCATCTGTCCTAGTTCCTCTGCCTGGGGAGCACCGTCTCTCTTTGTCAAGAAGAAAGATGGTACGAATAGGTTGGTTCAAGATTACCGTCCCATCAACCAGGCAACCATTCAGAATAAATATCCGCTTCCACGGATCAATGACTTATATGATCAACTTGTTGGATCATCGGTGTTCTCTAAACTCGACTTGAGGTTGGGTTATCACCAGATCCGTGTCCGCGAAGAGGATATTCCGAAGACCGCCTTCGTTACTCGTTATGGTTCCTACGAGTACACCGTCATGTCATTTGGCCTAATGAATGATCCCGCTATGTTCTCCCGCCTGATTAATTATATATTCATGGATTACCTCGACAAGTTCGTCGTGGTATATCTGGACGATATTCTGGTATATTCGAAGAATAAGGAAGAACATGCCGAACATCTTCGCCTTGTTCTAGAGAGACTTCGAGAGCACAAGTTGTATGCCAAGTACTCCAAATGTGAATTTTGGCTTTCTGAAGTGACCTACCTTGGACATGTGATTTCCAAGGACGGTATTGCCGTTAACCTAGAGCGAGTTTAGGCAATCCTTGACTGGACCCCTCCGAAGAATGCCAAGCAAGTCCAAAGTTTTCTCGGCCTTGCAAGTTATTGCCGTCGATTCGTCGAGAACTTTTCCAAGATTGCCAAGCCCCTGACTAATCTGCTTCACAAAGGCGTTAAGTTTGAGTGGACAGACAAATGTCAGGAAAGTTTCCAAACCCTCAAGGACAAGCTTACTTCTGCTCCAGTGCTTGCTCCTCCCGATTCACACAAGGACTTTGTGATATATTGTGACGCCTCTCGGCAAGGATTAGGCTGTGTCCTAATGCAAGAGCGAAAGGTAACTGCATATGCCTCGCGACAGTTGCGTCCGCATGAAGAAAACTATTTAGTGCATGATCTCGAACTCGCTGCTGTGATCTATGCTTTGAAGCAGTGGCGACATTACCTTCTTGGTAACCGGTGTGAGATTTATACCGATCATCAGAGTCTGAAGTACTTGTTCACCCAACCGGATCTTAATCTTCATCAACAACGATGGTTGGAAACAATTACGGACTATGACTGTGGTATTTATTATACTCCTGGCAAGGCTAACGTGATGGCTGATGCCTTGAGCCGCAAGTCCTATTGCAATAACCTCATGGTTAAGCAAGCTCAACCCCAACTATATGAAGAATTGCGCAAGCTGAACATCTGTATCGTTCCGCAGGGTTCTCTTAATAACCTTGTGGTACAGCCAGACCTTGAGAAAGCTGTTAAAGAAGCGCAAGCCAAAGATGCTGAAATCGATCTGATGAAGAAAGAGTTCATCTCAAGAAGTACAGGGATTTCTCGATTGCAGAAGACGGAACCTTGTATTTCAGAGACCGCATCGTGGTACCTCGATTCGAGCTTATGACAGACAAAGTCATGAAGGAGGCTCATGATACCCCGCTGTCTATCCATTCGGGTAGCACCAAGATGTATCGGGATCTCCGACAGAGGTACTGGTGGTCTAAAATGAAGCAGGACATTGCTTGATATGTTGCTGAATGTGACGTATGTCGTCGCATGAAAGCAGAACATCAGAAGCCTGCTGGAATTCTTCAACCACTCCCTATTCCTTTGTGGAAATGGGATAAAGTGCAGATGGATTTCATTACTGGTCTTCCCAAGTCTCAGAAAGGTCACGATGCTATTCTTGTCGTCGTCGACCAGCTTTCCAAGGTTGCTCATTTTCTGCCTGTCAAGGAGACTATCACTGCTAGCCAGTTAGCAGAACTTTACATCTCCAGAATTGTCTCACTCCGCGGTATTCCGAAGGAGATCAGTTCAGACCGTGGTGGACTTTTCACGTCCAAGTTCTGGGAAAGTTTCCAAGAAGCTATGGGAACTCACATTACCTGGAGTTCAGCATATCATCCTCAATCCCAAGGCCAAGTTGAGCGAGTTAACCAAGTGCTTGAAGATATGCTTCGCGTTTGTGTTATATCGTTCGGTAAGAAATGGGAAGAATCTCTCCCGTATGCCGAATTCTCTTATAATAACAGTTATCAAGCCAGCTTGAAAATGGCCCCCTTCGAAGTGCTTTATGGACGTAAGTGTCGAACCCCTCTGAATTGGTCAGAAACTGGGGAACGACCTCTCGTGGGACCGGACATTATCCAACATGCTGAAGAACAAGTCCGAATTGTCCGAGAAAATCTCAAGGCGGCTCAGGACCGTCAGAAGAGCAATTATGATCGCAAACGTTGGGGTCTAACCTATCAACTAGGTGATCAAGCTTATCTTTGTGTCAGTCCTATGAAGGGCACCCGTCGTTTCGGAATCAAGGGCAAGCTATCTCCTCGCTATATTGGTCCTTTTCGCATCGTTGCTGGACGTGGACAGGTGGCATATAAATTGGAGTTGCCACCACAATTCTCTCATATCCATGATGTCTTCCACGTGTCCCAACTTCGTAAATGCTTCAAGGAATCTCCGCACCGCGCAGTGGATCATGAGATGCTCCAGTTGCAAGATGATCTTTCGTATAAGGAGCATCCCATCTGCATTCTCGATGAAGCTAAGCGTCGAACTCGTCAGAAGACGACCAAGTTCCTGAAAGTGCAGTGGTCGAATCATAATGAAGATGAAGCCACTTGGGAACGCGAGGATCATCTTCGGGAAGAATATCCTGACCTCTTTCCTTCTACCTCCTAAATTCTCGGGACGAGAATTTCTTTTAGAGGAGGAGAATTTGTAACACCCCTATGTAACTGCCACTGTGATCAGCTGCTAATCATGCCAAGTCATATCATTTGCAGTGCCTAGTCATAGTGGTTAACCAAATCAATTCAAATTCTATTCTGGAAATCACCTCAAATTCAAAAGTGCAAAAAATTTTTGCTCAAACACTGTTGGAAAAATGTTCACTAAATAGCAAATATTCCAGAAGCACTTATAAAATTATAAGTGATGATGCTGGGATTAGCTAAATGACTCCAACAACTTGAAACAACACCAAAATAGGATTATTTAATCTAAGTAAATTCATATCAAATTCAAATAAAGTCCTACTTTGCCCAAACCATTTTTTGGTGAAAGGTAATACTGCATTGTAATATTTGGGCCAAGTCTCACATTTTACAAAAGTGCCTTAGTGGCCTAACTATTTCCAAAATAGCAAAGAAATAAAAAGAAAGAAGCAGAAAAGGAAAATAAAAAAAGGGGCAGAGCAGCCGCACTGGACTGGGCCTAAGTGCACAATGCACGGCCCAGCCTAGCCGGCCCCTCTCTCTCCTCCTTCTCCCTCCTCCCCGTGTTGTCCCCGCCATGGACGAGCGCGCCTGCTCCGGTCGACGTTCGACAGCGCGATGCCGCGGCCGTTCGCGAGGGGATAAGGCCGGGCCGTGCGTCCCCCCAGTCCTCCTCGTCATTCTCCCCCTCTCCCCGCTTGTTCCTTCGCCTCGCCTCCCTCTCAGATCCACCGGCCCGAACACATCTGCCGCCGCGCGCCGTCGTCCTCGCGGTCCCCGTCGTCTCCGAGCCGAGCCATCATGCCGTAGCGCTTCACCGTGAAGAGCCGCGTCATCTGGTGCCCCTAGTGGGAGCCGGAGAGCTCCACAACGAGCGGAGCCAGCCATCCCCTTCCGCCACTGTCGCTGGCGAACTTCGTCATCTCCGGCGACTACTGCTGCTACTAAGCTGACACCGGGCCACCTTGTGCCTCCCCGGTGAGCTCCTCTTCCTTCCCCACTCCCTGTTGGCCCTAGCGCGTATCCTAACTGCCTTTTCCACGCGCGCCCGAACGCAGCGCCGCGGGGCTTGTCGTCGGCGAGTCTCCGGTGACCATATGGTCACGGGCGAGTGCCCGCTAGATTCGCCGCACTGCGTAGAACCCGCCTAGCTCTTTCTTCCGTTCGTTCGCGCGCCGAAATGGTCTCCCCGTAGAGCTCCCGAACAAGCTCGTCGCCGGCGAGGTCGTGCCACTCTTTTCCGGTCATTTCAGCCACTCCGACCATCGCCAGTCGACGCGCCGTCGACTCACCGTTCCAATGCACCCAACCGCGACCCAAACGGTGGTCTGTGGGCGGTTTCCGACCGGTGCCCGTACTCGCGCCGCCGTGAACGCGCTCGCCGGCGTGATTCCGTCGAGTCGCTGGCCATCGCTGACCTGGACTGACTACTGGGGCCCGCCGTGCCACTGACCAGTGGGCCCAGTTGACCTGTTGACCGGGTCAACTGCTGACTGGGCTGGCCCTGTGTCACTGACATGTGGGTCCCGTCCATTTAACAATTTTAAATAAATATAGGCCGGTTAATTAGTTAAGTTAATTAATCAAAACACTAATCACTCACTGACAGAAGGGCCCAACCCAGTTAATTAACCCAGCTAGATTAGTTTAAAACTCTGTTAAACTAACAGAGACTGACATGTGGGTCCCGTCAGGTTTGACTGGTCAACCGACCTGTTGACCCACTGATGTCAGCATGGCATCATGCTGACATCATAAATCACTTTGTTAATAAAAATAATTCCAGAAAATCAATTTAAACCTCGAAAATTAATAACTTTTAAACCGTAGCTCGGATTGAAAAACTTAAAACATGAAAGTTGCTCAGAACAACGAGACGAATTTGATCGTGTCGTCTGTTTCCATGTCGGAACCCCCTACATAGGAGAACCCGTAACTTTTAGTCTGATTCCGGTAGATGAATAGTGCATACCTACCGGTTACTAAATCCAACTTTAATCCTAAAATAACCAAAATGACTTAGACATATCTTGAGGCAACCCTGCACTGCATCGTAACATAGCATGCACTATGTTGCACTTGTTTGCATTATGTTTACCTGTTTCTTCCCCCTCTTCTCTCTCGGTAGACCTCGAAGTTGACGTAGCTCCTGAGGCAGACGCCGCTCCGGAGTACGACTACGTCCCTGACGACCAGCAACTTGCCCCAGAGCTTGCAGGCAAGCACCCCCTTTTTGAGCATTCCGATATCACCCATTCTCTTCTCTCTTATGCTTGCATTAGAATCTGCTGCTGTTACTCTATCCTATATCTGCTGCATAGTCTGTTTACTTGTAACCTGCTGTTGATAATTACCTATTATCCTAAACTGCTTAGAATAGGTTGGGTAGAGACCATCAGAGACCCCACTTAACCCGACTGCCTCGCTGGATGATCAGAAGACCCAAACAACGGGATTGAAGATCAGACCCCGACACCTCACGTCACTTCCCCCTTAGTTGCCGACACTACTGGGTTACTATCGAGTGCCGAGGGTGATACCTCGTCAGTACTTCTGATGATAACCTTGTAGGTTAGTTAATCGGACGTGGTAAGCGAGGGTGATTCCTCCTACACCACCATCGATAACGACGTCGTCGTGCAACGCTTCAAGTGTGGACCTCGAGGGTGATTCCTCCTTCGTTCACCTTGACGAAAACATCAAGTGGGATTCCATCGAGGGTGATTCCTCAGGGTCCCTTTTGGTGTCAGACACACGGATACTTGGTTACTATGACTGAACACTGTAACATGATACTAAAGACGGGTCGGCCCTGAGGGGTACCCGCGCGAGCTTATTAGTGAGTGATGTGGAATCGGGTGGACCTGGATGGTGCCCGAGGGTTGAACACGAGGCGTGGCCGGGCATTCCTAGCCCTTGTCGCAAGTCCTCGAGACGGGACGACGGGGTCACATCTTTCGTGAGTCTCTGCTCGTTTCCGCACTATCAACACACACTACAAGAAATCTGTTAATCCATGACGGATTTCTGGCGACATTTCCGTAAACCGTCACCGAAACTGTCATCGATCATGAAACTACGAATGAGATCCAAAACGGTAGCCATTTCATGACGAACATCGAGAGACCGTCACGGAAACCATCATGTATCGACTAACCAGGCCTAGTCGGGCCTAGTTTTTTTTTTCTTTATACTGTATTTGGCCGTCACGGATGACTCTTGCTGATGTGTCCGTGTGTGTGTGGCTCACATGTCAGTCAGATATAATCAACAATATAAATAGGAGAAAGGAGAGACCAAAACTAACATAGCACGGGCGCGAGAAAGAAAATTTTAAGTCGCCAGCGCGGGGAGTCAAAATTTCGAGACTTCCCATTTAACCCTAATTCCCCTTCCCCTTATCCCATCTCCTCCCGTACCAACCATCAGCCGCCACCACTCCACCTATCCTCCTCGCGTCGCTCTCCAGGTCGGCACCGGCGGCGCCGGCGCTGAAGCACCCCGCGTCCCCTCCCCATCTATCCCGCGTCGGGGCCCTCCCCATCTAGCCCACGCCATGCCCGTCCCCATTTAGATCACGCCCTCGAGATATGGCGGCCCAGTGCTACCCCTCGAGCTGAGGCGACAGCGGTGGCGGTGGTACTGACTGCCGGATTTCGATGTCCCCGAGGTCGCCGGCGACGGGCACACATCCAGCTCCATCCGGCGGCGGGCGCAGCTCCAGCTCCATCCAGTGGCGAGCCAACGTGAGTGAGGAATCACCCAACCCCCACACGCTTATCCTCATCTACTTGTTCGTCGGAATTGATTTATTACACAGATTATTATTTGGGTTGGGGATCTGCAGGTAGTCTCGTAGGGATGGTCAGCGGCATGGCGGATCGGAACACGGATGTCTCCTTCACACTCGACGATGGCACAGGCCGCATCGATTTCATTAGATGGTGAGTGCAACTCGGCAAATGGCTTGCTTGTACTTGACTTCTAGATGTATTTTAGGGGTACAGTTTTAGACTTTTGTTTGCTGGATGTTGGCTATGGGATTTCTGCAACGCCGCATCTTCAATCTTCACTACATGGAAATGTTGTTGGCTGTTAGTATGACAGTGCAAGAAATCCAGTAATGGGGTTTAAACCTGCAAGTTCTTAGCCATCTCTAATTAATTCAGTAATTGGGTTCCAGGTTGATTCATAGACTAGCAATTAATTAATCACCCTTGGATATACGGGTTGTCCTCCTGCCTGAAAACTAAGGCAAAAAAACTGCACACCACCACCTACCTGTCCTCGTACTCTTGCCTCCCAAGGCCGAAAATAAATTAACCCTCCTCTATGCTGCTGTCACCGCTGTTGCCAGGATGCCACACACCCCTGAAGAGCAATAGGTAAAATTGATGGATGTTGTAACATCGATGTTGCAGTGCACATCTATCCAAAGTAATCCAAATATCTTGCACTGCACATTTGTCCAAAGTAATCCAAGTAATATCTTGCACTGTACATTTGTGCAAAGTAATCCAAGCAATATCTTGCACTGCACATTTTTCCAAAGTAATCCAAGTAATATCTTGCACTGTACATTTGTGCAAAGTAATCCAAGCAATATCTTGCACTGCACATTTTTCCAAAGTAATCCAAGTAATATCTTGCACTGTACATCTGTCCAAAGTAATCCAAGCAATATCTTGCACTGCACATCTGTCCACGACTGGCCTCCGAGATGAGGGCGATTAGATTGATTTATTCCTCTGTTTGGTACTCTTTGCCATTTGCTGTCACTGGGATAGTGGGGTTATTCCTCCCTTATTCATCTGTGTTTCTGATTGGATCTTTAAGTTTTGTATTCATACGGTTACAAACAATGGCGATGCAAGAAGCCAAGAAGCTAGACTGGTGCGTTCTATGTAAACATTGGAATTGTTACTTCGCGTTTCACTTCCTAACATGGATGAGAGTACATCTTCATCCTGCTGTACTCATTGTTTCTCTAGCTTGCTAATCTTTGTCTAATTGTTTTTGTTTTGATCAAATAGGTAACAACACATAGTGAAAACCTTGAAACGAATCATTACTGCCTTGATGTCTAACTCAATTTAAATATTACCTGACTTCTTGATATAATTGTATTTCGCTTATTATAGCAAAGGTGATCGATTTTGTACTATTGTCTTATTGGAAATACGTCTACACAGAATTGCAATCTCAAGGAGCGATGGAAGTGAAGATTCTGTGCTTTTGTTTAAGATTACTAATAGATGGTATATTATTTTCTCTTCAGATTTAGGAGTGTTCGATCTGCTACATAGTGCATTTGTTCAGTCTCAAAATTTCAGAGTTATTACAAGCATACTCTCTACTTTTTTGTATTAAGTAACAGAACGTCATTGGTGAAAGCTTCCTGGAAAGAATAATTAATCAATGATGTGCTAAGTTTAACTAAAATGTTATGTATACAACTAGAACTAAAGAAAAAATAAGGTCTATGTATATTCCTTTGAATTATTAATTTTATAGACTTTCACGTGAGGGCTCTTTACAGGAAGCAACTGATTCATTTAGAAAATCATGTGAATAGTTTTTTTTTGCATATCATTAACTAATGTATTGTTAACATGATACTAGTTTAGTTGCTTCATTGTCATGTGCCCCTTTTTTATAGTACTTTTACCTCAGATTCGTTTTATTGTAAAGATAATAATCAGGAAGTGGCGTGTATAAAATTTCAAGTGCCGATGCTACAACATCAAAATTTCAAACATCACTTTTTAGTCTCAAAGTATAGAGAAAATAGGTTTATTAATTTACTGTCATTAAGTAAAGCTAGGTTGACTGGAAAATATGTAGTTGAATTAGGAGAGGACAAAAAGCATGCTAAAAATACGTTTTGTATATTTGCTATGATACATCTGCTCTGTCTCAATTCTTTATACTTGTGCCTTGTATCCCATATCATATTGAAGTGTGAGCAGAGATAATTATTTACCTTGTATGCCATGAAGGCTGCTACTCACTAAATAGGAGAATGCATGCTTGTTTTTATTCCAACATATGTTAGTGTCTTCACAATTACTGTGTGTGCTTAATCTAGATGTGAAGGGTATGGTCTGAAAGCATTAGACGAAATCTGAACAATTAGGTTCAATGTTTGTTCTAAAGTGCTTAACTGAAGTTCTCTGATGCTCATGAATAATTGATGAAGCAAGTATGCCTCAAGTATTACTATTTTTCAGGTTTTATTGATGATGAACTACATTGTATTGTATGGAATCATCCATTTTGATACACCAAGCCCTGCCATGTGCATATAAACTTGATTTTTTGTTGTACTTGATGAATATAAAATGATATATTCATCCTTCGTTTAAAATGAAGTTGACCTTTATATGTTTGGATGATAAAATCTCACATTTACGGAACAAAATATTTAACTTGTAATTAGTCTGATTTTTTTTACATTTTCTGATGTAGTAGTGGTGTGCCCATTGGATGATTGCTTGGAAAATTAACTAATATTATTACTCTATATATATTCATTTGGGAGCTGGCTGGTATTACTTATTATAATTTTGTATGTCTTGGATTCTACGCAGGTTTGGCAGTCACTTCGTGTTACCGGAGATTAAAGTTTTTTTAGCAGAAAATACTTTTGTCCGAGCTGGCTGTTATGACCTGGAAGCAATGGTGTAGTTGTTGGAGATTAAAATCAGCTAGTAGTGCATTTTTTCAAGGAAGTCATGTTACTCGAAAATAAAAAAATATGTGCTGGTAGTGCGTTCTAGATATGCTTGTGATGTTTTGATATTAACTTTTTTTAATCAGATTAGGTTGTTGGAAGTATGTACTGTCATGTATACAATGCTATTTTTTTAATGAATATAATTTGGTTGTCTTTCTACAAATTGGGCTTCATCGAGAAAATAGGCTGGACTAAAAAGGGGCTAAAAATAGGTTAGCTAATGGGCAGGACCAAAATAAATAGCTAATGGGTTGGACCGGACCAAAATTATTGGGCCAAAACCCTGATTGGGTTGGTTGCCACGTCAGATCCATGTTGACACCACGTTGCTTCCACGTCATGAAAATCGGTGACGGTTTGTTTCGTCACATAGGTTTGGGCCTAGTTTGGGCCTGGGGCACATCCATGACGGTCAAGAACCATCATGGAATGTGCTATGTCAAATTATGACGCGATATACACGACGGATTTGATATCCGTCATGGATGGGAACACATGAGAGATTTTGGTCAATCTGTGACGGACAAGGATCGTCATGTATTAACAGATTTCTTGTAGTGACACTAACGGTTTGGATATTTGATCCGAGGGGCCTCTGGCCTGATAGCACTAACCATCACGTGGGCATAGTATGGGCGTTCTGCGTCGTATACTTCAGCCGAAGCTTAATAGACGTCAGCGACTGAGCGGCGCGCGCTGGATTGGACTGGTTACGCAACTGCGCTTGTATTAAGGGGTTGCTAGGTCTGCTTCTGGCCGCCCACGCAACGCGCAGGAGCTCCCGGGGCGAAGGCCCAAGACCCTTGGGGGCATAGGTTTAGTCCGGCGTGCTGATCTCTGTTAAGTATTTGGTCGGGTTGCGGCGTATCGTTTGGCCGAGGCCGGGCATGACCCAGAAAAGTGTGTCCGGCCGGAGTTAAGCGAGCGTGGTGGGTAACTTGGTGCACCCCTGCAGGGAAGAACTAATCTATCGATAGCCTGTCCTACGGTAACGGACACTCGGAGTTGTATCCCGATCGGTAACTTGAGATGATAACTGGATAGTATGGCTCTGGGATTGCTTTCTCGCAGGGAGTCGAGAAAGGATCTCTAGCCGAGGTTGATGATACACTACTACTACTTTACATTGTGTAATCTGCACTCTTCTAATGCTGCAAGACCGATGAAGATGTTTGAAGATGCTAGTCTTCGATAGGACTAGGCTTTCCCCCTCTATTCTGGCATTTCTGCAGCCCAATCCACCTATACAGCCCCTTTGAAAATGTTGCATATGTAGTGTAGATCCTTGCTTGCTGAGTACTTCGGATGAGTACTCACATTTGCTTTATTTTCTTTTTCTTCCCATATCCAATTGACACCTCCAGATGACGGAGCCCCTGAGTTAGCAGCCCCCGTCGACGACTACGGCTACTACTACTACCCTCCAGGCGAGTACTACTACGAGGAGCCGACAGACGACCAGGAGTAGGATTCGGAGGGTCCTAGGCAGGAGGCCTACGCCTTTCGATCGTAGAGTTTTATTTTGTCCCGCCTTTATATAGGCTTATCTCTGTTTCTGTAATATATCTGTACTCAGATATCTGATGCTTCCGCTGACACTTGTATGCCATCGAGCTGTGTATTCGAGCCCTCGAGGCCCTGGCTTGTAATATAAAGCTTGTATGAATTTATTTATGTTTTAGAGTTGTGTTGTGATATCTTCAAGTGAGTCCTTATGCTTGATCGTGTGCATTTGCGTGTATGGTTAGTGCACGATTAAGCCGGGGTCGTCACACTGGACCGAGCCAGCCGACCAGGAGTAGGATCGGAGGCTCCCAGGCAGGAGGCCTACGCCTTTTGATCTATAGTTGTTATTTGTGCTAGCCTTCTTAAGGCAAAACTTGTCTAACTATGTCTGTACTCAGATAATATTTGTATGACTGACTTATGTATTCGGATCTTCGTGATCCCTGGTCTGTAATATTGTGGATCTCCGTTTATTTGTGTTAGAGTTGTGTTGTGATATCTTCCCGTGAGTCCCTGTGCTTGATCATGCATGTTTGCGTGTATGATTAGTGCATGATTGAGTCGGGGGCGCTACAAGTTGGTATCAGAGCCGACTGCCTGTAGGAAGCCCCCTTTCCAATTCCTTGGCCGAAGTTGAGTCTAGACATTGAGAAACTATTTTACTAACTTGGCTGTGTGGCTTACGGGCCCACGTCGCCAATTGGGTGGTATTAGGATCTTTTATTCCTCGTCTATACTCTGGGACTCTGATCTCTCTTCTATTCGGGTTAAATAAATTTTACTAACACCGACACTTAGGATCTCGTAAATCCCGTCTACCCGGAGAGCTGGATATCTGTGCGATTTCCCTGTCATTGATCTGATTAGTCTGATAATCATTTTCCTTTCCATTGTTTTGTTTAACCTTTCTCTCCGAGTTGTGTTAAACTTCTCATCGTCAAATGACAATCCTGAATTTCCTTTATTTCAGATGGATCGTCTGTTTCCACCGTGCCCTACGACGCAGCTTGTGCTTCGTACTTGGGCTCGTGATGCCCCTGGGTTTCCAGCTGTTCTGATCGCTCTCTTGACCAGACTGGGCTACCGCTGGTACCCCGAGTACATGGTCTATGAGGATTACCGCGAGTTCAACCAGGAGCAGTACCATGCTGATGTTCGTATCTATGATCGGCAAGATGACTCAGACACTGAGCTACACCTTTTCCACGGTATCGGCGTGACGATTGAGATGGCAGTCCATGATGCCGCCTACTCTGCTGTCGCACGTCTCCGAGGAGAGTTCAGCGATATCTTGGATGACTCTGAGTTCCGATACATTCCGTATGCCCCTGCTGGAGATGCTACTGGATACTACACAGCTATCTGTGTCCCGTACGAGCCTCGTCGCTATGACCCGCGTGTTCTGATTCAGTGCACTCAGGCTCTGGATCGTACTGTTCGGGCTCTTGCCGTCGAGTTGGTTGCCACTCGAGCACGCCTCTACGATGCTATGACGCAGTTGCTTCCCGTTGTTCATGCACGGATACATCCGGAGCACATCCTTTATCCGCGCAGGACTCAGATGTATGCAGGTATTGATTGGCCTGCTGTTGGAGGTCACACACCTGCACGTGGACCTCTTCTTACAGCTCGAGACCGGATTCTGCATCAGAGTGCACATGGAGCGCAGGATCCTTCCGTGATGAACATTCGTCGTCCGCATGTGCAGTTACCCCGTTTCAGTGGTTTTCCCCGACGTTGATGTAGCCTTTGCTATGTCTTGTTGTGTACTTCCTTACCGCGTGCCTGCGCGCCGCCTAGTATGTCTAGTTCTGAATTTGCGCCGTTATGCTGTCCGCATGTACCCGACTCTGTGTATGGATCTGTATGTCTTAATTGACTACTGTTATGTATCTGTTGCACTGCATAAATTGTTGTCGAGTTACATCATGCTTGTCGCTAAACACTCGCAATTGCTTTTACTAAACTACCCCTGTTGATACTTAGCAGGATGGTTAGACCAGGTGATCGTGGTCGTGGTCATGCCCCTGAACGCCCACCACCGCCAGACTATATGGCAGCTATGATGCAACAATTCAAGCTCAACCGCCAGTTCATGACTGGGATCATGGCTTAGTTTCTGCATCAGAACAGCTAGAAACCAGAACCCTGCTCCAATAACTTTGACGGAGTTTATGCGACTCAACCCCACTCAGTTCCGCAACTCTGACAAGCCACTGGATGCTGATGACTGGCTCCGCGACATCACTCACGAGATGGAGTCTGCTAATGTCGCCCCTGCCAACTTCGTCACCTTCGCGGCCTTTTTCCTAAAGGGTCCCGCTGCTCAATGGTGGGACACCCACAAGCGTACACTACGTGCTGGAACAGTGGTTACCTGGTATGAGTTCCAGGCTGCTTTCCGTGCCCGTTATATTCCTCAGGGAATTATGGACCGGATGAAGACCCAGTTCCGCAACCTCACTCAGGGCAACAAGACTGTCGAAGCTTATCAGCGGGAATTTCTTGACCTTTCCCGCTATGCTGAAGAAGACATCGCCACAGATGCCCGTAGACAAGAGAAGTTCCGTAATGGACTCCACCCAGACCTCGAGCTTGCACTTGCTGCTCAAGACTTCAACGACTTTTCTACTCTTGTCAACAAGGCTATTCTGGTTGAGACCGCTCAGATGAAACACAAGGACTCGCAGAAGCGCTATCGTGATGCTGGCTCATCTTCGGGCTCAGCACAGAAGCGTCGAGTCTGGATTCCCAACAACGTGTTCCGTCCAAATGCCCCTGCGCCAAAGAACAACTATGCTGCACCATGTCTGCCTCCTCCACCACCGAGGCAGCCAAGAGCTCAAGCTATTCAACAAAATGCTCCTCTTCGTCCTGAAGATGGTCTGTGCTTCAAGTGCCACAAACCAGGTCACCATGCTAGAGACTGCCGCCAGACTCAGAATCAGTTGGCTTTTCCTCGTACTGGCCGTGGCAATGGTCGTGGCAACAATCAGGCCCGCAACTATAATACTGGGTCTGCTGCACATGGTCGTGGACACGCTTACAACATTGATATTGAAGAAGTCCAGGATCAACCTGCTACTGTGATGGGTACCCTTCTCGTTAATTCAGTACCTGCTTCTGTTTAATTTGATTCAGGAGCATCACATTCATTCATCTGTGGAAAATTTGCATTCATGCATGGCATTCGGTATGAGAAGATGCATACTCCGTTAGTCATTAAAACTCCCGGAGGTCACTGTCATGCTGACGTGATAGCACCAGACGTTATCGTCGAAATTAAAGGGCTGGAATTCCTTGCCTCACCCATCGTATTGAAGTCTTCCATCATAGACCTCATACTCGGAATGGATTGGTTGAAAGCTCACATTGCTTCGATCAATTGTGCCACAAAAGTCGTCCAACTTCTTCACCCCTCTGATGAGATAGTGAACTACACCGCCCGAATTACTCGAGATGCTGAAGCTCAGATATATGTTCTGAATGCTTTGAACGCCTCACCTCTGGAAGGGATCGAGAACGTTCCTGTCGTTCAAGATTTTCCAGACGTCTTTCCGGAAGAACTCCCCGAAATACCCCCGGCTAGAGCTGTCGAGTTTGTCATTGACTTGAAGCCTGGCACTGTCCCTATTGCAAAGCGTCCTTATAAGATGCCTCCGCACCACCTTCTGGAGCTTAAGGAAGAAATCGACAAATCACTCAAGATGGGCTTCATCCGTCCCAGATCCTCTGCTTGGGGAGCACCTTCACTCTTCGTTAAGAAGAAGGATGGAACTAACCAATTGGTTCAGGATTATCGGCCCATTAACCAAGCCACAATCCAGAATAAATACCCACTGCCCCGGATCAATGATCTTTATGATCAGCTTGCTGGATCCGCTGTCTTCTCGAAACTCGACTTGAGGTTGGGTTATCATCAGATCCGTGTTCGCAAAGAGGATATTCCGAAGACTGCCTTTGTTACTCGATATGGCTCTTATGAGTACACTGTCATGTCATTTGGTTTAACAAAAGCTCCAGCAACCTTCTCCCGGTTGATGAACTACATCTTCATGGATTACCTCGACAAATTCGTCGTGGTTTATTTGGATGATATCCTTATATATTCCAAGAATGAAGAAGAACATGTCGAACATCTTCGCCTTGTTCTGGAGAGGCTTCGAGAACACAAGTTGTATGCCAAGTACTCCAAATGCGAATTCTGGCTTTCTGAAGTGACCTACCTTGGACATGTGATTTCCAAGGACGGTATCGCTGTTAACCCGGAGCGTGTTCAAGCTATTCTTGACTGGACTCCCCCGAAGAATGTCAAGCAAGTCAGGAGTTTTCTCGGACTCGCTAGTTATTGTCGTCGATTCGTTGAGAACTTTTCCAAGATTGCAAAGCCACTTACTAATCTGCTCCACAAAGGTGTTAAATTTGAGTGGACAGAAAAATGTCAAGAAAGCTTTCAGACACTAAAAGATAAATTAACATCTGCCCCAGTGCTAGCACCCCCGGATTCCCAAAAGGATTTCGTGATATACCGTGATGCATCTCGTCAAGGATTAGGCTGTGTCCTAATGCAAGAGCGCAAAGTGATTGCTTATGCTTCTCAACAATTGCGTCCTCATGAAGAAAATTATCCAGTACACGATCTCGAACTTTCTGCGGTTATTTATGCTCTGAAGCTATGGCGACATTACCTTCTCGGTAATCGTTGCGAGATATACACGGATCATCAGAGTTTGAAGTATCTATATACTCAACCGGATCTGAACCTTCGTCAACAAAGATGGCTCGAAACAATTGCCGATTATGATATGAATATCTCATATACCCCTGGCAAGGCTAATGTAATGGCCGATGCTTTGAGTCGTAAGGCTTATTGCAACAATCTTATGGTTCAGGAAGCACAACCTCTCCTTTATGAAGAACTTCGCAAGTTGAACCTCCATATTGTTCCACAGGGTTATCTCAATACCCTGGTTGTCGAACCAGATTTAGAGCACAGCATTAAGATTATACAAAAGTATGACTCTGAAGTTGAAAGGATTAAGCGGTACCTCGAAAAAGGAAAGCCGTCGGAATTCCATCTTGATAAGTATGGGATCCTATTTTTCCAACACCGTCTCTTCGTACCCAAGTTCAAGGATGAGAGGGAACACGTTATGAAAGAAGCTCATGACACTCCTCTGTCAATTCATCCTGGTAGCACAAAGATGTACCGTGACATTTGTCAGAGATACTGGTGGCCTAATATGAAGCGAGACATTGCTCGTTATGTTTCTGAGTGTGACGTTTGCCGCCGCATTAAAGCAGAACATCAAAGGCCTGCTGGAACTCTGCAACCACTTGATATTTCTGAATGGAAATGGGACAAAGTCCAAATGGATTTCATTACTGGTTTTCCCAGATCTCAGAAGGGTCATGATGCTATTTTTGTCATCATTGACCAATTCTCAAAGGTGGATCACTTTCTGCCAGTTAAGGAGACAATCACTGCTAGTCAGTTAGCAGACTTATATGTTTCCCGAATTGTGTCACTCCATGGTGTTCCATTGGAGATCAGTTCTGATCGTGGCAACCTCTTTACCTCCAGATTCTGGAATAGTTTCCAAGAATCTATGGGAACTCATCTGTCTTTCAGCACCGCTTTTCACCCTCAGTCACAGGGTCAAGTTGAACGAGTTAATCAAGTGCTCGAAGATATGCTTCGAGCTTGCGTCATCTCCTTCGGTAAGAAATGGGAGGAATCTCTCCCGTATGCTGAATTCTCTTACAATAATAGCTATCAAGCTAGTTTGAAGATGGCACCGTTTGAAGTTCTATACGGTCGTAAGTGTCGAACCCCTCTGAATTGGTCAGAAACTGGGGAACGCTCACTCGTCGGACCGGACATTATCCAACAAGCTGAAGAACAAGTCCGCATTGTCCGTGAACATCTGAAAACTGCTCAGTCTCGTCAGAAGTGCAACTATGACCGAAAGCACCAGTAAATGGTCTATCAACCTGGCGAGCAAGCTTGCCTCCGCACCACTCCGTTGAAAGGCACTCATCGGTTCGGAATCAAAGGCAAGTTAGCTCCTCGCTACATTGGCCCGTTCCGTATTCTTGCCCGTCGAGGAGAAGTGGCCTATCAATTGCAATTGCCGCCAAATCTTTCTCAAGTGCATGATGTTTTTCATGTATCCCAACTCCGTCGCTGCTTCAAGGATCCTATTCGAGCTATGGACCATGAAATGCTTGAATTGCGGGAAGATCTGTCTTATCCAGAATATCCCATCCGTATTCTTGATCAAGCTGAACGCCGGACTCGTCAAAAGTCAATCAAATTCCTCAAAGTTCAGTGGTCGAATCATTCTGAAGATGAAGCCACTTGGGAACGCGAGGATCGTCTTCGCGAAGAATACCCCGCTTTCTTTCAGTCTTCCTCTTAATTCTCGGGACGAGAATTCTTGATAGATGAGGAGAATTGTAACACCCCATGTCATTAGCCACAATAATCACTTTTGATTATGACAAGTCTGCATGATTAACAGTGCCTAATCATCATTTGCATCATATTGCATTTCAACTCCAAGTTCAAACTTCAATTAAATTTAAAGTGGAAAATAAAAGTTGTTCAAACACAGAAACTAAAATGTTCGTTAAATAACAAATATTCCAGAGACAATTCTAAAATTGTAACCAACTTTGTTGAGATTGCATAAGTGACTCAAACATCCTCAAACAGTGACTAAAGACAATATTTGTTAATCTTTTATTTAATCTAAGTTAAATATGATATTCTGTTTTGCCCAAACCAGTTTTTGGAGATAGGGTATAATGCACTGTGATTTATGAACTAGGTCACACTTTTTACAAAATTCATTTAGTGCCTAAACAATTAACAAAACAGAGTTAAAAGAGAAAACAGAAAAGAAAATAAGAAAAGAAATAAAACAGAAATAAAAAGAAAAGCAAAACCCCCTGGCCCAACTGGGCCATAGCCCAGCCAGGCCGGCCCATCTCCTGGCCTATATGGCCTGCCCCACCCCCACTCCCCACCGAACCCTAACCCACCACCCCACTCCCCCCTCGCTCACTCCCTCTCCCGGATCCGATCTGGATCGGGGCACCGGACCCCGCGCCCACTCGCGCTCGCCCGTCGCCGCCTCACGCCGTCGCCGGACCTCACCGCGCCGTCCCCGACCTCCTCCTCAACCTCGGACCCTGAGCTCGACGTCGTCTTCCCCGCGCCCGTCGCCGGATCGCCAAGTGCCGCGCCTCCTCATCACCTCCTCACCAGAGCCGCCGTCCCCGTCCTCCTCCCCGCGCCCACTGCCACCCCCTACAGCATCGCGGTGACCCGCTGCGCTGGTTGCGCCTTCCCTCTGCCTCCCTCTTCCCCTCTCTCTCTGTCGCGCGCGCTCGCCCGCCATCGTCCCGTGCGCCTCCCGCCTCGCTCGCCCGCAGCCCGAGCCGCCCTCGGCCTCCTCTTGCCCGCCCCGCCTTGGCTGGCCTTGCCTGCGCCACCGCTCGCCGCTCGACTGGCCACCGCGCCCGGCCGCCCTTGCCCCGCCCGCGCTCGCCTCCCGCCCGCGCGCGGCCCCGCACACGCCGGCGCTCGTCACCGCCTCGCCCCCGCTCACTCGCCCGCCGCGCCCGTGCGCCCGTAGGCGCGCGTGCGTGCATTTGGGCTGCCCGGACATGTCGGGCGCCCGTATGGGCATGGCCGGATGTGTCCGGCCTGTGCCACTAACGAACGGGGCCCACGACCCTGAAACGAAATAAAAGAAAAGATAAAAATCAAAATAAAATTAATAATTAATTAAATGATTAATTAATTAAGTTAATTAATTCTGCTTAACTAAACTAATTAATTAGTTAGTCTAATTAATATGTAATTAGTATAATTAAATCTTAATTAACTAAACAGTTACTGACAAGTGGACCCCACCTGTCGGGTTGACCAGTCAACTGGTCAGTTGACCGCTGACGTCATGATGACGTCACCCTGCTACTGTTTCGGATAATGCTGATTTAAATAATTAAAATAATTCCAGAAAATGATTAAAACTTTAGAAAATCATATAAAATAAACCGTAGCTCGGATCGAAAAACTTTGTACATGAAAGTTGCTCAGAACGATGATACGAATCTGAATACGTGATCCGTATTCCTGTCAGATGCCCCTAGCTAGATGAACATGGAACTTTTTTGCCTAATTTCAATAAATGAATAGTGCCCAACTTTAATTAAATAAATCCAAATAAATTTCTAAATTAACTAAATCATTTAGTTAGGCAGTAGAACACTTCTGCATAGCATTTAGACATGTCATGCATATTGTTTGCATTTTTGCCGTGTATTTATTGTTTCTCCCCCCTCCTTCTCTCTCGTTAGACGCCGAGACCGACGACGTTGCAGCCGGGTACGACTAAGCTCCAGGCAAGCAGCCCGTTGATGATCCCTCTTTCTTGCCAGAGCAACCAGGCAAGCCCCCCCCCTTGAGCATCCAGATATCGCCCATTGCATTTCTACTGCTTGCATTAGATTTTGCTACTGTTAATGTTTTCTCCTATTCTGATGCATAGCCTGCTTTTGTAACCTGTTTATTGTTACCTTACCTGCCTATGTTAAACTGCTTAGTATAGGTTGGTAGTGAACCATCAGTGACCCCACCACCTTACCCTTGTTGCCCCTGCTTGATCATCGACGACTCGACCAGTGTGATCGTCGACCAAAGACCGACACATCACTTCACCCCCTTAGTTGTACGACTCTGCATAGTTACTATCGAGTGTCGAGGGTGATACCTCGTAACGCACTCCTGATGAATACTCTGCAGTGTAGCTGTTCGGTCGTGGTCATCGAGGGTGATTCCTCCTTCTCCACTTCTGATACGACTCTGTCGTGCAACCCCTTAGTGTGAACCTCGAGGGTGATGCCTCATACGTTCACCCTGATGATTTCATCGAGTGGAATCAACGAGGGTGATTCCTCGGGATTTTCCCGCCTTGATGTTATGACCACACGGTTACTTTGACCTTTGTTACAGGCGGGTCGACCCTGATGGGTACCCGCAGGGGATCTATGTTGTCGGGTGTGCCGGAAGGGCACTCGAGTGTGATATTGTGGCGGAGCTTCAGAAACTCCGATCGTCTTCGCATGTTACTAAATGAGCATATTGGATTTGGGTGTTTGATCTGAGTGGGTTGACGTGCCCTATACGCACTACCACCACGCGGGATTATGGTTTATGAGGCCCTCTACGTGGTACGTTTCTCCCGAAAGCTCCTCAGACGTCACGGTTCACCGTGCGGGCTGATTGTTGGGATTGGGCTGGATACTTCACTGACGAGTTCAGTGTCGCGCCTGCACCCCGGCCAGTCTCGCAACGCGCAGGGTGCCCAGGGCGATGGCCCAAGACCTCTGGGTGCATAGGTTAGTCCGGCGTGCTGACCTCTCTGCTGAGCCTAGGTATGGCGCTGCTTCGTGTTGATCTACCGAGGCCGGGCATTACCCAGCAAGTGTGTCCGGCCAGAGTTGATCGAGCGTGTTGGGTAACAGTAGTGCACCCCTGCAGGGAAGAATAATCTATCGATAGCCGGTCCTATGGTAAAGGACGCTCAGTTTGTATATCCCGATCTACTACTTGAACTGGATACTTGTTACTTAATTGAAGCTTCGGGATCGCTTTCTCGTTGGGAGTCGAGGAAGGATCTCTAGGCTTGCTTCAACATGTTTGCTTAATAAAATGCTATTCTACTCTCTTCTATTACTGCAAGATGGTGGCTTCGTGAAGATGCTTGAAGATGCTAGTCTTTGATAGGACTAGGCCTTCTCTCTATTCTGGCATATCTGCAGCCCAGTCCACATATACAGCCTTTCTCCTTTGATAATGTTGCATATGTAGTGTAGATCCTTGCTTGCTGAGTACTTCGGATGAGTACTCACGGTTGCTTTGTTACTTCTTTTTCCCCATACCCCACTTTGATGATACATCAGACGATGGAGCTCCGGAGCCAGATGCCACCACAGGAGCTTACTAATAGGAGGGTCCAGGCGGCACGTACTACTGGACCAAGCCAGCCGACCAGGAGTAGGATCGGAGGCTCCCAGGCAGGAGGCCTACGCCTTTCGATCTAGAGTCGTTATTTGTGCTAGCCTTCTTAAGGCAAAACTTGTCTAACTATGTCTGTACTCAGATAATATTTGTATGACTGACTTATGTATTCGGATCTTCGTGATCCCTGGTCTGTAATATTGTGGATCTCCGTTTATTTGTGTTAGAGTTGTGTTGTGATATCTTCCCGTGAGTCCCTGTGCATGATCGTGCATGTTTGCATGTATGATTAGTGCACGATTGAGTCGGGGGGCGCCAGAATATGTGGACCCCTCAAGCTACAAAGGACATCGATTGGCAAAGCTCCTAGACTCTACATTTTTGGTTTAATAGTGATCCAAGATCACATTGAGTCCATAGGAAAACCAATACTATTAAAAGGGGATAAGGTTTTGATCATGAGTCATTTGCTCAAGTGCTTAGAGATATTGCTCCAAAACCCTCAACCACACCCTCACAATCCTATCTGCCCAAAACCCTAAAGTCATTCTCGGTCCCACCGATTCATACCTACCCGGACCCAGTGAGATACACTTGACAGAGCCACTGCCTAAACCCTAGAAACTCGGTCTCATCGAGATGACATTCGGTCCCACAGAAGTGCGCGTGCCAACCTTCTGTAACCCATTATTTTCATTTCGGAATTTTCGAGTGAAGTCGATCGATGTCACCGAAGCGAGGAAAGTGCTTAGGTCATCATCAATTGGTCTCATCGAGTGGATTCATCCGGTCTCACCGAAATGACTAAAGTTCAAACCTTTTTCACTGGTAGGTCTCACAAAGTATTTCACCTGGTCCCCCCCGAGTTGTGCATAAAGGTGTGTAACGGTTAGATTTTTGGTGAAGGCTATATATACCCCACCCACACCACCTACTCTCAAAGAGAGCAACCAGGACGAAGCTACCACTTCCCATATCATTTTCTGAGAGAGAACCACCTACACTTGTGTTGAAATTAAGGGGGTTGCACTCCAACCTTTGATCCTTGATTTGTAGACCCCTAAAGTTGCTTTCCACCCCAATCCTTCTACTACCATGCCAAATCTGTGAGATAGTGATTGAGTGTTGAGAAGACTATCTTTTGAAGCACAAGAGCAATGAGTTCATCATCAACGATAACATCTATTACCTTTTGAAGAGTGATGTCTCCTAAATTGGTTAGGTGTCACTTGGGGGCCTCCAAATCTTGTGGAGTTGAACCAAGGAGTTTGTAAGGGCAAAGAGATCACCTACTTCGTGAAGATCTACCCTAAGTGAGGCTAGTCCTTCATGGATGGAAGCCATGATGACATAGACAAGGTTGCTTCTTTATGGACCCTTCGTGGGTGGAGCCTTCCGTGGACTCACGCAACCGTTACCCTCCATGGCTGAAGTCTCTATCAACGTGGATGTACGATAGCACCACCTATCAGAATCACGCAAAAAATCATTGTGTCTTCATTGCGTTCGATCTTTCGATCTCTACATCCCTTTACTTTCTTGTACTTGCATGATGTTCTTTATCTGCTGCCCATACTCTAGATATGCATGTGTAGGAATTATTGGTTGTCATTTAACTTGTGCTAAAATCGACCTAAATTCCAAGAAAAATAAATATTGCAACTTTGCCTTGTTAACTGTCTATTCACTTCCCCTCTAGACCTATCTTCTTGACCCCTCACTGTGCAGTCCGCGCCGCCCCCACGCCATCCCCTGCCCCGTCGACCGCTGGTCCACAAGGGTAGTTGTGGGTGCTTGTGCCCGCCCTGCCAGCCCGGACGCACACGCCGGAATCGGAGGCGCGCGCTGCCCACCGCGAGAGACAGAGGTCAAGGGAGAGAGACGCAACGGACCAATCCGTGCGCCACCGCCATGGGTTGCCGGCGGAGCCCGACGAGGACGAGCGGCTCCTCGCTTGGGTCTATCGCCGTTTGCTTACGACGGCAGAGACAGACGTTCGGCGGCTCCGCCGGAAGAACGCCAAGGCGCTCCGGCTTGCCATTGAGCAGTCGAAGCGCGAGACGGCGGGGGCGACTCGGGTGGCGAAGCTCAAGCGACAGGAGGACAGGTCCGTCCGACGGCTCAAAGGGCTCATCGTCCTCTCCGACTCCTCCTCCAATGACGACTACGACCACGACGCCTCCTCCTCCGACTCAGACGATCCACCACCAGCCACCGACACCTACAGCTTCGCCGTTGACCGGGAGGGGAAAGGGTCGGCGAGGAGGTGGTGAAGATCCGTCGTCTCCACTTTGATTTCAAGTTTTTAGATGTAGTTTAAACTTGTCCGCCGTTTATGTGCATTATGTGAACTTTGTCGACCTTTTGAAGATCCGTTGGTGATCTTTTGGTGAACGAATTATGCATTGCTATGTTCGATTCTATGTCTGTTTTATGATCTACGTAGTTTTGTCTATGTTGCATGGTTTGTATGAATATAGAAGATCGTTTATAGATACGCGGATGTGAACGACGCGATTTGATAAACTGACCGGTTCATTTGAGGGCCCGTATTTGATGAGGCGCGTCCACGAGCATTTAAGGGCCTGTATTTAGTGACCGTGCCTTTAGATGCTCTAATTCGTTTCGTGTGACACCTGCGAACTAAGGCTATGACCAAACTTTTATACAGAACATAATTTTTAGCATGTCTCAGTTAAGTTAGGGAGACAAAAATGATTTAGTCTACCAAATGCCTCGTGACTATTTTTTATTCCATCAGAGGTCGCAAAGATGTCCGGGAACCGGGGTTGATTTTTCAAACAAAATCAACAACTTTCCCAGACGGAAAAGAGCACGGCCGCCGGGTAATGACAGGGACGCAGCGGCGACGCTCATCCAATCCCCTCCGCGGCGCAAACAGCCCAAGAAACGTCTCCCTGGTAGTGGGTCCCCACCCCCACGTCAGCATCACGGCCCGCCTCACCGTGAGTTGTTTATCCACTTGGACGGTTGGGCCGTTGGGCGGGCGGATACGCACGAACATCTCGAGATCCCCGCCCTCCGCCACTCCCGCGCGCTCGACGCTCCGCCGTCCGTTTCGCCCTCCGGAGATCCGGCCTCATCCACCACCACCACCAGTCCACCACCTTCGCCCGCCGTCTCCCTCCCTCCCTCCCCCACTCGCGTCCCGGCCGCCTCCTTTGTTTAATCAGAAAAATTCTTGCCGAATTCTCCTCCATCCCCACTAATCCCACCGGTGATCCCTTTCCCTAATGCTAACGATGAGCAGTCGCCGCGACTTCTCCACGCCTAACCCCTCTCCTCCCTTCCGCGCTTCTTCTTCTTCCTCTCCTTCTCCTTCCTGGCGTTCCGTACTGATTTGGTCGTCGCGCCTGGGTTCGATTTGACCGCCCCCACCACCTGTCGTATCCACCCGTGCAACCGCTCGGGCTGTTCGTTTCTTGGTTCCTCGCTCATCGGTTTTCTTGCGCTGGTTTGGGGATTATTGGGAGCAATACTTATCCAGGTGCGTGCCGAGTTCCTCCACATAAAAGGCTTTCTGTTTTTTACTAAATACTCTGATGTTGTTGTTCTAGTTCTGGAGCGATGTTGCTTTTCTACTTATCTGGGCTGAAGTTAATCGCTTTCTTGCTTTATGCGTGATATATACCTTCGTTTCATGCATGCCTATAAATGGAATTTTTTGTTGCTGTTGGCTTCTTGCCGCGCATGGACTCAAATCATTGAAACAGTTCTGAGTGTTCGATCAGTTCCGTGTCTGTCCATAATAAGAACTTGGGTGGCGGCTGCGCCGGAGGATCACGTGCTATTTTGGCTTGTGTACCAGAGTAAGGTTCAGATTAGACAGTTACTAGTGCGGGTCCTTGTTAGTACTGTCATCATCAATGCAAGTAATGTCAGTAGTACAAAGTTTCATAAAAGTCTCAAAAGCTCCAAAGAATAGAAGGAGAAAAATGAATCTTTAACAGTGCCAAGGCTGTTTTTTTACCTGTAATAAGTTTCCTTGACAAGTCAACCAAAAGTCATAGTACTATTCAACTTAGAACCGTGTGGCTTAAACTGAAATCGTTGAACTGAAACTTTGCATACCTAACTTGGTTTCTGAATGTCAGCGATTGACATTATGACAAAGTATTCAAAATTTGTATGGTAAGAATATAGTGCTTTTTTTGCGATTATTAGAAGAAAAAAATTTGCTTGGTGTGGCTCCTAGAAAATTTCATTATCAAGATACAATCCTGCTTGCTGCAATATCTGATTGATATCATCTAACTTTAGATCATTTTACAGTTCTGCACTCTGCGTACCATGTGAACAAGTTTGAAGGTAGGGCCATATCTGTTCTGCCGTGCAGCACATTGATATTTACTAAGACGCCGCATTGGTGATTGTTGTAATTATATTGTTCAAAAGTATAGAAAAGAGATGTTGAAAATCGACATAGATTTGTGACGGTGGATACTGGTTATGGAAGGTATATTATTAATCAGAACAATTTGAATCAAAACGAGACAATGAGCAAAATGATGATTTAACCGGACTTCTCAGAGCCTTTACAGTTATGGAGATTTCATCACATGAACCATCAGAAGCAGAAATTTTAATTGGACATGAAGATGACACAGAATTGACACCTTGCGAAGGTATGGAATTTGAGTCTGAAGATGCTGCAAGGGATTTTTACAGCTTGTATGCGAGACATGCAGGTTTTCGAATTCGGATCAGCAGGTATACCCGCTCCAGACGTGATAATTCAATCATTTCTCGTCGTATTGTATGCTCAAAGGAGGGATTTCATGAAACACGTAACTGTGAAGGCCTCCACCCTGACCAAAAACATCAAGAACGGACAGGTACCAGAGTTGGTTGCAAGGCTATGATAACGATAAAAAAAATTGATCCTGGCAAATGGGTAGTTACTAAATTTGTGAAAACCCATAATCATGGATCAGTTCCACCAAGAAAACTTGATATTAGGTCAGCACATCAGGACCTTAATCCAGTTGAAAAGCCACATTCTACCGAGGAAGACCCTGTTGAGGAACCGGTTGAGGGAATGGAATTTGATTCTGAAGAAGCCGCAAAATTGTTCTATATAAATTATGCAAGGCTTAATGGTTTTCGTGCACGTATTAGCAGGTATTGCCGTTCAAGACGTGATAATTCAATCATTTCTCGCCAAATTGTGTGCTCCAAGGAAGGCTTCCGTGAAGTTCGAGCCAAGAAAGAGATCACAGACGAAGGGAAAACGAAGCGCCCAAGAATGATAACCAGAGTTGGTTGCAAAGCTATGATTGTAGTGAAAAAGATGAACTCTGGAAAATGGATGGTATCTAAATTTGAGAAGGAGCATAATCATTCGTTGTTATCTTCTAAACAGGCCCCTAGTACATCGAACATTACTTCTGGAGAAAATGCTGAGTTTGCTGCAAAGAGTTCAGATCCTGATGAAGCGAAGGTTGAGGAATATAGTGCAGGGATTCAATGTAATTCTACAGATTCACTCACTGTACTTTACAACCAATTATGTCAGGAGGCTATAAAATTTGCAAAAGAAGGATCAGTCACAGAAGAAATTTACCATGTGGCGATGTCTGCCTTGAAAGAGGCGGCAGAGAAGGTTGCTCAAGTCAAAAGTTGTCATCCAATATTGCCGCACCATGGAGTTTCTGGTAGTGAAAGTAAACATAAGGTCGTACAGATGAAAACTATGAGTGCTTCGCAATGTTCAGATGTGGCCAAACAGAAAATAACACCTTCGCAGCTCACGATGTTTCAAGAGTCTACCTCCAAACTAATGATCATTCCTACCAACCTGTTGACTGATTCAGGCTTAGCTAATTCTGATAACAATTCTCCGTCATTGTGTGCTTTCACCTCAAGTGGTAAGTACACTATGTATAAGATGCTATCAATTAATCCAGTAACTTATTGCTTATAAACTCTTTTGTTTATAACAAATGTTGCATGTTCTATCGACAGGGAGACAATGCAGGCATGGATCAGAATGTTCTTATTTGCATGCTGAGAACAGAAAGGAGGACTGTCCTGAGAAATATCAGGTTACCCTGCCAACCTCCTCATCTGTTTCAGTGATATTCTCGACAGCATATGATATTTCTTATTGGGTTACAAGGTTCTTATTTGAAGTTCTAATTGCAGAATAGCACTTCGAGTCGGGCAACACAGGGAAATCATTCAACCTATCATGGACATTCTGAAGAAACTACAGTTGCTATTCCTGCTATACCTCTGACGCTATACATGCCTTTGTCGAGGAATTCACCTGGAGCTTCTGCTGGTTAGATTCCATTTTCTTGTGCTGATTACGGAATAAATATTTATAACTTTATGTTCCCAGCAAAGAAGTATCATCCATGTTGTTGCAGTAATTTTGAAAAAAAAAAGTCTAATGTTTCCATTTGGTCTAGTTAATGATAGATTGACGGGTTAGCTTCAGAGGTTCGCATATGTCACAAAGAAAATAATATTAATTTATGATTCCTCACCACAGGCTGCAAAATTTTTAGTGCTTGACAGTTTAGTCCATTACCTTTTTCAGTGTAGCTTTTTTTTCCTTTTGATGGAACTCCAGTGTAGCTGTTTAGTTTGTAAGTTCGCACAACCAATTCTCTAGCCTTAGGTCATTGTGTCCATCATGACCACTCCATATATCATGTTTCCATTCCAAGTAGTTCTACTTGTGTGTTTTTAAGACGACAGCAGTTTTCATTGAGTGGGAGCAATTCTACTTGTTTAAGAAAGAGGAAAGGAGTAAGATGGAATATGGGAAATTCAGTATGGATAGAACTTATGAGAAAACTGGTATAGGTTTCCTTTGACTTATGTTCCATGACCTGCCCTTGTCGCTTCCTTTTTTTCGAGGAGGAGGAAAATCCTCGGCCTTTGCTTTAATTGATGCACACAACCCTCCCCTTGTCGGTCCCTAGGTGGTAAGCCCACAATTCCAACCCATGGAACATAAATAGTAGATGTGTACATAGAAAATTGAATCTTTCAGGATAGGTGTCAAATTAGAAGCTGAGACCAGAAATGAGAGTAATTTTCATCATTTCTTGAATCTGTGGTTTCATCCTTTAAGATGTTCCGTGTCCAGAATAATAAATTGTATATCATAGCTTGGCAAATAGTTTGGTCACGTTTTCAGTGCTGATTCTGGAACATTTTAAAATTTGGACATACTGCAAATTAAAATGTTTCTGTCCTCAGAGTCAATGACTAATGTATTTATGGTCCCATACTATTGCAGATAGCTTCAAAACAAGCTATACTGTTTTTCATGAATCAACACACTAAGCTACTGTTGTTTAAGGCTTTCACACACGCACATTAGGCTTTTCAACTTTTAATAGATCGAAGCAGTACAGGCATTGACTGATATATGTTCACTTCCTTGGGCTACAGATGGACAGTACAAATTGTTGGCTGCACCTATCGAAGCAGTTCCAATTTCATACCGCCCCGCAGAACCCATCAGACAACCAAAAAGAAGTTTTTGTGATTTAGGTCCATTGCCAGGTGTTATGTCTGAACTGACCAGGCGAGAAAAAGGTCCAGACCCTCTTGTGCATGCTACAGCTCTTGCTTGTGGTGCTCGTGTTGTTCCTGTTGAGGAGGCAGCTTCGCTGATCAAGGCCATCGAGTCCAAGATCAGATCTGGAGGGGCCAAAATAGCAAGATTACCTTCAAGCAGGCTGACACGTCTAGTTCCTGAGGCGGTCTCCATGTCATCGTCTAGTGAAGATGGTGAGGAGAATGATCACAGTGAGCCACCGGCGGTGAATGTCGAAGGCTACCGCCATGATGATCAGATATCTGAGGAAATGAAGTTGCAAGGTGAGGCATCAGAGTTGGAAACTGATTCTGAGAATTGTTCTGGGCATGAAAACCATGATACTGCTGATTGCTGACAGATGATGACTGAAGGATGAAAGTTGTCTGAAGATGTATTTTTTTGAACCATAAAGCTGTATGAAGATCGAAGCTACCCTGCAAGGTAGTAAATTTATACTATAATTTAGAACATCTGTGTATAATTGGATTTAGGATTTAACCACTTGTCTCATGTCGATTATAGACTGTAATTGGGTTAACTCAAATAGTTAACTCCATTGAAGGGTTTTGTAAAAAAAAGAACCACCCTTGCAGTGTTGGTGGATAATCTGTACATGAACTACTTTTATAGAAAGCAAAGATAAAGGCATTCATACTTCAACTGACTGTATCTTTCTGGAGAGAACTTTTAGAAGTCAATAATGTTATGATCGTTTTGAAAATAATAATTTTATGATCAAATTCGATGATGGTTTTGCTTCTTTGCATCCATTCTGTAGCAACTTCTTTGTAAGCAAACATGTACCAGGAGTCCAGCATTTACACATCTGTCAAAATTCAAAAGCACACCTGCTATCCTGTGCCTTGAACTGATCCGAAATGAGCAATCTGTGCTTGGAATTGGTTTTGCATTCAACTACTTTCTTTCATATATTCACTATTTTATGAACTGATGTTCTACTTGCACTGGTTATTGTCTGATTTTACACATTTCGACATCCCACACTAAAAAACAATAAGGTTTTTTTTTTAACTTGAAGCCTTCAAACACCCATATAAGAGAAGAAGAAAAATGGTTGACTTTATCTATTGGTTCAGCAAGATTCTGTGATTACGACTTTTTCTTCTCCACTCATCCCCCTTTTTCTAATGACAAGAATCTATTTTCATTTGGATGCGATCGTCTAAATTGGCTGCAAATGCTGCATCATAAATAAGGGGAAAGGCACGTTTGCAAACCCTTCTACTACTTACCGGAGGAGACATTTAACTTTGATGCAAACAATCAGAAGAAAAAAAAAATGTCATGTCGAAAGGAGGCATTGCTTTTCTTCAGCACCACAAAGTTCACTGCCTCGCTTCCATCTTCATTTCTTGCAGAAACAGACACTGATCAACATCACTCTTTTATGCCTGAAACTGAAAGTCTCCAAACCCGTAGGGATGACATAAAGTTAGCCACACTAGTCTACCTCGCGTGCGCGCACCGGCTCTATCTTGAAGGCGGCAGTAAGGGAGGAAATCAAAGAACTTGTGATTTGTCAAAACATCGTGCTCTCACCTGCTAGATTTAAAATTATCGCTGACTTTTAACTACTCCATCACCACGAAAAGGAAAGCTCGCTTTGTCCAAACCGCGTCATACCAAACCTCTACTGTCAGTAATGATGTACGGTGAATACGATTTCTCTTTTGTTTTCTGTCAGTAGCATGACAGTAAAAGTCTAAGTCTGACCATCTACACGAAGTCTTAATATGACCAGCATTTCTTTCCATTTCTTTTAAAGTTGTTCGTCTGATCCTTAGTGGTTTTCCTATCTACTCCCTCCGTCCCAAAATTCTTGTCTTAAATTTATCTAAATACGGATGTATCTGGTTACATTTTAGTGTTAGATACATTCGTATCTAGACAAATTTAAGACAAGAATTTTGGGACGGAGGGAGTATTATTTTTCCACTAACAACCATTTTGCACTGGTCATATGTCGTGCAGTTCTGCAAGTCCTTTTCCGGTTTAATAAAACTAGGCATGAGAGTCCTTATTATCTGACTATCTTTCAGCAAAAGCACCAGTGATGGGTTATCATCTATTCATACGTGGCCTGAATCTCAGCCACATTTTCCGGCTATTTTAAATCTCAGCCACATTTTTCGATCATATCCAACCATCATCATCTCAACCTCACTCTATATCGTAAAAATTTACATAACAAAATTGCACACCTTCAAAGAATGCAATTTTAGACAGTAATATGGAATCTTAAGGGTCTCTTTGGATTGTAGGGTTTTCATTGAAATTTTGGAGGATTTAGGGTTGCTAAATTCCTATTGATATTGATTGGATTCATGTAGAGTACCCTCAATTTCATAGGCTCGAACTTCACTTTATTCCACGGAGAATTGCGCTGTTTTCAAGTCTTTATAGAAAATCCACGGTAGCGTGTGTTTTGTTATTGTTGCGTTTTACAGGACTCAGATTTCAACATTTCCAGGAGATCGAAAAATTAGCAAAAGCGATATATACAAGACAAGTGGCACGTTCCCGAGCAGAATTAATATGGTGTTATGCATTAACAGAGGAGAACACAGGGTGATATGATCATATCAGGCCGTCCGAATTCCAAATCTGAAAACACAGTGTATCTGTACATAGCCCAAACAAGCACCAATCTGTGACAGAAACTAACATTGCGCATGAAAAATATACGGAACCAACTTTACTAGTACCCGCACATGGACCCAATTTTCGTCATCATCATCGACCTACACAGCACAGCACACAGACCACTGCTTTATTCTGAAAAGACACAATTCCACCGCATCGCGCTCTTCATCTGCTTCGTGGGAAATCAGACTTTGGGTCCAGCAGCAAGGATCTCCTCGGTGAGGGTGCTGTCCTCCCCGATCTTGTAGCTGGCGAACACCTCGAAGTTCTTCCCGAACAGGCCGGCCAGCTTCAGGAGCGTCTCCTTGTACGCGGCCTTGTCCGTCCACTGCAGCAAGAAAGCAATCGCTCAGTGCATGTTCAGAAGAAGGGAAGCAACACAGCAGAAAAATGGCTGAATGAGCTGAAGAGAGCTTACGGTGTTGATCGGGTCGAGGATCTCAGACGGCACGCCCTCGATCGCGGTGGGGATCTCGAGGCCGAAGACCTCGGTCTTCTGGTAGTTGGCCGTGAGGAGCTCGCCGGAGTGGATGGCGTCGATGATCTTCCTGGTGTACGGCAGCTTGATCCGCTTGCCGACGCCGTACCTGGACCCAGCGACGAACGCAGAGTCAGCTCATCATCTCATACGCATGGCGGTCGTGAGGAATCTCATTGCAAGGATAAGATAGGGACCGCACCTTCCGCCGGACCAGCCGGTGTTGACGAGCCACCCGGTGGCGCCATACGTCTGCATCTTCTCGGCGAGCATGGCGGCGTACTTGGTCGGGTGGAGCATGATGAATGCCGCGCCGAAGCAGGCGGAGAAGGTGGCCTGCGGCTCCTTGATGCCGTCCTCTGTACCGGCAACCTGTCACGATGACGAAAATTACCGGACGGCAAAAGCGATCAGATCGGCATCCCCGAGGAACAAACAAGCTGGTGAATTAACGAATGCTTAGCAGAGTCTTATTACGAGAGCAGTGTAGCCGCTGATGAAGTGGTACATGGTCTGCGCCAGGTTCAGCTTGCTGACGGGCGGGAGCACGCCGAACGCGTCGCACGCCAGGAGGATGACGTTCTTGGGGTGTGGCCCGACGCACGGTATCTTGGCGTTGGGGATATACTCGATCGGGTACGCGGCACGAGTGTTCTCTGCAATACGGTCCGGGATGACATGTTACTACCATCTTTGCTATTATGTGATTTCTGTCAGATTTATCTATGGTTGGAGAAAATGATGGTTTTTACCTGTGACGGATTTGTCGGTGTAATCGACTTCGCGGGTGTGCTCGTCGAAGACGACATTCTCCAGCACTGCAAGCGGAACATTTCAGCCGAATGCAGGCCACGGGATTACAATGATGTGCGCAGTTAAATTGTTCAGGATTGAAAAGAAAAGAGAGAGCTACCTGTTCCGAACTTGATGGCGTTCCAAATGTCAGGCTCTTTCTCCCGGGAGAGGTCTATGCACTTGGCGTAGCAGCCGCCCTCGATGTTGGACACGCCATTGTCACTCCAGCAGTGCTCATCGTCGCCGATCAGGAGCCTGTTGTGATCAGTCGACAGCGTCGTCTTTCCAGTACCTATTGTTGTGAGAGAAAACAAAATACAACTCAAATTTCCCAACTTCTTCACAAAACATGCGGTAAATGCAGAAAAAAGGCTAGTACGTTTCATATTTTTTTGGAAAACTGAAAAAGTGACATCACACGATAACGAAACTAGAGCAGCATGGTATGGTATGGACAGGCTGCTGAGCAAGGCGAACGCGTCAGTCAGGTGCATGCGGTTGGGCGGGTAACGGCACCGCAGTGTTCTTGCGGCCGGACGGATCCATCTAATCCATGGATGATGGATCTGTTACGTACTCCCTCCGTTCGGAATTACTTGTCTCGGAAATGGATGTATCTAGAACTAAAATACGTCTAGATACATCCATTTTTGCGACAAGTAATTCCGAGTTCTAGATACATCCATTTTTGCGACAAGTAATTCCGAGTTCTAGATACATCCATTTCCGAGACAAGTAATTCCGAACGGAGGGAGTACCTGAGAGTCCAAAGAAGAGAGCGACGTCGCCGTGGCGGCCCATGTTGCAGCCGGAGTGGAGGGAGAGGATACGCCTCTTGGGCATGAGGTAGTGCATGACGCCGAAGAGGCCCTTCTTCATCTCCCCGGCGTACTGCGTGCCCAGGATGACCATCTCCCTCCGCCCCAGGTTGATGTCCACGCTCGTCGACGACGTCATGTAGTGCGTGTAGCGGTTGCAGGGGAACTTGCCGGCGTTGTATATCGTGAAGTCCGGCGTGCCGAAGCTCTCCAGCTCCTCCTCCGTCGGCCGGATACACCTGATACATCCCGTCCGGTGGTTACTACCACAATTCTACTGTAAACGTAAAAAAGAAAATGAACCTGACTGTAGTATTATTATTACGTACATGTTGTGCATGAAGAGCGAGTGGTAGGCCCTGGCGGAGATGATGCGGACTTTGATGCGGTTCTCGGGGTCCCAGTTGAGGAACTGGTCGTTGACGAACACCTTGTCCAGGGAGTTGAGGTAGTCCACGGCCCTCTCCCTGTTGGTCAGGAACGTGTGCTCGTCCATCTCGATGTTCGGCGAGCCCCTGTAATCATCACCAACACCACCACGAGGCATATATACATGTTCAGTTATCTCTTAGGGTATCTGAAGACAGACGAAGAAGGAAGAAGCACATGTTCAGTTGAGCGATGGTGGCAGAGCACTCACTTGCCCCACCACAGCTCCTGCGCCGCGGCCTCGTCCTTGACGATGCGCTTGTCCCTGGGCGACCGGCCGGTCTTGGCGCCGGACAGCGTCGCCAGCGCGCCGGTGGCCGTGATGAACGACCCCTTCTCGTACTTGATGGCCTGCTCGTACAGCTCTGTTTTTTTTTTATTTTTTTTGTTGTTGTTTGGTTTGGAACACAAGATCAGAACACACGGCCCACGGCATGCAAAGATATCTGAACAAATGTCAGACGACAGGCGCGTACCGCCGGGCGAGAGGTTGTAGAGGACATGTGTGAACTTGAGGGAGCTGTCGCTGACGCTGATGGTGGGGGCGACGTGGTGGTGGTGGTGGTGGTGATGGGGCTGCGGCGGCGGCGGTGCGGCCGCCGGCGCGGTCTTGGTTGCGGCCTCGCCCTTCCTTGCCGGATCGCCCCTCACCACCTTGGGCCCGGTCTCACGGGTCAGCGACGCCAACGACGCACTGCACCCAGCACAGTGTCAGTTTGCACGTGGTACAAAACCATTTCTGAATTGAATATTGCACCAGGCAGTTCACTAATAAGTAACGCGAGCTCATTTACCGGCACGAAGAAAGATCGCAGCAGATCATGCAATGCGCTAGGCAAAAAAAATATAGTGTTTGAGGAACTACGAAAAGGAAACGAGGTTTCTTGGGAACACGGGAGCGAGTTGCACCTGCACGACGGCGACAGCGATGTCGCGTCAAGCCGCTGTTCTCGGTACCCCCATGCCCAAGTTGCCGGCCCCATGCATCCCAGATTGCGTGCGTGCGTGCGTGCTCATGTTCGTATGGGGTTTGCACTTCCTAAAATGCTTGTGCTAACATTAAGCTCTAGAAAAGATGTCCCCGACCATCTTGTTTTTTGTAGTATGAAGAATCAAGGAGAAAACTTTGTGGTGCGAGTTTAGGATTCAGTAGCCTGCATGGCTTATGGGTAGCATGGAGCTTTTATGCGGTGCGATAAGAACAAAACAATTAAGTCACATTTTGGCACTTCGATGCACGCACGCACGGGAAGGCCACGTGAATACGCACATCCCATACCGAAAAGACACGGTGCTGATTTTATGGCGATGGTGGCACAGGCACTTTTGGTTGGAAAACGACCAGCGGGCTGATCGTCATCAATTCATTTACCCCCACCTAAAAAGTTTCATTTAAATTATTCCCATCTAAAAAAACATTTAGATTTTTTTGAGACAAAAATCATTTAGATTATTCCTCCTTGTTGTTACTTTCTGCAAAAAAACAAAAACTATCGTGCTTATTGTATATGGCCATCATCCGACGCGCACGTGGCGGTCAAATGGACAAGTAGAAGATTATTATCGTGCATGTTCCGTCCTCCGTTCGTTCTACCCAAGTCCAGCAAAAAGCAAAGTGTCAAATAAAAGGAGGCCTTAATCTTCGCCATTCTCCAATTAATTGTACTAATTGCCAAGGAAATATTAATGGTCGCTTTTATCATGTCAGGGTAGAATCGTAAGCGCAAGCGAACGGGGGGGCGCGAGGGGAGAGGAGAGGATTGATCTATTGATTGACCTGATGGACTGGAGCTGCTGCTTCCGGCGGTCCTCGTCGGAGACGGCAACGGCGAAGGGGGAGGCGTTGGTGTCCTTGATGGGCGTGGTGGGCGCCGAGCGCTTCCGCTGCATGGAGTGCAGCTCGTCGATGTTCTGCGCCCGCACCGGCGCCGAGCTGTCGTCGTGGCAGATCCCGTTCTCGTGCTTGGCCGCCGCCGCCTTCTTCTCCGGGTGCGTCGTGTCGATCCGCGCCAGCCCGTTCGGCGTCGCCATGGCCGGCCGCCTTCTTCTGCTCTTCCAAGAAAACAACGACAACAACAACCAACATTAGCAACCCAGCGATCCTACGCTACGCACCATTGGTGCGACTGCGAGCAAGAACCAGAGGAAGAGAGAGGACGCACGAGAAGAGAACAGGGGTACGTGAGGCAGTAGGGGTGGGGGTGGTGGCGGTGGCACACGACGACACAAGGAGCTAATGAGGGATGTGGGGCAGATGGGTAGAGCCCCGGCGAGGCTTTTAAAGGGCCCGGGGTTAACCATGGTTGGGTTACTTGACCAGGCCGTTCGGGTTAGTCGGGTTTGAGGGAAGGGAAACTTGTGGTGAAAGCGGGTGCGGTGCGGGAAATCACCACCAAAGTTCGTCGCGCGCACTATTAAATGAGTTCAGATGATTCTCAAAAAAAAAAAAAAAAAAAAAGAGTTCAGATGGGGGTGAATACGCTGGCGCGTTGGTTGTGGCCATGAAAGGGGGTCATAGCGTGTGAATTGTGATATATTAGCAAAAGAGTCTGTGCGTTGCAACGGGAGAAAAAACATAACACACGCTCTTAACCCAACAACCGTCACTGAAGACCACAATAGGTCCATCTTCTTTGTTTTAGCGAGGCATTATATTTGTGTTGCCGCTTATTCTTCTTCTCACCCTCGCCGGCTGTGGCCTCAGTGTTCACACAAACTAAAACATGTTTGAATATGGTTAATCCTAAGGCGTCTCTCTCTCTCTCTCACTCTCACGATGAGAAATCTGTTGTTTTCCCTGCGACGTTTTTAGAGGTATGCATGTGTAGTTATCGATGTTTTCTTTTCCCTATATGGTTATAGCGGGGTGTTTATTTGCAATCGGGATCGTTGCCGGTACGAAAAAAAGGATCGTGCACTATAAATTATAAGTTTGCTTTCAAAACAATATTTAAAAACTATTTAACAGGTAAAATTAATATCATATTCAGATTTCACACATTTTCTCGTCAAATTCCATATATAAATATGTTAAAATCGGAGTTACGGTTTAAAAGATACAAATAATTTAGAAAATCATTTGTTTGACTTAAATATCTTCCAAAATAATATTTAAATATAATTAACAGGTAAAAATAATTTCATATTCATATTCTATATATTTTTCTAATCAAATTTCATATATAACATGTTCAAATCGGAGTTACAGTTTAAAATGTATGGATGATTTAGAAAAGCATTTGTTTGACTTAAATATGGTCCGCGGATGAATTACGTAAAAGGTCAGGGGGGTTTTCAAAAAAATATAAAATAACGGTTTGGGTGTGACTTAAGTCTGGACTGCGGGTTGATTTCAAGAAAACACGGGGGTTTTTGTGTAAAATAAGAAAAAAAACGATTCGTTCTTACTTAAAACAGGACTGCAGGTTGAATTCTCTGAAACTAAGGGACTTTTCTGCAAAATGCCGTGACGGACGACCAGAAGCATTAGCTGCTTTATTATTAGGGAAAGACTAGTGTGGAATAAAACGATTGGACTGCAGATTTATTTATTTTGGCTATTTAGGGTGGTGTGTTCGGTTCTTGGAAACATGGAAGGATGTTGCATATGATGGGTTGATTTTAGTATCATGTGATTTGATTGTGGCAAAGGATTCAAATCGAGGGGCCGATGATGCTCACCGCGCTCTGCACGCGTCACGCGTCAGTGGACCCATGTGCCGCCGAACGCTGCTCAACCTTATCCCTCCACCCCCCTCCCCTCCCAATTGACGTTGAAGATGCACGAGAAATGGCAGACCGAGAGCATGTCACGCACGGTTGTGACGCCGAGAAGACACAGCAAGGCTAGGCTGCGTGATATGGACCGTTGTTCTACGCGTCCCTTCCTCGGGCTTTGGCGCTGCTGCAGGGAAGATGAGAGGAGGCGGGAGGTGTGGCGCTGCACGAGAGCTTCCACGACACTGCTGGTTGTTGCCAGATGGCGCCAAGGATGGTTAGCTACATCGAGAACGGCGACAACCAGATGTGGTAAATGTAAGGCGTGGCGTTAACCACATGATGTTACGACCCTTCGATGGTGGTGTCGCAACCGTGGACGGGTAGAGTTACCTCCTCGACACAGGGAGTTGCAATTGCAGGGGAGAAGGGAGTTGCAACCAACGGCGACCACATGCTGCAACCGCGGTCACTGAAGAGTCGCAACGGCAGTACCCACGTGTTGTACTCGTTGATGACAGAATTTGCAACCACTGATGGCAAAAGAAACAACCGTCCAAGCAGGAAGCCAACAAATTTATTATGTATTTAGTGATACTAATTTGGTATTGTGGTTGTTGTTGATTTTTTCTGCAAATTTGGTAATATATTGCACCATTTAAATTAGGAGAAAATTTATACGTCTTCTTTTCGAAGACGGAAAGTAGTAGTAAAGAATTCCAACATTTGTAGGAAGTATTTGCTCCCACATTCAGAATAGTACATAAAACAAAGCCGTTTAAAATTTCTTTATCATTCTTCATGATCTCAATGGTATTTTGAATATCACGGAGATAACTGACGATGAATTCGTCTCCCGCCTCACAGATCTAAACATGAAGTTTCTGAAACTACAAGTGTGCTTGGTTACATGATGGCATTAAGTTTCCACTGTATTTAAACAGTTTTGTTGGACGTCAGTCGCCTGAAATTAGAATTTGGGCCAGTCAATTCGGTAGAGAGGAAGAGCAGCCACGGAGGAGCAGCCAGGCCGCTGGCTGAGGCAGGAGCCGCGGCAAAGTAGCCTCCTCGTGTATCTTAGGGGTTCAACGGTGCAGGGTGGGGGCAGCAGCCTCCTCTTCTATTTAGGGGTGGTAGGAGGGTGCAGGTTCGTCGGTGTCGGAGTTGGAGGTCTGCCGGGTGAAAGATCGAGGATGTCGCCTAGAGGGGGGGGGGGGGGGGAATAGGCGCTTTAAAATAATTACGGTTTAGGCTTGAACAAATGCGGAATAAACCTAACGGTTAATTTGTCAATCACAAAACCTACAACAACTAGGCTCACCTATGTGCACCAACAACTTATGCTAAGCAAGATAAACAACTATGAGATAGCAAGATATATAACATGAAAAAATATGGCTATCACAAAGTAAAGTGCATAAGTAAAGGGCTCGGGTAAGAGATAACCGAGGCACGCGGAGACGACGATGTATCCCGAAGTTCACACCCTTGCGGATGCTAATCTCCGTTTGGAGCGGTGTGGAGGCACAATGCTCCCCAAGAAGCCACTAGGGCCACCGTAATCTCCTCACGCCCTCGCACAATGCAAGAAGCCGTGATTCCACTAAGGGACCCTTGAGGGCGGTCACCGAACCCGTACACTTTGGCAACCCTTGGGGGCGGTCACCGAACCCGTACACTTTGGCAACCCTTGGGGGCGGTCACCGGTACCCGTCAAATTGCTCGGGGCGATCTCCACAACCTAATTGGAGACCCCGACGCTTGCCCGGAGCTTTACACCACAATGATTGAGCTCCGAACACCACCAACCGTCTAGGGCGCCCAAGCACCCAAGAGGAACAAGCTCAAGGGTACCAACCACCCAAGAGTAATAAGCTACTCAATTTCACTTCCACGTATCACCGTGGAGGACTCAAACCAATGCACCAAATGCAATGGCAAGGGCACACGGAGTGCCCAAGTCCCTCGCTCTCAAATCCCACCAAAGCAACTAATGCTAGAGAGGAAAATGAGAGGAAGAACAAGAAGGAGAACACCAAGAACTCCAAGATCTAGATCCAAGGGGTTCCCTCACATAGAGGAGAAAGTTATTGGTGGAAATGTGGATCTAGATCTCCTCTCCCTTTCCCCCCAAAAACTACCAAGAATCCATGGAGGGATTGAGAGATAGCAAGCTCGAAGAAGGTCAACAATGGGGGCAAAATACGAGCTCAAAAGATAAGGGTGAATGGGGAAGAAGACCCCCTTTTATAGGAGCTCCCGAATCCAACCGTTATGTGCTCAGTCCGCGCACGAGCGGTACTACCGCTCAGGGGAGGGGTACTGCCGCCCGGGCGGTAGAACACAGAGAGCAGAGCAAAACAGAGGGTGAGGCAGAGCCGCATGAGCGGCACTACCGCTGGAGCCAGCGGTACTGCCGCTTGGCCCAGCGGTACTACCGCTGGGACCGTGCACATCACCTACCACAAAGCACAGGGAGAAGGGACAGGGAGGAGGGCCCTTGAGCGGCACTAGTAGCGGTAGTAGGGGCGGTACTACCGGTTATAAGCGGTACTACCGCTCCTACTGCCGCTGCTACTGCCGCTCAACCCGACACGAGAAATGCAGGTCTCGAGTCGAGGCGGTACTACCACGGAACTGGAGCCGTACTGCCGCTTATGGCCATGGGCGGTACTGCCACTGTGAGACAGCGGTACTACCGCTTGTGGCGATAAGCGGTACTGCCGCTCAGGCCCAGCGGTACTACCGCTGGCGCCTTCCTTATGCCACTTCCACGAAAACAAGTATACTCCAAGAAAAACCAGAACTGCCACAACTTTTGCAAATGAACTCCGAATTGAGAAAACTCAAGCTTGTTGGATAGATGACGACCCGTACTATCCAACAGCGACTGGTATAGTAAGAAGAGGCAGGGGAGGTATGCCAAACATATAGAGGAGTGAAACCTCCAACAGAGAAGAACCGGCATAACCTCCAACATCGAAAACATCATAGAAGATGCATGTGAACTCCGTTTTCGATGAACTCGAGCTTGTCATCAAAATGACCATAAGCTCTAAGACTCACAAAGAGAAATACCAAACACGAACCAAGAAAGATGATGCAAGGATGCAATGGTTTGAGCTCTCTACGAACGATATGATCAAGCTACCAACTTGAGAGCCCCCCTTGATAGTACGGTAATCGGTCCTATAAACCCGGTCTCCCAACTACCACCATGAGACCGGTAAAATAGAAAACCTATCAAGGGCAAACCTTTGCCTTGCACATAGTCCACTTGAGCTAGATGATGACGATCTTGACTTCCTCAAGTTGAACCACCTATCTTGATTGCGTTGGCTCGATGAAGACTAGTTGATTTCTCCCCCATACTCCACTATGGGTGAGCCACTCTTCGGCACATCTTCACAAGTCCATTGTCACCACAATGGACGGCAAGCTTCAAGCACTTGATCTCTTCGTGATGCTCCACTTGACCTTGCACACCGCAATCTTGATGACGATCACCACTTGATGTCATCCTCTCCATGGGTTGTATGATATCTTCCTCTTTACGCAAGCCCATGGAAACATACCTCACCCCACATAGAACTCTCACGTAGACCATGGGTTAGTACACAAAGCGTAATAGACAATGCTTACCATACCATGGGATCACTTGATCCCTCTCGGTACATCTTCTACGCTTTGTGTGTTGATCAACTTGAATCACTCTCTGTACTTAGTCTTGATCAACCTTGAATCTTTCCAACTCTCTTCATTTGGATGATGTCTTGAAGGTACACATGAATGATCACACAATTTCCTTCTTCAAGACATGCTTGCAATAAGCTCAACACTCACATGACCAATCTTTGGATAATTCCTTAATAGCACCTTGGTCAACTCATAAACTCCTTGAAACCAACACATGGACTTCAAGAAACGCCTATGGACAAATCCTTCGAATATAACTCAAGGCAACCATTAGTCCATTGAGATTGTCATCAATTACCAAAACCACACATGGGGGCACCGCATGTCCTTCCACCGGGTTTAGAGGGATGGCCGTGGGCGGAGGAAGCATGGTGGGGCGGCGGTTGAGGGAAGAGCGGGGCGGCCGGGCTGGCGCGAGAGCGCCATCGGCCGCGGGTAGCGGAGGACGGCGGTACGTGCAGTGGTTTCTGGTTTCAGGGAAGAAGAGGAACAATAGGTGAGGCAGGAGGTTGAAGAAAACGATCTGACCACTCATTTCTTATCCAACTGCTAGAAATTGATCGACTGACTCAAATTTAATTTTGAGTCAACTTACCCCTAGCCAGTCCCGTATTTAAACTTACTTCTTCAAGTGCAATTACTAACTCCTTGCAAAATTGTTGATTTTTTATCTACAAATGGCTTATCATCTTAGATACCCAATATAAGTGTTATAGCAAACATATCACCAAAGCCTTTAGTTTGTGCAATTTTTTTTATGTTTTTAGACTTATTTGCACATGTAATACTTTACCCAAAAAAATATTGACTTGTGTAATCCAGTCTGCCCCATCCGCTTAGGCTGGTCATAGTGGGAGTAACATAGGTAGTAATATATATGCCACATAAGCAAAAATGATGATGTGGCAAGTAGTTAATGAGGAGACAGGCAATTAGAGTAATATAATATGTTACCATCACATAGCGCTTTCCAATGCAAAATTTGTCTACAAAGTAATAAATGAAGACATCTATGTTACCACACCTCTGACACTACCCACTAACATATGCATGTTACTAGTCTAAGAGCATCTACAGTCGGGCGCCCCAAACCGGCCACAAATGACCGGATGGCCCGCCCGGTCACTGACCGGTTACGATTTTTTGACTCAGACAGAAGCCTCAAACGGGTCTCAAACGCCCGGACTGACCGGCACCCCTCATATCCAGCCCAAAAAATGGGGCGGATATGGGGTGGCCCGGGCACGCCCGGACGGGTCTGCTTGACAAGCACGGCCCACCACCGACGGTTGTCCCGCAAAAAAACCCATCCGGCTCATCGCTCTGAAACCCTAGCTCACTCACTCTCCTCTCCCCGCACCGATTCCGATCAAATCCGGCGCAATGTCGAGCTCTGGCAGCCGCTCAGACTCCGAGTTGGATCCGGACTATAAGCTTGCCCTCCTCATCTCCTTGGAGCGGTCCAAGGTGGAGACTGATACGTCTCCAACGTATCTATAATTTATGAATTATTCATGCCATGTGTTATTATAGTTTTGTATGATTTTGGTGCACTTTTACATGGCTTTTATATGATTTTTATGGACTAACTTATTGACCTAGTGCCAGAGTCAGTTGTTGTTTTCTGCTTGTTTTGGATTTTCCAGAAAATCCATATCAAACAAAGTCCAAATGTAGCGAAACTTGTTGACGATTTTTTCTGGAAGGAAATGGACCCAGGAAGCTTCGGGAGAGTACCAGAAGACCCACAGGGGCCCCACAAGCCACCAGGGCGTGCCCAGGGGGGTGGCCGCTCCCTGGTGCCTCGTGGGCCCTATGTGGCCCCTCTTTGCGTGATTCCAACGCCAAAAATTCATATAAATACAGAAACCCCCCAGAAATAACTCGAAAACTTCTACGACGCCGCCGCAAGCCTCTGTACCAAACAGATCCCATCTGGAGCCCTGTTTCGGTACCCTGTCGGAGGGGAAAATCACCATCGGAGGCCATCTTCAGCATCTCGGCGGTCTCCATGACGAGGAGGGAGTAGTTCACCCTCGAGGCTAGGGGTATGTACAAGTAGCTATATGTTTGATCTCTCTCTCGTGTTCTTGATTTGGCACGATCTTGATGTACCACGAGCTTTGTTAATATAGTTGGATCATATGGTGTTTCCCCCCTCTCTATCTTGTTGTGATGAATTGAGTTTTTACCTTTGAAGTTTCACTATTATCGGAATGAATACTTGTTGGATTCGAGAACACTTGATGTATGTCTTACATGTGGATACCCATGATGACAATGCGGTGTTCTATTGATTCGCTTGATGTATATTTTGGCATTCAGCTCGCGGATTCCCGAGGTGACATTGGGGTAATCTATACATAGGGTTTGATGCACGTTTTGGTCTTACTTTCTCCGGTAGAAATTTTGGGGCACTCTTTAAAGTTCTTTGTATTCGATTGAATATTATGAATCTGAAGTTGTTTGACGCATATCGTATAATCAATTCACGGATACTTGTGGTGACATTAAAATATCTAGGTGACATTAGGGTTGGTGGATGTGTATTATATGATGTTATTTTAGTACAAACTCTAGGGCTGTTTGTGACACTTATAGGAATAGCTCAATAGATTGATTGAAAATGATAACTTTGAGGTGATTTCGTATCCTACAACAATTTCATCTTATGTTCTCCGCTAGATAAGAACTTTGGAATGATTCTTTGTCGCACATTGAGGGATTGTTATATGATTCAATTATGTTAACACTTTTGAGTGATTGCATATGAACCCTAGGCCTTGTTTCTAAGCATTGCAATACTGTTTGTGCTCCATTTTATCACTTGCTGCCTTGCTGTTTTTATATTTTCATATTACAAAAATCTATATCTACTATCCATATTACACTTGTATCACCATCTCTCACCTATACAATTTACCATTGTAGTGGGTGTGTTGGGGACACAATAGATTTCTTGTATTTGATTGCAGGGTTATTTGAGAGAGACCATCTTCATCATACGCTCTCCCACAGATTGATAAACCTTAGGTCATCCACTTGAGAAAAAATTGCTACTGTACTACAAAACTCTGCGCTTGAAGGCCCAACACGAGTCTATAAAAATAAGTTGTGTAGTAGACATCAGAGACCGGGGGCAGCTACGGATTTGTAGCCTCGCCGCAAACGCAACTTTCCCATCGGCGCAACTCGGACGCCGGTGCTGGCCCCTCCCGGTCCGTGCGCAGCTCCGACAAGCGTCCTATGCAATCCGCGCCTCCCCTGCCCCCGTCGGCTGCTACTCCTCCACGTTGGCAGTGGTGGGTGCTTGTGCCCACCCCGCCGGCCCGGACGCGCACGCCAGAATGAGAGGCAGCGAGAAAGGGAGAGGAGGGAGGTGGAGCAGGCTGTGCGCCGCCGCCGCGGGATGCAGGCGGAGCCCGACGAGCATGCGCGGCTCCTCGAATGGGTCTACCTCCGGTCGCTTCGACCGCGGAGACGGACGCGCGACGGCTCTGCCGGAAGAACGCCAAGGTGCTCCGGATTGCCATTGAGCAGTCCAAGCGCGAGGCGGTGGAGGCGGCTCGGCTCGTGAAGCTCAAGCGGCAGCAGGACAGGGAGGTCCGGCGGCTAAAAGGCTCGTCATCCTCTCCGACACGTCCTCCGACGATGTCGACGATGGCTCCTCGTCCGACGACTCGGACGATCCGCCACTAGCCGCCGTCGCCTATAGCTGCGCCGGCGACCGGAAGGGCAAAGGGCCGGCGAGGAAGTGGTGAATCTCCGCCGCCTCTGTCTTCAATTTCAAGTTTTTAGTAATGTAGTTTAAATTTGTCCGTCGTTTATATGAATTATGTGAACTTTTGCGATCTTTTGTACATCCGTCGATGATCTTTCGGTCATTGGAATGTGCATTTCTCTGTCCGATTCTATGTTTATGTGATGATCTACATTCTTTTTATCTTTGTTGCATGCTAGTATGGATACGAGGGACCGGATATGAGATACGCGGATGTGGACGACAGGATTTGAGGGCCCGGATTTACAAGTCGCGACTGTAGATGCTCTAAGTTACTCTCCACTATGACATAGCCTTATCCCTGCCGTCAGTCCGACGTGATGGGCGCGCCTGGGTGCCTCTATATCCGCCTCATATTTGGGCTGGATATGAGGAGTGCTGGTCAGTCCGAACGTTTGAGGCGTCCGTCTGAGTCAAAAAATCGCGACCGATCAATGACCGGGCGGGCCGCGCGGACGTTTGAGACCGGTTTGGGGCGTCCGGCTGTAGATGCTCTTAGACCCACTTTTATCTATTTTTATGGCTAAAAATCTACAGCAGATTATAAAAACACAGAACACAAACACAGTTCAGCAACTGCAAACTTAACCTCTTTCTTTGTAATCCAAAACAGAGATCAAGGAAATGAAAAATATCAGCACAACGGATGTGATGGATAACTTGGAATACATTCGTACCCAGTGGATTAGAATGCCAATTCAAAACGTAATCAAGAGAATCTCAATAGAAATTCAACGTGGCAGGAGGTGTAGCCGGTTCACCGACAGGATGAATTATGTATGTGTTGTGTTACCGTAGTGTAATGCTTTTGAATTGACAACGCAGTAGGTGATTTACAAAAGCAAATGGGATTTCCCCGCCTGCTTATCATCCAGTACATAGCCAAGTGACCAGCCAGGTTATTAGTAATGCTGGCCCTCTGTCATTAGCGTTATCATTTGCAGATAATCTGACCATCTTACTGGGTCGCTGCAGGCCTAGCTCCAGCTGTTATCCAACCTCTCAGGATAATCCAAGAGAAAATAGGCTTGCACTGCTGAGCAGCTCAACATGTCATATAAAAATAAAATAAGATCAGGGGAGTGTCAACGTTTGATCGAGTACTGGCTTACTAGCTAGCTAGACTTCGTGCGTTGCCATTGCACATGTGTGTGTGAGATGGACGGATAGGGATGACAACGTACCTATTGGCCCTTGTGAAACGAAAGCACCATTTTCTTCACCTGTTATCTGCTTAACATGTATACTAGTACTCGCTTATTTTTTAAGGGAATACACAAGTCAGATCTTAGGAGCAGCATCCGGTTGTGGTAATGTTAGAAGATGGCCATAGTCTAAAAGCAAGGAACTCGCGGTGCATTCTGAAGTCAACCGGATTTATATTCATTAACTAATTTGATTTGACAGGTGTTCATCGATTAGTCCCCTCCAACTTTTTTATTTTTCTTGTCTTTGTGTATGTATCGGTCCTTTTCATCTATCGCTCTGCTCTTCCGTTTACTGGCTGCTAGCTTTTCTGATAAGATCGTTCTTCAGGATTTTTGGCCAGCCATGAGGATACTGCCGTGAAGCAGCAAGGGAGTTGAGTAGACGAAGTCATTCGGTCGAGAAGGCAACCAAGTTGGCCCCGTGAATCCATTTTATATTCGCAAGACCGTGAATGCAGTGAATCAAACGCAGAGCGAGCGTGACCTTGCCTTCCGTTTGGGGCATGATTTTTTCTGAACTCCCCTAGTGAATTCTGCACGCAGAAGCGAAATGCAAGTACGATATTTACTTGACTTTTTCTCAATTGAATTACAGAAAACCACCACATTATCGCATAGGTTTGCAGAAAACACTTTTTTACGAATTTAGGCCAGAAACCATTGATTTTTGGCCTAATCTTTTGCAAAAAACACTAATGAGACTATTTGAACATTTTAACCACGATTATGACATGTGGGCCCTCACATATAGACAATGTTAGACTAGTCTTTTTCAAAAGAACCCTTCCTTAATAAAAAGAAAAAGAAATCTTCCTTCCCTTCCCGATCCAATCGGGATCAGTCAGGCCCCCGCCGCCGTTCCCGCAAGCCGCAACCCACCGCCGCCGCGGCCTGGGCCAAGATGCTCGATGCCTCCTTGCTGCGCAGCGGCGGCTCTGTCCTCGCGCCTGCCACGACCACAGCCTAGTCCAGGTTGAGGTCGACGGCCACGGCCGAGCCGCATGGGTCGGCCGGCGCCCTGCTCCTGGAAGCATGGGGTGGGGAGTTAGCGCCGCGCTTTGGCCTCCGAATCACCACGGTCATCGCCTCCTCCTTCCGGCACGGCGGCACTGCACGGCCGGCGCACGGAGCGGCTGCGACCTCCCGGCAGCGACGACGGCAGGGCGCATCACATGCGCAAGTAGCGGCACGGCGGCGCGCAGTACGAGCGCTAGCAGCGGCGTTGGCGCGCAGCACCAGAGCCAAGAAGAGCAAGCAGCGGCGCGTTCACCGGAGCAAGCAACGGCACGCCGTCGAGCAGAACGGGCGCAAGGAACAACGGCGACGAGCAAGCAGCAGCAGCAGCGGCGCGCAGCACGTGCGCAGCCAAGCAGCAACCCTCGCCGTTGAGCTTTGCTGCTGCTGGGGCACCGGTTGGGCAACAGCGCACGAACGCGGGATGACCGGCGGCAGAGTACGACCGAGCTGGGTGTGGCAAGGGCCTAATTGCAGTTTTGTTTTCAGATTGAAGGGTGCTGCAAAAATACCAAGGCCAAACAGTTATGCCACATCATCAAATGCAGACCCCACATGTCATAATCGCGGTTAAAATGTCTAAATAGATCGATCAGTGTTTTTTGCAAAAGATTATGCCAAAAATCAGTGATTTTTTACCCAAATTCGTAAAAGAGTGTTTTCTACAAACCTATGCGGTAATGTGGTGGTTTTCTGCCATTCACTCCTTTTTCTCGGATGAGGTTGTTTCATTCCTGTTCGCCATTACTGACTTGACTATTGGCAAAGCATTTGCGGCGTTTAATCAAATATGTATCCGCTGTTACAGGAGGTGGCAAATGAAAAACAAAAATAAAACGTGGGGATGGATTGGATGCTTGCGTTGCGTTGCGTGCACCGAACCCGTCCTTAATACTAGTGTTTGACTTGTTTCCCGCATAAGCAAGATGAAGGATCGGTGGTGGGAAATGCTTGTTTTTCTCGAGTACCGTACAGCTGCGACGTAGTATGTACATGTGCAGATCTCTTTTCTTTTACCAGTTCGTTCGTTATCCGACGCTAATCCCTGTCATACGCGCGCCGTGTGGGCGTGGCGTGGCACTCGTCTAACATTATCCTCCCGACTCAACCACCGGATGGAATTGGATGCCCTCGATAGGCGGCCTCTGTGTCCATGACTTGATCTGGTCGTCCCAAGAGCATCTCCAGCCGCGCCTCTGACAGGCTCCCCCAAGGCTCGTTTTTAGCGTCGGCGTTGAAAAAACGGCCTAGTCGTGTCTCAGGAGCTCAAATTTTGCCGGTTAGGCCCGAAACTGGCACCGACGGACCCAGGCCAAACCCGGCGCGCCCGGAGGCGCCGGAGGAATCGTTCTGGCGCGAAAGAACGGCGGGCCCGCCGAGTGAGCGACCCCGGCGCATCGTCGTCCTCATCGCCTCGGTTCCCGCGGGAAATCAATGCCAACGTTGTCGCGCTGCCGCGCCGGTCAGCCTCCATTGATGCCTCACGGGCGACGCAGTGAAGGCGCGGCGACGCGCGTCCCGCCCGTACCCGCCACGCGTACACACGGTGGCCGCCCTCCCACCGCCCAAGCTCGGCTATAAAAAGCCGCCCCTCCCTCGCCGGGGAGCACACACCCCATTCGCCACAGCTCCTCCTCTCGCCGCCGACGCCCCCCTCGACCGAGCTCGCCTCTCCTCTCCCTTTCTCCCCGCCGACGAGAATGGCCGAGCGATACCCAGGCGACGGCGCGGCGGCCAATGGCTTCGGCCGCCGTCACCTTCACGAGGACGAGGTGCGGCTCCTCTACGAGGCCGACTACCCGGCACCGCCGGACATGCGGGTGCCAGGCACGTGGAAGCTGAGCGCCGGCGGAGTCCCGGTGCCACCAGCGCCCACCGACGCTGCCCGGCGCGCCGAGATCGCGCGCATCCGGTCCTCACTGACGGAGGAGGTGCGTAACCAGCCGAGGTATGCCCCCGACATCAACACGCTCTGGACGGCGTACTTCGAACGCCGCCACGCCGAGCAGCTCGCCTCCTCGAACGGCGTCGAGCCCCGCGGCCGCCACAACTCCGAGGGGCGGCGCCGATGGTGGGGTGTCCCCGGCCGCACCCTCGAAGCCGTCCTCGAGCACATCAAGGCCGGCAACACGCCGCGCCTGGAGTACCCGACGCCCCCAGCTTCATGCGCCGTCGCGGCAGCTCCTGGACGCCGCGGCGGATGGAGACGGCGACCTCCTCGTCGTCGGGCTCTGGCTCCCTCTCCTCCGGGTCGCCGGCGCTCCGTCCCATCAAGCCGGAGCCACAGGAGACGCCGCTCGGGCGCCGTACCCGCGGCGGCGCCCTCATCATCCACGAGGGTGGCCGCGCCTCTCCTTCTTCTTCCCGGCTCGTCAGGCCGAAGACCGAGCCGGGGTTACTCCCCGTGAAGGAGCACGCGGACATGGCCGCCGACGACGAGACCACCCTCAAATGGGCGAAGGCGGACTACGTCCGCGAGCAGGTGGAGCGCCAGCTCCGCGCTCTTGAGGAGATCGCCGCTCGGTGCCACGGACGCGAGGACGGTGGCGTCGCCATCCTCGACAGCGACGACGAGGAAGCGCCCGGGCCGTCCAACCCCCCGCGCATTGGCGACGCTGGTCAGGGGTGCAGCAGGGACGGCGGCGGCACCCAGCTCGGCGGCGACGATGACGGCGACGACGGAGACTACACCCGGTTCTACAGGCTCCTCGGCATGTAGAAGGCGGGCGGCGGCGGACGACGACAACGGCGTAGTAGTGCTAGGCGTAGTTGTAGGTTTAAGTTAAGTTTTTAGTTTATGTTTTTTAGTTTCTGTACAAATATCAATGAAATCTCCTTGTCTGGACGAATTTGTGGCGTGTTTGGCCGAATTTTGGGCGATTCCATGTTCAAAAAACGGCGTGTGGGGGGACCTTGGGACGATGGCTGGAAACCAAACCGCCCCACGCCGAAATTATCGCCGACGTGCCCCCAGGCGGCGCCATATTCAAGTCCCTGGAGGACCGAACGGCTGGAGATGCTCTAACTCCAGCAACGTGCCCTTGCGGCCTTCCACTCTCGACGGGGTAGCACCGGGAAGAGGAGAGTCCGCCCAAGTTATGTGCCGGCGACTATAGGGACTGCACATGTGTAAGATCGATCAACGGTCAAATGGCTGCCAGTTGGTGCGCCAGGCTCTAATATCATGAGCTTGTTACTATTTTCTACGTTCCTAAATATATGTCTTTTTAGAGATTCCACACTGCGGACTACATATGGAGCAAAATGAGTGAATCTACACTTTAAAATATGTCTATATACATCTGTAAGTAGTCCGTATTGAAATCTCTAAACAAAACTTATATTTAAAAACGAAGGGAGTATAATTTTATTCGCTTGGTCCAGTTCACGGTCGAAACTCGACCAGGAGCCAGGAACGGCGTGGCTTGGCGCCGTAACTTGCTGGGCCGCGCCGCACGCCCGCTCACAAGTCACAAGGCCCTGGAGGACCGAACGGTTGGAGATGCTCTAACTCGAGCAACGTGCCCTTGCGGCCTTCCACTCTCGACGGGGCAGCACCGGGAAGAGGAGAGTCCGATCAAGTTATGTGCCGGCGACTATAGGGCCTGCACATGTGTAAGATCGATCGTCGGTCAAATGGCTGCCAGTTGGTGCGCCAGGCTCTAATATCACGAGCTTGTTACTATTCCCTACGTTCGTAAATATATGTCTTTTTTAGAGATTCCACACTACGAACTATATATGGAGCAAAATGAGTGAATCTACACTCTAAAATATATCTATATACATCCGTAAGTAGTCCGTATTGAAATCTCTAAAAAGACTTATATTTAGAAACGAAGGGAGTATAATTTTATTCGCTTGGTCCAGTTCACGGTCGAAACTCGAAACCACGTTGTACGAGCAGCGTAACGAGGCGTGACGGTGAGGCGCCCAGGTACGCAGTGGCACCAGGAGCCAGCAACGGCGTGGCTTGGCGCCGTAACTTGCCGGGCCGCGCCACACGCCCTCTCACAAGTCACAAGGCCACCGTGAGCCGTTGGGATCATCAGCTCATCATGGCCGCCGTAACAGTCCCCACAGGTAGAGGCCTTGTGCTCGACGTCACTTACGTATAACCGGTGGTACATCGGGATAGGCCAGGCCTGCCGTCGTCACGTTGTGAGTTCCGCTCTTTCTCGACCCGGGTTCAGAGCAAACGCGGTTGCACGCATAGATACTAGTGTTGGATATTATGATCTTAAAGACTAACTGTGGCTGTTATGTTTCTAAGGTTAAAGATTAAGAATTAATCTAATGAGCTACAGTAGGGCGGTGGATACTGTAGCCAGCTATAGTTCACTGCTGAGCTGCCCTGATCAGGGGCAACTCCTCTCCAACCAGGTGGAGGCCCCCTGGTGCACTGTGCATTAAAGAAAACTGGGGGATAAGGATAAGAGGAGAGGTGGCCGGCTGCTGCTGCTCTAAGCAAGCTACTCACACACACATCCACCTCTTCCTCTCTCTCTCAAGAACAAGCTGCTGATCAAGCTTGCACAGGAGCACTGGGAAGTTCCTTCACTGCCACCTGATCTGGTTTTAGGTGGTGCAGATTTACTAAGAAGGAGATGGCAGGACCTTCAGAACAAGGTAATTTACATCTCCTGATAAGTTTGTGGCTCAAACTTATGCTAAATGATCCTGGAGGATCCAACAATGGCACCAGAGCCACTAGCTTTAAGTTTGAGCCCTACATGCTCTAGATCATGCTTAATCTGTTATGTTTAAGCTAAGGAATCAAGCTGTTCTTCCTCAAGATCATGGCTTGATCTTATTTGGCCCTAAAGTTTTAAGTAATTAGCCCTAACAGATTATATGATGTTCTGGGGTTTCATTTTGATGATGATTTGAAGGGGATTAAAGTTACAAATCTAAAGCAAAATCCTCAATTCTGGAAACCCTGGAAGAAATCCCTCTTCTCCCTCCTCTGTCATGGTTATGGTTTCAATTTATGCCTTGAATTAAAGGGGAATGAATTGATTATGCATAAACACTAAAGATCATTCCCCAATTTGAAACCTTAACCTAAGGAATCAATTAATTTCTATCTTTTATGGGGATGTGGTTTCGACTTATGCATGAATTAAAGGGGAAACATATTAGTTAAACATGCATATTAAAGTTTCCCCAAAATCTGAAACTCTAGCTGATCAAATTGATTGATTCCCTCCTGGATTAATGTTGTGGTTTCGGTTAAAGACTGATTGGGTTGGGGATGATGTGATCTAATGCAAATCCTAACTAAAGAAATTCCCCAATCCTCTGACGAACCCTAACTCTAAAGTAATGAAATTTCCCCAAATTGGGGCAAATCCTAATGCTAATGGTGTTGATTTAAGAGCAGCGGATGCTCACCTTATGGGCCTTGTCGTCGTCGCTGGCCACGGCGGCGTCGGAGCCGCCTCCTTATCTTTGCGGGTGCGCTCGGGCTCACACCCGAGCGGCCTTGTCATCCGCTGCACCGGTGGTGGCTGTGCCTCCTCGCGCGCCCGTCGTCGTTCGGGTTCAGCTGCCGTGCCGGAAGACGGTTGCGCCATCGCAGGGACGCCTGCTCGTGTGCCGCCGCCGCAGGGACGCCGGCATAGCCCCGCTCGACAGAGTCTCGCGCAGGCCAAAGCCGCACGGGACCCCGGCGAGTGAGACTCACCGGCGCCGTCACCCTCCTCCACTTCTGGTCGGCGGTCGCCGCTGCTCCTCGCTCTCTCTCTCGCGTTCGCCGCTGCTGCGTGGGAGAGAAAGGGGATCGGGGAGGGAAGCGAATGTGTTAGGGTTCGGGGTTGCGGCTGTTTTGGCTGCTGTGGCTGGCCGGTTCGGCTGGGCCAGCAGGCCATTGCGGCCCAGCTCAGTGGCAAACTATTTTTGCCCAAAAAAAACTTACGTTTTTTGATGGGCTAAAGAAAATTCTCTGTTGAGAACAGAAATAAACTCAGGAAAAAAATGTCAAATATTTTTCCTGATAATGTTCACATTTATGCAATAAAGTGAACATTTTTAGGGCTAAATTTGATGTATGAATTATTATGTCATTTTTAACAATTTAATTATTTAAATATTTAATTTCTGTTATATTTTAATGTGTCATGCCATGCCATGTTTAAATTATTCTTGCTGCAAATTAATTATGTTAAGTTATTTTCCATTATGGTGTTTTTTATTTTGATGATGAAATTAGTGTGGTCATTATGAAATAATGTTTCCGCTGCGAAATAAAGTTTAATGGATCAATTAAGTGTGGTTTTATGCTTTGTCATTCTGACCAAAGTTGTTTGACGGGCATTTAAATCACAAAATTCTTTTATTAATCCGTTTCACTTCTGGCCAAAGCTGATGTGAACCGGGTTGGTAGAAGAAACTAATAAAGTGAGGATCATTAAAGTGTGGCTTTTATTTATCAATTTGGCCAAAGCTAATTGATGAATAATTGTCCACAAAATTTTGTTGTTCATTTTCATCTCTGGCCAAAGCTGATTTGAATATGATCAATAAAATTTAAATATGATGATGATGCTTACTAAAGCATTTTGAATTTTCTTTTGCAGCACCTAATGTCTCTCATATTGCTGGAATGCTTAATGGCATTGAGCAACTTTGAAAGAACATGCGGTGCCCCCATGTTTGGTTTTGGTAATTGATGACAATCTCTATGGACTAATGGTTGCCTTGAGTTATTTTTGAAGGATTTGTCCATAGGCTTTTCTTGGAGTCCATTTGTTGGTTTCAAGGAGAGTTTGTGATGACCAAGATGCTATTCAAGGAATTACCTAAAGATTGGTCATGTGAGAGGTTGATCAAGACTAAGTCAAAGAGTGAATCAAGTTGATCAACTCACAAAGCGTAGAAGATGTACCGAGAGGGATCAAGTGATCCCATGGTATGGTAAGCAATGTCCATTACTCTTCATGTACTAACCCATGGTCTTCGTGAGAGTTCTTTGTGGGGTTAGGTTGCGGTGTGCAAGTTCAAGTGGATCATCACGAAGAGATCACATGCTTGAAGCTTGCCATCCATTGTGGTGGCAATGGACTTGTGAAGATGAGCCAAAGAGTGGCTCACCCATAGTGGAGTATGGGGGAGCAATCAACTAGTCTTCACCGAGCCAACGGAATCAAGAAAGGTGGTCCCACTTGAGGAAGTCAAGATCGCCATCATCTAGCTCAAGTGGACTTTGTGCAAGGCAAAGGTTTGCCCTTGATAGGTTTTCTCTTTTACCGGTCTCATGGTGCTAGTTGGGAGACCGGGTTATAGGATCGGTTGCCGTACTATCAAGGGGTGCTCTCGATGAGTAGCTTGATCGTATCGTTCGTTGAGAGCTCAAACCATTGCATCCTTGCATCATATTTATTGGTTCTTGTTTGGTTTTTCTCCTTGTGAGATTTGGAGCTTATGGTCATCTTGATGACAAGCTCGAGTTCATCGAAAACGGAGTTCTCTTGCATCTTCTATGATGTTTTCGATGTTGGAGGTTATGCCGGTTCTTCTCTGTTGAAGGTTTCACTCCTCTATAAGCTAGGCATACCTCCCCTGCCTCTTCTTACTATAACCAGTCGCTGTTTTGATGCTACTCGTTGTCTTCTTTCCAACAAGCATGAGTTTGCTCAATTCGGAGCTCATTTGCAGAAGTTATGGCAGTTCTAGTTTTATTGTATCCTTCTGTTGTCTTTAGCTGCAAAATGAAGGCCTCCAAGTGGTATTGTGCTGTGGCATGCGGTAGTACTGCTCCACAGAGCAGTAGTACCGCAGAGGCTCACGGTAGTACCGGACAGGGACACGGTAGTACCGCAAAGTCTTGCGGTAGTACCGCTCCTCGGGCGCGGTAGTACCGTGACATCTGGCCCAGCACAGCTACTCGCGCGGAAGTTGGGGCGGATGTAATTTTTTACATCCGCGCCCTATGCGGTAGTACCGCTCCCTGGATGCGGTAGTACCGTGTCGGATTTTTGCACAGATCAAAACTCAGCGGAAGTAGCCACGGATGTAATTTTATTCGTCCGTGCCTTCCCAGCCTAGTCGAACCCTGCCTTGCGGTAGTACCGCAAGGGCGCGCGGTAGTACCGCTCCGACGGTTCTACCGCTCGTTGCGTCAACGCAACAGGGCTTCGTCTGGCCTCTGCCGTGGGTGCGGTAGTACCGCACAGGATGGCGGTAGTACCACAATGCCTTGCGGTAGTACCGCTTGTCTGGTGCGGTAGTACCGCATATCGCGGGCTGAATAAGTGGGTAACGATTGGATTTGTCTTCTTACTATATAAGGGGGTCTTTCTTCCCCATTGGATCTAATCCTTTTGAGCTCTTGTTCTTCCCCCATTGTTGACCTTCTTCGAGCTTGCTTTCTCTCAATCCCTCCATGGATTCTTGCTAGTTTTTGGGGGGAAAGAGAGAGGAGATCTAAACCCACACTTCCACCAATCACTTTCTCCTCTATGTGAGGGGAACCCCTTGGTTCTAGATCTTGGAGTTCTTGGTGTTCTCCTTCTTGTTCTTCCTCTCATTTTCCTCCCTAGCATTAGTTGCTTCGGTGGGATTTGGGAGAGAAGGACTTGGGCACTCCGTGTGCCCTTGCCATTGCATTTGGTGCATCGGTTTGAGTTCTCCACGGTGATACGTGGAAGTGAAGTTGAGTAGCTTATTACTCTTGGGTGCTTGGTACCCTTGAGCTTGTTCCTCTTGGGTGCTTGGGTGCCCTAGACGGTTGTTGGTGTTCGGAGCTTAATCATTGTGGTGTAAAGCTCCGGGCATGCGTCGGGGTCTCCAATTAGGTTGTGGAGATCGCCCCGAGCGATTTGACGGGTTCCGGTGACCGCCCCCAAGGGTTGCCAAAGTGTACGGGTTCGGTGACCGCCCCCAAGGGTTGCCATTTGTACGGGTTCAGTGACCGCCCTCAAGGGTCCCTTAGTGGAATCACGGCATCTTGCATTGTGCGAGGGCGTGAGGAGATTACGGTGGCCCTAGTGGCTTCTTGGGGAGCATTGTGCCTCCACACCGCTCCAAACGGAGATTAGCATCCGCAAGGGTGTGAACTTCGGGATACATCGTCGTCTCCGCGTGCCTCGGTTATCTCTTACCCGAGCCCTTTTACTTATGCACTTTACTTTGTGATAGCCATATTGTTTCTTGTCATATATCTTGCTATCACTTAGTTGTTTATCTTGCTTAGCATAAGTTGTTGGTGCACATAGGTGAGCCTAGTTGTTGTAGGTTTTGTGCTTGACAAATTAACCGCTAGGTTTATTCCGCATTTGTTCAAGCCTAAACCGTAATTATTTCAAAGCGCCTATTCACCCCCCTCTAGGCGACATCCACGATCTTTCAATTGGTATCAGAGCCTCGTCTCTCTTTTTAGGGCTTAACCGCCTAGAGAGTAAGGATGTCGACTAGGGGCTTAGGTTTCTCTGACACTCTTAGTTTTGATGGCACAAATTTTGATGTTTGGGTAATTTGCATGCTTAATCTCTTTAGTGTCATGGACCCAAATTTAGAGAGAATTTTAGATATGGGTTTTTCTCCTCCAAAGGATCCCCAAATATTATCTTTAGAGGATGAGAAAAACTCTTATCTCAATGCTCAAGCTTCTAATGTGCTTTTCGATGCTTTGAGCAATGTAGTTATCTTTCAACTCATGCCGTTTCGGGATGCTCATGAGTTGTGGACAAAGCTTCAAGATAAATATGGCGTGTCCAAGTTTTGTGGGGATGATTGTTCTCCCTCCTCCTCCGGCCGTGTTGCTTTCTCAACTTCTTCTACTTCACCTACATGTGGATTGCCACAAGGTAATGATATGGTGAGTAGTGGTGTTCATTGCAATGATGATAGTGTGCTTATCGTTGATGATCCCTCATCACTATCTTATTGCAATGCTCCATCTTTGGACTTCAACACTTTGAGCTCTCTAAATGTTTCACATGCTTGTGTTGATAGTCCTTGCATATCATGTAGATATTGCTTTACTAAATCTCATGATGATATGCTTGCTATGTCTTGTTGCCATGATAAAAATGCATCTATTTCCTCGAATTGTTGTGCTAACAATGTAGAGGAAACCCAACACCCCATGGAACAAGATGTGGTCTTGAATGGTGCCTCAAGGGATCCTACATTATCATCTATTGCGTTTTGCCTTATGGCCAAGGCTTCAAAGGTATCTCCTACCTTGAACCCCAATATGTCTCTTGATGATGATGTTGATGCTAATGTTGATGAGGATAATGATGAAGAGAATGATAATGTTGCCTCCTTAAAAACTAAGGGGGAAATGATTTTTAAAGCTCTTCATAAAAATAAAATTGCTTGTTCCAACTTCATGGAAATCATGTCCATTGCCATTGAGGGCAAGAAATATATTGATGAGTAGGAATCTCGTCTTGAGGAGCATGAGGTCACCATTGAGAAAATGGAAGGTCATGAGTGTGATTACGCTAATGAGATCGCGGACCTCTCTCAAGCTCTTGAACTTGAAAAAACCACCAAGGAATCTCTTGAGGTGACCTTTGCTCTAGAATTATCTAGAATAAAGGAATCCCGTGATAGAGCTCTCGAGGTGGCTAATGATTTCAAAAATAAAATTGCTAAGCTTGAAGTTGCTCATGCTAAACTCCTTGAGGACTTTAAGCACCTCGAAAATGGCTCAAGGGTCAATAAGAGTGAGCTCATCGAACTCACCGAGTCTCATGCTCAACTTAAAGCTTCTTATTCAAAAGAGCTTGCCAAGTTGCCTTCTCCTCTTGTTGTTAATGATGATGCTTGTGCTACTAACTCTACTTCTTGTGAAGCATCCATTTTGAAGGAGAATGTTGAGCAACAGGCTCAACTTGAGTTGCTATCTAGCAATTATGGGAAATTGGAAGAAAGCCATGAAAAGATCTCAAGCTCTCATGATGATCTTCTAGTATCCCATAATGTGCTAAAGATAGCTCATGAGGCCATGATTGCTAAGGTAACATCTAGTGAGCCTCATGTGGATACTAGCACTACTTTTAGTCAAAATGCTATATTGCCTTGTGCTAGTCCTCGTAATTCATCCATGCATAACATTGGTACATCTTGTGATGAATTGCTTTCCTTGCCTTGTTGCTCTAACGATGAAGCTTATACTTCCTCTAGTGCTTGTGTTGAGACTAACCATGTAGAGGAAATCAAAGAGCTCAAGGCCCAAGTCACTTCTTTGAAGAAAGACTTGGAAAAGTGTCACGAAGGGAAGGCCACACTCAACAATATCTTGAGTGTGCAAATATCCCCTAATTACAAAGGTGGACTTGGATTCAACTCCAATAAGAAGAAGAAGTCCAAGATCAACAAGAAGAAGGGCCAAGAACAAGTCAAGAATTCGGCCAAGATTATTTGCTTCAAGTGCAAGATTGAAGGGCATCATGTTAGATCTTGCCCATTGAAAAAGAAGACCATTAATGACAAGCAACAAGGGAAGCGGCCACAAGTTCATTCTCATGCTCAACCTCAAGTTGAAGAAAGGCCTCTTCCCAAGAAGACTCAAGCTAATGCTTCTCAAGTTGAGAAAACAAGTGAGAAGAAAGTGAAGAGTAGACGTTGCTACTTATGTCGTGAGAAAGGTCACGTCACTTCTTCATGCACTAGTGGTAACTTATCCAACCCAATTATTATTGATGATATCTATTCTCTTGGGAAGGATAATGTTGGCAATGTGTTTGCCAAGTTTGTTGGTACTCAAAGTGGTGTCAAGAAAAGAACCATTTGGGTAGCCAAGCCTATTGTGACTAACCTCTTAGGACCCAACTTGGTTGGGGACCAACAAGCTAAAACTTGATCAATAGGTGTTGTCGGAGGGCATTGGAGACTTGGCTACATTATGGAGAGTTAAGGGGTCTTCATCATTCATATTGTCTCAAGCCAAGTCATTCGGATTATCAAGTTTCTATCTTATATCCAATGTTCCTCCTTGCGGTAACTCGTGCTTAAATTGTTTACATTGAAAGTTACTTGCCCCTTTTGCATGTTTTGGTTTTGTACCATGCATGTGTTTGTATATGTTGTGCTTCCAACTTACTTATCTTGAGCAATCAAGTATGTGTGTGTTGGTTTGCACAGCATGTATGTGTGTGTCGTGCGTTGAGCCTTTATGCTTCTTGTTTGTATCCTAGTGGCTCGTGTGAGAGATTAATGAAATATCCCATTTTGGGGGAGTGATGTGCTTTATGCATCTCACAATCCTATAAATGTGTGTACATGAGAAATACCATCTAGTATTGATATTTCAAGTTTATCTAGTCGCTATGTGGTATGTCTTCTCATGAGAAATTCAAATTCTAAATAGTCCATTAATTATCTTTTGTTGGATTCTTATTGCCTCTTGTGAAGTTTTCCTTGGTATCACATTATGGGGGAGTAATGTGCTATGTGCAAATTACAAGCCTAAAAATGTGTACATTTGAGATATTGTCACCTAGAATTGATATTGTAAATTATCTTGTTCCTAGGTGGCATGTTAGCTCTACAAGTTGCAATTTGCTTGTGTGTTTGGTGTGAAGATGATGATGGATATCTTTGAAATCTACCACCGGGAATTATTTTCAAATACTTCTTGTCTCTTGACAATTGGTAATCATTTATGTGGTAGAAATTGTTGATCATCTTTACATTGGACTTTGCATTTATTTGCCTTATCTCTTGCCTAGGATTGTGACAACTCCCATTGTATTCCATACCACTTGTGGATCTTGTTAATTTCTTGTTCTTGTCTAGTGTTTTCTAGATATAGTGAAAGTGGTGATCCCACCTTGTGCATTTTGTATTCAAATGCAAATTCTCTATAATGCACAACTCTTGGGGGAGCTATCCTATTTTCTATAGAACACTCATTTTGTGATCCTTATTAAGTGTCTGTTGGTGGAAGGCAAGCCGTTTCTTTTTGGTACTTTGTGCCATCATGAAACTTTGTAGAGGGCTTGGTTTGTTTGGAACCATCCTCTCTTTTGGGAGTTCGATATCTTTCATTTTGTGTGTATCAATGGATATCTCATTCCTTGATGTATCATTTAATTGATATCTTCCAAGTGATGATCTCTCCTTTTGGTATCCTATTTTCACTTGGTATTTCTTTTTCATTTGGTTTCAGTCCTTGAAAGTCTTGAGCATGCATATTTACTTCATGTATTTTCTTTGGCATGCTTTCTTTCTTTGACCCAATATATAGGGGAAACTCCACCAAGTCTCAAATTGGATGAGATGTGCATGATATTTATTTTCATATCTATGTGCACATATTTATGTGGAGTTTGTCCTATGTATTGGTGTTTCTAACTCTTTGGTCCCAATGAGTTTGGGCACCATTTTGTTTGTGTTATTGTTCTAGGAACAATTGGAGATGCATTGGTTGCTCGGCTCACTCACAAGGAAGGTGTTGTCACCATGTGCTTATTGGAGTCAAGCTAGGATGATCAATGAACTACTATCTACCTTCGATTGGTATCTCTACATCCTTCCAATGCTATCTCGGTAGCTAGTATCTATTCATGCATACATTTCTTGCACTCAACCTTGTGTAGGTTGCATCATGGCATGAATTTCTTGATTCGTTCTTATGATACTTGTTTCCTTTGTCAAAGCATCCCAACAATGATCTCTTGTTGCTAGTTGTGATGTCTTTGATGATTGTGTGGTTGGAGTTCATTTATATACAATAAGATGATATCTAGCCATGTGCTATGCTTTCAAGCAAATATCTTATTGGTATATTTATGACTTCCTTGTGGATATCTTGTTCTTTCCTTGTGTAACCATTTCGTGTGTACATCCTTCTTTGTGGATTGATATCATCATGATTCTCATCTACCTAGAATCTTTTACACTTGAGAGAAGTTACATCTCTAGGTGATATCCATATTCTTTCACGTTCACCTTTTCTGTGGTGGTTTCGTGAAAGGATTTATCTTGAGTGCGGGTCTTATCTCGTTGCATCTTGACGCACTCTTTTTGTGGTGAAGATCTTTTTCCTCATGCTTGTCCGACGAGGCCTTTGCCATCTTAATTGGTATCCCTCGTCTTGATGAGGCTTTTTTTTTCACCATGGGTTGTCACAAGCATTGGTTCTTAATTTGCATATTAGTAAGCTTGTGTATCCATTTGCTTGTTGTGTGTGTGTGTGGGAATGACAGGCCTTTCTCCGTGTATCTCATTCATTCAAGACTATATTGATGCTTAATGCTCATCCGTACATTAGTCTTCTCAAGTGCATTGCCTTGACTCACACACATCGGTTTTGGTTGAGCCTATTCCTAAGTTGCCTCTTTTACATGTTGCTCAACCATGTGTTTGGTGCAAGTGATAGGCCGTGTTTCCTATATGCTCACTTGCACTTGTTGTGAGCTTCTATTGATTTTGGGGGAGTGAGGATCCTATTTTGTGCCCGTTGTATTCAAATACAAATATTCTTATTTGTGCACAAATCATGGGGAGCTTCTCTAGTTTCTTTAGAACTCTCCTTTGCTCATATCATAATATCTTATTCATGTGGCTCGTAGGAGCATTGGTCTTGTTAGTTCAATTGGTATCTTTTGATAGCTTGTTTCAATTGGTATCTTTTGATTGCCTGATTGCTTGTTTCTCTCTTTGTTATGCCTTTGTGGCATATCATTCTTTAGCAATCTTTGTGCCTCAATATAGTTTGTCTTCCTCCAAGTATTTACCTTTGGATATGTGTATGGCATTCCACTCTCTTGTTGAGAAATACACAATTTATGGAGGAACACAATTTATATTGGCCTTCTTTGCTTTTCGCCCATTTTGGCAATCGATGCCAATGGGGGAGAAGTTTCAGAGAGTTTTGTGAAAAAGTTTACAGTGTCACTTCTTCTTGCTTTGGTTTTGTTCCTAAGCATTTGCATCTCATACGCATGCATTATTGGTTGTTGCATTGCATGGTGATGCATAATTCCTTGTATAAACTCTCTTGAAAGTGATTGTCATCAATTACCAAAATGGGGGAGATTGAAAGAACATGCGGTGCCCCCATGTTTGGTTTTGGTAATTGATGACAATCTCTATGGACTAATGGTTGCCTTGAGTTATTTTTGAAGGATTTGTCCATAGGCTTTTCTTGGAGTCCATTTGTTGGTTTCAAGGAGAGTTTGTGATGACCAAGATGCTATTCAAGGAATTACCTAAAGATTGGTCATGTGAGAGGTTGATCAAGACTAAGTCAAAGAGTGAATCAAGTTGATCAACTCACAAAGCGTAGAAGATGTACCGAGAGGGATCAAGTGATCCCATGGTATGGTAAGCATTGTCCATTACGCTTTGTGTACTAACCCATGGTCTTCGTGAGAGTTCTTTGTGGGGTTAGGTTGCGGTGTGCAAGTTCAAGTGGATCATCATGAAGAGATCACATGCTTGAAGCTTGCCGTCCATTGTGGTGGCAATGAACTTGTGAAGATGAGCCAAAGAGTGGCTCACCCATAGTGGAGTATGGGGGAGCAATCAACTAGTCTTCACCGAGCCAACGGAATCAAGAAAGGTGGTCCCACTTGAGGAAGTCAAGATCGTCCTCATCTAGCTCAAGTGGACTTTGTGCAAGGCAAAGGTTTGCCCTTGATAGGTTTTCTCTTTTACCGGTCTCATGATGCTAGTTGGGAGACCGGGTTATAGGATCGATTGCCGTACTATCAAGGGGTGCTCTCGATGAGTAGCTTGATCGTATCATTCGTTGAGAGCTCAAACCATTGCATCCTTGCATCATATTTATTGGTTCTTGTTTGTTTTTTCTCCTTGTGAGATTTGGAGCTTATGGTCATCTTGATGACAAGCTCGAGTTCATCGAAAACGGAGTTCTCTTGCATCTTCTATGATGTTTTCGATGTTGGAGGTTATGCCGGTTCTTCTCTGTTGAAGGTTTCACTCCTCTATAAGCTAGGCATACCTCCCCTGCCTCTTCTTACTATAACCAGTCGCTGTTTTGATGCTACTCGTTGTCTTCTTTCCAACAAGCATGAGTTTGCTCAATTCGGAGCTCATTTGCAGAAGTTATGGCAGTTCTAGTTTTATTGTATCCTTCTGTTGTCTTTAGCTGCAAAATGAAGGCCTCCAAGTGGTATTGTGCTGTGGCATGCGGTAGTACTGCTCCACAGAGCAGTAGTACCGCAGAGGCTCACGGTAGTACCGGACAGGGACACGGTAGTACCGCAAAGTCTTGCGGTAGTACCGCTCCTCGGGCGCGGTAGTACCGTGACATCTGGCCCAGCACAGCTACTCGCGCGGAAGTTGGGGCGGATGTAATTTTTTACATCCGCGCCCTATGCGGTAGTACCGCTCCCTGGATGCGGTAGTACCGTGTCGGATTTTTGCACAGATCAAAACTCAGCGGAAGTAGCCACGGATGTAATTTTATTCGTCCGTGCCTTCCCAGCCTAGTCGAACCCTGCCTTGCGGTAGTACCGCAAGGGCGCGCGGTAGTACCGCTCCGACGGTTCTACCGCTCGTTGCGTCAACGCAACAGGGCTTCGTCTGGCCTCTGCCGTGGGTGCGGTAGTACCGCACAGGATGGCGGTAGTACCGCAATGCCTTGCGGTAGTACCGCTTGTCTGGTGCGGTAGTACCGCATATCGCGGGCTGAATAAGTGGGTAACGATTGGATTTGTCTTCTTACTATATAAGGGGGTCTTTCTTCCCCATTGGATCTAATCCTTTTGAGCTCTTGTTCTTCCCCCATTGTTGACCTTCTTCGAGCTTGCTTTCTCTCAATCCATCCATGGATTCTTGCTAGTTTTTGGGGGGAAAGAGAGAGGAGATCTAAACCCACACTTCCACCAATCACTTTCTCCTCTATGTGAGGGGAACCCCTTGGTTCTAGATCTTGGAGTTCTTGGTGTTCTCCTTCTTGTTCTTCCTCTCATTTTCGTCCCTAACATTAGTTGCTTCGGTGGGATTTGGGAGAGAAGGACTTGGGCACTCCGTGTGCCCTTGCCATTGCATTTGGTGCATTGGTTTGAGTTCTCCACGGTGATACGTGGAAGTGAAGTTGAGTAGCTTATTACTCTTGGGTGCTTGGTACCCTTGAGCTTGTTCCTCTTGGGTGCTTGGGCGCCCTAGACGGTTGTTGGTGTTCGGAGCTTAATCATTGTGGTGTAAAGCTCCGGGCATGCGTCGGGGTCTCCAATTAGGTTGTGGAGATCGCCCCGAGCGATTTGACGGGTTTCGGTGACCGCCCCCAAGGGTTGCCAAAGTGTACGGGTTCGGTGACCACCCCCAAGGGTTGCCATTTGTACGGGTTCGGTGACCGCCCTCAAGGGTCCCTTAGTGGAATCACGGCATCTTGCATTGTGCGAGGGCGTGAGGAGATTACGGTGGCCCTAGTGGCTTCTTGGGGAGCATTGTGCCTCCACACCGCTCCAAACGGAGATTAGCATCCGCAAGGGTGTGAACTTCGGGATACATCGTCGTCTTCGCGTGCCTCGGTTATCTCTTACCCGAGCCCTTTTACTTATGCACTTTACTTTGTGATAGCCATATTGTTTCTTGTCATATATCTTGCTATCACTTAGTTGTTTATCTTGCTTAGCATAAGTTGTTGGTGCACATAGGTGAGCCTAGTTGTTGTAGGTTTTGTGCTTGACAAATTAACCGCTAGGTTTATTCCGCATTTGTTCAAGCCTAAACTGTAATTATTTTAAAGCCCCTATTCACCCCCCCCCCTCTAGGCGACATCCACGATCTTTCAATGGTAGCAATTATGCTACACGGAAGGAGAAACTTGAAATAACGATGGCCTTACTCAATATTGATTATGCTCTCCTTAATGATCCTCCTGAGGCACCTAAAGAAAATGATGAAAATTATGATGCCCTCAAGAAGGATTATGATGTTACAAAGGCTAAGTGGGATGACTCTAATCGCAAATGCCTTATGATGATAAAGGGTTCCATTAAAAAGAGTATGAGGGGAGCCCTTCCTGACTGTGAGACAGCTAAAGGGTATTTTGCGAAAATTGAGCATCAATTTAAGGGGTCTTCTAAGGTTTATGCAACAAGTCTTATTAGGAGACTAATTGATGAAAAGTATGATCCCACTTGAAGTCTTCGAGAGCATATCATGAAGAAATGCAACATGGCTGCCAAACTCAAGACTATGGAAATGGAAATCTCTGATGGTTTTCTTGTCCATTTTATTATGTCATCTCTGCCCCAAGAGTTCGCTCAATTTGTGATTAACTATAATGCAATGGATGTGAAATGGAGCATTGATGAAATGATGGCACGCTGTGTGCAAGAAGAAGAAAGGCTAAAGGTTGACAGAATTGAGCATGCAAATCAATTCAAGGTTTCACAAAAGAAGAGGTACAATAAATTTGTGAAAAATTATATGAAGCCTAAGCCTAATAAATTTAAGGATAAAGGCCAGTCTTCCAAAAGCTCTCAACCAAAGAAGGCTGAAAAAGCTCCTAATGAGGAAGGGAAAGATCCCGATGGATGCCACTTTTGTGGAAAAGGTGGGCATAAGCAAAAGGATTGCTTTGGTTTTAAGAGATGGCTCAGCAATAAAGGTACTGATGTAATTACTTTTGTTGAAGAATCCCTTTATGTTAATTATGCCACCAACACTTGGTGGATTGATTCAGGTGCGACGATTCATATTTCAAACTCATTGCAGGGATTCCATATGAGGAGGACCCTAAAAAGAGGGGAAAGAACCATTAGAGTTGCTAATGGTGTTGAAGCTGACGCCGAGGCACTTGGAGATTTTACTCTCATGCTTCATACCGGCTTCAAGCTTCTACTTCATGATGTTCTTTATGTACCCTCAATGAAACGGAATTTAGTTTCTGTTTCATGCTTAGATGATGATGGTTATGTTTGTCACTTTGGGAATAAGCAATGTATAATTATGTATGACAGTAATAATGTTGGTCTTGCCTTCAGACAAGACAAACTTTATGTAATTTCCCTCTGTGATGATGTGAATAATGTGGGTTCTACCTCGAATATGAATGTCAGTACCAAACGCAAGCGCAATGATAATGAGACTTCTTCGAAATTATGGCACTATCGGTTAGGCCATATTTCGAGGGGGAGGATTGAGCGTCTCATTAAAGATCAAGTTCTTCCTTCTCTCGATTTTTCAGATGCGGATGTTGATCATTGCATCGACTGCATCAAAGGAAAATATGCGAAGCAAATTAAGAAAGGTGCAAACCGAAGCACGGGAGTTTTGGAAATAATTCACACGGATATATGATGTCCGTTTAATGTGAGATCGGTGGATGGTTTTAATTCCTTCATAACGTTCACCGATCATTTCTCCCGTTATGGATATATTTATCCCATTAAAGAAAAAGCAGAGGCATTAGACAAGTTCAAGATTTTCAAAGTTGAGGTTGAAAATCAAAGTAACAAAAGGATTAAAGTTGTGAGATCTGATCGTGGTGGTGAGTTCTACGGCAGACATACTACTTATGGCCAAACTCCTGGACCGTTTGCAAAATATCTACAGGAAAATGGCATTATGGCCCAGTATTCAGCACCGGGCAAACCTCAGCAAAATGGGGTGGCTGAAAGGCGGAACCGCACTCTTATGGATATGGTGCGGAGTATGTTAAGCCACTCCACTTTGCCGATAAATTTATGGATGGAAGCCCTTAAGACAGCAGCACATATTCTCAATAGGGTTCCCAGTAAATCGGTGCCTAAAACACCGTATGAATTATGGACTGGGAGGAAACCGACCCTGAATTATTTTCATGTATGGGGCTGTCCAGCTGAAGCAAGGATTTTCAATCCAATTATGGGAAAATTAGACCCCAAGACAGTCAGTTGCCATTTTATTGGTTATCCTGACAAATCTAAAGCATATTGGTTTTATTGTCCAAATCAGGCAACAAAATTTGTTGAAACAAGACACGCTGTGTTCTTGGAAAATGATATGATGAGGGGGAGCATGACACCCCGGGAAATAATTTTGGAGGAAAAACGGGAATATGTCTCGACTCCAATTATTCAAGAACCTATTTTCCCAGTGTCTGCTGATGTTGCACCTCCTGCTGAAAGGATCATTAATGCAACACCTGCTGAGACTCCTGTGACTGTTTCAGATGTCACACCTGATGATGTTTCTGTTGAAAGTTCTCAGCAGCCTCAAGCTACTAATGATGTGCCAATTAATGAACCTCTCAGAAGGTCACAGCGGACTAGAAACCCTGCTATTCCTTATGATTATCTCACTTATATGAGTGAAGATTTGAATGAGTCGATGTTGGACAATGATCCTACATCGTTTAAGGAAGCTATGCAAAGTGAATTTTCATCTGAATGGCTTAATGCTATGAAAGATGAAATGAAGTCTATGAGTACTAATGATGTATGGGACTTAGTAGAAATTCCCAGAGGAGCCAAAACGGTTGGATGCAAATGGGTCTATAAGACCAAACGTGACTCCAAAGGGAATATCAAAAGTTTTAAGGCAAGGCTTGTGGCAAAAGGCTTCACTCAAAGAGAAGGGATTGATTATAAAGAAACATTTTCACCCGTCTCTTCTAAAACCTCATTCAGAATAATTATGGCACTTGTGGCCCATTATGATTTGGAGCTGCATCAAATGGATGTCAAAACGACATTTCTAAATGGTGACTTACGTGAGAATGTATACATGGCACAACCGGAAGGTTTTGTTATGGAAGGGAATGAACATTTAGGATGTCATCTGAAGAAATCCATCTATGGCTTGAAACAAGCATCGAGGGAATGGTATCTCAAGTTTGATGAAGTAATAAGAAAATTTGGTTTTGAAGAGAATAAAGTGGACAATTGTGTTTATGTCAAGTTCAGGGGGAGTAATTTTATCTTCCTGATACTGTATGTTGATGACATACTTTTAGCCAGCAGTGACAAAAATATGCTGCTGGAAACTAAGAGGTTTTTATCCTCGAAATTTGATATGAAGGATCTCGGTGAAGCAGGTTATGTTTTAGGAATTGAAATTCACCGAGATAGATCCAGAGGGATCTTGGGGCTGTCTCATAGAGCATATGTTGAAAAGGTACTGAAAAAGTACAATATGCATAAGTGCTCAGCCTCGCCTGCTCCTGTTGTTAAGGGCGATAAATTTGGGACTGCGCAGATGAAGTCAATTCCTTATGCCTCAATTGTTGGAAGCATTATGTATGCACAAGTGTGCACTCGCCTTGATTTAGCATTCGTGACCGGGATGCTTGGCAGATATCAGTCTAATCCAGGTCTGGATCACTGGAAGGCTGCTAAGAAAGTCTTGCGTTACTTGCAAGGCACTAAAGGCCTCATGCTTACATATAAGAAATCTGATAACCTCGAGGTGGTGGGTTATTCAGATGCTGATTTTGCGGGGTGTGTTGATACTAAGAAATCCACGTCAGGTTATGTCTTCACCCTCGCAAATGGAGCTATATCGTGGAATAGCTCCAAACAAACTGTCACTGCATCGTCGACAATGCAGGCAGAATTTGTAGCATGTTTTGAGGCCACCGGGCAGGCAGTATGGCTGAAGAATTTTATCCCGGGACTGAGAGTGATTGATAGCATTTCCAGGCCAATCACACTCTACTGCGATAATCAACCCGCAGTGATATTTTCGAGTGACAACAAGTCAAGTGATGCTGCCAAGCACATTGACATCAAGTTTCTTGTTGTGAAAGACAGAGTCCAGGATCAGACAATTAATGTCAGATACATCAATACTAAGTTGATGTTGGCGGATCCGCTCACAAAAGGCTTACCACCCAGTGTTTTCAGAGAGCACGTTACCGGTATGGGTTTGGTTGAAAACCTTTGATCCTGGCGAAGTTGGGACCGTTATGACACCATCTCCCCGAATGGGTTCATTTTGAGATCAAATGGGAACCATAGTCAATTGGTTCAGCAGTACTTAATTGGCTGTTGTAATCTATTGTCTTGGTGTGCCATTTTATCAAGAGATGAGCTTGTAATGTTTGTAATGTTTATGATGCTTATGTAAAGAATAATGTAAATTAAGTTGATGGTTTATGTGAATAAAGTTTATGGAGCTCATAAGTATAAGAAGTTTCATTTTGATATGGAATGATGTATCATAGTCACTGCGTTCAGTGGTACTTAATTGACCACTGCAATCTTTTCGTCTTGATGCGTTATTTTGTTTAAAGATGAGCTTATAATGTTAGCCTTACGGTCAAGGGGGAGAATGTTGAATATTATGATCTTAAAGACTAACTGTGGCTGTTATGTTTCTAAGGTTAAATATTAAGAATTAATCTAATGAGCTACAGTAGGGCGGTGGATACTGTAGCCAGCTATAGTTCACTGCTGAGCTGCCCTGATCAGGGGCAGCTCCTCTCCAATGGAGACCCCCTGGTGCACTGTGCATTAAAGAAAACTGGGAGATAAGGATAAGAGGAGAGGTGGCCGGCTGCTGCTGCTCTAAGCAAGCTACTCACACACACATCCACCTCTTCCTCTCTCTCTCAAGAACAAGCTGCTGATCAAGCTTGCACAGAAGCACTGGGAAGTTCCTTCACTGCTACCTGGTCTGGTTTTAGGTGGTGCAGATTTATTAAGAAGGAGATGACAGGACCTTCAGAACAAGGTAATTTACATCTTCTGATAAGTTTGTGGCTCAAACTTATGCTAAATGATCATGGAGGATCCAACAACTAGTACTGGTACGTGCGTGCACCGCAAATATAGTACCTCCGAGTGCCGACCGTTGTGTGTTGTGGACTGGAGTCGAGCAAGCGTCGCGTCGCGTCGCGCCGTGCACATCACAGGCGTCACGTCGCCACGCCGACGCGCTCCTGTTCTTGTCTCGAGGGGAGGCTTCAGAGGCGGCATCCGGGGCGGGCTCTTCCGGTGCCGCGGCGTCTGGGCAGCTTGTGAGTTGCGATTCAAACACAGCGACATTGGATTCGGATTGGGTGCGTACGTCCCGGCGATGCCTGATTCCCATTGGAGGCACGCCTCGCGCGCGGGCCATGCAGAGGTTGCGTCCGTGCGGCTCGCCGCAGACGTCGCCTCATGCCCACGCACGGGCGATTTTGCCAAAACAGAAATACTGCGAGCACTATGCCTACGCGCAGTCCTGTCAGTCCTTCCCGTTTTCCTCCACAAGACGGACTCGCTTTCTTCACATTTTCCGCATAAAAAGGGGAACCCGTTTTCTTCAGATTTTCCGCGTCGTGCTAGCAGTAGTTCGGTGCGGCGCTGGCACGGCGGTTCTGTGGTCTCCGTGCACCAGACTGTTGCTGTCTGGGTGAGCGCGAGGCCGCGAGCGGAGCACCCAGCGATTTCACACCTTCCGTGGAACTGCTGCTCCCACCCGAGCCCACAGCTTGAAAAACTGGCCCGAGAACCCTCGCAAAGAAATGAACCAACAGAGCTTGACAAGCGAGGACGAAGCACCTTTCGCTGTGTGTGCGCGTGCTGGTGCTGTGGCTCGACTTCTGCAGGGGGGCGCATCGTACTCACAGTAGTAGTCAATTGCAGACGCCAGAACAGAGCGGGGCAGAGCCTTCGTTTTCTTCTGGGCTCGGGCTGGTGCGGTGGTGCACCGGTGCATGCCTCCCCCGGGCAGGACCTTGCCATCCTTTTTCCGGACCTAATAAATTCGTTCACATTGATCGATCTTCAATGGACGCGAGCTACGTAGGTAGGAGTACCTACCATGAGCCAGGGCGTCACCCAGGCCAGCCAGTGATCTCCACGAAAGGGACTGCATGTCCATGCAGGTGCAGGCGCGAGGGGTGGAGGTATTAATAGTCGATCGAATAGGCAAGGCAGAGCCATGGCTCCGCGTAAAAGTAAAGATGAAGTATGGCAATATGGCATACAGATCAAAAGATTAGCTAGCACCTTTTTCCAAGTAGCACTAGTCCCTAAGTGCATCTCTAACGTCAACCTCAAATCGTTCGGACCGCGCGATCCGGACGTGTTGTGCCATTCTAAGGTCCGCATGGCGTACGCACTCTCACACAAACCGGAGATAAATATGGGGGCTTTGCGGATGTCCGAACAGCACCCATGACTGCTTCTGACCACCCTGGCCCACCCAAACCTCCTCCACCCTCGCCCACGCGTGTTTTCGCCCGCCGCCAGTTGTCCGCATTCATGCCGCCGTAGAGCGGCAGCTTCACATTGAAGCCAGCACAGAACGGACACGACCTCTCACTGGCTCCGCCATTGAAGTGGCGCACCGGCCAAGGGAGCCGCCCGCGACGCTTCTCCGGTGTCCGCGCATGTTCAATGCCGGAGACGCGTTACTGGACTGGACGGGACGAGATGAATATCTACCATGCCCGTTCAATGCCTTGTCCGTCCATATGCCGCCATTAAGCAGGCTCGCCGGCCAAGAAACCCACTCCGGCGCTGCACATCGACGCACCCGGAAGCCTGGTGACGGTGTCCTGGACTAAGGGATGCCAACCTAGTTGGTCCACCGTCCATGAGCCGAGCTTATGGCCCACCGATCTCACAAGGAAGGACTCCGGAAGCCTCGAACTTAGACGTGGCCAAGACGGACTTTGCCAAAGACTTGGCGTGTATTTCAAGGACTACTCCACCTATTAGCATGTTTATCCCCAGTTGGCAACCAACCATGTGTAACCCTAGATACCCCTGGTACCTATATAAGCCGCAGGGTTTAGTCCATAAAGACACGATCACAATTACTAGCCTTAGGGTTTAGAACTGTAGGAATGAATGGGAGTTTTAAAACTTCCATTCATTGTCTACCAGGGGGGGGGGGGGGGGGGGGGGTGAATGGGAGTTTTAAAACTTCTTTCGGAAATATCAAAACTCTCGTAACCCAGCAGCGGAGCGAATGAAAACAAGGTTCAGTGAGCGAATATAAACTACCGAATGGAAACTAAAGCATGCATCATGGCAAATCACATGATTGAAAACAGTTTGAATATAAAGTGAAGGAACAGATGTAACCAGTGAAGCTCGATGGCGACAAGGAATTTGTTCGACCAGTTCGTCGTTCTGCACAAGGACTACGTCTGGTTGGAGGGGTTGTGATTTAACACAGAAGATAAACTCTTTTCGCAATATTCTCCTCGACAATTGGTTCGTCAACCAATGCCGATCACTCGTGGTAGATACTTGAGGCGATCTCCGAATCTTTACAGACTTCTTCTTCAAGAACCACAATCACTCTTGGTCTCTGAAGAAATTGACATCTAACCGTCTAGAGAGTTTGCAGCTCTCAAGAGTAATAGGCGGAGCGTACTGGACTTAGATTCGAGTGATGCTGAACCACTATCTAATTTTTTGGCTCTAGGGGTTTTCTCTCGGTGGATTTTAAACTCAAATCACTCGGAGAGGGGGTTGCTCAACAATCTTCTCAGAATCAAACGGAGAAGCCACCGGATAACGCCAGCGCAGGGTGGCTATTTATAGCCGCAACCTTCCCTGGTGGGAAATGACCATTTTGGACACGCGGTCCAGCCAATGGCCAACCGACACGTTCAGAACGGTCGGATTTTGGAGCAACGGTAACATTACTTGAGGAACAAGTGATGCTAACTCCTCAGTCTGAGACAAATCTCTCGCCGTGAAGAAGATCACAGTCTCTTGCTGGCAAGTATTTTCTCGGAACGCAAAAAGATTTCTCTCGCAACTTTCATAGGATTTGGGTTTAGCATAAGAGAATCAAAGTTTCGAACGCTACACCCCTCTTAATAGTACGGTGGTCCTGTGACTCAATAAGAGTAGAGAAACTACGAAATAAATGCTATGTCTTTACTTCGTCTTCAAACTTCTCGGTCGCAGTCACTTTCTTCGGACAAGCACCGAACCAATTGCTTCACGTCAGCAATTTTTGAGGGGTCACTCTTGTTATCATAATCTTCGGTGATAACCTTCACTGCTACGCAGGGGATTATCTTCATCGTTTGAATCAAACTCTTCTTGATTCCAGGGACAAGTTACTCTATGTGCACTGGCAAACACATGAGTCACATACTGTTTATGTCAACAAGCTCCAAAACATAAGGAGGCAGATCATTGCACCAACAAGCTCTCCCTTTTTGGACGAATGTTGAAAAAACAGATAATCATCAAAGTGAAGATAGATAAGTGAAAAGTAATTTGAACAAGAGTGAATAAGTGTTACTTTGCTCGATGATGAAATACACCCCCTCTGAATGTATGCAGGGAAAAGGATATGAGATTTATTCACCTGCAAGTATTGAAGTGTATAGAGGAAATTTCAATCATTTGAGACATTGATTCGCACTAATGACATGTAATCCATCGAGATCATAGTGGAATCATTCATAACTTCCGATAATAATTTCACGTGCAAAACAAATGCTTTGAGAGAAATATTGCAGTAGGCGGGGTTATTAACATTACAGCACGGAAGTTATACATCATAGAGCAGATAGTCTTTAAACCATAAGTTTCAAACTCACACAAAACCAAACCAAAGAAACATAGAACGCAAATCTATCGATACTCGATGTAATTCTCCTCCTTTTTGTCAACTAGTGTCAAAAAGGTGACGAATAACATGAGTGCAAAAGTGCAAAACTTGGTTCATTCGGTGGCGTCTCCAGAAGAACTGTCCGAGGAGAGTTCGGCTTCGTAAGTGACGGGTGTGGCTTCGACTTCAGCAGTATCAGATTTTCCTTCAGGAATAGCAGCTTGGGGCTGAGAGGACGAAGGCATATTTGGATCAGCCTCATGAGGAGCACGGGAGAGCACATTTCCTCGGCAGGTTTCTCTGTCGGTGAGGTAGCTTCAGATTCTTCGAGCAGTTTGTGAAGCTTTACATGCATAAGATTAGTGGTTGGCTCACGAGCAGGAAGAGAAGGGGTACTTCGATCTTGAAAATCTTCAATAGAGAAGCCCTTGTCAATGTAATCATAGAGCTCTTTGAGATTGACATTCAGGAGTTGCTTCTCGGTAAAGAACTTGCGAAGCAATTTCCAGAGCCGCTTCTTGTTCTCATCCGCAATCATATGCATGATTTTGGTTCGATTGTTGATTGCATTTAGCTCGGAGGCAAGATGTTCTTTCTCGCGTCGATCTTCAGCAATGTGTTGTAGCATCAGTTGTTGTGTGCACAAACTTACTTCCAGTTGCGATGGAGGTTGATGTGAAATCGTTCGGTCGCGCTTAGGAAGACGAGGCTCGTCAAAATGCTTGTGATAATCATAAGGGCTTGACACGGGTGATTTAACCGAAGAGATATCTTCCATGAGTTGCAGGGTATCCGAATAGGAGGAATGAAGCTTTTGTGACTTTGCTTCGCCAGATACTCTGTGCGCATGGCGTGATCAACAACCTTCTGGATCCATCGCGCATAAACTTTGATGCAGTGCGGATACTGTGCAGAATCCTTCAAGATACGCAGAAACTTGTCTTAAACATCGAAGATAAATCGCTCAGAGATTGCATAGATAGCATTCCGAAGAACATCTGAGATGGATTTATCTGTGTTCAACCCTGCCAGAGGGCAAATGGTGTAGGAGAGCATATGATAAAGTGTCTGATTCTCGAAGGTTAGGTGCTCAGGCCTGGGAGGACCAGTGTAGTCATGAATCTTATCTTCATCCATGGTGCACCGAAAGATTTCATCTGAAATAACATCAATGTTGTGCACGCGAATTTCATTGTTACCATGCTCAAAGTGAGGGAAATGAAAGTGCGAGACAAAATCTGTTGAAGTGCACTTGATGCGTTTTCCTTCGGTCATCCATTCCATGATCCATTTGGAGCTGTCAGAATCATCACCAGAGATGTACAGAGTGGCATAGAACTGAAGAATAATCTCTCTGTTCCAAGGATGTTCGAATGCAAATACATTGGTGAGGCAGAAATCTTTCAGATCCTGCAGTAACTGATTGAAGCAGCCAATATTCTTCATAGCTGGGATGTCCGGATATTCATGAGGAAAAATTGTCTTGCTGTCATAGAGGACCCGAGAGTAATATATAGCTTGTTCCTTTGTCCAGAAGCGAGGTGATTCAGAAGTGCGTGGCCCATTATAAGGATGTATGGATATTCACGAGAAGTTTCTTGACTTGACTGATATTCATGGACAACTCCTTTCCCCATATGCAAAAAGGGTCGAAGAGTGGGTCAAAATCTCTGACAGCAGGACCTACATGTGCAAGACCAAATTGTTAAAAACCTAAATATTAGAATGGTTCCTGCAATTGCACAATAATGTGCTATTAGACAAAGGACCATGCATGTGCAAACCTCGATTGTAAACCTCAGTGCTTCCCATTGTTTTCCTGCAACACATATAAGGTAGTTAGTGATCAGGTTAAGTGAGAGTTCGCATGCTATCAGTAAAATATGTTGATGAAAAATAAGCACATTGCAGATTCATCAGATTAATTCAAGCCACATAGAAAACCCATTTATCCAAACCAAGCATGATTAAGAACTAGGAAATATAGCAATTGTATATGTTTCTCATGTATTAAGTGCAGCCAAATTTGATTTATTCCTCACATGCATAACAATACAAAATTCTACCCACGACAATTGGACATCGCATTGCAGAATTGAACCAAGCAGTTAACTAAACACCACAACAAATGAACCAAACATTAACTGAGCACCACATTGTACAATATAACATACTCCTAATAGAAGATCAGACAGTTAACCAAAGCAAGCATGCTTAACAACTTGGAAATATAGCAATTGTATTTGTTTCTCATGTATTTAGTACAGCCAAATTCGATTTATTTCTCACATGGTATACAATAACAGAATGCACCCACTATAATTGAACATCGCATTGCAGAATTGAACCAAACAGTTAACTAAACACCACAACAAATGAACCAAACGTTAACTGAGCACCACATTGCACAATGTATAACATACAAGAAGATCAGACAGTTAACTAAACCAAGCATGCTTGACAACTTGGAAATATAGCAATTGTATTTGTTTCTCATGTATTTTGTAAAGATAAATTCGATTTATTTCTCACATGGAAGACAATACAAAATTGCACCCTGAAGAATTGAACATCACATTTGCAGAATTGAACCAAACAGTTAACTGAAGACGACAACTAATTAACCAAATAGTTAATAAGTGAGCACCACATTGTACGACATATAGAACATATACACTAGAGCAACAGATTGCATGGTAAAAGTAGATAGGACAATTCACTAGAATTTGTTAAGGAAAGGCAAGAGCATCACATGCAACGGGTAAACCGAGCATGCTTAACCGACATAGCTAGCAAACTGAACATAGATCCTTATAGTGAGCTAATAAGACAAGCTACTCCTCATCGTCGGAGATATCGATGATGATTGGCTCCTTGGAGATGGAAGAGGGCGAGGCCTCCACATCGTGGGTGCCCTCGTCATAGTGGTGAGTTGCCTGAGCCGCTCCGGGCACCAACCTGCTGCCTCTCGAGTTTAGGTAAGCACGGGCACGCTGAGAAAACACCTCGTAGTCTTCGTCGAAGGCACCGACGGTGGCCTCGAGGAAACACCACGAACTGTCGTTTAAAGCAGCCGACCGCGTCACGGCATCGGCGCGTGAGGCGTCGACGGTGGCCTCGACTGCGAGGTGCTCCTCCACGATCTGGGGGTCGACACGAATGGCAGCCATCGCGACCTCATCCGTGCGTGCGGCCGCAATTTGCTTCTCCGCTGCCAAATGCTCCTTGAGCTCTTGGCTATACTGCGTGCACCATGGCTTAGGGCGGCGCTTATTTGGGGGAGGGGGAGGTGATTTGGGTGGAAGGTGTCACGCCGACGGTCAGGGCATGTGGGATGTGGAAGGAGGAGGAGGATGGGGGTCAGGTGTGGATTACCTGCCTGGATCGACAAGGCCGAGCAGCATGAAGGAGGGTCGCCGGCGAGGAGGCGGCGCTGCAAACAAGGAGTGAAGGTTTCAACTTGGAAAGGAAGGCGAAAACAGGGGAGATGTGGCTTTTGGTAAGGGGGAGGGGGCGGGGAGGTAGATATTTCCGCGAAAGCCGAAAATTTTGAATCGGTGCAGCGAAAAAACTGGCGCGCAAAGTGTCATCAGACACGGTCCCTTATTCAGCACTGTGTACGATATGTGAACATCACAAACGATTCATATAGCTTAACCCGTGTGTGATGAGTTTGAACGTCAAAAATTTGATGGAAATATGCCCTAGAGGCAATAATAAAATGGTTATTATTATATTTCCTAAATCATGATAAAGGTTTATTATTCATGCTAGAATTGTATTGATCAGAAACCTTAATACATGTGTGAATACATAAACAAACAACGTGTCCCTAGTGAGCCTCTACTAGACTAGCTCATTGATCAAAGATGGTTAAGGTTTCCTGACCATGGACATGAGTTGTCATTTGATAACGGGATCACATCATTAGGAGAATGATGTGAGGGACAAGACCCATCCGTTAGCTTAGCATAATGATCGTTCAGTTTTATTGCTATTGCTTTCTTCATGTCAAATACATATTCCTTCGACTATGAGATTATGCAACTCCCGGATACCGGAGGAATTCCTTGTGTGCTATCAAACGTCACAACATAACTGGGTGATTATAAAGATGCTCTATAGGTATCTCCGAAGGTGTTTGTTGGGTTGGCATAGATCGAGATTAGGATTTGTCACTCCGAGTATCGGAGAGGTATCTCTGGGCCCTCTCGGTAATACACATCATAAGAAGCCTTGCAAGCAAAGTGACTAATGAGTTAGTTGCATGATGATGTATTATAGAACGAGTAAAGAGACTTGCCGGTAACGAGACTGAACTAGGTATGAAGATATCAACGATCGAATCTCGGGCAAGTAACATACCGATGGACAAAGGGAATAACGTATGTTGTCATAACGGTTCGACCGATAAAGATCTTCATAGAATATGTAGGAGCCAATATGAGCATCCAGGTTCCACTGTTGGTTATTAACCGGAGAGGTGTCTCGGTCATGTCTACATAGTTCTCGAACCCGTAGGGTCCGCACGCTTAACGTTCGATGACGATATTGTATTATATGAGTTATGTGATTTGGTGACCAAATGTTGTTTAGAGTCCCGGATGAGATCACGGACATGAAGAGGAGTCTTGAAATGGTCGAGAGGTAGAGATTGATATATAGGATGATAGTATTCGGACACCGGAAGTGTTCCAGATAGTATCGGGTATTTATCGGAGTATCGGGGGGGTTACCGGAACCCCCGGGGGGAAGATATGGGGCATATGGGCCATAAGAGGGGAGCAAACCAGCCCACAAGGGGTGGCGCGCCCCCCCTTAGGCAGGAGGCCGAATTGGAGAAGGAACAAAGGGGATTCGGCCCCCCTTCCTTTCTCTCTTCCCCCTTCCCTTTTCCCTCCGGCAATTATGGAAGGGGGGAGGCCGAATTGGGGAGGACCCCAAGTAGGATTCCTCCTACTTGGGGCACACCCTAGCTGCTCCCCTCCCCCTCCCACCTATATATACATGGGGAGGGGCGCCTAGAAGATGCAACAACAATTGTTAGCCGTGTGCGGCGCCCCCTCCATAGTTTACACCTCCGGTCATATCTTCGTAGTGCTTAGGCGAAGCCCTGCGCGGATCACTTCACCATCACCGTCACCATGCCGTCGTGCTGGTGGAACTCATCTACTTCCTCGGCGCCTTGCTAGATCAAGAGGACTAGGGACGTCATCGAGCTGAATGTGTGCAGAACTCGGAGGTGCCATACGTTCGGTACTTGATCGGTCGGAGCTAGAATAAGTTCGACTACATCAACCATGTTGTCAAACGCTTCCGCTTTCGGTCTACGAGGGTACGTAGACATACTCTCCCCCTCTCGTTTCTATGCATCTCCTAGATAGATCTTGCATGAGCGTAGGAATTTTTTTGAAATTGCATGCTACGTTTCCCAACAGTGGCATCAGAGCCAGGTCTATGCGTAGATGATATGCACAAATAAAACACAAAGAGTTGTGGGCGGTGATCGTCATACTGCTTACCACCAATGTCTTATTTTGATTCGGCGGTATTGTTGGATGAAGCGGCCCGGACCAACCTTACATGACCATATTCATGAGACCGGTTCCACCGACAGACATGCAACTAGTTTTGCATAAAGGTGGCTGGCGGGTGTCTGTTTCTCCTACTTTAGTTGAATCGAATTTGACTACGATCGGTCCTTGTTGAAGGTTAAAACAGCAAACTTGATAAATCACCGTTGTGGTTTTGATGCGTAGGTAAGAACGGTTCTTGCTAGAAGCCCGTAGCAGCCACGTAAAACTTGCAACAACAAAGTAGAGGACGTGTAACTTGTTTTTGCAGGGCATGTTGTGATGTGATATGGTCAAGACATGATGTGATATACATTGTTGTATGAGATGATCATGTTTTGTAAAAGTTATCGGCAACTGGCAGGAGCCTTATGGTTGTCGCTTTATTGTTTGAAATGCAAACGCCATGTAATTGCTTTACTTTATCACTATGCGTTAGCGATAGTTGTAGAAGTAATAGTTGGCGAGACGACCACGACGCAACGATGGAGATCAAGGTGTCGAGCCGGTGACGATGGAGATCATGACGATGCTTTGGAGATGGAGATCAAAAGCACAAGATGATGATAGCCATATCATGTCACATATTTTGATTGCATGTGATGTTTATCTTTTATGCATCTTATTTTGCTTAGTAAGATGATCCCTTATCTAAATTTCAAGGTATAAGTGTTCTCCCTGAGTATGCACCGTTGCGACAGTTCGTCGTGTTGAGACACCACGTGATGATTGGGTGTGATAGACTCTACGTTCAAATACAACGGGTGCAAGATAGTTTTGCACATGCGGAATACTCGGGTTAAACTTGACGAGCCTGGAATGTACAGACATGGCCTCGGAACACTGGAGACCGAAAGGTCGAACGTGAATCATGTAGTATATATGATCAACATAGAGATGTTCACCATTGATGACTACTCCATCTCACGTGATGATCGGACATGGTTTAGTTGATTTGGATCACGTATCATTTAGATGACTTGAGGGATGTCTATCTAAGTCGGAGTTCTTAAATAATTTGATTAATTGAGCTTAATTTATCATGAACTTAGTCCTGATAGTATTTGCATATCTATGTTGTAGATCAATGGCCCATGCTACCGTTCCCTTGAATTTTAATGCATTCCTAGAGAAAGCTAAGTTGAAAGATGATGGTAGCAACTACACGGACTGGGTCCGTAACTTGAGGATTATCTTCATTGCTGCACAAAAGGATTATGTCCTTGATGCACCGCTAGGTGAAAGGCCTGCTGCAGGAGCAGATGCTGATGTTTTGAACGTCTGGCAAGCTCGATCTGATGACTTCTCGATAGTTCAGTGTGCCATGCTTTATGGCTTAGAATCGGGACTTCAAAGATGTTTTGAACGTCATGGAGCATATGAGATGTTCCAAGAGTTGAAGTTAATATTTCAAGCAAATGCCCGAGTTGAGAGATATGAAGTCTCCAACAAGTTCTATAGCTGCAAGATGGAGGAGAACAGTTCTGTCAGTGAACACATACTCAAAATGTCTGGGTATCATAATCACTTGACTCAGCTGGGAGTTAATCTTCCAGATGATAGTGTTATTGACAGAGTTCTTCAATCACTGCCACCAAGCTACAAAGGCTTCATGATGAACTATAATATGCAAGGGATGGAGAAGACAATTCCCGAGCTCTTTGCAATGCTCAAAGCTGCGGAGGTAGAAATCAAGAAGGAGCATCAAGTGCTCATGGTTAACAAGACCACTAGTTTCAAGAAAAATGGCAAGGGAAAGAAGGGGAACTTCAAGAAGAATGGCAAGCAAGTTGCCTCTCCTGGGAAGAAGCCCAAAGCTGGACCCAAGCCTGAAACTGAGTGCTTGTACTGCAAAGGGACTGGTCACTGGAAGCGGAACTGCCCCAAGTATTTGGCGGATAAGAAGGATGGCAAAGTGAACAAAGGTATATTTGATATACATGTTATTGATGTGTACCTTACTAATGCTCGTAGTAGCACCTGGGTATTTGATACTGGTTCGGTTGCTCATATTTGTAACTCGAAACAGGAGCTACGCATTAAACGAAGATTGGCTAAGGACGAGGTGACGATGCGCGTCGGGAATGGTTCCAAGGTCGATGTGATCGCCGTCGGCACGCTACCTCTACATCTACCTTCGGGATTAGTTTTAGACCTGAATAATTGTTATTTGGTGCTAGCGTTGAGCATGAACATTATATCTGGATCTTGTTTAGTGCGAGACGGTTATTCATTTAAATCAGAGAATAATGGTTGTTCTATTTATATGAGTAATATCTTTTATGGTCATGCACCCTTGAAGAGTGGTCTATTTTTGTTGAATCTCGATCGTGGTGATACACGTATTCATAATATTGATGCCAAAAGATGCAAAGTTGATAATGATAGTGCAACATATTTGTGGCACTGCCGTTTAGGTCATATTGGTGTAAAGCGCATGAAGAAACTCCATGCAGATGGGCTTTTGGAATCACTTGATTATGAATCATTTGATACTTGCGAACCATGCCTCATGGGCAAGATGACTAAAACTCCGTTCTCCAGAACAATGGAGCGAGCTAATGACTTATTGGAAATAATACATACCGATGTATGCGGTTCGATGAGTGTTGAGGCACGCGGCGGGTATCGTTATTTTCTGACCTTCACAGATGATTTGAGCAGATATGGGTTTATCTACTTGATGAAACACAAGTCTAAAATATCTGAAAAGTTCAAAGAATTTCAGAGTGAAGTGGAGAATCATCGTAACAAGAAAATAAAGTTTCTACGATCTGATCGCGGAGGCAAATATTTGAGTTACGAGTTTGGCCTTCATTTAAAACAATGTGGAATAGTTTCACAACTCACGCCACCTGGAACACCATAGTGTAATGGTGTGTCCAAACGTCGTAACCGTACTTTATTAGATATGGTGCGATCTATGATGTCTCTTACCGATTTACCACTATCGTTTTGGGGTTATGCATTAGAGACAGCTGCATTCACATTAAATAGGGCATCGTCTAAATCCGTTGAGACGACACCGTATGAACTGTGGCTTGGCTAGAAACCTAAGTTGTCATTTCTTAAAGTTTGGGGTTGCGACACTTATGTCCAAAGGCTTCAGCCTGATAAGCTCGAACCCAAATCGGAGAAGTGCGTCTTCATAGGATACCCTAAGGAAACAATTGGGTACACCTTCTACCACAGATCCGAAGGCAAGATCTTTGTTGCCAAGAATGGAACCTTTCTAGAGAAGGAGTTTCTCTCGAAAGAAGCGAGTGGGAGGAAAGTAGAACTTGATGAGGTAATTGTACCTTCTCTCAAATTGGAAAGTAGCTCATCACAGAAAACCGTTCTCGTGATGCCTACACCAACTAGAGAGGAAGCTAATGATGATGATCATGAAACTTCAGATCAAGTTACTACTGAACCTCGTAGGTCAACCAGAGCACAATCCGCACCAGAGTGGTACGGTAATCCAGTTCTGGAAGTCATGTTACTAGACCATGGCGAACCTACGAACTATGAAGAAGCTATGATGAGCCCAAATTCCGAAAAATGGCTTGAGGCCATGAAATCTGAGATAGGATCAATGTATGAGAACAAAGTGTGGACTTTGGTGGACTTGCCCGATGATCGGCGAGCCATAGAGAATAAATGGATCTTCAAGAAGAAGTCTGACGCTGATGGTAATGTTACTGTCTACAAAGCTTGACTTGTTGCGAAAAGGTTTTTGACAAGTTCAAGGAGTTGACTACGATGAGACTTTCTCACCCGTAGCGATGCTTAAGTCTGTCCGAATCATGTTAGCAATTGCCACATTTTATGATTATGAAATCTGGCAAATGGACATCAAAACTGCATTCCTTAATGGATATCTTAAAGAAGAGTTGTATATGATGCACCCAGAAGGTTTTGTCGATCCTAAAGGTGCCGACAAAGTGTGCAAGCTCCAGCGATCCATCTATGGACTGGTGCAAGCATCTCGGAGTTGGAATATACGCTTTGATGAGGTGATCAAAGCATATGGTTTTATACAGACTTACGGTGAAGCCTGTATTTACAAGAAAGTGAGTGGGAGCTCTATAGCATTTCTGATATTATATGTGGATGACATATTATTGACTAGAAATAATATAGAATTTTTGGATAGCATAAAAGGATACCTGAATAAGAATTTTTCAATGAAAGACCTCGGTGAAGCTACTTACATATTGAGCATCAAGATCTATAGGGATAGATCAAGACACTTAATAGAACTTTCACAAAACACATACCTTGATAAGATTTGAAGAAGTTCAAAATGGTTCAGTCCAAGAAGGGGTTCTTGCCTGTATTACAAGGTGTGAAGTAGAGTAAGACTCAAACACGACCATGGCAGAAGATAGAGAGAGAATGAAAGTCATTCCCTATGCCTCAGCCATATGTTCTATAAAGTATGCCATGCTGTGTACCAGACCTATTGTGTACCTTGCCATGAGTTTGGCAAGGGGGTACAATAGTGATCCAGGAGTAGATCACTGGACAGCGGTCAAAATTATCCTTAGTTACCTAAGAGGACTAAGAAAATGTTTCTCGGTTATGGAGGTGATAAAGAGTTCATCGTAAAGGGTTACGTCGATGCAAGCTTTGACACCGATTCAGATGACTCTGAGTCTCATTCTGGATACGTATTGAAAGTGGGAGAAATTAGCTAGAGTAGCTCCATGCAGAGCTTTGTAGACAAATAAATTTGCAAAATACATACGGATCTGAATGTGACAGACCCGTTGACTAAACTTCTCTCACAAGCAAAACATGATCACACCTTAATACTCTTTGGGTGTTAATCACATGGCGATGTGAACTAGATTATTGACACTAGTAAACTCTTTGGGTGTTGGTCACATGGCGATGTGAACTATGGGTGTTAAATCACATGGTGATGTGAACTAGATTATTGACTCTAGTGCAAGTGGGAGACTGATGGAAATATGCCCTAGAGGCAATAATAAAATGGTTATTATTATATTTCCTAAATCATGATAAAGGTTTATTAGTCATGCTAGAATTGTATTGATCAGAAACCTTAATACATGTGTGAATACATAAACAAACAACGTGTCATTAGTGAGTCTCCACTAGACTAGCTCGTTGATCAAAGATGGTTAAGGTTTCCTGACCATGGACATGAGTTGTCATTTGATAACGGGATCACATCATTAGGAGAATTATGTGATGGACAAGACCCATCCGTTAGCTTAGCATAATGATCATTCAGTTTTATTGCTATTGCTTTCTTCATGTCAAATACATATTCCTTCGACTATGAGATTATGCAACTCCCGGATACCAGAGGAATGCCTTGTGTGCTATCAAACGTCACAACATAACTGGGTGATTATAAAGATGCTCTAAAGGTATCTCCGAAGGTGTTTTTGCGTTGGCATAGATCGAGATTAGGATTTGTCACTCCGAGTATCGGAGAGGTATCTCTGGGCTCTCTCGGTAATACACATCATAAGCAGCCTTGCAAGAAAAGTGACTAATGAGTTAGTTGCAGGATGATGTATTATGGAACGAGTAAAGAGACTTGCCGGTAACGAGACTGAACTAGGTATGAAGATATCGACGATCGAATCTCGGGCAAGTAACATACCGATGGACAAAGGGAATAATGTATGTTGTCATAACAGTTCGACCGATAAAGATCTTCGTAGAATATGTAGGATCCAATATGAGCATCCAGGTTCCGCTATTGGTTATTGACCGGAGAGGTGTCTCGGTCATGTCTACATAGTTCTCGAACCCGTAGGGTCCGCACGCTTAATGTTTGATGACGGTATTGTATTATATGAGTTATGTGATTTGGTGACCGAATGTTGTTCGGAGTCCCGGATGAGATCACGGACATGACAAGGAGTCTCGAAATGGTTGAGAGGTAAAGATTGATATATAGGATGATTGTATTCGGACACCGGAAGTGTTTCGGTAGTTCGGGAGTTATCTGGAGACCGGGGGGGGGGGGGGGGGTTACCGGAACCCCGCGGGGGGAAGATATGGGCCATATGGGCCATAAGAGGGGAGCACACCAGCCCACAAGGGGTGGCGCGCCCCCCTTAGGCTGGAGCCCAAATTTGAGAAGGAACAAAGGGGGTTCGGCCCCCTTCCTTTCTCTCTTCCCCCTTCCCTTTTCCCTCTGGCAATTATGGAAGGGGGGAGGCCGAATTGGGGAGGACCCCAAGTAGGATTCCTCCTACTTGGGGCGCACCCTAGCTGCTCCCCTCCCCTCCCACCTATATATACATGGGGAGGGGGCACCTAGAAGATACAACAACAATTGTTAGCCGTGTGCGGTGCCCCCCTCCACAGTTTACGCCTCCGGTCATATCTTCGTAGTACTTAGGCGCCCTGCATGGATCACTTCACCATCACCGTCACCACGCCGTCGTGCTGACAGAACTCATATACTTCCTCGACACCTTGCTGGATCAAGAGGACGAGGGACGCCATCGAGCTGAACGTGTGCAGAACTCGGAGGTGCCATACGTTCGGTACTTGATCGGTCGGAGCTAGAAGAAGTTCGACTACATCAACCGCGTTGTCAAACGCTTCCGCTTTCGGTCTATGAGGATACGTAGACATACTCTCCCCCTCTCATTGCTATGCATCTCCTAGATAGATCTTGTGTGAGCGTAGGAATTTTTTTGAAATTGCATGCTACGTTTCCCAACAAAATTTTGGTTCGAATTTCCCTGGTTACAGTGGTCATCCACGTCATTGCATAATTTGGGTACACAAAGGAGACTACAGCACACCCACACTTCTTAATCGAGCAAGTTCAGCAATTAAACAGAGCTAGCTGACCTAAACTTTACTCTAACAAATTAAAGACTGGCGCTCTTAATTAAATAAAACAAAGAGTACTACTACGGCTGGTGCTCGTCGATCTTCGCCGCCTCCTCCATGTCCAGCTCGCGCCCGACGATCTCCTGGGGAAGGGGCTCCATGGCATCCATCTCACCATACTCGGCAAGCATCTCTCCATCCGCATCCGCCATCTCTTTGGAAAAGGCCGCCATGAGCTAGGCGTGGGCGGCCGTGATCTGGGCTTGGAGGGGCTCCGTCGTTGCAAGGTATGCCGCGGAGGAACGGGCGGCTGCTCGAATGCTCTCGGCGATTGCCAACTCTTCGGCCGTGGGTTGCTGACCGTTGTCGGAGAAGCTTCGTTTGATTTGTGCGGTGACCGCCAAGAGCTGGGCATGGGCGGCCTGGACATGGTCGTGGGCGGCCTCCATCAGGGCTAAGGCCGCCGCTGCGGAACGGACAACTGATGTGCCGCTCTCGCCAGTTGCTATCCCCGAGGCAGATGTTGCTGCCGCCACCTGAGAAGCAACAACAGCCGTTTGGGCTGCCTTGGCCGCCCGGCCGCAGATTGCGACCGCGCTCATGCAGCTTGTTAGCACGAGCATGGCGGCTGCGGTCGCGCTCTCGCCGGAGTGGGCCACCGAAGTTGCCCTCAGGACGCGGGTCCACGTCCCCATCTTTCACCGGCGATGATTAAATAGTGAAATGATATTTGGGAGCGAGCTAGTGTGCTTGACACGCCGGCTGTGGACTATAGCCGACGCACTTTCTCGCGTAAGCCATAGGCGTACTATACTCTGACGGTGCTCCAAGATATTTTGTCCTGCATCTCACACGGTTGGTGACAATAAACTGTGTGCGATCTACTTGATTTTTCATCTTGATTTGAATTACATAATGGGGTCACAGCCGCAAAGGAGGGTGTTTGAATTGCTATAACTTTTATCTGCAGTGAACATGCAACTATAGGTGTGTCGTCAAAAAATTGGAATTATTCAGGGTTCGTTTGGACATTTTTGTACATTAACTTGGTTTTCTAGCCATTTCAGGTGCACAATTCAAAATTAAACTACATGCACATGCTCCGGTGCACCAAAATGGGTTGTAAAATCATATATGTGTCCATGGGTTTATGCTTATGTCCCATGCAAGAAATGGGGATGAATTTCGAACACCACGGCACCGTGGCTCTCCGGTAAACGTTGAGGTACTTGCTTTTGTAATTCTAGTAAATCCAAAACCCATCTGAAATTCATGAACCTTGGCATGCTATCATGGAATGGCATCAACATGCTGGGGTAAAAAATATTGTCCCATTTGGGGCAGGTTATGGTATAAGCTTCTCACAAGAAGCCTCATGGTTCCGTTAGGGAAACGTGTCACCTTTGTGGACAAAACGATATTCTTCGCCTCTTCTTGCTTTCAAATTTTTTTCTGGTGTCAACATAGAACAACAGGAATGTCGTGTCAAATTTTGGAATTTTTCGGGGATTGTTTGGAGATTTTTATACGTTAACTGAGTTTTCTAGGCATTTATGTGCATATTTCAAAATTGAACTACATGCACATGCTCCAGTGCATAAAAACGGGTTGAAAAATCAAATGTGTGTCCTTGGTTGCAATCTTAGGTCACATGCAAGAAATGAGAATGAATGTCAAACACCTTCACACTGTCGCTTGGCCGCTAACATTGAGAGACATGGTTTTAAAATTCTAGTAAATCGAAAACTCGTCTGAAATTCATGAAACTTGACATGATATCATGGAACGGCATCGACATGCCATGGTAAAAATATTGTCCCATTTGGGGCAGGTTTGGGTATAAGCTTCTCGCAAACCACAGCTTCTCACAACAAGCCTGATGGTTTCAGTAGGGAACGTGCCACCTTGGGGGACGAAACGATATCCGTTGCCTCTTCTTACTTTCAAATTTTTTCTCATGTCAACATAGAACAACAGGAGTGTTGTGTCAATTTTTGGGATTTTTCAGGGTTCGCTTGGACATTTTTATACATTAACTGAGTTTTCTATGCATTTATGTGCATAATTCAAATTTGAACTACATGCACATGCTCCAGTGCATATAAATGGGTTCAAAATTGAAATTTGTATCGTTGGTTGCATGCTTAAGTCCCATGCAAGAAATGAGAATGAATGTGAAACACCTTGCCACCGTCGCTCGGCCGCTAACATTGAGATTCATGGTTTTTAAATTCTAGAAAAATCGAAAATGCGTCTGAAATTTATGAAACTTGACATGCTAGCATGGAACGGCATCAACATGCCGTGGTAAAAATATTGTCCCATTTGGGGCAGGTTGGGGTATAAGTTTCTCACAAACCAGAGCTTCTCACAACAAGCCTCATGGTTACGGTAGGGAACGTTTCACCTTTCTGGACGAAACGATATCCATTGCCTCTTCTTGATTTCAATTTTTTTCTATTGTCAACATAGAACAACAGGAGTGTTGTGTTAAATTTAGGAATTTTTCGGGGTTCGTTTGGACATTTTTATACATTAACTGAGTTTTCTATGCATTTATGTGCATAATTCAAATTTGAACTACAGGCACATGCTCCAGTGCATGTAAATTGGTTGAGAAATCAAATCTGTGTCCTTGGTTGCATGCTTAGGTCCCATGCAAGAAATGGGAATGAATGTCAAACACCTTTCCACCGTCGCTCGGCCGCAAACATTGAGATACATGGTTTTTAAATTCTAGTAAATCCAAAACTCATCTGTAGTTCATGAAACTTGACATGCTATCATGGAGCGGCATTAACATGTTGTGGTAAAAAATTTGTCCCATTTGGGGCAGGTTTGGGTATAAGCTTCTCGCAAACCAGAGCTTCTCACAACAAGCCTGATGGTTTCAGTAGGGAACGTGCCACCTTTGGGGACGAAACGATATCTGTTGCCTCTTCTTACTTTGAAATTTTTTCTAGTGTCAACATAGAACAACAGGAGTGTTATGTAAATTTTTGGGATTTTTCGGGGTTCGCTTGGACATTTTTATACATTAACTGGGTTTTCTAGGCATTTTATGTGCATAATTCAAATTTGAACTACATGCACAACCTCCAGTGCAGAAAAATGGGTTGACATATCAAATGTGTGTCGTTGGGTGCATGCTTAGGTCCCATGCAAGAAATGGGAATGAATTTCAAACACTAGGACTCTGTTGATTGCTGGCAAAACGTTGAGCAGGACACTGTTGATTGCCGGCAAAACATTGAGATACCTTTTTTTATTAAATTCTAGTAAATCCAAAACTCGTTTGAAATTCATGAAACTTGGCATGCTATCATGGAATGACACCCGACATGCTGTGGTATTTTTCGTGTCCATTTTGAGAGAAGGCGCACTCGAATAACAGCCAACAAAGGCATTTTGAAACAAATAGCTGCCACTTTAACATCTCAGACATTTGCATAATTTAAATTGTGTGTGTTCTGTTAACCATTTATGTGACGCCACGTGTCTCACTTTTAATGGCTATAGGAGGTGCCGTGCGGACAGCTGATGACCCACAAGTATAGAGGATCAATCGTAGTCCTTTCGATAAGTAAGAGTGTCAAACCCAACGAGGAGCAGAAGGAAATGACAAGTAGTTTTCAGCAAGGTATTCTCTGCAAGCACTGAAATTATAAGTAATGAGTAGTTTGATAGCAAGATAATTTGTAACGAGCAAGTAACGGTAACTGTAATAAAAGTGCAGCAATGTAGCCCAATCCTTTTGATGCAAAGAACAAGCCAAAACGGTTTCTTATGATAAGCAAAGCGTTCTGGAGGGTACACGGGAATTTCATCTAGTCACTTTCATCATGTTGGTTTGATTTGTGTTCGCTACTTTGATAATTTGATATGTGGGTGGAATGGTGCTTAGGTGCGGTTCTTACTTGAACAAGCCTCCTACTTATGATTAACTTCCTCGCAAGCATCCGCAACTACGAGAAAAGTATTAAGAATAAATCTAACCATAGCATTAAACTTTTGGATCCAAATCAGTCCCTTACGGAATAGCGCATAAACTAGGGTTTAAGCTTCTGTCACTCTCGCAACCCATCATCTAATAAATACTCCACAATGCATTCCCTTAGGCCGTAATAAGGTGAAGTGCCATGTAGTCGACGTTCACATGACACCACTAAGGGAATCACAACATACATACCATCAAAATATGGAACACATATCAAGTTCACATGATTACTTGCAACAAGATTTCTCCCGTGACCTCAAGAACAAAAGTAACTACTCACAAATAATAATCATGCTCAAGATCAGAGGGGTATTAAATAGCATAATGGATCTGAACATATAATCTTCCACCAAATAAACCATATAGTAATCAACTACAAGATGTAATCAACACTACTAGTCACCCACAAGCACCAATCTAAGGTTTCGGTACAAAGATTGAACACAAGAGATGAACTAGGGTTTGAGAGGAGATGGTGGTGTTGAAGATGTTGATGGAGATTGCCCTCCCCAAGATGGGAGAGTTGTTGGTGATGATGATGACGATGATTTCCCTCTCCGGGAGGGAAGTTCCCCCGGCGGAATCGCTCCGCCGGAGGGCAAAAGTGCTCCTGCCCAAGTTCCGCCTCGAGACGGCGGCGCTTCGTCCCGGAAGTCCTTTCCTTATTTTTTCTAGGTCAAAATGACTTATATACCAGAAGAGGGGCACCGGAGGTGGGCCGACGAGGGCACAACCCACCAGGGCGCGCTTGGGCTCCCTGGCGCGCCCAGGTGGGTTGTGCCCGCGTGGTGGGCCCCCTCTGATACTTATTTGCTCCAATAATTCTTATATATTCCATAAAAATTCTCAATGAAGTTTTAGCTCATTTGGAGTTATGCAGAATAGGTGGCGTGACGTAGCTTTTTCAGGTCCAGAATTCCAGCTGCCGGTATTCTCCCTCTTTGTGTGAACCTTGAATATTATGAGAGAAAAGGCATTAGAAATACTCCAAAACGCATTATTATATATAAAAACAATATAAATAACAGTAGGAAAACATGATGCAAAATGGACGTATCAACTCCCCCAAGCTTAGACCTCGCTTGTCCTCAAGCGAAAACCGAAATCGAAAAACATGTCCACATGCTTAGAGAGAGATGTGTTGATGAAAACAAAATACGGACATAGAAGCACCATGTATATTATTATAACAGCAACAAACTTTAACATAAAACCTTATCATAGAACTTTTATCATAGACTTCTCATGAACAAGTAACAATTCATCACAACATCGAAGTATAAAGCATAAACTCTATTGAAACCAACAAACTATCGTCTTAGTCAACTTTGCAACTACAATTCATCATCTTTTCAGGAAGGGTCACATATCGGAGCCTTTTTGGCAAGTCCACATACTCAACCATCATATAGTCTTCTATGATTGCTAACACTCACCGCATACACATGAGCAAAAAGTTTCAACCCGACACATAGAAAGATAGGAGCTTATAATCTTCGCCACCCAACGTATTCACCTCAAGGGTGATGTCAACAATAATAACTCATGCTACCCATATCCAACTGGATATATGTGCCTAGATCTTTCCTCACCACATGATGCTTGCCAAAAGAGAAAAATAAAAAGGAATAGAGAGAAATACTTTGACTCTTGCATAAAAGTAAATACATAAAAGTAAAAGATAGGCCCTTCGCAGAGGGAAGCAGAGGTTGCCATGCGCTTTTAGTTTGTATGCTCAATCTCTTAGTGCAAAAGAACGTCACGTTATATTGCCCCTTGTGATAGCAACCTTTATTATGCAGTCTGTCACTTTTATTCTTTGCCATCACAAGTTCGTACAACGCTCAATTTTCTCTTACACTAAATGATCCAACACTTTTAGAAGCAATTTTTATTGCCTTTTTGCACCGATGACAACTTACTTGAAGGATCTTACTCAATCCATAGGTAGGTATGGTGGACTCTCAAAACAAGATTTGGGTTTAAGGGTTTTGGATGCACAAGTAGTATCTCTACTTGGTGCGGAATTTTTGGCTAGCAAAGTTAGGGGGCAAGCACCACATGTTGAAGGATCTATGACAATATAACTTCTATCTAAATATGAACAAACATAAATCATTACGTTGTCTTCCTTGTCCAACGTCAACAATTTTGGCATATAATATTTTAATGGGGGCTCACAATCACAAAAGATGTCAAAGATAGTGTATTTGCATGTGAATCTTCTCTTCCCTTATTAATTCTTTCATGAATTACATCATTGACCAATGCTATGTTTGTAAATCTCCAATAAAATTTTCTACTTATACTCTTCCTTATGTGATGTCATTACTTACCATAAGATTAGCATATGATCTTTTTCATTTATTTCCTTTCTTTTTATTGAACATGAAAATAAAGAGAACAAAATTTCAAACTAAACTTTATTATATATCTTGCACATGATTACAAGGATAGATCACTAAGCAAACACTTGAAAAGAAAGGATCGAACTAAACTTTTATTCATCTAAAGCAAAAGATAACTATGGATCGAACTAAGATATGTAAAGGCAAAAGATAGTGGAGGTGATACGATACCGGGGCACCTCCCCCAAGCTTGGCACAAGCCAAGGGGAGTGCCCATACCCGATACTCAATTTTCCTTTGGTGATGAAGAAGGAGGTGGTGTTGATGAAGTAGTAGCAATCCTATCCTTCAAGCTCAAAAGATACTCCAATCTACGGATGATGCTCTGGAGGGCAATGATATGCTCTTGCAATAGATTATTTTCACGGGTGATATATTTATTTTGCACATGAACCGTTTCGATGAGCCGAAAAGCTTCAATCTTAGTGGGGGTAAGATCATCATAGTAAGGTTTAAGGATATCTTCTTCTTCCTCCTCTGCAGGCAAGGCTTGCTCGACCACCGACGCTTGATCTCTAGTGGCCTCCTTGCTCTTGTCCCCTTTGACAGCTTCTTTGGGCTCTTCTCTCTTCAATTCGATCTTCATCAACCAGGCCTCCTCTTCTATGTTGTTGGAGGAGGGAGAAGACATGATGCCTGGCTTAACAGATCTGACCGAAAACAGCAAGAAAAGAAGAACAGAAGATTTCTCCGTGATACGGTGGTCAATAGGTTCGGGGGGTATATAAAGATTTTTTATCTTGGGAAACAAGCAATCGAAAGAAAAACGGTGTCCGGAAGGTACCCGAGGTGGGCACAACCCACTGGGCGCGCCAGGGGGCCCTGGCGCGCCCTGGTGTCTTGTGCCCACCAGTGTTGCCTTCCTGGTTGTTTCTTATTTTCCTAATTTTTGATATATTCCAAAACTGACAAAAAATATTTTTGCGGATTTTTCGAAGTCCGTTTACTTACCGTATCACGTACCTCCTCTTTTTCAGTTATTCTGCAGTGTTCCGGAAGGTTTCCTTTATGTGTTCTTCCGGTGTCATAGTTTGGATAATATTGCTTTCAACATTAATGGGCGTACCTGAGATATAATGTTTTATTCTTTGCCCATTAACAACCTTAGGGTTAGTACCTTCGGCATTATTTATTTTTATAGCTCCAGACCGATAAACCTCCTCGATAACATAGGGTCCTTCCCATTTGGAGAGGAGTTTTCCTGCAAAGAATCTGAAATGAGAGTTGTACAAAAGAACATATTCTCCAACTTTGAACTCACGCTTTTGGATTCTTTTGTCATGCCATCTTTTAACTTTTTCTTTAAATAACTTGGCATTTTCATAAGCTTGGGTTCTCCATTCATCTAGTGAGCTAATATCAAATAACCTCTTTTCACTGGCAAGTTTGAAATCATAGTTGAGTTCTTTAATTACCCAATATGCTTTATGTTCTAACTCAAGAGGTAAATGACAAGCTTTTCCATAAACCATTTTATAAGGAGACATACCCATAGGATTTTTATATGCTGTTCTGTAGGCCCAAAGTGCATCATCTAATTTCTTAGACCAATTCTTTCGGGACCTGTTGACAGTTTTTTGTAATATTAACTTTATTTCTCTATTGCTAAGTTCAACTTGACCACTAGATTGAGGGTGATAGGGTGATGCAATTCTACGGTTGACATCATACTTAGCAAGCATTTTACGGAAAGCACCATGAATAAAGTGTGAACCACCATCAGTCATTAAATATCTAGGGACTCCAAACCTTGGGAAAATGACTTCCTTAAGCATTTTAATAGAGGTGTTGTGATCAGCACTACTACTTGGAATAGCTTCTACCCACTTAGTGACATAATCAACAGCAACCAAAATATGAGTATACCCATTAGAGGAAGGAAAAGGTCACATGTAATCAAATCCCAAAACATCAAATGGTTCAACAGCAAGTGAATAATTCATAGGCATTTCTTGACGCTGACCAATATTTCCAATTCTTTGACATTCATCACAAGATAAAACAAACTTACGGGCGCCTTGAATAGAGTATGCCAATAAAAACCAGATTGCAATACCTTATGAGCAGTTCTATCTCCCGCATGATGCCCTCCATAAGCTTCGGAGTGACATTTCCGTAGGATTTGTCCCTGTTCATGCTCAGGTACACAATGTCTAATAATACCATCTACTCCTTTATAAAGATGTGGGTCATCCCAAAAGTAATGTCTTAAATCATCGAAGAATTTTTTCTTTTGTTGGTATGTGAAACTAGGTGGTAAGTATTTAGCAACAATGTAATTAGCATAGTCAGCATATCAAGGAGTGTTATGAGAAACATTTATTGCAGCTAGTTGTTCATCAGGAAAATTATCATTAATAGGTTGTGGGTCATCAAGAATATTCTCTAACCTAGACAAGTTATCAGCAATGGGGTTCTCAGCTCCCTTTCTATCAGTGATATGTAAGTCAAATTCTTGTAGCAAAAGAACCCACCTAATAAGTCTAGGTTTAGCATCTTTCTTTTCCATAAGATATTTTATAGCAGCATGATCAGTGTGAACGGTCACTTTAGAATCAACAATGTAAGATCTGAATTTGTCACAAGCAAACACAACTGCTAAAAATTCTTTTTCAGTAGTAGCATAATTGCATTGGGCACTGTCTAGAGTTTTACTAGCATAATGAATAACATTTAATTTCTTATCAACTCTTTGTCCTAGAACAGCACTAACAGCATAATCACTAGCATCACACATAATTTCAAAAGGCAAGTTCCAATCAGGTGGTTAAACAATAGGTGCAGAAATTAAGGCTTTCTTAAGTGTTTCAAAGGCTTCTACACAATCATCATCAAAAACAAATGGAACATCCTTTTGTAAAAGACTTGTAAGAGGCCTAGAAATTTTAGAGAAGTCTTTAATAAATCTTCTATAGAAACCAGCATGACCGAGGAAACTACGAATACCTTTGATATCTTTAGGACATGGCATTTTCTCAATTGCATCAACTTTCGCTTTATCCACCTCAATACCTCGTTCCGAAATTTTATGTCCCAAGACAATACCTTCATTAACCATAAAGTGGCACTTCTCCCAATTCAAGACAAGATTAGTTTGCTCGCATCTCTGCAAAACTCGATCAAGGTTGCTTAAGCAATCATCAAAAGAAGTTCTGTAGACGGAAAAATCATCCATGAAAACCTCAACAATCTTTTCACAAAAATCAGAGAATATAGCAGTCATACATCTTTGAAAAGTAGCAGGTGCATTACATAAACCAAAAGGCATACGTCTATAAGCATAAGTTCCAAAAGGACAGGTAAAGGTGGTTTTCTCTTGATCAGGTTGTGAAACAGGTATTTGAGAAAAACCAGAATATCCATCAAGGAAATAAAAGTGTGTGTGCTTTGATAATCTTTCTAGCATTTGATCAATAAAAGGCAAAGGGTAGTGATCTTTTCTAGTTGCTTTATTTAATTTTCTAAAATCAATTACCATTCTGTAGCCAGTAACAATTCTTTCTGGTATAAGTTCATTTTTATCATTAGGAACAACAGTAATACCTCCCTTCTTAGGGACACAATGAACAGGACTTACCCATCTACTATCAGCTATGGGATAGATTATACCTGCTTCCAGAAGCTTTAATATTTTGGTTCTTACCACTTCTTTCATTTTAGGATTTAAACGTCGTTGGTGATCAACAACGGGTTTAGCATCAGGTTCCATATTAATTTTATGCCGACAGAGAGTGGGACTAATGCCCTTTAAATCATCAAGAGTATATCCAATCGCAGCTCGGTGCTTCTTCAGAACATTCAATAATCTTTCTTCTTCATGTTCTGAAAGGTTAGCACTAATAATAATAGGATATATCTTTTTCTCATCAAGATAAGCATTTTCAAAGTGTCTGGTAATTGTTTTAATTCAAACACAGGATCACCTTTAGGTGGAGGAGGACCTCCTAGAGTTTCAATAGGCAAATTGTGTTTAAGCAAAGGTCGTTGTTCAAAGAAATTTTTATCTATTTCATTTCTTTCATGCAGATGCATATCATTTTCATGGTCTAGCAAATATTGTTCTAGTGGATCAGTAGGAGGCACAACAATAGAGGCAAGACCAATTATTTCATCCTTACTAGACAATTCTTTCTTATGATGTTTTCTACTAAACTTAGAAAAATTAAACTCATGAGACTCGTCACCAAAACTAACACCGACAGTTTGTTTCTCACAATCTATTTTAGCATTAACGGTGTTCAAGAAAGGTCTACCAAAGATAATGGGACAAAAGTCATCTTGTGGGGAACCAAGAACAAGAAAATCAGTAGGGTATTTTATTTTCCCACACAAGACTTCAACATCTCTAACAATCCCAAGTGGTGTGATGGTGCCTCTATTAGCAAGTTTAATAGTAACATCTATGTCTTCTATTTCAGCGGGTGCTATATCATTCATAATTTCTTGATATAAGGTAAAAGGAATAGCACTCACGCTAGCACCTATGTCACACAAACCATGATAACAGTGATCTCCTATTTTAACTGAGACAACAGGCATGCCAACAACATGTCTATGTTTATCTTTTTCATCGGGTTTGGCAATTCTAGCAGCTTCATCACAGAAGTAAATAACATGCCCATCTATATTTTCAACCAGGAGATCTTTAACCATAGCAACACTAGGTTCTACTTTGATTTGTTCAGCAGGTTTGGATGCTCTAATATAACTTTTGTTGACCACAGTTGAAACTTTAGCATGTTCCTTTATTCTAACAGGGAAAGGTGGTTTTTCAATATAAGCAGTAGGAACGACTGGATCAACATTATAAATAATAGTTTCATCTTTAGCTATTACCGGTTCATTAATTTCTACTTTAATAGGTGGGTGATATTTAAACCACTTCTCCTTAGGGAGATCAACATGAGTAGCAAATGATTCACAAAAGGAGGCTACTATCTCAGAGTCAAGTCCATATTTAGTGCTAAACTTTTGAAAAGCATCGGTATTCATAAAAGATTTAACACAGTCATACTTAAGCTTAATACCTGGCTCTTTACCTTCGTCGAGTTCCCAATCTTCAGAGTTGCGTTTAATTCTTTCTAAAAGATCCCACCTGAATTCAATAGTCATCTTCATAAAGGAACTAGTACAAGAAGTATCAAGCATGGATTTATCATCACGAGAAAGCCGAGCATAAAAATTCTGAATAATAATTTCTCTTGAGAGATCATGATTGGGGTATGAATATATCATTGATTTAAGCCTCCCCCAAGCTAGAGCGATACTTTCTCCTTCACGAGGCCAAAAATTATATATATAATTCCGATCACGATGAACTAGATGCATAGGATAATTTTTTTGGTGAAATTCCAATTTCAATCGATTCCAATTCCAGGATCCAATATCATCGCATAGCCTATACCATGCCAATGCTTTTCCCTTCAAAGATAAAGGTAAAACCTTATTCTTAGCTTCATCTCCGGTAAACCTGCAAGCTTAAATAATCCACAGATTTCATCCACATATATTAAGTGCATATCAGGATGTTCGGTTCCATCTCCTGCATAAGGATTAGCTAGCAGTTGTTCTATCATAACCGAAGGAATTTCATAACCAATATTTTTAGTAGGTGCAGTAGGTTGAGGGGTAAATAATTGTGGTTCCGGTCAAGGTGAAGATACCCCGAACAAACCCCTCAAAGGATTGTTCTCCATAGTAACAAGTGACAATAAATTTCAGCATGTAGTAATAATTTTCCCTTAGCGATTTCCACTTACCAAGAGCGCTTCACTCCCCGGCATAGGCGCCAGAAAAGAGCCTTGATGACCCACAAGTATAGGGGATCAATCATAGTCCTTTCGATAACTAAGAGTGTCGAACCCAACGAGGAGTAGAAGGAAATGACAAGTAGTTTTCAGCAAGGTATTCTCTGCAAGCACTGAAATTATAAGTAACGAGTAGTTTGATAGCAAGATAATTTGTAACGAGCAAGTAATGGTAACGGTAAAAAAAGTGCAGCAAGGTAGCCCAATCCTTTTGAGGAAAAGGACAAGCCAAACGGTCTCTTATGATAAGCAAAGCGTTCCTGAGGGTACACGGGAATTTCATCTAGTCACTTTCATCATGTTGGTTTGATTTGTGTTCGCTACTTTGATAATTTGATATGTGGGTGGACCGGTGCTTAGGTGATGTTCTTACTTGAACAAGCCTCCTAATTATGATTAACCCCCTCGCAAGCATCCGCAACTACGAGAAAATTATTAAGAATAAATCTAACCATAGCATTAAACTTTTGGATCCAAATCAGTCCCTTACGGAATAGCGCATAAACTAGGGTTTAAGCTTTTGTCACTCTCGCAACCCATCATCTAATAACTACTCCACAATGCATTACCTTAGGCCCTAATAAGGTGAAGTGCCATGTAGTCGACGTTCACATGACACCACTAAGGGAATCACAACATACATACCATCAAAATATCGAACACATATCAAGTTCACATGATATCTTGCAACAAGATTTCTCCTGTGACCTCAAGAACAAAAGTAACTACTCACAAATAATAATCATGCTCAAGATCAGAGGGGTATTAAATAGCATAATGGATCTGAACATATAATCTTCCACCAAATAAACCATATAGTAATCAACTACAAGATGTAATCAACACTACTAGTCACCCACAAGCACCAATCTAAGGTTCCGGTACAAAGATTGAACACAAGAGATAAACTAGGGTTTGAGAAGAGATGGTGCTGTTGAAGATGTTGATGGAGATTGCCCTCCCAAAGATGGGAGAGTTGTTGGTGATGATGATGACGATGATTTCCCCCTCCGGGAGGGAAGTTCCCCCGGCGGAATCGCTCCGCCGGAGGGCAAAAGTGCTCCTGCCCAAGTTCCGCCTCGAGACGGCGGCACTTGATACATCCATTTTGCATCATGTTTTCCTACTATTATTTATGATGTTTTTATGCATAATAATGCTTTTTGGAGTAATTCTAATGCCTTTTCTCTCATAATATGCAAGGTTCACACAAAGAGGGAGAATTCCGGCAGCTAGAAATCTGGAACTGAAAAAGCTACGTCAGGCTACCTATTCTGCACAACTCCAAATGAGCTGAAACTTCATGAGGAATTTTTATGGAATATATAAGAATTATTGGAGCCATTAAGTACCAGAGGGGGCCCACCTGGGCGCGCCAGGGAGCCCAGGCGCACCCTGGTGGGTTGTGCCCTCCTCGGCCCACCTCCGGTGCCCCTCTTCTGGTATATAAGTCATTTTACCCTAGAAAAAACGAGAGGAGGACTTTTGAGATGAAGCACCATCGTCTCGAGGCGGAACGTAGGCAGGAGCACTTTTTCCCTCCAGCGGAGGGATTCCGCCGGGGGAACTTCCCTCCCGGAGGGGGAAATCATCGTCATCATCATCACCAACAACTCTCCCATCTTGGGGAGGGCAATCTCCATCAACATCTTCAACAGCACCATCTCCTCTCAAACCCTAGTTCATCTCTTGTGTTCAATCTTTGTATCGGAACTATAGATTGGTACTTGTGGGGGACTAGTAGTGTTGATTACATCTTGTAGTTGATTACTATATGGTTTATTTGGTGGAAGATTATATGTTTAGATCCATTATGCTATTTAATACCCCTTTGATCTTGAGCATGATTATCATTAGTGAGTATTTACCTTTTTTCTTGAGGTCACGGGAGAAATCTTGTTGCAAGTAATCATGTGAACTTGATATGTGTTCGATATTTTGATGATATGTATGTTGTGATTCCCTTAGTGGTGTCATGTGAACGTCGACTACATGGCAGTTCACCTTATTAGGGCCTAAGGGAATGCATTGTGAAGTAGTTATTAGATGATGGGTTGCGAGAGTGACAGAAGCTTAAACCCTAGTTTATGCGCTATTCCGTAAGGGACTGATTTGGATCCAAAAGTTTAATGCTATGGTTAGATTTATTCTTAATACTTTTCTCGTAGTTACGGATGCTTGCGAGGGGGTTAATCATAAGTAGGAGGTTTGTTCAAGTAAGAACAGCACCTAAGCACCGGTCCACCCACATATCAAATTATCAAAGTAGCGAACACAAATCAAACCAACATGATGAAAGTGACTAGATGAAATTCCCGTGTACCCTCAAGAACGCTTTGCTTATCATAAGAGATCGTTTTGGTCTGTCCTTTGCCTCAAAAGGATTGGGCTACCTTGCTGCACTTTTATTACCATTACCGTTACTTGCTCGTTACAAATTATCTTGCTACCAAACTACTCGTTACTTATAATTTCAGTGCTTGCACACACTACCTTGCTGAAAACCGCTTGTCATTTCCTTCTGCTCCTCGTTGGGTTCGACACTCTTACTTATCGAAAGGACTACGATTGATCTCCTATACCTGTGGGTCATCAAGGCTCTTTTCTGGCACCGTTGCCGGGGAGTGAAGCGATCTTGGTAAGTGGAAATCGGTAAGGAAAAATTATTACTACGTGCTGAAATTTATTGTCACTTGCTACTATGGAGAACAATCCTTTGAAGAGTTTGTTCGGGGTATCTTCACCTCGACCGGAACCACAATTAGTTACCCCTCAACCTAGTGCACCTACTAAAAATATTGGTTATGAAATTCCTTCGGTTATGATAGAACAACTGCTAGCTAATCCTTATGCAGGAGATGGAACCGAACATCCTGATATGCACTTGATATATGTGGATGAAATTTGTGGACTATTTAAGTTTGCAGGTTTACCCAGAGATGAAGCTAAGAAGAAGGTTTTCCCTTTATCTTTGAAGGGAAAAGCATTGGCATGGTATAGGCTATGCGATGATATAGGATCTTGGAATTGGAATCGATTGAAATTGGAATTTCACCAAATTTTTTATTATATGCATCTATTTCATCGTGATCGGAATTACATATATAATTTTTGGCCTCGTGAAGGAGAAAGTATCGCTCGAGCTTGGGGGAGGCTTAAGTCAATGTTATATTCATGCCCCAATCATGAGCTCTCAAGAGAAATTATTATTTAGAATTTTTATGCTCGGCTTTCTCATGATGATCGATCCATGCTTGATACTTCTTGTACTGGTTCCTTTATGAAGAAGACTATTGACTTCTGTTGGGATCTTTTAGAAAGAATTAAATGCAACTCTGAAGATTGGGAACTCGACGAAGGTAAAGAGGCAGGTATTAAGCTCAAGTATGATTGTGTTAAATCTTTTATGAATACCGATGCTTTTCAAAAGTTTAGCACTAAATATAGACTTGACTCTGAGATAGTAGCCTCCTTTTGTGAATCATTTGCTACTCATGTTGACCTCCCTAAGGAGAAGTGGTTTAAATATCACCCACCTATCAAAGAAAAAATTAAAGAACCAGTAGTAGCTAAAGATGAAACTATTATTTACAATGTTGATCCAGTTGTGCCTACTGCTTATATTGAAAAACCACTTTTCCCTGTTAGGATAAAGAACATGCTAAAGTCTCAACTGTGGTCAACAAAAGTTATATTAGAGAATTTCCAAACCTGCTGAACAAATCAAAGTAGAACCTAGTGTTGCTATGGTTAAAGATCTCTTGGTTGAAAATATAGATGGGCATGTTATTTACTTCTGTGATGAAGCTGCTAGAATTGCCAAACCCGATGAAAAAGATAAACATAGACCCGTTGTTGGCATGCCTGTTGTCTCAATTAAAATAGGAGATCACTGTTATCATGGTTTATGTGACATAGGTGCTAGCGTGAGTGCCATTCCTTTTACCTTATATCAAGAAATTATGAATGATATAGCACCCGCTGAAATAGAAGACATAGATGTTACTATTAAACTTGCTAATAGGGACATCATCACACCACTTGGGATTGTTAGAGATGTTGAAGTCTTGTGTGGGAAAATAAAATACCCTACTGATTTTCTTGTTCTTGGTTCCCCACAAGATGACTTTTGTCCCATTATCTTTGGTAGACCTTTCTTGAACACCGTCAATGCTAAAATAGATTGTGAGAAACAAACCGTCGGTGTTAATTTTGGTAATGAGTCTCATGAGTTTAATTTTTCCAAGTTTAGTAGAAAACATCATAAGGAAGAATTGTCTAGTAAGGATGAAATAATTGGTCTTGCTTCTATTGCTGTGCCTCCTACCGATCCACTAGAACAATATTTGCTAGACCATGAAAATGATATGCATCTGCATGAAAGAAATGAAATAGATAACATTTTCTTTGAACAACATCCTCTACTTAAACACAATTTGCCTATTGAAACTCTAGGAGGTCCTCCTCCACCTAAAGGTGATCATGTGTTTGAATTAAAACAATTGCCAGACACTTTGAAATATGCTTATCTTGATGAGAAAAAGATTTATCCTGTTATTATTAGTGCTAACCTTTCAGTTAATGAAGAAGAAAGATTATTGAAGGTTCTGAAGAAGCACCGAGCTGCCATTGGATATACTCTTGATGATTTAAAGGGCATTAGTCCCACTCTCTGTCAGCATAAAATTAATATGGAGCCTGATGCTAAACCCGTTGTTGATCACCAACGGCGTTTAAATCCTAAAATGAAAGAAGTGGTAAGAACAGAAATACTGAAGCTTCTGGAAGCAGGTATAATCTATCCCATAGCTGATAGTAGATGGGTAAGTCCCGTTCATTGTGTCCCTAAAAAGGGAGGTATTACCGTTGTTCCTAATGATAAGAATGAACTTATTCCACAAAGAATTGTTACTGGCTACAGAATGGTAATTGATTTTAGAAAACTAAATAAAGCTACTAGAAAAGATCATTACCCTCTGCCTTTTATTGATCAAATGTTAGAAAGACTATCAAAGCACACACATTTTTGCTTTCTTGATGGATATTTCAGTTTTTCTCAAATACCTGTCTCACAACCTGATCAAGAGAAAACCACCTTTACTTGCCCTTTTGGAACTTACGCTTATAGACGTATGCCTTTTGGTTTATGCAATGCACCTGCTACCTTTCAAAGATGTATGACTGCTATATTCTTTGAATTTTGTGAAAAGATTGTTGAGGTTTTCATGGATGATTTCTCCATTTACGGAACTTCTTTTGATGATTGCTTGAGCAACCTTGATCGAGTTTTGCAGAGATGCGAGCAAACTAATCTCGTCTTGAATTGGGAGAAGTGCCACTTTATGGTTAATGAAGGTATTGTCTTGGGACATAAAATTTCTAAACGAGGTATTGAGGTGGATAAAGCTAAAGTTGATGCAATTGAGAAAATGCCATGCCCTAAATATATCAAAGGTATCCATAGTTTCCTCGGTCATGCTGGTTTCTGTATGAGGTTTATTAAAGACTTCTCTAAAATTTCTAGGCCTCTTAGAAATCTTTTACAAAAGGATGTTCCATTTGTTTTTGATGATGATTGTGTAGAAGCCTTTGAAACACTTAAGAAAGCCTTGATTTCTGCACCTATTATTCAACCACCTGATTGGAACTTACCTTTTGAAATTATGTGTGATGCTAGTGATTATGTTGTTGGTGCTGTTCTAGGACAATGAGTTGATAAGAAATTAAATGTTATTCATTATGCTAGTAAAACTCTGGACAGTGCTCAACGAAATTATGCTACTACTGAAAAAGAATTTTTAGCAGTTGTGTTTGCTTGTGATAAATTTGTTGGAAATATGCCCTAGAGGCAATAATAAAGTGGTTATTATTATATTTCCTTGTTCATGATAATTGTCTATTGTTCATGCTATAATTGTGTTATCCGGAAATCGTAATACATGTGTGAATACATAGACCACAACATGTCCCTAGTGAGCCTCTAGTTGACTAGCTCGTTGATCAACAGATGGTTACGGTTTCCTGACCATGGACATTGGATGTCATTGATAACGAGATCACATCATTAGGAGAATGATGTGATGGACAAGACCCAATCCTAAGCATAGCACTAGATCGTGTAGTTCGTTTGCTAGAGCTTTTCTAATGTCAAGTATCATTTCCTTAGACCATGAGATTGTGCAACTCCTAGATACCGTAGGAATGCTTTGGGTGTATCAAACGTCACAACGTAACTGGGTGACCATAAAGGTGCACTACAGGTATCTCCGAAAGTGTCTGTTGGGTTGGCACGAATCGAGACTGGGATTTGTCACTCCGTATGACGGAGAGGTATCTCTGGGCCCACTCGGTAATGCATCATCATAATGAGCTCAATGTGACTAAAGAGTTAGCCAGGGGATCATGCATTACGGAACGAGTAAAGAGACTTGCCGGTAACAAGATTGAACAAGGTATAGGGATACCGACGATCGAATCTCGGGCAAGTATCATACCGGTAGACAAAGGGAATTGTATACGGGATTAATTGAATCCTCGACATCGTGGTTCATCCGATGAGATCATCGTGGAACATGTGGGAGCCAACATGGGTATCCAGATCCCGCTATTGGTTATTGGCCGGAGAGGTGTCTCGGTCATGTCTGCATGGTTCCCGAACCCGTAGGGTCTACACACTTAAGGTTCGGTGATGCTAGAGTTGTTATGGGAAATATTACGTGGTTACCGAATGTTGTTCGGAGTCCCGGATGAGATCCCGGACGTCACGAGGAGTTCCGGAATGGTCCGGAGGTGAAGATTTATATATGGGAAGTCGTCATACGGTCACCGGAAGTGTTCGGGGGTTTTCCGGTATTGTACCGGGACCACCGAAGGGGTTCCGGGGGTCCACCGGGAGGGTCCACCTGCCCCGGAGGGCCCTATGGGTTGTATGGGGGAGGGAACCAGCCCCTAAGTGGGCTGGGCGCCATCCCCCCTAGGGCCCATGCGCCTAGGGTTGGGGGAACCCTAAAGGGGGGCGCCCCCCTTGGCTTGGGGGCAAGCCCCCTCCCCTGGCCGCCGCCCCCCCTCTAGATCTGATCTAGAGGGGCCGGCCCCCTTCCCCCTTGGCCCTATAAATAGAGGGGAGGAGGGAGGGCAGCAGGACCTCATCCAAGGCGCAGCCCTCCCCCTCTCCAACACCCCCTCCTCCTCCGTTGAGCTTGGCGAAGCCCTGCCGGAGAACTGCCAACTCCATCACCACGCCGCCGTGCTGCTGGAGTTGTCTTCCCCAACCTCTCCCTCCTCCTTGCTGGATCAAGGCACGGGAGACGTAACCGGGCTGCACGTGTGTTGAACGCGGAGGCGCCGTTGTTCGGTGCTTAGATCGGAATCGACCGCGATCTGAATCGCTACGTGTACGACTCCTCCAACCGCGTTCTTGCAACGCTTCCGCATCGCGATCTTCAAGGGTATGAAGATGCACTCCTCCCTCTCTCGTTGCTAGTCTCTCCATAGATTGATCTTGGTGATGCGTAGGAATTTTTTTTGATTTACTACTACGTTCCCCAACAAAATTTAGATCTTACATTGTTGATTCTAAAGTGACTGTTCACGCTGATCATGCTGCTATAAAATATCTTCTGGAAAAGAAGGATGCTAAACCTAGATTCATTAGGTGGGTTCTTTTGTTACAAGAATTTGATTTACATATCACTGATAGAAAGGGAGCTGAGAACCCCGTGGCTGATAACTTGTCTAGGTTAGAAAATATTCTTGATAACCCACAACCTATTAATGATAGTTTTCCTGATGAACAATTAGCTACAATAAATGTTTCTCATAACACTCCTTGGTATGCTGATTATGCCAATTATATTGTTGCTAAATATATAACACCTAGCTTCACATACCAACAAAAGAAAAAAATCTTCTATGATTTAAGACATTACTTTTGGGATGACCCACATCTTTATAAAGAAGGAGTAGATGGTATTATTAGAAGTTGTGTACCTGAGCATGAACAGGGACAAATCCTACGAAAATGTCACTCTGAAGCTTATGGAGGACATCATGCGGGAGATAGAACTGCTCACAAGGTATTGCAATCTGGTTTTTATTGGCCTACTCTCTTCAAGGATGCCCGTCAGTTTGTTTTATCTTTTGATGAATGTCAAAGAATTGGTAATATTGGTAAGCGTCAGGAAATGCCTATGAAATATTCTCTTGCTGTTGAACCATTTGATGTTTGGGGATTTGATTACATGGGACCTTTATCCTTCCTCTAATGGGTATACACATATTTTGGTTGCTGTTGATTATGTTACTAAGTGGGTAGAAGCTATTCCAACTAGTAGTGCTGATCACAACATCTCTATTAAAATGCTTAAGGAATCATTTTCCCAAGGTTTGGAGTCCCTAGATATTTAATGACTGATGGTGGTACACATTTTATTCATGGTGCTTTCCATAAAATGCTTGCTAAATATGATGTTAACCATAGAATTGCATCACCTTATCATCCTCAGTCTAGTGGTCAAGTTGAACTTAGCAATAGAGAGATAAAATTAATATTACAAAAAAATGTCAATATGTCCCGAAAGAATTGGTCTAAGAAGTTAGATGATGCACTTTGGGCTTATAGAACAGCATATAAAAATCCTATGGGTATGTCTCCGTATAAAATGGTTTATGGAAAAGCTTGTCATTTGCCTCTTGAGTTAGAACATAAATCATATTGAGCAATTAAAGAACTCAACTTTGACTTCAAATTTGTCGGTGAAAAGAGGTTATTTGATATTAGCTCACTAGATGAATGGAGAACCCAAGCCTATGAAAATGCCAAGTTATTTAAAGAAAAAGTAAAAAGATGGCATGACAAAAGAATCCAAAGGCGTGAGTTCAAAGTTGGAGAATATGTTCTTTTGTACAACTCTCATTTCAGATTCTTTGCAGGAAAACTCCTCTCCAAATGGGAAGGACCCTATGTTATCGAGGAGGTTTATCGATCCGGAGCCATCAAGATAAATAATGCCGAAGATACTAACCCGAAGGTTGTTAATGGGCAACGAATAGAACATTATAGCTCAGGTACACCCATTAATGTTGAAAGCAATATTATCCAAACTATGACACCGGAAGAACACATAAAGGAAACCTTCTGGAACACTCCAGAATAACTGAAAAAGGGGAGGTACGTGATACGGTAAGTAAACGGACTCTGAAAAAATCAGCAAAAATATTTTCTGTCTGTTTTGGAATATAACAAAAATTAGGAAAATAAGAAACAACCAGGAAGGCACCCCTGGTGGGCACAAGACACCAGGGCGCGCCTGGCTTGCCAGGCGCGCCCATGTGGGTTGTGCCCACCTCGGGTACCTTCCGGACTCCGTTTTTCTTCAGCTTGCTTGTTACCCTAGATAAAAAATCTTTATATACCCCCCCCCCAAACCTATTGACCACTGTATCACAGAAAAATCTTCTGTTTTCTTTTCTTGTTGTTTCTGGTTAGATCTGTTAAGCCAGGCATCATGTCTTCTTCCTCCTCCAACAACGTGGAAGAGGATGCTTGGTTGATGAAGATCGAGTTGAAGAGAGAAGAGCCTGAAGAAGTCATCAAAGGGGACAAGAGCAAGGAGGCCACCGGAGATCAAGCGCCGGTGGTCGAGCAAGCTTTGCCTGCCGAGGAGGATGAAAAAGATATCCTTAAACCTTACTATGATCATCTTACCCCCGCTGAGATTGAAGCCTTTTGGATCATCGATACGGTTCGTGTGCAAAATAAATATCTCTCCCGTGGAAATATTCTATTACAAGAGCACATCATTGCCCTCCGGAGCATCATCTGTAGATTGGAGAAGCTGTTGGAGAGGGCCACCACTTCATCACCACCACCTCCTTCTTCATCACCAAAGGAAAATTGAGTATCGGGTATGGGCACTCCCCTTGGCTTGTGCCAAGCTTGGGGGAGGTGCCCGGTATCGTATCACCTCCACTATCTTTTTCCTTTACTTATCTTAGTTCGATCCATAGTTATCTTTTGCTTTAGATGAATAAAAGTTTAGTTCGATCCTTTCTTTTTCGAGTGTTTGCTTGTGATCTATCTTTGTAATCGTGTGCAAGATATATATATTAAAGTTTAGTTTGAGTTTTGTTTTCTTTACTTTCATGTTCAATAAAAAGAAAGGAAATAAATGAAAAAGATCATATGCTAATTTTATGGTAAGTAATGACATCACATAAGGAAGAGTATAAGTAGAAAATTTTATTGGAGATTGACAAATATAGCATTGGTCAATGATGCAATTCATGAAAGAATTAATAAGGGAAGAGAAGATTCACATGCAAATATACTATGTTGGACATCTTTTGTGATTGTGAGCCCCCACCAAAATATTATATGCCAATGTTGATGTTGGACAAGGAAGACAACGTGATGATTTATGTTTGTTCATATCCACATAGAAGTTATATTGTCATAGATCCTTTAACATGTGATGCTTGCCCCCATCTTTGCTAGCCAAAAATTCCGCACTAAGTAGAGATACTACTTGTGCATCCAAAAACCTTTAAACCCAAATATTATTTTGAGAGTCCACCATACCTACCTATGGATTGAGTAAGATTCTTCAAGTAAGTTGTCATCGGTGCATAAAGGGCAATAAAGATTGCTTCTAAAAGTGTTGGATCATTTAGTGTAAGAGAAAATTTAGCGTTGTACGAACTTGTGATGGCAAAGAATAAAAGCGACAGACTGCATAATAAAGGTTGCTATCACATGGGGCAATATAACGTGACGTTCTTTTGCACTAAGAGATTGAGCATACAAACAAATAAGCGCATGGCAACCTCTTCTTCCCTCTGCGAAGGGCCTATATTTTACTTTTATGTATTTACTTTTATACAAGAGTCAAAGTTCTTCTCTCTATTCCTTTTTATTTTTTCTTTTGGCAAGCATCATGTGGTGAGGAAATATCTAGGCACATATATCCAGTTGGATATGAGTAGCATGAGTTATTATTGTTGACATCACCCTCGAGGTGAGTATGTTGGGAGGCGAATCTATAAGCCCCTATCTTTCTATGTGTCCGGTTGAAACGTTTTGCCCATGTGTATGCGGTGAGTGTTAGCAATCAAAGAAGACTATATGATGGTTGCGTATGTGGACTTTCCAAAAAGGCTCCGATACATGACCCTTCCTGAAAAGATGATGAATTGTAGTTGCAAAGTTGACTGAAAACATAGTTTGTTGGTTTTCAATAGTGTTTATGCTTTATACTTCGATGTTGTGATGAATTGTTACTTGTTCATGATAAGTTATATGATAAAAGTTCTATGATAAAGTTCTATGCTAAAGTTTGTTGCTGTTATAATAATATACATGATGCTTCTATGTCCGTATTTTGTTTTTATCGACACCTCTCTCTCTAAGCATGTGGACATGTTTTTCGATTTCGGTTTTCGCTTGAGGACAAGCGAGGTCTAAGCTTGGGGGAGTTGATACATCCATTTTGCATCATGTTTTCCTACTGGTATTTATGATGTTTTTATGCATAATAATGCTTTTTGGAGTAATTCTAATGCCTTTTCTCTCATAATAAGCAAGGTTCACACAAAGAGGGAGAATTCCGGCAGCTTGAAATCTGGACCTGAAAAAGCTATGTCAGGCTACGTATTCTGCACAACTCCAAATGAGCTAAAACTTCACAAGGATTTTTTATGGAATATATAAGAATTATTGGAGCCAATAAGTACCTGAGGGGGCCCACTAGGTGGGCACAACCCACCTGGGCGTGCCAGGGAGCCCAGGCGCGCCCTGGTGGGTTGTGCCCTCCTCGGCCCACCTCTGGTGCCCCTCTTCTGGTATATAAGTCATTTTGCCCTTGAAAAAAATGAGAGGAGGACTTTTGGGATGAAGCGCTGCCGTCTCGAGGCGGAACTTGGGCAGGAGCACTTTTGCCCTCCAGCGGAGGGATTCCGCCGGGGGAACTTCCCTCCCGGAGGGGGAAATCATCGTCATCATCATCACCAACAACTCTCCCATCTTGGGGAGGGCAATCTCCATCAACATCTTCAACACCACCATCTCCTCTCAAACCCTAGTTCATCTCTTGTGTTCAATCTTTGTACCGGAACTATAGATTGGTACTTGTGGGTGACTAGTAGTGTTGATTACATCTTGTAGTTGATTACTATATGGTTTATTTGGTGGAAGATTATATGTTCAGATCCATTATGCTATTTAATACCCCTCTGATCTTGAGCATGATTATCATTAGTGAGTAGTTACTTTTGTTCTTGAGGTCATGGGAAAAATCTTGTTGCAAGTAATCATGTGAACTTGATATGTGTTCGATATTTTGATGATATGTATGTTGTGATTCCCTTAGTGGTGTCATGTGAATGTCGACTACATGGAACTTCACCTTATTAGGGCCTAAGGGAATGCATTGTGGAGTAGTTATTAGATGATGGGTTGCGAGAGTGACAGAAGCTTAAACCCTAGTTTATGCGCTATTCCGTAAGGGACTGATTTGGATCCAAAAGTTTAATGCTATGGTTAGATTTATTCTTAATACTTTTCTCGTAGTTGCGGATGCTTGCGAGGGGGTTAATCATAAGTAGGAGGTTTGTTCAAGTAAGAACAGCACCTAAGCACCGGTCCACCCACATATCAAATTATCAAAGTAGTGAACACAAATCAAACCAACATGATGAAAGTGACTAGATGAAATTCCCGTGTACCCTCAAGAACGCTTTGCTTATCATAAGAGATTGTTTTGGCCTGTCCTTTGCCTCAAAAGGATTGGGCTACCTTGCTGCACTTTTATTACCATTACCGTTACTTGCTCTTTACAAATTATGTTGCTACCAAACTACTCGTTACTTATAATTTCAGTGCTTGCAGACATTACCTTGCTGAAAATCGCTTGTCATTTCCTTCTGCTCCTCGTTGGGTTCGACACTCTTACTTATCGAAAGGACTACGATTGATCCCCTATACTTTTGGGTCATCCGCGCTTCGTCCCGAAAGTCCTCTCCTTATTTTTTCTAGGTCAAAATGACTTATATACCAGAAGAGGGGCACCGAAGGTGGGCCGAAGAGGGCACAACCCACCAGGGCGCGTTTGGGCTCCCTAGCGCACCAGGTGGGTTGTGCCCAGCCGGTGGGCCCCCTGTGGTACTTATTTGCTCCAATAATTCTTATATATTCCATAAAAATTCTGCGTGAAGTTTCAGCTCATTTAGAGTTATGCAGAATAGGTGGCCTGACGTAGCTTTTTCAGGTCCAGAATTCAAGCTGCCGGTATTCTCCCTCTTTGTGTGAACCTTGCATATTTTGAGAAAAAAGGCATTAGAAATACTCCAAAAAGCATTATTATACATAAAAACAATATAAATAACAGTAGGAAAACATGAGGCAAAATGGACGTATCAACAACTGCTTGATTGGACGGGAGGCGTGCGAGCGCAGTCCGGTGCGCAAGCTAACCGAGAGGCGTGCAAGCTATCCTCCAATGCGCAGGCTCACCGGGAGGCGTGTGAGCTGTACGCTGCGCAGGCTCACTGGGAAGCGAGCCCTTTGACTTCCATGGCCGCCCGCCTTGCTCCCATCCTCTCCATTAATGGCTGCACCGGAACTACAGTTTAATACGGGCGGCCTTACTGTTCGCCTCCAATTCGCCTCCCTCCCGCAGACCTCCACCAACGCCATGGCGCAGAAGGATCATCTGCCACTAGTCTTCCAGTTTGGTGAAGTCGACTCCGAGCTAGAGGAGATAGAAAATAAGGAGGAATGGGGCCTCATGGACATGGCCCTAAACGAGCTAGCCACGGCGGTTGATGCCCCCGCGCCTGTCCCAGCTCCCATCCCCGCGCCCGCGCCAGCGACCATCCCCGTAGCATTGATGGGCTGGTCGCCGAGCACTATCACAGAGCTGGAAGCCGCTGGCATCAGCAAGGTCTCCGCGGACACGCGCGAGCTTGGGTACATGCCAGCGCCAGCGCCCGTGCCAGTGTGCGCCCATGCACCCACCGCGGCGCCGGTCCCCGTGCGTTTGCCTGCACCCGTCGCGCCCGTGCCCGTGCGCGTGCCCCCCTCAGCGGCATGGGACGCCGCCGTCGACCGCTACCTCGCAGCGCCGCGAGTTGCCGTCCTCCCGCGCCCCGCCCGTCGATCACACGACGACATGATGTTTGATTTCCAAGTGAAGAACATTTTGTGCTGCCTTGAAGACTTCAACAACGGCGCCCCGGAGGACGACAACGCCGGCGCGGCATGCCGCCTCCGCCGCCGCCAGAATTAGTTTTTTTGGGGGGTTTAATACTGTATCAGTGTATCTCGATCATATGAATATAAATTCGCAGTGTGACTGAATGAAAGATATGGTTTGAACGAACTTGCGTTTTTCTCTCTGAATGTACAGACTTATCAAACAATTTTATTTAAAAACAACGTAAACGGTTTTTAAATATAAACACTCATCGCAAACGTTTTAGATAGAACACCCGTATGCAAACCGACAGCTTCCCGAGGAAGCCAAGGGAAAATGTGGCCAGCAGGATTTGTGCAGCTCTTGATCGCACACGTTTTAGATAGAACACCCGTATGCAAAGTGAGAGCTATGGTCTTCCCCAGTAAGCCAAGGGAAAATTCGTAGCGCAGGATTTGTGCATCTCTTCAATGCAAACGGTTCAAATTGAATACGGTATGCAAAGCCAGACTTCGGCGCTAAGCCAAGAGAAAATGTGTCGAGCAGGATTTGTACTTCCCTTCAACGCAAACGGTTGTTTTGGATGACCCGTGTGCAAGCACGTACAGACAATTTGGTAAGATTTGCATCTGTCATATTGGGTATATTGCCATTTGTCAAACTGGAAAGATTGAAAATTGTTGATCTAGTAACATTGCCATTTGTCAACCTTGTAACACTGCCATTTTTTCAAAATATGCAGCTAAAAATCACCAGCACTATCTAATTTTTGCAACTAAAATTCAGTAATTAAGCATAGATTTCATTCATAGATTAAGCAGTCATTCTTTTATATAAACAGTTCAACTCGACAGCTGAACCGACCAAACTTTTCCCCAATTGTTGCCAACCATGTACTGAAATAGCTAGTTCAACTATATATACTAGCTAATTTTAAGTACGTTGTACAGTTCCACCACATCCATAGTCAGATGAACTGAACAAAATAGCCCCTAAATACTACTACTACGGAGGGCTTTGTACTACTTCCGGCAGCCTCTCCTCTGCCGAGCGCGCACAGTAAGAGGCAGAGTAGAAGGAGCCTACCGACGAGCTGGACAACTGCAATACAGTGCCTGCCGCTGCTGCACCTTCAGCGACGCTCACCTCGAATGCCTTCTGCCGCTCTAGACGACCCCTCTTGAAGCGGTGGTTCTCCTCGTAGATCTCCTGATTCCTCGCCTCTGCGGTGGCGTGTGCTGCGGCCACGGCGGCGGTAAGGCTCTTTGCGTGCTCGATGAGGCGCTCCTCCTCCTCCCACAGGAACTCGATGTAGCGCGCAAGGTCGCTGACACACGTGCGGGCCTCCACCTCCGCATCCCGCCTTCGGGCGGCCGTGCCGGAGCTGGTGATGACCCTGGCAGTTGACGGTGGGCTGGCGGCCATGGCGGCTGACGATGGGGTGGCGGCCACAACCACCACCTCCCGCCTTCGGGCCACGGGTGGCTGAGCGGGTGATGGCCACGGTGGCCGCCAGTGGGGTGGCGGCCACGACAACCACCTCCCGCCTTCGGGCCGCGGCGGTGGAGCGGGCGATGGCCCTGGCTTTCTACGGTGGTGTGGCGGCCACGGCGGCCGGCAACAGCTGCCGACGGGCAGCGGCGGCGGAGCGTGTGGTGGGTGTTCCGCGAACACCCAACAGGGACGCCACGCGCATTACACTATGCCGGGGACTGCGCCGCCGCCGCGGTGTAGCCTCTAGCTGGAGCTGTCCTTTGATGATGGCGGAGTGGCTGAGCGACGAGGACGGACCAGCGCCATTGGCGATTATGGGAGAAGGAGACGAGATAAGCTACAGGGAGGGAGGGGAAAATGCAACGCAGGACTCGCCGGCCGTGAGGGTTTATATAGCAGGCCGATAAGCATTGGGATTTTGGGGGATTTCACTGAGTCGGGCAGGAAGCTTGCGTGGGAACCTGCGAGGTTGCGTGGGAACGGGCTCATCGACGATTCATTGGCGCCACTTCGAGCCACCGTTTGGCCAAAAGAACGCCCCCGCGCGCTGCGCAAGCTTGCGTTGTAAGCCGTCTGTGGCAGCGGGGTGACAATACGTGCGAGAGGAGGGCGAAAGGACACGTCCACATACGGTTAATAAAAAAATGTTTGCGATTTAATTACCTACTACCCCCGTCCTGGTTTATAAGTCGTCTATGTATTTTTGTGCCAAATTTTGACTAGAGATTTAACTATAAAATACGAATGCATGTCGCGAAAAATTATATCGTTGGATTCATATTTGAACATAGTTTCCAATTATATAATTTTTATAACAAGCATCAACATTTTGTTGGTTAAATTTAAGGTCAAAATATGGCACAGAATATAAAGGGGACTAATAGACGATGACAGAGGTAGTAGCACACGGCCATTCTCCACGCAACGTCGCAACTGCCGGCCGGCTTGTAGACGACCATTCCCTGCGTGTTCAACTACTCTATGCGTGTGGTTACTCGCGGTTGAGGCGGCCGCGGCGCGCTTTGCTCGCATCCCGCCGCGCACGCTGTGCTCTCGCGTCCCTCCGGGCGCTCCGCCCACGTCCTTCCACGCGCGTTGCCAGTGTTTGGGGCCGGCGCACGATCATGTACGTTCGTGTTGCCATTATGCATGCGGTTGCGCCGGGCGTGGCGCCAAGATGCAGTTACCCGCTGCAAAAACTGTCATGCGGACGCGCCGAGAATCCAGGCCGCTCGGCCCCCATTTATTCCTGCGTCCATTTACCTTCATCTCTCGCGCCACACGACACAATAAGCAAACCCACGACGACATATACAGAGAGGACATCCAGCGGTTCCAATGGCGCTCCCCGTGGCTCCAATGGCGCTCCCAGCGGCCGACGATGACAACTGGGGGCAGTTCACCGCGCATCACGTAGTGGACACCCACGTGAGGGGGAAGGCCCTTTCTGTGGTGTACACGAATGAGCCGGTCTCGGTAGAGAGCTCCATCCAAACTATGGAGCAGTTGCTTGCTGAGGACAAGTACCAAGTGGTCGGCTTCGACCTCGAGTACACCATCGGTCGTGCCGGGCATGATCAGAAGGTTGCCGTCGCCCAGTTGTGCGTGCGACATGACATCCTCATCTACCACTACCACCTGGCCACAAGGCCTTGCGAGCGTTTCTCCAGGTTTATCAACAGCTCCGACTACAGTTTTGCTACTGTGGGCACCACCAACGATCTAAAAGCGCTCAAGATTTCGGGCTTGAAATGCCAGAATCTTGTCAACATCCTGGACCACTACAAGGTCTGGGGCAACGACAACAACAAACAGAACTCCCTGGTTGACCTCGCCTCAGCTATCATCGACCCCTACTACATGAAGATGAAGGATGAGAGCAAGAAGGACAAGAACGCCTGGCACAGTGTCTGGCATCAGAGACTGGATGAACAACACGTCAAGTACGCGGCCAAGGACGCGTACACAAGCTACGAGATGTACAGGCAGATCGTTGACATGAGGAAGTGTCTTCTTCCTGCCCCAGACGAGGGATCGAGCCACAGAGCAGTGGCGGGTGCGTCACAAGAAGTAGATGGCTAGATGATCGTTTCTCCTAGTTTAGAATGCATGCAATTGTTTATTGAGGTGTGTGCGAATGATCTGTATAGTCACTTATGTAATTGGATGTTTATTTCAGTTATATATATATGTTATTCTTCTGTAGACAGAGCAAATCACACGGCTCATTAGCAGCAATCGTCTGTGTTATTATTGGTCTTCGCACACATTTATGATTACGGACCTGTTTGCTGCATATCACACACATCTTGTTTCGTCGAACTGTTTCTATTGTCTTGGCTCATCGCAAAACAGTTCATCCGAGTGAACTGTATGCCCTCCATCGCACACACCTTGATCTGGCTTACCGTTTCTATTGTGTTGGCTAATCACACATAGTTCATCCTAGTGAAATGTATGCCGTATATCGCACACACCCTCATCTGGCTGCCCATTTCTGTTGTTCTACCTCATCGCAAACAGTTCTGCTGGATTAACCGTATGCCACGCATCGCACACGCAACTCTAATCTGAACCGTGTTTGATGTCACGGCCATCGCAAATATTTTGTACCTTTTTTGATGGTTTTATTACATCACCATTTGTGATTAATGCATCGCACACATTTTCTTTGGAGGTTCTCTGATTGGACTGTCGCGTTTGGACCAACCTGCAGTAGTGCTTGGTAGGCTCTTCCAATGAGACAAAGGAGAAACTGCCACAGTAGTTAGCCAAACGAGTGCGAGAACGAGTTGTGAGTCGATAACCTGGATTCTCGAGATCTTCAAGAGTTAATGTAGGATCAACTCGATTAGCCACTCGTGGGTGAAGATTTTCATCTTGATGATCATTTTCATTTTCCTCAGTATCAGCATCGGGATGAGCATTTGAGTCATCATTTTCATTCGGATCGCCATTTTGATTAGCATTTGCATTCTGGTTGCCATTTGTGTTTGGAGTGGCATTTTCTTCGGTAGTGGCTTGGCGTGTTCTGCTTCGAGTCATGGGGGCATCATCATCGGAAGAGTTAGGTACATTTCCTTCAACTAGCTTGACGCTCCCAATTGCCATTTGCCGAATAGCATCCGAAATCGGTGGTTCATCTATCACAATTGGTAGGTGCTCCTTTTGGGAGCCGTTAGATTCATCAACCCGCAGATTTACCGTTTCCATAACTTTCCTGTGGTGAGAGTTATAGACACGATAAGTATGCGAGTTCGGGCCATAACCAAGAAGAAAACCTTCATGTGCTTTAGGTGCAAACTTGGAATTATGATTCATGTCACGAATGTAACAAGGTGGACCAAAAACACGTAAATAAGAAACATTTGGTTTCTTGCCAGTGATAAGCTCATATGAAGTTTTCTTAAGGAATTTGTGAAGATAAACACGATTGATAACATGACAAGCAGTGTTAATAGCATCAGCCCAGAAGCGAATAGGAGTTTTATACTCACTGAGCATTGTTCTTGCCATTTTGATGAGAGTTCTATTCTTTCGCTCAACAACTCCATTCTGTTGGGGAGTGTATGCGGCAGAGAACTCATGAGTTATACCATTTTCGTCGAGAAAATCCTCGATATGAGTATTTTTGAACTCGGTATCATTGTCACTTCTGACATGCTTAATTCGCACATCATATTCATTATGGGCCTTCTTGGCGAATCTTTTGAAGATGTCTTGGGTGCAGGTTTTGTCTTCGAGAAAGAATACCCAAGTGTAATGAGAGAAATCATCATCAATAACCTGACCATAATGACTTCCTCCAAAGCTAGCATAGTTTTGAGGTCCGAATAAATCCATATGAAGAATTTCCAGAGGTCTTGTCGTGGTCATGACAGTCTTTGATGAATGATGCTTCTTGGCCAATTTACCGGCCTCACACGCAGCACAAAGACGATCCTTGTCGAATTTTACATCAGGAATGCCACGGAGATGATTTTTCTTCATGAGAGTCTGCAAACTTCTCATACCTGCATGACCAAGTCTTCGGTGCCACAGCCATCCTTTGGTTGCTTTTGCGAGGAAACAAGTTTGGACTGAGGGACCCTTAGAAAAATCCACAATGTATAAATCACCTTTTCTATTTCCCTCGAAGATGAAGGAATTGTCAGAGGCCATAAAGACAATGCATTTGGATATAGAAAATAGAACTAGCATGCCTAGATCACATAGCTTGCCAACTGACATAAGATTGAATCCAAGAGACTGAACAAGTAAAACATCATCGATAGTCTTGTCTCTGGATATAGCAATTTTACCTAACCCAATTACCTTTCCTTTGTTGTTGTCGCCAAAAGTGATACACTTCAGAGATGAAGCAGTTAAGTTGGGGTCGACAAACAACGACTTGTCTGCGGTCATATGACTAGTGCATCCACTATCCATTATCCATTCGGTACACCCGAAGACATAGTCCCGTAGAAGAATTAGGCTTTCTTAACCACCCACATCTTTGCAGGTGGCTTTGAAACAAATGAGCGAGCAGGATATGATTTCTTTTGATAACCATAACTGTTAGTGGACGAAGTGCGAGCATAATTGAAAGAATAGGAATTAAAATTCTTTCCAGACGAATGAGTATAGTGGTTGAATGAAGTATGCATGTACTCATTCTGTCGAGCATTTTCAGTCTGCATGGTTAGTAAAGGAGAGATAGGCAATGCATTGATAGTTTTCCTGGGCACCCAGATAGCTTTCTTTGGGGGGGGGGGCATTTCTGCTATTTTGTCCAACATAGCGAGCAACGACCTCACCATATTGGTTTTTGAATAGGTTATAGTTCTCCAGAGAATCATCAAGAGAGTATTCAGGGATAGGAGAGTATTATCCCGAAAGTAATGCTGGATCGAGCGTTTTGCTCTTGGCAGGCACCCACACAATGCGAGGATATTGATCAGGTTCCCAGTAAGTGCCATTGTCATTCAGTTTCCTTTCAAAACCGATACCTTCTTTCCCGGGATTCTTGTGAAGAATGGATTTCTTCAGAACATCACAAAGGGTTTGATGCCCTTTGAGAGAGTTGAACATTCCTATCTAAATAATATCATTCAACCTAGCATTCTCATCAGACACAGAACCATTTTCCTCAACAGAGGGGTTAGCATTCACAGAAGATTCGACATTATTGCGTTCAAGGCATTTCAAGCAGGGTGGAACAAACACTTCAGGTTTCTCTTTAAGTTGTTGGGTGAGAAGAGAATTTTCTCTAATCAAATCCTCATGAGCCTCTCTCAGCTACTCGAGTTCCTATTTCCTTTTCAGGTAAACATAGGTCAATCTTTCATGGTCAGCTAAGAGAAAATCATGATGATTTGATAGTTCTTCCATTCGTGACATCAGAGTGGAATACTCTTCTGTCAACGACTGATTTTTCTCCATCTCCTCAACCAACAACCCTTCAGATTTCCTGATGATTTTCTCAATTTTCTCAAGAGAGTTTTGTTGTATATTAGCAATTTTGATCAGTTTAGCATGGTCATCCTCATCCGAAGAATATTGATCACTAGAGTGAACCTTGCGATGTTTGGAGGATACCTTTTCTTTCGAAGATTTGGCCATGAATTAGTAGGCAGGAGATTCGTCATCGCTTGAATGATTCTCGAAGAAGGTTGATGCAGGTGTGGTGGCACATGCTATACCAGCCATGCCAGAGTCAGAATCTTCATCGGATTCATCAGCTTCTTCGGAGTCAGATGATTCTTCTTCATTGAAGTCCATCTCCTTGCCGATGTACGCCTTGGACTTCCGAGAAGTATTCTTGCGGTTGGAGGAGGACTTGGAAGGATTCCTCGAGGAAGATCTTGACAAAGACTTGGAGGAGGAGATGTCCTTCTTCTTGAAGAACTTCCTCATTTTCTTCTCATCATTAGAGTCAAAGTTCTTGCTCTTGCTTTTGCCATGGTAGTTTCCTGAATCGTATATTCCACTGGCACGGATTTCAGCTTCCCATAGATGGCAGTCCGAAATGAAATGTCCTGGCTTTTTTCACTTGAAGTAGGTGTAATCTCCAGTGGGTTTTGATGAAGATTTTGAACCGCCAGAGTTGCTGGATCCTTTCTTCTGAAACTGATTCTTTCTTTGGAGGCGCTGAAATCTTTTCCTGAGTAATGCGAGATCTTTGCTGATCCTTTCTGGATCATCTGAATCTTCTTTGGCATTTCCTTCTGAGGAAGAATCAGCCATAGAGCATGACTTTTGTGGTGACTTGAGCCATAGAGATCTCTCTTTTCTTCTTCTTGTTCTTCGCGAGTGTTTAGCATTTCCATGATATCAGCAGAGTCGAGATATTTGAAATCCGCTCATTCCCTGATCATCAGAACTAGTGTGTCGAATGAGCTGTCAAGAGATCGGAGCAGTTTCTTCACAACTTCATGATCAGTGATATCTTTCACGCCGAGGCCTTGCAACTCGTTTGTGATGTCACTCAAACGATCGAAGGTTTGTTGACAACTTCCATTTCCGATTCATTTGAACCGATTGAATTTTGCCCGAAGAGTATCAATGCGAGCTTCTTTCTGAGTTGAAACACCCTCATTAATCTTCTCGAGAATGTCCCACAATTCCTTTGCAGATTCACACTGACGATAGCGACCAATTGAGGACGAGAGAGATGGCCACCAATTTCATCTTTGGCTTGAGCGTCCAATTGAACGAGTCTCTTCTCACTGTCAATAGTGACTTGGGGCACTTCTATCGTGACTCCATTCTGCACCACATTCCACATGTCATCGTCAATAGCTTGGAGACGGATCTTCATCTTCTCTTTCCAGAAGGGATAGTCTGTCCCATCAAAGATGGAAATCTTGAGATGCGACTTGTAGCTCACTAAAGACATACTTAAACTCCAAGGTGGTTAGACCAAAATGAGCAGAGTCAAGGAGTACCTCACTCTGATAGCAATTGTAGAAACGAAGTATGTCTACCAGAGGGGGGTGAATGGGAGTTTTAAAATTTCTTTCAGAAATATCAAAACTCTCGTAACCCAGCAGCGGAGCGAATGAAAACAAGGTTCAGTTAGCGAATATAAACTACCGAATGGAAACTAAAGCATGCATCATGGCAAATCACATGATTGAAACAGTTTGAATGTAAAGTGAAGGAACAGATGTAACCAGTGAAGCTCGATGGCAACAAGGAATTTGTTCGACCACTTCGTCCTTCTGCACAAGGACTACGTCTGGTTGGAGGGGTTGTGATTTAACATAGAAGATAAACTCTCTTCGCTCTATTCTCCTCGACAATTGGTTCGTCAACCAATGCCGATCACTCATCATAGATACTTGAGGCGATCTCCGAACCTTTACAAACTTCTTCTTCGAGAACCACACTCACTATTGGTCTCTGAAAAAATTGGCACCTAACCGTCTAGAGAGTTTGCAGCTCTCAAGAGTAATAGGCGGAGCGTACTGGACTTAGATTCGAGTGATGCTGAACCACTATCTAATTTTTCGGCTCTAGGGGTTTTCTCTCGGTGGATTTTAAACTCAAATCACTCGGAGAGGGGGTTGCTCAACAATCTTCTCAGAATCAAACAGAGAAGCCACTGGACAACGCCGGCGCGGGGTGGCTATTTATAGCCGCAACCTTCCCTCGTGGGAAATGACCATTTTGGACACGCGGTCCAGCCAATGGCCAACCGACACGTTCCCAACTGTCAGATTTTGGAGCAAAGGTAATATTACTTGAGGAACAAGTGATGCTAACTCTTGGTCTGAGACAAATCTCTAGTGGCGAAGAAGATCACAGTCTCTTGCTAGCAAGTATTTTCTCGGAACACAAAGATATTTCTCTCGCAACTTTCATAGGATTTGGGTTTAGCATCAGAGAATCAAAGTTTCGAACGCTATACCCCTCTTAGTAGTACGATGGTCCTGTTGAGACGTCTCCAATGTACCTATAATTTTTGATTGTTCCATACTATTATATTATCTATTTTGTATGTTTTATATGCATTAATATGCTATTTTATATTTTTTTTGGGACTAACTTATTAACCTAGTCCCAGTGCCAGTTTCTGTTTTTTCCTTGTTTTTGACTTTTAAAGAAAAGGAATATCAAACGGAATAAAACTTTACGATGATTTTTCTTGGACCAGAAGAAACCCATGAGACTTGGAGAGGAGGCCAGAAGACCCACGAGGAGGCCACAAGCCGTAGGGGCGCACCCTAGGGGGGCGCCCCCAGGGCTTGTGGGCCCCCCATAGACCTTCCAACCCTAATCTTCGTTCTATCAATACCCAAATATTCCCTCTACACTAGAAGCGTCCACAAAAATACTTTTCCGCCGCCGCAAGCTTCTGTTCTCGTGAGATCCCATCTTGGGGCCTTTTCTGGCACTCCGCTGGAGGGGGATTCGATCACAGAAGGCCTCTACATCAACCTTGCTGCCCTTTCGATGATGTGTGAGTAGTTTACCACAGACCTACGGGTCCATAGCTAGTAGCTAGATGGCTTCTTCTCTCTCTTTGATCTTCAATACAATGTTCTCCTCGATGTTCTTGGAGATCTATTCGATGTAATCTTCTTTTGCGGTGCATTTGTTGAGATCCGATGAATTGTGGATTTATGATCAAATTATCTATAAATATTATTTGAGTCTTCTCTGAACTCTTTTATGCATGATTGAGATAGCTTTGTATTTCTCTTCGAATTATTGGTTTGGTTTGGCCAACTAGATTGGTTTTTCTTGCAATGGGAGAGGTGCTTTGTGATGGGTTCAATCTTGCAGTGTCCTCACCCAATGACAGAAGGGTAGCGAGGCACGTATTGTATTGTTGTCATTAAGGATAAAAAGATGGGGTTTATATCATATTGCTTGAGTTTATCCCTCTACATCATGTCATCTTACTTATGCGCTTTTCTATCAATTGCTGAACAGTAATTTGTTTACCCACCGTATGTTTTCTTCAAGAGAGAAGCCTGTAGTGAAACCTATGGCCCCCGGGTCTATTTTCCATCATATATTTTCAGATATATAAAACCAAAAACCAAAAAATACCTTGCTGCATTTTATTTATATTTACTTTAGTTTGCTCTTTTATTTATCTTATATACCTATCTCTATTAGATCTCACTCTTGTTCGTGACCGTGAAGGGATTGACAACCCGTTTTTCGCGTTGTGTGCAAGTGTTTGTTTGTTTGTGCAGGTGCATATATTGGAGACTTGCTTGTGCCTCCTACTGGATTGATACCATGGTTCTTAACTGATGGAGATACTTATCTCTACTTTGCTGCATCACCCTTTCCTCTTCAAGGGAAAAATCGACGCAAGCTTAAGAAGTAGCAGGAAGAATTTGCGGTGCCGTTGCCGGGGAAGTTGTACATCAAGCCTACCAAGTACCTATCATAAACTCTCATCTCTTGCATTACATTATTTGCCATTTGCCTCTCGTTTTCCTCTACCCCACTTCTAAAACATTTTCAGAAAAACACAAAAATATTTACCTTTTTATTCGTCGTCTTTCATTCGTCCCTTTGTTTGCTTTTTGTTTACTTGTGTGCTAGATTGCTTGCTTTGTCACGATGTCTTAAGAAAATACCAAGTTGTGTGACTTTTCCAATACTAATAATAATGATTTTATTAGTACTCCGATTGCTCCCGCCACTAGTGCGGAATCTTATGAAATTAATGCCGCTTTGTTGAATCTTGTTATGAAAGAACAATTTTCTAATAGTCCTAATGAAGATGCTGCATCCCATCTAAATACTTTCGTTGAATTGTGTGATATGCAAAAGAAAAAATATGTGGATAATGACATTGTTAAATTGAAGCTATTTTCGTTCCCCCTATGAGATCGTGCTAAAACTTGGTTTTCATCTTTGCCTAAAAATAGTATTGATTCATGGAACAAGTGTAAAGATGCTTTTATTTCCAAGTATTTTCCTCCCGCTAAGATCATCTCCCTTAGGAATGATATAATGAATTTTAAGCAACTTGATCATGAACATGTTGCACAATCTTGGGAGAGGATGAAATTGATGATAAGAAATTGCCCTACTCATGGTTTAAGTTTATGGATGATCATACAATTTTTTTATGCGGGATTGAATTTTGCATCTAGAAATCTTCTAGATTCCGCCGCAGGAGGTACTTTTATGGAAATCACATTAGGAGAGGCTACCAAACTCCTAGATAATGTTATGGCAAATTACTCTCAATAGCATACCAAAAGATCTTCCACTAGTAAAAAAAAGTGCATGCGATTGAAGAAATTAATACTTTGAGTGGAAAGATGGATGAACTTATGAAATTGATTGCTAGTAAGAGTGCTCCTATTGATCCTAATGATATGCCTTTGTCTTCTTTTATTGAGAACAATAATGAACCTATGGATGTGAATTTTGTTGGTAGGAATCATTTTGGTAATAACGCGTATAGAGGCAATTTCAACCCTAGGCCGTTTCCTAGTAATTCCTCTAATAATTATGGTAATTCCTACAACAATTCTTATGGAAATTATAATAAGATCCCTTCTGATCTTGAGTGTAATATTAAATATTTTATAAATTCCCAAAAGGTTTCAATGCTATGGTAGAAGAAAAATTGCTTAAGATTGATGATTTGGCTAGAAATGTTAATAAGATTTCTCTTGAATTGATTCTTTGAAGATGAGATGTATGCCGCCCAAGCAAGATATTAATGAATCTCTAAAAGCCATTAGAATTTCTATGAATGAAAGTAAAGAAAGAACCGCTAGGATGCGTGCTAAGAGAGATTGGTTTGTAAAAGCGTGTTCTTCTAGTTTTCGTGAAAATAATGATGAAGATCTTAAAGTGATTGGTGTGACTCCTATTGAATCTTTGTTTCTAATAGAAATCTTGATAAAGATGGGACTGGAGATGAGTCAACTTTAGCTAGAAGGTGTCCCAATAATTTGGAGTTTAAAGATCTTAATGAAAAAATTGATAAAAGTGGGATTGGCGAGGTCAAAATTTTAAGTAGTGATGAACCTACACTTTTGGATTTCAAGGACTTTAATTATGATAATTGTTCTTTTATTGATTGTATTTCCTTGTTGCAATCCAGGCTTAATTCACCTCATGCTTATAGTCAAAATAAAGCTTTTACTAAATATATCGTTGATGCTATGATGAAATCTTTTGAAGAAAAACTTGAGTTGGAAGTTTCTATCCCTAGAAAGCTTTATGATGAGTGGAAACCTAATATAAAAATTAAGATTAAATATTATGAGTTCTATGCTTTATGTGATTTGGGTGCTAGTGTTTCAACAATTTCAAAAACTTTGTGCGATGTGTTAGGTTTCCATGAATTTGATGATTGTTCTTTAAATTTGCATCTAGTGGATTCCTCTATTAAGAAACCCATTGGAAGGATTAATGATGTTCTTATTGTTGCAAATAGGAATTATGTGCCTATAGATTTCATTGTGCTTGATATAGATTGCAATCCTACATGCCCTATTATTCTTGGTAGACCTTTCCTTAGAACGATTGGTGCAATTATTGATATGAAAGAAGGAAACATTAGATTTCATTTTCCATTAAGGAAGGGCATGGAACACTTTCCAAGAAATAAAATTAAGTTGCCATATGAATCTATTATAAGGGCTACTTATGGATTAAATACCAAAGATGACAATACCTAGATCTATTGCATTATGCCTAGCTAGGGGCGTTAAACAATAGCGCTTGTTGGGAGGCAACCCAATTTTATTTTGTGTTTTTTGTTTTTGCTTCTGTTTTTCAATAAATACAAATTATTACTTCTGTAGTAATTCTGTTTTAGTGTTTTAATTAGTGTTTGAGCCAAGTAAGACCTTTTGGATGGTCTATGGTCATAGTTGATTTGATCTTGCTGAAAAATAGAAACTTTTGCGCTCATTGCCAGACTTTTAGAAAATCACAGAAGCGTGCTTTTGATCTAAATTTTTTTACAAAAGATTTATATACAAATTTCCTAGGTTGTCCTAATTTTTCAGAAGTTTTGGAGTTACAGAAGTATACAAAATTTCCAGATTACTACAGACTGTTATGGTTTTGAGAGATTCAGTTTTCTATGTGTTATTTGCTTATTTTGATGAATCTATGGGTAGTATCGGTGGGTATGAACCATGGAGAAGTTGTAATACAGTAGATATAACACCAATATAAATTTAGAATGAGTTTACAACAGTACCAAAAGTGGTGATTTATTTTATGATACCAACGGATCTTATGAGTTTTCTGTTGAGTTTTGTGTTGTGAAGTTTTCAAGTTTTGGGCAAAGTTTTGATGGACAACAGAATAAAGAGTGGCAAGAGACTAAGCTTGGGGATTCCCAAGGCACCCCAAGGTAATATTCAAGGACAACCAAGCATCTAAGCTTGGGGATGCCCCGGATGGCATCCCCTCTTTTGTCTCCAATCCATCGATAAATTTACTTGAGGCTATATTTTTATTCACCACAAGATATGTGTTTTGCTTGGAGCGTCTTGTATGATATGAGTCTTTGCTTTTTAGTTTGCCACAATCATCCTTGCTGTACACACCTTTTGAGAGGGACACACATTAATCGTGAATTTATTAGAATGCTCTATGTGCTTCACTTATATCTTTTGAGCTACGCAGTTGCTCTAGTGCTTCACTTATATCTTTTTAGAGCACGGCGGTGGTTTTATATTATAGAAATTGATGAACTCTCATGCTTCACTTATATTATTTTGAGAGTCTTAAAATAGCATGGCAATTTGCTTAGGTTATGAATTTAGTCCTAATATGATGGGCATCCAAGAGGGATATAATAAAAACTTTCATAAAGAGCATTGAATATATGAGAAGTTTGATTCCTTGCATTTGTTTTGAGATATAAAGATGGTGATATTAGAGTCATGCTAGTGAGTAATTGTGGATTGGTAGAAATACTTGTGTTAAAGTTTGTGATTCCCGAAGCATGCATGTATGGTGAACCGTTATGTGATGAAGTCGGAGCATGATTTTTTTTATTGTCTTCCTTATGAGTGGCGGTCGGGGACGAGCGATGGTCTTTTCCTACCAATCTATCCCCATAGGAGCATGCATATTAGTACTTTGCTTTGATGGCTAATAAACTTTTGCAATAAGTATGTGAGTTCTTTATGACTAATGTTGAGTCCATGGATTATACGCACTCTCACCCTTCCACCATTGCTAGCCTCTCTAGTACCGCACAACTTTCGCCGGTGCATTAAACCCACCATATACCCTTCCTCAAAACAGCCACCATACCTACTTATTATGGCATTTCCATAGCCATTCCGAGATATATTGCCATGCAACTTCCACTGTTCCGTTTATTATGACACACACCATCATTGTCATGTTGCTTTGCATGATCATGTAGTAGACATAGTATTTGTGGCAAGGCCACCGTTCATATTTTGTATACGTGTCACTCTTGATCATTGCACATCCCGATACACCGCCAGAGGCATTCATATAGAGTCATATCTTGTTCTAGTATCGAGTTGTAATTCTTGAGTTGTAAGTAAATAAAAGTGTGATGATCATCATTATTAGAGCATTGTCCCATGTGAGGAAAGGATGATGGAGGCTATGATTCCCCCACAAGTCGGGATGAGACTCCGGACGGAAAATAAAAAAATGCCAAAGATCCCAAACAAAAAAGAGAGGCCAAAGGGCCCAAACAAAAAAAAGAGAGAAAACAGAGAAGGGATAATGTTACTATCCTTTTTCCACACTTGTGCTTCAAAGTAGCACCATGTTCTTCATATAGAAAGTCTCCTATTTTGTCACTTTCATATATTACTAGTGGGAATTTTTTTCATTATAGAACTTGGCTTGTATATTCCAACGATGGGCTTCCTCAAATTGCCCTAGGTCTTCGTGAGCAAGCAAGTTGGATGCACACCCACTTAGTTTTCTTTTGAGCTTTCTTACACTTATAGCTCTAGTGCATCCGTTGCATGGCAATCCCTACTCACTTGCATCGATATAAATTTATGGGCATCTCCATAGCCCGTTAATTTGCCTAGTTGATGTAAAACTTTCTCCTTTTTGTGTTTTCCTCACAACCTCCACCATATTCTTTGCCACCTATAGTGATATATCCATGGCTCACGCTCATGTATTGCGTGAGAGTTGAAAAGGCTTGAGAACATTAAAAGTATGAAACAATTGCTTGGCTCGTCATCGGGGTTGTGCATGATGAAAATTTTTGTGTGATGAAGATAGAGCATAGCCAGACTATATGATTTTGTAGGGATAACTTTCTTTGGCCAGGATATTTTGAGAAGACATGATTGCTGTATTTAGTATGCTTGAAGTATTATTGTTTTTATGTCAATATTAAACTTATGTTTTGAATATTATGGATCTGAACATTCATGCCACAATAAAGAAAATTGCATTGATAAATATGTTACGTACCATTCCACATAAAAAATTCTATTTTTATCATTTACCTACTCGAGGACGAGCATGAATTAAGCTTGGGGATGTGTTATACGTCTCCAAAGTATCTATAATTTTTTATTGTTCCATGCTATTATATTATCTATTTTGGATGTTTTATATGCATTAATATGCTTTTTTATATTATTTTTGGGACTAACTTAATAACCTAGTGCCCAGTGCCAGTTTCTGTTTTTTCCTTGTTTTTGACTTTTACAGAAAAGGAATATCAAACGAAGTCCAAACGGAATAAAACTTTACGATGATTTTTCTTGGACCAGAAGAAACCCACGAGACTTGGAGAGGAGGCCAGAAGACCCAAGAGGAGGCCACAAGCCGTAGGGGCGCGCCCTAGGGGGGGCGCCCCCAGGGCTTGTGGGCCCCCCGTAAACCTTCCAACCCTAATCTTCGTTCTATTAATACCCAAATATTCCCTCTACACCAGAAGCGTCCACAAAAATACTTTTTCGCCGTCGCAAGCTTCTGTTCTCGTGAGATCCCATCTTGGGGCTTTTTCCGGCACTTCGCTGGAGGGGGATTCGATCATGGAGGGCCTCTACATCAACCTTGCTGCCCTTCCGATCATGTGTGAGTAGGTCACCACAAACCTACGGGTCCATAGCTAGTAGCTAGATGGCTTCTTCTCTCTCTTTGATCTTCAATGCAATGTTCTCCTTGATGTTCTTGGAGATCTATTCGATGTAATCTTCTTTTACGGTGCATTTGTTGAGATCCGATGAATTGTGGATTTATGATCAGATTGTCTATTAATATTATTTGAGTCTTCTCTGAACTCTTTTATGCATGATTGAGATAGCTTTGTATTTCTCTTCGAATTATTGGTTTGGTTTGGCCAACTAGATTGGTTTTTCTTGCAACGAGAGAGGTGCTTTGTGATGGGTTCAATCTTGCGGTGTCCTCAACCAATGACAGAAGGGGTAGCGAGGCACGCATTGTATTGTTGCCATTAAGGATAAAAAGATGGGGTTTATATCATATTGCTTGAGTTTATCCCTCTACATCATGTCATCTTACTTAAAGTGTTGCTCTGTTCTTATGAACTTAATACTCTAGATGCAGGCAGGAGTCGGTCGATGTGTGGAGTAATAGTAGTAGATGCAGAATCGTTTCGTTCTACTTGTCACGGAGGTGATGCCTATATTCATGATCATTGCCTTAGATATCATCATAACTTTGCGCTTTTCTATCAATTGCTCAACAGTAATTTGTTTACCCACCGTATGCTTTCTTCAGGAGAGAAGCCCCTAGTGAAACCTATGGCCCCGGGTCTATTTTCCATCATATATTTTCAGATCTATAAAACCCAAAACCCAAAATACATTGCTGCACTTTATTTATATTTACTTTAGTTTTCTCTTTTATTTACCTTTTATACATATATCTATTAGATCTCACTCTTGTTCGTGACCGTGAAGGGATTGACAACCCCTTTTTCACGTTGTGTGCAAGTGTTTGTTATTTTGTGTAGGTGCATATATTGGAGACTTGCTTTTGCCTCCTACTGGATTGATACCTTGGTTCTTAACTAACGGAAATACTTATCTCTACTTTGCTGCATCACCCTTTCCTCTTCAAGGGAAAAATCAACGCAAGCTCAAGAAGTAGCACCTGTGACTCAATAAGAGAAGAGAAACTACGAAATAAATGCTACGTCTTTACTTCGTTTTCAAACTTCTCGGTCGCACTCACTTCCTTCGGACAAGCACCGAACCAATTGCTTCACGTCAGCAATTTATGAGGGGTCACTCGTGTTCTCATAATCTTCGGTGATAACCTTCACTACTATGCAGGGGATTATCTTCGCCGTTTGAATCAAACTCCTCTTGATTCCAGGGACCTGTTACTCTGTGTGCACTGGCAAACACATAAGTACCATACTGTTTATGTCAACAAGCTCCAAAACATAAGGAGGCAGATCATTGCACCAACAAGAACACAACATACGATCTCGAGGTAGATCAACCTGTACTCGATACTCCATCATCAATATAATCAAGCATGACGTAGGTTTTTACCTCTTCGAGAAGGCCCGAACCTAGGTAAAACATCATGCCCTTTGCCTCATGTTCACCATAGTTCCAAGATCCACAGTTCGGGACTCCCTACCCGAGATCTGCCGGTTTTAGTACTGACATTGGTGGCCCATACAAGTCTTACTGTTTGGTCAAAAAGGATCAATGGCTCGCCTGCAGATCAACTGCGACACCGGCTGCGGTGACATCTTCGTCCCCGGCCAACTTTTCGCATTTGACAGCATTGTTCTGCACACCAACTCGACCGGTCGTCTTGATCGTGTCGAAAACTTCGTCCCGAACCAAGTCATTACATTCAGGAGTTTGGAGTACACCGCTGACTCCCGTGGTGATCTCGCCCTCTCTTGTTGTATGCCAGATCGGCTTGAGAACTCTTTGAGCATCGCGGCCTCGACCCCGGATCCAAGTTTCGGGCCAGGTCCTGCACCAGAACCAACCTCGGATATGGAGTCGATCGTTGTCATCTCGAAACCAGCTTTGAGCACGGATCCGACCACTGCCTCGTTGGATCTCGACCTCGAGTTTAGTCCGACCTTAGACTTTGCATTAAATTTGGGTCTGATCTCCTCGCCAGCGAACCAGGAGTCAACCTTGGCTGGCCAAGACTCTGAAGTTGCATTAAGCAAACCACGGATCATATTTCATATCAACCCAGCCTATAGCTAAGCCATGGACACTGAGGATCTCTCGCAGTTAAACGAGATGCTAGATCCAATCCAGAATCTGGCAATCTCATCCTCGGTTTATGATCAGATCGGATGTAAAGCCGACGATAGAGAAATTTATGTCCCTCCCACCATCCACTGGTACTTGTGAGTTGCGTTGGGATTTTTCCCGAAGAGGAGAGGAGATGCAGTACAACAAAGATAAGTATTTCCCTCTGTGAGAACCAAGGTTTATCGAACCAATAGGAGAACCAAGCAAACCCTCGTGAATAGCACCTGCGCACACAAAGGCAAATACTTGCACCCAACGCAGGCAAGGGGGTTGTCAATCCCCTTGAACTTGTTACTTGCAAGGATCAAATATTGTATAGGTAGACAGATAAGTTGCAAAACAAAATAAAAATAAATAAATTGCGGCAAGGTATTTTTGGTTTTATAATATGATAAAAGTAGAGCCAGGGCCATAGTTTGCACTAGAGGCTTCTCTCTCGAACACATAGCATACGGTGGGTAAACAAATTACTGTTGGGCAATCGATATAAAAGCGCATAGTTATGACGTTATTATTGGCAATGATCATACATATAGGCATCACGTCTATCACAAGTAGACCAACTCCTGCATGCATCTACTACTATTACTCCACCAATCGTCCGTTATCCACCATGCATCTATGGTATTAAGTTCATAACAAACAAAGTAATACTTTAAGCAAGATAACATGATGTAGACAAAGTAAACCCAAACAATATGAATAAACCCCATCGTTTTATCCTTAGTAGCAATAATATAATACGTGCCTCACTACTGTTTCTGTCACTGGGTGAGGACACCGCAAGATTGAACCCACTACAAAGCACCTCTCCCACTAAAGATAATCATTCTAGTTGGCCAAACCAAACGGATAGATCAGAGAGAAATACAAAGTTATCATAATCATGCATAATAAAGTTCAGAAAAGACTCAATTACTTTCAATGAATAATCCGATCATGCATAATAAGCTCTATATGATCATGCAAAGCAATATGATGGTGAACACACAAGTCATGTGACGGAACGGTTGAAGTTGCATGGCAATATATCTCAGAATAGCTATGGGAATGCTATGATAGGTAGGTATGGTGGCTGTTTTGAGGAAGATATAAGGAGGCTTATGTGTGATTGAGCGTATCATATCATGGGGTTTGGATGCACCAGCGAAGTTTGCACCAACTCTCGAGGTGAGAAAGGGCAATGCACGATACCAAAGAGGCTAGCAGTATGCAGAAGGATGAGAGTGTGTATAATCCATGGACTCACATTAGTCATAAAGAACTCATATACTTATTGTGAAAGTTTATTAGCCCTCAAAGCAAAGTACTACTTGATGAGGTCACCTACTACGGGTAGGGTCAAGAACCCATCATATGGGGCCCACCTGGGGCCCCACCACTGGTACATCGAGGTGCTATACAAATGGTTTTTAACCCCTTTTCGCGACGGCATTTTGAACCATCGCCAAGTGAGTGTGTGCGATAGGGGGGTCCTTCCACACGACCCAAAAACCGTCGGGGATAGGGAGCCATGATGCAGAGGCCTTGCCAAATGTAATCTTATGCGATGCAGCACACATAAATTCTTTCACACGTGTGGGATCGGTGATTAAACGTTTCTAATGACGCAGTGAAACCAAACGGTGTGTCATAATGAACCATTTGGGAAAGAGTATGTAAGGCACATGGGCCAACATATGAACTGTGTGTGATATGTGCCCCATCGCACACGAGTTTTTTGCGGAACTCGTCTGCCATGCAAGACTCCATCGCCCACGTTTCCGAACAATTACCGTGTGCGATAATATTCTATCACAAACGGTTTAGGAGCCCCTTCGCACACATACAAGTGCTGCAGACCGTTTGTGATTTGTTGTGTATCACCGACGGTTGCGGTAAGAGTGACGTGTGCTTTTCATTTGGGATCCCACATGTTTCCTGATAAGTTTACGACTGGGATTGTATTTTACATTGGGCACGGTTTACTCTGAGCTCTCGTGTGCGATAATGTGGTACCACAAACGGTTCCGGAGCCCCTACGCACATGTAGTAGTGCTACAAATCATCTGCGATCTGTTGTGTGTCACCGACGGTTCTGCTACGATTGATGTATGTTTTCCGATGTGGATCGCACACACTCATTTAGTTGAATGATAACCCACAAGTATAGGGGATCGCAACAGTTTTCAAGGGTAGAGTATTCAACCCAAATTTATAGATTCGACACAAGGGGAGCCAAAGAATATTTACAAGTATTAGAAGTTGAGTTGTCAATTCAACCACACCTGGAGATTAAGTATCTGCAGCAAAGTGATCAGTAGCACAGTAATATGAAAGTTTTCATAGCAGTGGTAACAGTAACAGTGATAACAATGATTTTGTAGCAAGTTTAACAGTAGCAATAGCAGTAGTAACTTAGCAAGAACAATATGTGGAAATTCGTAGGCATTGGATCGGTGAATTCATTGGATGATATTCATCATATAACAGTCATAACCTAGGGCGATACCAAACTAGCTCCAGTTCATAAATATAATGTAGGCATGTATTCCGTAAATAGCCATGCGTGCTTATGGAAAAGAACTTGCATGACATCTTTTGTCCTACCCTCCCGTGGCAGCGGGGTCCATAAGGAAACTAAGGGATATTAAGGCCTCCTTTTAATAGAGAACCGGAACAAAGCATTAACACATAGTGAATACATGAACTCCTCAAACTACGGTCATCACCGGAAAGTATCCCAATTACTGTCACCCTGGGGTTTACGGATCATAACACGTAATAGGTGAATATGACTTGCAAGATCAGATCTAGAACATAGATATAATGGTGAAAACATAAACGGTTCAGATCTGAAATCATGGCACTCGGGCCCTAGTGACAAGCATTAAGCATGGCAAAGTCATAACAACATCAATCTCAGAATATAGTGGATACTAGGATCAAGCCCTAACAAAACTAAATCGATTATGAATCTCATCCAACTCCTCACCGACCAGTGAGCCTACGAAGGAATTACTCACTCCATGTGGGGAGCATCATGGAATTGGCGATGAAGGAGGGTTGGTGATGATGAAGATCGAAGATCCCCCTCTCCGGAGCCCCGAACGGGCTCCAGATCAGGCCTCCCGATGAAGAACAGGAGGTGGCGGCGGCTCCGTATCGTGAAACGTGATGAAACTTTCTCTTCAAAAATAAGTATTTAAGGAGTTGGAATTAGGGTCTGCGGGGCCACCAGGTGGGCACAACCCACCTGGGCGCGCCTACAGGGGGTGGCGTGCCTTGGTGGGTTGTGCTCAACCAGGGCCCCCCCTCCGGTGGTTCTTGACTCCAGTAAATTTTTATCTCATTTGGATTTCCTTTGATATGGATTCTCTGCGAAACAAAAAACATGCAAAAAACAGAAACTGGCACTGGGCACTGGATCAATATGTTAGTCCCAAAAATAATATAAAATGTTGTCAAAAGTATATGAAAGTTACAGAATATTGGCATGAAACAATCAAATTATAGATACGACGGAGACATATCACTGATGGAGGCGGTGTGCTCTCAGAGTGGTGGTTCGGGCTACTATTTGTTCGCTTGGTGGTGCTTCCTCGACGATAGCGGCTATTTGGGGATCTGGTTCTACCTATGCTGATGATGGTGGAGCGTGAAGATGCGGCTCAACAGCGAGGTGCGGCGGAGGCAGAAGAGTGTACCAATTTGGGCGGTGTTGCCCCATGCCGGTGGGCAAGGATGTGGGTGTGCAACAATACGGATGAAAGTCTTGCATGACTCGGCCGATGCCAGCGGCGACTGTGCCCGTGGGTGTCATTCCCCTCCTTGGAGGTTTCACTGTTGTGTCAGCACCTCGCTCTCTCTCACTTGGTGTTGTTGTCTCCGGGCCAAAGCCTAGGTTCGAATCCGGATCGATGATGGTGGCGTCCTCGACATCGTTCCTATGATGAGAGCATCATTTTCGATACATGGCTTGGAGGTCCTTTTGAGTTCCTTTGGTGCTCGCCACAGTTCGGGCTTGGTCTTCTAGGGAATTATGCACGCCGTCGTAGGTAATTCCAAGATGACGGCTTTCTCGGGGCTATCCGAGTCCCACCACTCTTTTAGGCGATCGAGGGTGGTTGGTGTGTAGGAAACGATAATTTCTTTTGGAGTTGTTAATCTTTGGATGTGACCGGCATTGGTCGAGACACGGCTTGGTTTGGTCAAATTAGAACAAGCTCTTTTGCATTGTGGTTGTACTGTGTCGTTCTTGTCAGGGTTTCTCTTGCTTCTCACCGGGATGGTGAAGGCTCTTTCTAGTATTCAACCCTCTGCCTTCTAAAGGCACGCAATTTACGTGCTCTCGAAAAAAGATTTATTTTAAACCCGAATTCATACGGCTCACTGAGATTGAACCACAACCTTTCAATCGCCTGAAATAGGCACCATGTACTCACTAAATCTGATCTTATCTTGACCTTGAATTGTCTAACACCATCGCTTATGTTCATATATTTTAAAATATGGTAATTTTTTACCATTTTGATTAACTAAGAGGAAAATGTGTGCTTAATTAGCAAAAAAACTGATGAAGATTACTACAACCTACTGATTACTCACACAAAAGATACAACACACTCCGCTGTGAAGAAAACATCGTCGATGTTGCACATTAGTGTCATCGCCTTCATTTTCTCTAAGCAAACGAGTTCGATTTTACACAAGTGACCATTGACAGAGCCCACACCGCAAATTCCATGAGAAGCCAGATGAAGATTCATACCAAGCAAGCAGGCACGAATGCTGACGAAAGTGCATCTTTGATTTAGATGTCGACTTACAAAGGAGAAAATATGCAACAGTTGCACCGCGGAGGTCAACGAACTGACCATCTTTCGCATGGCATCGTCTCTGCATGGACTCCGCCGCCGCTGTCCCTGACTTCACAACAACAAAGAACGTAAGATAATATAGTAGATACATCAAAGGGTTGACTACCGACACTTTTTTCATGACCCCGACATCACTCCCCATGGTTCGCTTGTCCCTCCTACCGCTGACTACTCCAAGCACAACTCTCCTAAGTGGGAGCATGACGCAAAATTGCCACCATTGTTTGATTCCAAGGAGATCCAAGGTTCCCTCCGAGTTGTTCAGGGGGAAGACGAGCACCAAAACCCGACGACATGTTCAAGAAGAAAGCGGACCTCGAGGGCTTCTCCATTGTTTTGCCCTTCCTCGCGATCAGCAAAAGGCAAAGCTTTCACCTGGCATTGCCTCACACTTCCCCAAGCCTTGGGACCGGCCAGACCACCGAACTGTAGGCGCCGCCTAGAGCAATCACCGATACATGCTCAACCTAGGTCCATCGCCCTGACGGCCCTCGTAAAAGCTAGAGCTTGAGGTAGGGCCTCCAAGATCCAATCTACATCTCACAGCCTTGTTGCGTTGATGCCCCACGGCCAGCCCGAGCTAGGCCACCGGGAGGACGGGGACCGGTGCAGTGTCGAGGCACACCGGCGGGCCAAATCCACGTCGTTGGGAGAGCACCACATCGCTCCAGCGTACGTTTTCTTAAAAGGACGCCGTGTGTAACACCCCCAGTGGTTAACTACAATAATCACCCTTTTGATTATGCCATGTCATCATGTTTAACAGTGCGTGATCATCATTAGCATTATATTGCATTTCAACTCCTAAGTCAAAATCCAAATTTAAAAGAAAGTGGAAAATAAAAGTTATCCAACATAAAAACTAAAATGTTCAATAAATAACAAATATTCCAGGGACTATTCTAAAATTGTAACCAACAATTAATAAATTAATTAGGTGGCTCTAACATTATCAAAACCGCAAGGTTTAATACATTTTATTTACTATAAAATTTGTGTGAAATCCAATTGACTCCAAACCAATTTTTGACAGTGGTAGATAGAGCCTAGCATTTAATGGAACAAGTGCCATGTTTTACAAAATTCGGTTTGGGGCCTAACTATTTACAAAACAGAGAAATGAGAATGAATAAAAAGAAAAAGACAAAAGAAAACAAAAAGAGAAAAGGCCTCCCCCCTGGGCCATGGCCCAGCAGGCCACCAGGCCGGCCCACCAGCCGCGCCCATATTCCCCCCTTCCCCGAACCCTAGCCCACTACCCCCCCACACCCCAAAATCCCCTCCCCACTCTTCTCGCTCTCTCCCCCCTCCCTTCTGGATCGAGGGGGAACGGCCCCGCCGCCGCCGGAGCTCCTGCACCGTCGCCCGTGGCTCCCCGCCTCTCCATCCCTGCTGCGCCTCGACGCCACCTCGCCAGTGCCGCCCTTCCGCCGGGCCTCCTCGTCCGTCGCCGCCCTCGTCATCGACTCCGGCCACCCCGAGCCCCCTCGAGCCCGCTGCCACCCCCTACGGCTCTCGGTGAGCCCTCCTCCGCGTCCCTTGCGCCCGAGACTCGCGACGAGCTCGGGGTTGTTCGCGATCGTGCCGCGGCCGCCCCCCACACCCCCGCTCGCTACTGCTGTTGCCGCTGCCCTCCGCGGCCGCCGTTGCTCCGCCGCCCGCCTCCCGTTGTTGCTGCCGCCGCCCGCGCCCAGCCGCCCCTTCCCTCCGCGCGCCCCTGCCCACCGCTGGCAGCCGCACCGTCTCTTTGCGAGCGCGCGAGCGCGTTTGACCCTGGCCGGACGAACGTGTCCGGCGCCCGAAAGGGGCTGGCTGCGGACACGTCCGGCCCAGCCACTGACCACGGGGCCCCACCCCCACAGAACGTTTAATAAAAATAATAATAATAATAATGAATTAATAAAATAAATAATTAGTTAATTAATAATTAATTAATTAATTAAGTTAATTAACTCTGATTAGGTTAATCTAATTAATTAGTTAGTTTAATTAAACAGTAATTAATTAGCTAATCCCTATTTAACTAAACAGTCAATGACAGGTGGACCCCACCTGTCAGGTTGACCGCTGACGTCAGCATGATGTCATGTTGACGTCATCAATCACTGTTTCGGATAATGTTGAATTTAAATAAATAATTAAATTCAAGAAAATTAATAAAAACTTTAGAAAATCATATAAAATAAACCGTAGCTCAGATCAAAAAACTTTGTACATGAAAGTTGCTCAGAATTTCGAGACGAATCCGGGTTCGCAGTCCGTTCGTCCGTCACATGTCTCTAACTATCCGAACATGCAACCGTTCCCCTCCGGTCATTTGTCTAACAAATGTCCGGAACCGGAAAAACATTCCCGGATGGATTCCCCCTTCCTCGGTGACGTGTAACCATACGTTAGGACACACCTGGCGCTGCGTATTGTCATGCCATGCTCTTGTTTGCTTTGTATTTACTGTTTCTTCCCCCTCTTCTCTCTCGGTATACCCTGACACCGACGTCGTCCCAGAGACTGACGCAGCTCCGGAGCCCGACGCCACCGTTGACGACCTTGCCTTTGCCGCCGAGCAACTAGGCAAGCCCCCCCCCCCTTTGATCATCCCGATATCGCCCATTCTATTTTCTCATGCTTGCATTAGAATTGCTGCTGCTACTGCCTTACCTATTCTGATGCATAGCCTGTTTATTGTAACCTGCTGTTGATAATTACCTGCATATCCTAAACTGCTTAGTATAGGCTGGGTAGAGACCTATCAGTGACCCCACTTATCCCGACTGCCCCGCTGGATTATCCGAAGACCCGATCAACGGGAATGAAGACCAGGCCCCGGCACCGCACATCAACCCCCCTTAGTTGTAACGACACTGCAGCGTCACTATCGAGTGCCGAGGGTGATACCTCGTGTAGCACTTCTGATGTTAACTCTGTAGAGTTGCTATTCGGTCGTGGTCATCGAGGGTGATTCCTCCTTCACCGCTTCCGATAACGATGCCGTCGTACGACACCTCAAGTGTGAACCCAGCGAGGGTGATTCCTCCGAGTTCACCTTGACGGATACATCGAGTAGGAATCCAACAAGGGTGATACCTCGGATTCCCCTAATGTTATGGACACATGGATACTTGGACTTTACACTGTTACTTGGATAGGCGGGTCGACCCTGAGGGGTACCCGCGTGCGCCTGAGAGGCGAGTGTTGTGAAGACGGGTGCCTGTATGGTGCCCAAGTGATGAATACGAGGCGCGGCCGGGCATTCTTAACCCTTGCAGCAAGTCCTCGAGATGGGGCGACGGGGTCACATCTTTCGTGAGTCTCTGCTCGTTACCGCAAGCCCAAGGTACTAACGATTTGAATATTTGATCCGAGCAGGCCTCTGGCCTAATAGCACTAACCATCACGTGGGCATAGTATGGGCGTTCTGCATCGTATGCATCAGCCGAAAGCTCTGTCAGACGTCTAGTTCAGCATGGCGGCACTGACGGACCGGCGCCTTCCTGTAGTGTTGGTGCCTGGCTTCACCGTGTGCGCAACGACTCGGAGGGCGAGGGGCGATGGCCAAGAACCCCTTGCGCTTAGGATGTAGACCGGTGGGGACCTCTCTGCTGAGCTGTAGGTAGGGTTGCGGTGTGCCGTTTGGCCGAGGCCGGGCATGACCCTGAAAAGTGTGTCCGACCGGAGTTAAGCGAGCGTGGTGGGTAAGTTGGTGCACCCCTGCAGGGAAGAAAACTTCTATCGATAGCCGGTCCTACGGTAAAGGACACTCGGAGTTGTATCCCGATCGATACAGCTAGAACATGAGATGAGACCTGGATATGAGGCTCTGGGATTGCTTCTCGCAGGGAGTCGAGAAGGGATCTCAGGATGAGGTTGATGACTGTATGGCTCTGGGATTGCTTTCTCGCAGGGAGTCGAGAAAGGATCTCTGGGTGAGGTTGAGACTTAATGATACTGCTACATTATATGGTACTGTCTACACTCTTCTAATGCTGCAAGACCTCTGAAGATGCTAGTCTTCGATAGGACTAGGCCTCCTCTCTATTCTGGCATTTCTGCAGCCCAGTCCACATATACAGCCTCCCTTTGAAAATGTTGCATATGTAGTGTAGATCCTTGCTTGCTGAGTACTTCTGAGTACTCACGGTTGCTTTGTTTTCCTTTTCTCCCCATATCAGTTTGTCGTGACCAAGATGACGGAGCCCCTGAGACAGATGTCCCGTCGATCGACTACTACTACTTCCCCGAGGATGGATACTACTACGAGTTGACTGACGACCAGGAGTAGGATCGGAGGGTCCCAGGCAGGAGGCCTACGCCTTTCGATCGTAGTGTTTTATTTTGCCCCGCCTTTCTAAAGGCCTTTCTGTTTCTGTTTCATATCTGTACTCAGATATCTGATGCTTCCGCTGACGCTTGTACGCAAGCTTATGTATTCGAGCCCTCGAGGCCCCTGACTTGTAATATAAAGCTTGTATGACTTTATTTATATTTTAGAGTTGTGTTGTGATATCTTCCCGTGAGTCCTTAGGCTTGATCGTGTGCATTTGCGTGTATGATTAGTGCACGATTGAGCCAGGGGCGTCACACCGCGTCACACCGGGGACAGTGTCGAGGAAGACCACCACATATATTCATACCAAGCTCCCCACCGCCATAGAGCAGCCCCAACATCGACACTGCCTTTTCTTGGCGATGCCCATCGACTGCAGCGAGGTGAGAGGAAGCTAGGGTTTAGTGTCACTCGGAGAGCAACATTGCAGTGAGAGGGGGGGGGAGGGGGGGGGGTCAAAGTATCAATTATTCACGTCTCCAATAATCTTAGAGCATCTCCAGCAGACGATGAAAAACGCCGCGTGCCCAAAACTTGCAATGTAGGACACTTTGGGCAAAAACCGTTGCTCCAACAGGTGACATATTTGCAAATGGCGATGGATGTTTTTTGGACAACTCAAAGTGTTGCATATTTGTAGCACCCGTGCGCGGCTGTCGCAAAAACCAAAATTGCCCGCGCGAACTCACAACTGTCCCGCGGAAGTTTCCCGCCGCCCGACCGCCTCCCACCCTGAACACCACCTGCCTCTGATTCTCCATGGAAGGCCACTCCGACGACCGTCGACGCAGTTGCCATCACCGCTGCTCCAGTTGGACGTGTGCAACGATCCATGTCGTGGTTCCCGTGTGGCAGCTGCAACAAGCCGAAGCCCGTCCGCCGCCAATCTTTCGCCGCCGTGGCCGATGGGGATGCGTCCGGCCACACCATTGCCGTCAAGGCTACCCAAAGCTACACCCGTCCACCAACGCCGTTGGTAAGAGGCTGCCGAAGGATCTGTTGGCAGTTACTGCTGCCCGAAAGAAGAAGACTGCACATGCCGCCGGCGAACCCTTCCACGACGGAAGTAGCAACTCCTGGATAGCCAAAGGCCACTTCCACTGCCTTCCCGCCGCCGTACGTAGGGAGCCGCCGTCACCTGTTGCCACGGCCACTGGCGTCCCCAACATGTTCAACGAAATGATTGAAAGGTTAAAAATAATAATTGAAAACCACTTTTACATCATCTGTAAAACAAATAGTAACCGCGGTGCCCAAAAAATCTTCTTTCTCCTACCCTAAAAACGTTTTAGGCATCAAACTTTTTTGTTCTGCCGGGGGTTTTGGGCACCAACTTGTTCATCATCTGTTGGGATGCTCTTATAAATTAGTCTGTGTGTGCAACTAAAAAGCGAGCTCACGAATATAAAATTCGGCAAGATTCACACATCTTCCGACGGTTAAAAAAGAAAGTTTGTCAACTTAAAACAGTGTGTGGTACAGTGCAGTTGTGCATCTAAATCTAGCAACACACAAGAAACTATGCCAGGCTATGCATGCGCCAGGCCTAGCAAGGGGCATACGCCGGGTACCGGGGGAGGTTTTGCTGGCCGTCGGTGTCGAGCCTAAGCGCGCGGTCAGCGGAGGTGAATATTTTCCAGATTCCATCAAATCCGAACGATGCCGCCTAATTGCCAACACCGAAGAGATACTAAAGCGAGGGCCATGGACAACGATCGATTTGACGGGGGAGCATCGGGCATCTTTCGCCTCCCGTGTATTTATGCAGCAAGGACATATATATCGAAAATCCGCATCTGAGCCCGGGCTCAGATACTCCCGCTCAGAAAAAATTCAAAACAAATACTAAAAAAATTCAAAAAAATCCAATTTTTTTGTGTGTGATAGATAATTTGATGCGTGAGGTCCACTCCAAATTTCAACTCATTTGGACATTTGAACAGCTCTCGGCAAAAAAGACAAATCGGGTCAAAACAGTTCGTGAACAATAAACTTTTTTACAGACCCCGATTTTTTATTTTTTTTGCAGAGAGCTGCTCAAATGTCCAAACGAGTTGAAATTTGCAGCGAACCTCACGCATCAAATTATCTACCACACAAAAAAATTAGAATTTTTTGAATTTTCCTAGTATTTATTTTGAATTTTTTCGTCGGAGCGGATGCAGCTTAGCCCGGGAGCCAAATTGGCCTTCTCGAAAGATGCAGTATTGCCAGGAGAAACACACACGCCCTGGAGAAGGCGTCGCCCAGGGGAGGTCGGCCGTATCATCTGAACCGCTCTCTCCGGCAAGCACTCTGTTCCACACAGACACGGCGTCCCACCTGTTCCCAGTCTCCACAGCGAAATGGTCACGTCAGCTGACCACCGGCAAGTCGAGGTAGGCATGCTCAATTCTTGGGCCGGGAGAAAAACCAATCTGTTGTCGAATAGTCCCTCCGTTTTTTAAATATAAGTCTTTTCAGAGATTTCAATATAACTACATGCAAATGTATTTTAGAGGGTAGATTCACTTATTTTACTTCGTATGTAGTTCATATTAAAATCTCTAAAAGGGCTTATATTTAGAAACAGAGGAAGTAGTTAGGAGGGTAGCAGTACCTTCGGTCAACCAAAGATCAAACTTCGATTCAACGCTTTGTGTTTTCATAAACGCAAAGTATTCTTTCTATGTGAGGTAATATTTTTGTTGATAGCGAGGCGTTTATGATGACATCGTCAATATTACAAGCCGTTGACTCAGTCTCTTAGATGTTCATAGGGTAGAATGTGGGTACGTATCGCTTTATGCAGGAGGGAGCGACTTCGTCTCGCTTTAGAGCATGGTTAATAATATAGTCAGCCGTTGGCTATAGCATGTTGTCATGTCATCTGTAGTCAGTGTAATAGCCAACACATATAATAGTTAGCTATAAGAAAGTGCTACTTTATCAACATATGACCCACCTTCCACTCTCACAAAGCGTTTTGGAGCTCGTGCTACAGCCAGCTGTAAGTCTACAACCCGCTTCTCTTCTCTCTCCCCTTCTCTCTCTTCCAACTCAGCAACAATACATTATTTAAATCCTTGTAGCCCGCTTACGTCACCTTATTATACTTGCTCTTATGCTAGCCAAAAGCTTGTCTCGCTTCAGCGTCGCTACGAATGGACTAACGCAAGTAACTTCATGTAGGTTAGTTCAATTTCTTCACTGTCTTTTTATTTGTTTGTTATTTTTGTTCAGATATTCAAACAAACTATAAATACGTATATTCAAAAACTTCTTGTTTACTTTAAAGAAAAAACCATAAATTTGAAAATGTTAACACAATGTATACAATTTGAGAAATGATTCTAATCAACCGGCTGAAAACACGACGCGCGTCGGCCGCCTTCTCTATGCTACACGTGTCTATGTGGTCCCACGAATCTTATCTTCTCCCCTTTCCCGTCTTATCACATCTCTTTCTTCTTCACAGGTGCATACCTACAATGCGCATAGCTAGATGGAGCTCGTGTGCGTGCGTGCGCTACGGGGATGCGACCGTGGCTGGGGCGCACACGCAGAACGTGGAGGGCCCGACCAAAGCTCGAGCTTTTCCATGGCCATGGCCATGGTTTTCAGACTCGAACATGCAGATGCAATTTTTTGCAATAAAGTCTTTTGATGTGGCTTTTTGCAACATCGACCGTGTTGCAAACGGCGGCGGGGAACGACAGTTGTGTTTCTGCGACATGCATCGACAACGGCGGCGTTTCTCCACATCATTTTCATTGCAAAAATTTCGGCAACATTCTCTATGTTGCAAAAGTTCTTCCACAACATCACCGGTTGGAAAAAAAAGTGAAGAGGCGAAAAAATTATGCAACAAAGGTCTTGTTGCATAAGTTTTCTGCAACACAACCCTTGTTGCAAATGTTTCTGCAACAAGCCTTTTGTTGGAAAAGTATTGGATGTCACTCGACCGCTAGATTCGTCATCCGGCTGACGCGTAGCACGGCCCATACAATTTCTTAGCGTAACTTTTTAAAATGATGATAGTTTTCAAAAAAATGTTTGTGGTATTTAAAAAATTCATGTGTTTAAAAAAAATGTGTGTGGCATTTTCAAGAAATCTTTGTACAATAGATAAAAAATGTTCGTGTGGCTCAAAAAAAGTTTTTTTACCATTCGAAAATTTTACCTAACATTTAAAAAAATGTTCAGGTATTCCAAAAATATGTTCATGCATTTTTTATAAAAAGGTTTATGTAATGTAAAAAATGTTCGCTTAGTTTCATAAAAAATGTTTCAATGTGTACTTGAAAAATGTTGAACACATATTAAAAAAGTTTGAAACATGTATTTGAAAAATATTAAACATGTACTCCCTCCGTCCCAAAATTCTTGTCTTAGATTCGTCTAGATGCGGATGTATCTAATACTGAAACATGACTTGATACATTCGTATTTAGACAAATTTAAGACAAGAATTTTGGGACGGAGGGAGTATAAAATAGTATTCCAGATGTATAAAAAATATACAGTGTGTATGAAAAAGGTATATATTAAAACATATATTTGAAAATATGTTATCATGTCTTTGAAAAATATTAAGCATGTATCAAAAAATCCATGTATAAGAAAAATGTATAGCGTGCATGAAAAAATAGACGCGTATTGAAAAGATAAAAAGGAAAAGGGAAAAGAAAAAACAAAGAAAACCGGTAAAGAAACATAACTGACCCAGGAAATAATAAAAAGGAGAAGGTAAAGGAATAAATAAAAATTGAAGAAAACCACTAAGGAAACACGGAAAACCGGAAAACCACAAGAAAACCCGTTGAAAACCAACACAGAAAAACGCACAAAAAACAGCCCTTAAAATCCATTCCCGCAGGAACCCAGATTGAGCTGGCCAATACGACTCGCCTATTGCGAGACGGTGGAGATAGCTCCCGCGCCAACAGGAAGACTGAAGGCTCCAATGTTTTTGACCATGGGCACCGCATATAAACCATCCGACCTGCTCTACACAATCATAATCAAGGCAACAACTTGCAGTCCGCCATGATGGTGAAATCAACATGCGTGCTCTAACTTCACAAACCATGTAACTATGAGGCATCCTATTGCCATGTCGCATAGGAGCGCGGAAGCTATATGCCGCTCATACTGCTTCCTATTATGGCTCGCCTACAAGGTGGTGGTATTTGGGCCGGCAAATATTGTAGTTCTGTGCTTGTTTTTTGTGGGTTTTTTATCGGCCTTTTCATTGTTTTGCATTGATTTTTTTTGGGTTTTATTTTTTCTTCTGTTTTATTTTTTGTGTTTTCACCTTTTTCTCGGTTTTCTTACTTTTCCTTTTTTTATTTTATATTACATTTTTCCAAAACATAACTATTTTTTATACACATTGTACATTTTTCGTATACATCAGGAACAGTTTTTATACATGTTTAACATTTTTCAAATACATGACTAACATGTTTTCAAACATATGTTTTTATATCTATTTTTATTTATACAAATTGCAGATTTTTGTATATATTCAAAATCTTTACCTATATACATTTAACATTTTTTGAATACAAGGTTATTTTTTTCAAATACCTGTTTTAAATATATTTTTTCTATGCCATCTTAAGCATTTTATAATTACAAGTTCAACATGTTTTTTAATACATGTTAAACATTTTTTAAATACATGTTAATTTTTTTGTGTGATATGAAACAATTTTTAAACTATGTGAATATTTGTTTACATTGGATAAAAAATTGTTTTTTCAAAAATATCACAACCATTTTTTTAACGGTGTCAACATTTTTCTAAATGTAGGGTACACTTTTTTGAATTGTTCGAATGAAATTTTTTTTTTTGAACTACTCGAACATTTTTTACATTGTGGTATAACATATTTGAAATATGTCACACACTTTTTTCTGAAATACGTGAACATTTCAAAAAATTCACATACCTTTTTTTATTGATATAATCATTTTCTAAAAGTTGAGCGAACAATCTTTTCACACCGCATTCACATTCTATAATGTGTGATGGACATTTTTCAAAAAAAGGTAACTAACTTTTTTTCTTAATATATGTACTTAGTTTTTCTCAAAATACTAGAACTAAAAGAAGTCAAAAAACCGCATGTAACATCATAATGATGTCAGCACGACTATACCACATGGTAACTGGGCTAGCCCACTAGTGGCTCGTTGCAGGTGATGCGGTCTTTCAAAATCATTAATTAAGAAACACTCTTGGCAAAGGTCACTCCCACCTCCCGAGCTTGCGACAAATGGCACACTACATGTGCGTCACTTGTCACAACCTAGAGTTTTCCCTTTTTTGTAGATTCGTTTATTCAAAATGTTTCATCTCTTAAACCGTGCGTCCAAATGTTGAACCGTTTCCACCGTTGGATTTCTTGCGTCAAGATCTTCAAAACTAGATCCCATATTGATAGGTTTTCACAATCTTTTTTTCACCAAAAAAACGAAAGAAAAAACTGAAGCGGGAGCACCTTTTTTTCTTTTCCGAAAGAGGCTCGACTATGCCTCTCGCGGAAGCAAATCTGTGCCTTCACGAAAAGTAAACCTGTGCTTCTTCTGGAAGAAAAAAAATAAAAATATGTATTTTCTGTTTCCGAGAGGCACCGTCGTGCTTCTCGCGGAAGTAAACACGTGCCTCTCTCAAAAGGAAAAAAACGTGTTTTTTCGATTCCGAGAGGCACGACCGTGCCTCTCGCGTAAGCAAATCCATGTCTCTCGCGGAAGCAAATCCGTGCCTCTCGCGAAAGTAAAAGAAAAAGGAAACGCGTTTTTTCCCGTTTCCGAAAGGCACGGCCGTGTCTCTCGCGAAAGCAAATCCGTGCCTCTTGCGGAAGCAAAAAAATGTGTTTTTTGCGCAATTATTTTTTGAATTTTTTGGGTCCAAAAGCTAAGAAAATACTGGTGGAAAACCGAAAAGCCGAAAAACCGGAAAACCGCATCTAAAAAACCAAAAACGTGTGCGGAAAAAAAATCTGGAGGGAGCGCCCAGAGCGTCACGCGTGGCGGCGACTGAGAGCGTGCTACTTCTTGAGCTTGCGTTGATTTTTGCCTTGAAGAGGAAAGGGCGATACAACAAATTAAAGATAAGTATTTCCCTCAGTTAAGAACCAAGGTATCAATCCAATAGGAGGCACAAGCAAGTCCCCAATAGATGCAACTGCACAAACTAATAAACACTTGCACACAACGTGAAAAAGGGATTATGAATCCTTTCACGGTCACTAGCAAGAGTGAGATCTAATAGAGATAGATATAAAAGATAATTAAAAGGCAAAATAAAATAAATATAAATAAAGTGCAGCAAGGTATTTTTTGGTTTTGGGTTTTATAGATCTGAAAATATATGATGAGAAATAGACCCGGGAGCCATAGGTTTCACTAGAGGCTTCTCTCTTGAAGAAAGCATACGGTGGGTGAACAAATTACTGTTGAGCAATTGATAGAAAAGCGCATAGTTATGACGATATCTAAGGCAATGATCATGAATATAGGCACCATGTCCGTGACAAGTAGACCGACTCCTGCCTGCATCTACTACTATTACTCCACACATCGACCACTATCCAATATGCATCTAGTGTATTAAGTTAACAAGAACGGAGTAACGCCTTAAGCAAGATGACATGATGTAGCGGGATAGATCCAATAAATATGGTAAAAATCCCATCTTTTTATCCTTAATGGCAACAATACAAATACTTTCCTCGCTACCCCTACTGTCACTGGGTGAGGACACCGTAAGATTGAACCCATCACAAAGCACACATCGACCGACTCCTGCCTGCATCTAGAATATTAAGTTCATAAAGAACGGAGTAGCGCTTTAAGTAAGATGACATGATGTAGAGGAATTAACTCAAGCAATATGATGAAAACCCCATCTTTTTATCCTCGATGGCAACAATACAATACGTGCCTCGCTACCCCTACTTTCACTGGGTGAGGACACCGTAAGATTGAACCCAAAGCTAAGCACCTCTCCCATTGCAAGAAAAACCAATCTAGTTGGCCAAACCAAATCGATAGATCGGAGAGAAATACAAAGCTATCTTAATCATGCATAAAAGAGTTCAGAGAAGACTCAAATAATATTCATTGATAATTTGATCATAAATCCATAATTCATCGGATCTCAACAAACGCACCGCAAAAGAAGATTACATCAAATAGATCTCCAAGAACATCGAGGAGAACATTGTATTGAAGATCAAAGAGAGAGAACAAGCCATCTAGCTACTAGCTATGGACCCGTAGGTCTGTGGTAAACTACTCACACATCATCGGAAGGGCGGCAAGGTTGGTGTAGAGGCCCTCTGTGATCGAATCCCCCTCCGGCGGAGTGCCGGAAAAGGCCCCAAGATGGGATCTCACGAGAACAGAAGCTCGCGGCGGTGGAAAAGTATTTTTTGTATGCCCTCTGATGTAAGGGGAATATTTGGGTATTTAGAGAGTAGAGATTAGGGTTAGGAGGGCTACAAGGGGTCCACAAGCCCTGAGGGCGCCCCCCTGGGGCGCGACCAGGAGGCTTGTGGCCTCCTTGTGGCTCTTCTGGCCTCCTCCCGAAGCTTCGTAGGTGTCTTGTGGTCCAAGAAAAATCGTCAAAAAGTTTCATTCCGTTTGGTATTGATTTTCTATAAAAGTCAAAAACAAGGAAAAAACAACAACTGACACTGGGCACTAGGTTAATAGGTTAGTCTCAAAAAATGATATAAAATAGCATACTAATGCATATAAAATATCTAAGATAGATAATATAATAGCATAGAACAATCAAAAATTATAGATACGTTGGAGACGTATCAAGCATCCCCAAGCTTAATTCCTACTCATACTCGAGTAGGTAAATGATAAAAATAGAATTTTTGATGTGGAATGCTACCTAGCATATTTATCAATGTAATTTTTCTTATTGTGGCATGAATATTCAGATCCATAAGATTCAAAACAAAAGTTTAATATTGACATAAAAACAATAATACTTCAAGCATACTAATAAAGCAATCATGTCTTCTCAAAATATCATGGCTAAAGAAAGTTATCCCTACAAAATTATATAACCTTTTCATGCTCTATCTTCATCACACAAAGTATTTATCATGCACAACCCCGATGACAAGCCAAGCATTTGTTTCATACTTTTAATGTTCTCAAGCTTTTTCAACTTTCACGCAATACATGAGCGTGAGCCATGGATATAGCCCTATAGGTGGAATAGAGTATGGTGGAGGTTATGAGGAGAAGACAAAAAAGGAGAAGAAAGTCTCACATCAAATAGGCAAATTAATGGGCTATGGAGATGCCCATCAATTGATATCGATGAAAGTGAGTAGGGATTGCCATGCAACGGATGCACTAGAGCTATAAGTGTATGAAAGCTCAAAAGAAAAGTAAGTGGGTGTGCATCCAACTTGCTTGCTCACGAAGACCTAGGGCAATTTGAGGAAGCCCATCATTGGAATATACAAGCCAAGTTCTATAATGAAAAATTCCCACTAGTATATGAAAGTGATAAAATAGGAGACTCTCTATCATGAAGAACATGGTGCTATTTGAAGCACAAGTGTGGAAAAGGATAGTAACATTGTCCCTTCTTTCTTTTTCTCTCTTTTTTTTCTTTTGGGCTCTTTGGCCTCTTTTTTTTTATATGGGTTCTTTGGCCTCTTTTTATTTTAAGTCTGGAGTCTCATCCTGACTTGTGGGAGAATCATAGCCTCCATCATCCTTTCCTCACATGGGACAATGCTCTAATAATGATGATCATCACACTTTTATTTACTTACAACTCGATAGTAGAACAAAGATATGACTCTATATGAATGCCTCCAGTGGTGTACCGGGATGTGCAATGATCTAGCGTGACATGTATAAAAAACATGAACGGTGACCAAGCCACAAATACTATGTCAACTATATGATCACGCAAAGCAATATGACAATGATGATATGTGTCATAATAAACGAAACAGTGGAAGTTGCATGGCAATATATCTCGGAATGACTATGGAAATGCCATAATAGGTAGGTATGGTGGATGTTTTTAGGAAGGGTATATGGTTGGTTTAATGCACCTGCGAAAGTTGCGCGATACTAGAGAGGCTAGCAATGGTGGAAGGGTGAGAGTGCGTATAATCCATGGACTCAACATTAGTCATAAAGAACTCACATACTTATTGCAAACATTTATTAGCCATCAAATCAAAGTACTAATACGCATGCTCCTAGGGGGATAGATTGGTAGGAAAAGACCATCGCTCATCCCTGACCGCCACTCATAAGGAAGACAATCAAAAATAAATCATGCTCTAACTTCATCGCATAATGATAGACCATACGTGCATGCTTCGGGAATCACAAACTTTAACACAATTATTTCTACTAATCCACAATTACTCTCTAGCATGACTGTAATATCACCATCTTCATATCTCAAAACAAATGCAAGGAATCAAGCTTCTCATATATTCAATGTCTTTATGAAAGTTTTTATTATATCCCTCTTGGATGCCCATCATATTAGGACTAAATTCATAACCTAAGAAAATTGTCATACTATTTTTAAGACTCTCAAAATAATATAAGTGAAGCATGAGAGTTCATCAATTTCTACAAAATAAAACCATCGCCGTGCTATAAAAAGATATAAGTGAAGCACTAGAGCAACTACCTAGCTCAAAAGATATAAGTGAAGCACATAGAGTATTATAATAAATTCACGATTAATGTGTGTCCCTCTCAAAAGGTGTGTACAACAAGTATTATTGTGGCAAAGTAAAAAGCAAAGACTCATATAATACAAGATGCTCCAAGCAAAACACATATCATGCGGTGAATAAAAATATAGCCTCAAGTAAATTTATCGATGGATTGAAGACCAAAGAGGGGATGCCATCCGGGGCATCCCCAAGCTTAGATGCTTGGTTGTCCTTGAATATTACCTGGGGGTGCCTTGGGCGTCCCCAAGCTTAGGCTTTTGCCACTCCTTATTCCGTAGTCCATCAAATCTTTACCCAAAACTTGAAAACTTCACAACACAAAACTCAACAGAAAACTCATAAGCTCCGTTAGTATAATAAAACAAATCACCACTTTAGGTACTATTGTGAACTCATTCTAAATTTATATTGGTGTTATATCTACTGTATTCCAACTTCTCCATGGTTCATACCCCCCGATACTACCCATAAATTCATCAAAATAAGCAAACAACACAATGAAAACAGAATCTGTCAAAAACAGAATAGTCTGTAGTGATCTGGAAATTTCGTTTACGTCTGTAACTCCAAAAATTCTGAAAAATTAGGAAAATCTGGGAAATTTGTATATAAATATTGTGTAAAAAAATTAAGAATTTTATCATGCTCCAGTGAATTTTAACAATTCTACTACTCGGCACAAAAGTTTCTGTTTTTCAGCAAAATCAAATCAGCTATCACCATAGACCATCCCAAAGGTCTTACTTGGCTCAAACACTAATTAAAACACTAAAACACAATTACTACAGAAGTAATATTGTGTATTTTAATAAAAACAGAAAATAAAAATATTGGTTGTCTCCCAACAAGCGTTTTTCTTTAAAGCCTTTTAGCTAGGCATTGATAATTTTAATGATGCTCACATGAAAGATAGTAATTGAAACGAAGAGAGCATCATGTAGCATGTGAAAAACAAGTTTAAGTCTAACATACTTACTATGCATAGGCATTATATAAGCAAACAAATTATCAAGACAAGCAAAAACTAGCATATGCAAGGAAGAAGAAAGAAACAATAGCAATCTCAACATAATGAGAGGTAATTTAGTAACATGAAAATTTGTACAATCATATTTCCCTCTCTCATAATAATTACATGTAGGATAATAATAAAATTCAATAATATAGCTATCATATAAAATTTTATCTTCATGATCCACATGCATGCAAAGTTGACACTCTTCCAAAATAGTGGGATTAACATTAAATAAAGTCATTACTTCTCCAAGCCCACTTTTATCAAAAAATTCATAAGATTGATCAATCTCCAAAGTAGTGGGATCATTATTTCCTAAAGTTGACACTCTTCCAAACCCACTTTCAATATTATTGCAAACATTATTATCAATAGCATATTCATCATGAGGCTTAAACAAATTTTAAAGATCATAAGATGCATCACCCCAATCATGATCATTACAATAAGTAGAGGACATAGCAAAATTAGCATCCCCAAGCTTGGGGTTTTGCATATCATTAACACAATTGACATTAATAGAATTTATAATAATATCATGGCAATCATGCTTTTCATTCAAGGAGCTATCATGAATAACTTCATAAATTTCTTCTTTTAGCACTTCATCACAATTTTCAGATTCACGAATTTCAAGCAAAACATCATAAAGATAATCTAGTGCACTCAACTCACTAGCAATTGGTTCATCATAGTTGGATCTTTTAAAAAGATTAGCAAGTGGATGAGGACCCATAAACTTTTTGCTTTCTGATTTGGAATAAATACACAATTATGGCAAGCAAACAAACCAAGTAAGACATAAAGGCAAACAAAAAGTCAAACAATTTTATTTTTTTATTTTTCTGAAAACGTTTTAGAAGTGGGGGAGATGAAAACGAGAGGCAAATGGCGAATAATGTAAGTGCAAGAGATGAGAGTTTATGATAGGTACTTGGTAGGCTTGATGTAGAACCTCTCCGGTAACGACGCCAGAAATTCACTGGTGCAGAGACGTGCTATACAAACGGTTTTTACCCCCTTTCTGCGACGGAGTTTTAAACCGTCGCCTAGTGAGTGTGTGCGATAGGGGGGGGGTCCTTCCCACATGACCCAGAAACCGTCGGGGATAGGCCCTCTGGCCACACAGGCGAGGGCAAAATGAGCTCGTGTGCGATCGGGTGAGGCATTGAAGCCCAATCGTTTCCATTCATATGTACATCCCACACAGTGAATCTCAGAAAAACGTTTCCATTCGTATGTATATCACACATAGTTTTTTGTGTGGAAACATTTTTGCAAGGTGTCCTAACGCAAATAGTTCTCTGCCGGAAGTCGTGTGTGATTGTTTGTTGATCCAACACGCCTACTTTCTAGAAACCATGTGGGTAGTTTGAGTTCATCGCCCACGGCGTTGTCTGAGTAACTGTCTGCAATAGAAAACCCGAATAAGCAGGGTAATTAGCCTATTATTGATAATCCATGTAGTAATCAAATTGACATTTCTTATAAAACACACCAGATATTTCATATCCGTATAACGGCAACCAGGATTTTATAATCGAATTACATCAGATAGCTTCAGCACTCAGTTACACCAAAGAGGGATATAGCTAGTTACGCCATTACACAACAGCACCAAGTTTCACATGCAACATCGAAAACCTTTGGAAAAGTAGCATCATACACGGTAAATAGACAGATGAATCTCATCTGGAAAACTGCAGAAGCGGAAGGTGAATATTGAGCCTTCAGTGATGTTGAATGTCCTTGCAACTTTAGGCCAGTGGCTATGGATAATTGCCCGCCCAACCTTCGTCCTCTTCAGGAAGACTTCAACATTGTACCGTGGGTGTTGAATGAATACCTTCCTCACCTCTTGACCATGCAGACGGTTTGAGAGGTAATTATCGATGAACTGCTTTGAAAAATACTAAAAACAAAGATATGCATAAATCACTGTTATAAATTTTGAAATGGTGCAAGGGTAAAAACAAGGTAAAAGAGTTAGTATCATCCTATATTTGACTGATGTCTTCTTCATTGTGCAAACAAAGATCTTGTTGTTATTCGTCGCAAGTTTCTTCATCCTAACAATCTTTCTGAGTTTCTTGACTTCTGATATTCATGAACATCTCATTTCCCCATTCAACCTATTACGAGTCGCGCAAAGGGCGCCTTCTCGCTCGTTCGCATGTACAACAAAAATAATATCGCTAGGGCTACGTAGACGCACCCATATTGGCAGAAAAGATGTAGAGAGAAAAAAAGGGAGCTCGTCTCGTCTCCACCTCTCGCCCCACACGCCGCCTCCTCATCTCCTCTCCCCCCACACGCCGCCTCCTCATCTCCCCTCCCCCCTCTGGTCGCCTCGGCTCCTACCCGGCCGGCTCGTCACAGCAGCGGCCCGCAGAAAGCTGCGGTGGTCGGCAGTGGAGAAGCGGCATCGGACAACGGCGGCGGACCAGATCGGCGAGTCACAGGAGAGGACACGATTGCCGTCACGGGCAGAGCAGAGCAAACCCGACGTGGCGGCCGGGCGCCATCTGGAGAACCGGTGGCCGGTGGTGTGCGATCTGGGCGATTTTGAGGCGAGGCGACATCGTTGACTAGGACGCCGTCGAAAATCTCATCAGGCCGCTGGGAGAGGAGCTCGTCGAGGATCCCCTCAACTCGACGGATCCGCGATGGAGGTGCTCGAGGAGGAGCTTCTTCTCCGGACTCCATGGAGATCGTAAAGGTGCTCCCCCACTCCCCCTCCCTCTGTCTGGGTATTCGTACTGACGGCCTCCGGCTCGAGAAAGTATCCGCTGCACCTCCGTCCTCTCCTGATTGCCATGATTTTAGCCCACGATTTTCATTTGATTGATGTTCTGAAGATGCTTAATCAATTCCAGGTCTCCAATGATGTGCAGAACTCTTGCAGGCACCCTTGTCATTGCAAAAATTAAGACAAGCTATGAAGGGGCCTACATCGTAATGAAGGGGCATGGTGCAAAAGGAAGCGTACCTTTTCTTGATCTCTTAAATATGTATGCTGATCTCTTTCAGCCATTTCTCCTCTACCTCTTATTTCCACTGTTGCGATTGTTTAAATCTATTAACAAAATTTGAGGCTCAACTTGCTTCTTTACAGAACCATGGGAGCGGAAGAGTGGATACGGGAAAGTGGCAAACACAAGTGCTATGAATCTGTTCTTGCACTAATATCATATCATCCTAAATGTGAAATCTAGCTAAATGAACTAAATTTCTCATATCGAAAGAGTCAAGAAGGGAAGTTACCCAATATTATGTTAGGCACTTTGTCATGGTTCGTCCTCGTAAGCTTTTATACATGGCCATTGGTACGCATTTCATCTTTTTGTTATGGAGGGAATTCTCTCCCCGATCTTTTCCATTTGATGTAATTCATATGGTTATATACACTGGTTTGGTGGTTGAAATTAGGAGTCCTAAATATACTTAACTCTATTGCTCGTTACGTATTATCATGCAGAACATCTTGCCATAATGCAACTATGTATACAATCATATGATAGTTCGTCCTGATGTTTACACTCACATGATGGTTCCTTTAGTATTGTAATTGAAGTTACTCATCAGTGTCTTGGTTATACTGAAGTTTGCCATCTTTCTGAAATATATGTAGTTGACTGTTGCAAGGACGCGAACCATATTACAGTTGCAAGAAAAAATTCACTTAGGATATTATCATCGGGTTTGAAGGAAAGATGTTGCATGGCCCTCTTGTTTCAGTTATGTCCTGGTAGTGATTCAGAGGGCACTGACATCAAAGGTAATGAATCTCCATTTTGGTTTTTGGTATTTATCTCAAGTACATAATAAATTGTTGGGTTCCTCCAATTTTCTTTGTTGTTATGTTTCTGAATACACTCTCCGTTCCCCAGTTCTGTAAGGATATGCAATTTTGGCTGATGGCCTCGTGGCTGATTGCAGCTTGACAGAACGCAGTTTCATCTATAAATATGATCTGAGAGTTAGCTTGTTTGCTCGTTGACTCATGATATGTTCTTTTCCTTTTAAATTGATTTTTGATCAGTAGTAGATAAACCATGTCCAAGATTGGGAGATTAACTAAAGAGCTAGGCTTAGGTTTCACCACACAGTCTATCAGTAGAAACAATATTGTTTGGTTTATACAATGGTTACCTGAGAAGTTCATCTTCCTCTTTGCAAATATTACATGATAAGTAATGGGACCGCTATCTTTAAATCTTTCATGGCAATCAAGCTAAGTGCATACAAGAGCGCACACCTCTGCCTTAGGAGTAAGAGGCGTGTGACATGTGTTTTAGTTTCTAATAGAGACACAAAATATGTCTATTTCGCTCTTTAGATAATTGTTTTTGATTGTGTGTGCACGTTGCACACTTATGTCTTGACTATGAATGGAAATGCACAAAGCAAATGCATTATGACCCGATGTTTTAATTTATAGGATCGAGGCTTCTTCTTGTGTCCGCACGAAAGTGAAGTTGTACCGATTGCCAATGGAAGGAGCGGGGCACATGTACATTAAGCTTGGATGTAATCTGCTTTAAACTATTTTTAAGGGAATGCATTACAGCATGCAGCAAGTTCAGACCAAGAAAACTGGTATTGCGTTTGGCCTGTTGCATTTATTCCTTGGGCTGGTGGATGGATAGGAAGTGGGATTATATCAATGCACCTAAAAGTTGGGCCTACCAATCATTAAATACATGCATAGCTGCCTGGTTTAGCTCTGCTCCAATTTTTGGCTTGCCCTGATTGTTTTTATTATCTGTCTCATAACTTAATTGATTTCTTGGTTCTCACCTAGGCATTCTGATTCTCTCATCAAATCTTTCCCTTTTGATGTGTGACATCTGTAACTAGCTACTACAGATGTATTACTACATGTTATCACTATGTTGAAATTTTCTTAAATTCTAATGTTTTGTCCATGAGTTGGGTCACTTCTGCCGGGCCTTCTTGTTGGTAATATACTGGTGCTTTTTGTGCAGGATTATTTGGTGTAGCAAGAATGATAGAGTTCTAGGCCGGAGCAAACAAATGGACAGGGAAATAGCTGCCTTATGAACCAAAACTGAATACTGAAATAAGGATTTTTGAGAGTTCAGATGAGATAGTAACAGATCTGGCTGAGTATATTTCACAAGTTTCGGAAATCTCTGTTAAAGAAAGTGGATACTTCGCTATTGTCATGTCTGGAGCGCCACTTGTCAGTTTTTTGGGGTTAATGATTTTTTCTATTCTTTGCTAGCTATTTGCCATATTTGTTTTTGCACACGAATTTTCAATACAGTGTGCATTATTGCATCTGAAGTATCCTGTTTTTAATTTTTGAAAAGGAAACTTAGTGATGTGATGTATATATCTCGCTCTGATGAACGTGATGTAGCAAAGAACCATGCAGATAGTAAATATAAGTTACTTGATAAGAAAGGTTAGTTTGAAATATGTGGTCATTGGGAGTTAAGAAAATGTGGCAGATTTTTTCTTCAGATTATGTGCTTTGCATGGTCATCTATCTATTGCGATGTCTGCATTCTAAAATCATATTTAGATGATGTGATTAGTTCAGATATTTGGTGCTGGTGATTGGTCGCATTCCGTATCTATTGGTGGCTGATCATCAGATTTTCTAAGTCTTCCCGTTGCTTACCCAAAAAAATCATACGAAGAGTAGTCGGATTTGTGGCAGTTCTTGTGCAACATTCCTGTAAATATGCTCGCAGAGTTCCTTCCATGGCTCCCAGCTTCTATTTCATCTGACAAGCATCAAGATATATATTTTTGACCATGGAGCATCGATCAAGATATTCGTAACTGCTTCCTGAAGAGAAACTTCTTAAGCAGGTCTCACAATTGTGCCTCTTTACAGTTTATGGCAGTAACTTGCTTGGTGTCTTGTTAACTTTGAGTTTTAAAATTTGTGAAGGTTGTATTTTCTTGGATCGAAGAAATAGGCGCAAAGTTGTGTTCTCCGACAAGGTGTCTCGGGGCTTTGCCAGCTGCCAGTGCTATGAATATCATCTGCTGCATCATTGCTAGCTTTCCTATGTTTGGGTTGTTTATTCCATCAACTGGTTCTGAATAATTGTTTTATGTAACACTTGCTTGGATATGGTTCATACTTTCTAACTTCTGAGAAAAGCTAATATGTTTTTGCATTCTGGCAACTTCTCTTTCATAAAGAAGGGCCAATTTATTCATGTTTGATATGCATTCATACATAGAAGGCATTGGACCCAAGAGCCTTACTACCATTGATAAATGATACCATGTAGTGATATGTTCACACAAGCTGACCAAACACAAGCTAGCAAAAAATAGCAGAGAAGGGGCGCACACAACCTGGCACCGCCCATAGCACCCATCAGGTTAACAAGTTTTTGCTTGCAACACATTTTTGTGCTTTGTTAGGCACTTTATCTTGCACTGTTCTATATTAGAGAGTTCAGATTATTTTTCCAGGCAGTGTACAGATGTGGATTATACTTTACTTACTACTTATCATCATCTATATGACCATAATATACTTTTGTACAGGATCGGATGTATGGGAGGTGCGACACGATTTTGCAAGTACAGACAGAAAAATGCAGTATGTTTGATTATTTTATTATTGTACCTTTCCTTTTTCTGTTCAGGTGGATCTAAATATATTCCATATAGAGGAATTATTTAGGGACTAAAGGTAATATGTCTGATAAAGCATAACTGCACTTGTTCTGCTATCTTCTGCAGTATATTTTGTTACGAAGATTGAAAACATAATATTGGTAGACATATTTCCATTTGTTTGCCATGAACCTTGCAGTTGGCTTGCTTCTGCACTAGGGAAATGCTTGCATTAGATCATCAAAGTTAATTACTATTATATCAGTATCTACATGTTAAAGCATCTATAGTGATTGAACAACTCTCATTAATAGATGTAGCCATAGAACAGAAGGCATTTTTTTACTCTCAATTGTAATGATGGCGTCTATAGTGGCTGGGCTCGACGAGATCCTCCCCAACCTGACCCCTCATTCTTCCTTTTCTAGATGACGCAGGTGCTCCTCGCCTCTTGCCCCCCCGCCCCCCGAAAGGTCACAAGCTGCCATCTTTAATATGTTTTGTCGGTAGGTTGAGATCTGTGCCGCCTATGAATATTATCATTTTTATTTATTTATAATATGGACACCTCTGTATGATCTAAGTCTTAACTATGTACTGTTGATTTATGGCATGGTGATTGATTTCGATTGCATGGGAATTCTGGGGAGAGCAGTGGAAAAGCTATGGGGAACTTGTGTGTTACTGGCGCCAGCAGTAAGGATTTCTTTTAAGCTTCTCTTTGCTTCTCCTTAATAATTGGACCTGCCTGCTATGCATAATGAATTTTGATATTTTGATGCTATTATACTGATGCAAGCATTGTTGTTTCTAGTGGCTGTAAGGATTTCCTTTGGGCATATTTTCTTCTAGCTTAATTAGTCTAGATCGTTGATTTTATAAACAAGATTCAGACTGTTCCTTGTATTAGCAAAAATCAGATAAGAATTGAATTATTGTATTTAAAAGACAACCTGAATGTCTTATGATGCAAAAGAAGATGCTCTACATTTCCTTTCACCTCCTGTTTGGCCAAAGCAACTACCTATTGTGGTCTTTTGATGATCTACTGGCTGTGTAAGAGTTGCTGTTGCTGCAGGCTGATCAAAGCGGGAATAGAGCCAGAAGGCCGTCGAGGCACCACCTTCTCCTGTGGAGCGGACAACCTTGGAGTCGCCGCAGACAACCTTCAAGTGTAGCATCGAAGTTGATACAAGACAAGGAGGAAGGCCCAAATCAGCCGGCAGATGTGCCGGCTGCTGCGACTGGCAGTGCTCTGGGCGCGCAAGGGTAGCGCGGTACTCCTGGTCAAGACACTGCAGCACAACCGTGGGCCGTGCCGGCCTCGGCCGCAGGTGCAACGATTGGCTGCACTATGGCGGACAGGGATTCTCAATCGACAAGACGCCGGTGAGCGTTGGCTTGGTGGGGCTGGCGGAGAGTGATGGGGATGCCGGAGTGGACGTGACGACGGACATTGGTTGTTTATTTACTGAATTTGGTTCACTTTTGGATAAGCCATGCATCAGCTATACATGTATGTGTGCTATAAATCAGCACTAAAACCATTGGAAAGGGCGGGAGCTTACCTGGCACCGCACAGCTGCCGTTTCAGGCGGCGCGCCCCAACCGCTAGTATGCAAAATGGGTCGAACAGTGGGTCTAAGTCTCTGACAGCAGGACCTACGTGTGCAAGACCAAATTGTAAGAAACCTAAATATTAGAATGATTCTTGCAACTACACAATAATGTGCTATTAGCGAAAGGACCATGCATGAGCAAACCTCGATGGTAAACCGCAGTGTCTCCCATTGTTTTCCTCCAACACATATAAGGAAGATCTTGATCAGGTTAAATGAGAGTTGCCATACTATCAGTAGAATATGTATTGAGTACATATAAATTTGATTTATTTCTCACATGCATAACAATAAAAAATTGTACCCACAACAAATGAAAATCAAATTGAAGAATTGAACCAAACAGTTAAATGGATGCTACTTCTTGAGCTTGCGTTGGTTTTTCCCTTGAAGAGGAAAGGGTGATGCATCATAGTAGAGGTAACTATTTCCCTCAGTTAAGAACCAATGTATCAATCCAGTAGGAGAAGAACGCACAAATCACCAACACCTGCATAAACAATCAAACACTTGCACCCAACGCGATAAAGGGGTTGTCAATCCCTTCATGGTCACTTGCAAAGGTGAGATCTGATAAAAATAGATAAACAAAAGATAAAATATTTTTGGGTTTTTTTGATATATAGATCTAAAAAAAATTGCAAAATAGTAGATCGGAAAGTAATATGACGAAAAATAGACCCGAGGGCCATAGGTTCACTAGAGGCTTCTCTCATGAAGGCAAATAATACGGTGGGTGAACAAATTACTGTTGAGCAATTGATAGAAAAGCGCAAAGTTATGACAATATCCAAGACAATGATTATGCATATAGGCATCACGTCCATGTCAAGTAGACCGACTCCTGCCTGCATCTACTACTATTACTCCACACATCGACTGACTCCTGCCTGCATCTAGAGTATTAAGTTCATAAAGAATGGAGTAACACTTTAAGTAAGATGACATGATGTAGAGGAATTAACTCAAGAAATATGATGAAAACCCCATCTTTTTATCCTCGATGGCAACAATACAATACGTGCCTCGCTACCCCTACTTTCACTGGGTGAGGACACCGCAAGATTGAACCCAAAGCTAAGCACCTCTCCCATTGCAAGAAAAACCAATCTAGTTGGCCAAACCAAACCGATAATTCGAAGAGAAATACAAAGATAGTAAATCATGCATAAAAGAATTCAGAGAAGATTCAAATAATATTCATAGATAAGTTGATCATAAATCCACAATTCATCGGATCTCGACAAACACACCGCAAAAGAAGATTACATCGGATAGATCTCCAAGAACATCAAGGAGAACGTTGTATTGAGAATCAAAGAGAGAGAAGAAGCCATCTAGCTACTAGCTATGGACCCGTACATATGAGGTAAACTACTCATGCTTCATCGGAAGGGCAATGGTGTTGATGTAGAAGCCCTCCGTGATCGAACCCCCCTCCGGCAGGGTGCCGAAAAAGGTCCCAAGATGGGATCTCACGGGTACAGAAGGTTGCAGTGGTGGAAAAGTGTTTTCGTGGATGCCTCTGGTGGTTCTGGAATATATGTGATTATATAGGAGGAAGAGCTAGGTCAGGGGAGTCCTGAGGGGCCCACAAGGCAGGGGGCGCCCCCCTAGGGCGCACCCTCCACCCTTGTCGCCGCCTCGCGGCTCTTCTGACTTGGACTCCAAGTCCCCTGGGTGTCTTCTCGTCCAAGAAAAATCATCGTGAAGTTTTATTCCGTTTGGACTCCGTTTGGTATTCCTTTTCTGCGAGGCTCAAAAACAAGGAAAAAACAGAAACTGGCACTAGGCTCTAGGTTAATAGGTTAGTCCCAAAAATAATATAAAATAGCATATAAAACATCCAAAATAGATAATATAATAGCATGGAACAATCAAAAATTATAGATACATTGGAGATGTATCAAGCATCCCCAAGCTTAATTCCTGCTCATCCTCGAGTAGGTAAATGATAAAAACAGAATTTTTGATGTAGAATGCTACCTAACATACTTATCCATGTAATTTTTCTTTATTATGGTATGAATGTTCAGATCCATAAGATTCAAAACAAAAGTTTAATATTGACATAAAAACAATAATACTTCAAGCATACTAATAAAGCAATCATGTCTTCTCAAAATAACATGGCCAAAGAAAGTTATCCCTACAAAATCATATAGTCTGGCTATGCTCCATCTTCATCACACAAAGTACTCAAATCATGCACAACCGCGATGACAAGCCAAGCAATTGTTTCATACTTTTGATTTTCTCAAACCATTTCAACTTTCACGCAATACATAAGAGTGAGCCATGGACATAGCACTATAGGTGGAATAGAATATGGTGGTTGTGGAGAAGACAAAAAAGGAGAAGATAGTCTCACATCAACTAGGCGTATCAACGGGCTATGGAGATTCCCATCAATAGATATCAATGTGAGTGAGTAGGGATTGCCATGCAACAGATGCACTAGAGCTATAAGTTTATGAAAGCTCAAAAAGGAAACTAAGTGGGTGTGCATCCAACTTGCTTGCTCATGAAGACCTAGGGTAATTTGAGAAAGCCCATCGTTGGAGTATACAAGCCAAGTTCTATAATGAAAAATTCCCATTAGTATATGAAAGTGACGACATAGGAGACTCTCTATCATGAAGATCATGCTGCTACTTTGAAGCACAAGTGTGGAAAAAGGATAGTAACATTGCCCCTTCTCTCTTTTCCCTCATTTTTTTGATTGGCTTCTTTGGCCTCTTTTATTTTTTTCTCACATGGGACAATGCTCTAATAATGAAGATCATCACACTTTTATTTACTTACAATTCAAGAATTACAACTCGATACTTAGAACAAAATATGACTTTATATGAATGCCTCCGGCGGTGTACCGGGATGTGCAATGACTCAAGAGTGACATGTATAAAAATTATGAACGGTGGCTTTGCCACAAATACTATGTCATCTACATGATCATGCAAAGCAATATGACAATGATGAAACGTGTCATAATAAAACGGAACGGTGGAAAGTTGCATGGCAATATATCTCGGAATGGGTATGGAAATGCCATAATAGGTAGGTATGGTGGCTGTTTTTAGGAAGGTAAAAGGTAGGTGTATGGCACCGGCGAAAGTTGCGCGGTACTAGAGAGGCTAGCAAAGGTGGAAGGGTGAGAGTGCGTATAATCCATGGACTCAACATTAGTCATAAAGAACTCACATACTTATTGCAAAAATCTATTAGTCATCAAAATGAAGTACTACGCGCATGCTCCTAGGGGGATAGATTGGTAGGAAAAGACCATCGCTCGTCCCCGACTGCCACTCATAAGGAAGACAATCAATAAATACCTCTTACTCCAACTTCGTTACATAACGGTTCACCATACGTGCATGCTACGGGAATCACAAACTTAAACACAAGTATTTCTACAATACACAATTACTCACTAGTATAACTCTAATATCACCATCTTTATATCTCAAAACAATCATAAGGAATCAAACTTCACATAGTATTCAATGCACTTTATATGAAAGTTTTTATTATATCCCTCTTGGATGCCTATCATATTAGGACTAAATTTATAACCAAAGCAAATTACCACGCTGTTTAGGAAGACTCTCAAAATAATATAAGTGAAGCATGAGAGTTCAACAATTTCTATAAAATAAAATCACCGCCGTGCTCTAAAAAGATATAAGTGAAGCACTAGAGTAAAATTGCCTAGCTCAAAAGATATAAGTGAAGCACATAGAGTATTCTAATAAATCATGATTCATGCGTGTCCCTCTCAAAAGGTGTGTACAGCAAGGATGATTGTGGCAAACTAAAAGCAAAGACTCATATCATACAAGACGCTACAAGCAAAACACATATGATGTGGTGAATAAAAATATAGCCTCAAGTAAATTTACCGATAGACGAAGACGAATGAGGGGATGCCTTCCGGGGCATCCCCAAGCTTAGGCTCTTGGTTGTCCTTGAATATTACCTTGGGGTGCCTTGGGCATCCCCAAGCTTAGGCTCTTGCCACTCCTTATTCCATGGTCCATCAAATCTTTACCCAAAACTTGAAAACTTCACAACACAAAACTCAACAGAAAACTCGTAAGATCCGTTAGTACAAGAAAATAAAATCAACACTTTTTGTACCGTTGTGAACTCATTATTTATTTATATTGGTGTAATATATACTGTATTACTACTTCTCCATGGTTCATACCCCCCGATACTACCCATAGATTCATCAAAATAAGCAAACAACACAAAGAAAACAGAATCTGTCAAAAACAGAATAGTTCGCGAAGATCTGAATTTTTATAATACTTATGTAACTTAAAAAATTATGAAAAATTAGGAAAATATATTAAATTCGTATGTAAATCCTGTGTAAAAAAATCAGAGTTTTTAAATGCTCCAGTGAATTATTAAAATTCTGTGACTGGACGCAAAAGTTTCTGTTTTTCAGCAAGATCAAATCAACTATCACCGTAAGCCATCCCAAAGGTCTTACTTGGCACAAACACTAATTAAAACACCAAAACACATCTAACCAGAGGCTATATGAAAAATTTATTCAAAACCATAAAATAAAAATATTGGGTTGTCTCCCAATATGCGCTTTTCTTTAAAGCCTTTTAGCTAGGCGTTGGTAATTTTGATGATGCTCACATGAAAGATAGCAACTGAAACACGAAGAGAGCATCATGTAGCATGTGGCAAACAAATCTAAGTCTAACATGCTTCCTATGCATAGGAATTTTATAGGAAAACAAATTATCAAGGCAAGCAATATCTAGCATATGCAAGGAAGAAGAAAGAAACAATAGCAATCTCAACATAACGAGAGGTAATTTAGTAACATGAAAGTTTCTACCACAATATTTTCCTCTCTCATAATAATTACATGTGGGATCATATTCAAATTCAACAATATAACTATCACATAAAATATTCTCTTCATGATCCACATGCATGCAAAGTTGACACTCTTCCAAAATAGTGGGATTATTATCAAATAAAGTCATGACTTCTCCAAACCCATTTTTATCAAAAATTTCATGAGATTGATCATTCTCCAAAGTAGTGGGATCATTATTACTTAGATTTGACACTATTCCAAACCCACTTTTAATATTATTGCAAACACTATTATCATGAGGCTTAAATAAATTTTCAAGATCATAAGAAGAATCACCCCAATCATGATCGTTGCAATTAGTAGTGGACATAGCAAAACTAGCATCCCCAAGCTTAGGGTTTTGCATATTATTAGCACAATTGATGTCAATAGAATTTATAGTAAAACCATTGCAATCATGCTTTTTATTCAAGGAGCTATCATGAATCACTTCATAAATTTCTTCATCACAATTTTCAGATTCACGAATTTCAAGCAAACCTTCATAAAGATAATCTAGTGTACAAAACTCACTAGCAATTGGTTCATCATAATTGGATCTCTTAAAAAGATTAGCAAGTAGATGAGTATCCATAAACTTTTAGCAAGCGAAGATGCAAGCAAAAAGAAGGCAAACAAAAAGGCAAATATTTTTGTGATTTTCTGAAAATGTTTTAGAAGTGGGGGAGAGAAAAACGAGAGGCAAATGGCAAATAATGTAATGCAAGAGATGAGAGTTTATGATGGGTACTTGGTATGTCTTGACTTGGCGTATATCTGCCCGGCAACGGCGCCAGAAATTCTTCCTGCTACTTCTTGAGCTTGCGTTGGTTTTTCCCTTGAAGAGGAAAGGGCGATGCAGCACAGTAGAGGTAAGTATTTCCCTCAGTTAAGAACCAAGGTATCAATCCAGTAGGAGAAGAACGCACAAATCACCAACACCTGCACAAACAATCAAACACTTGCACCCAACACGATAAAGGGGTTGTCAATCCCTTCACGGTCACTTGCAAAGGTGAGATCTGATAGAGATAGATAAACAAAAGATAAACTATTTTTGGTTTTTTTTTGGAATATAGATCTGAAAATAAAAGATTGCAAAATAGTAGATCGGAAATTAATATGACGGAAAATAGACCCGGGGGCCATAGTTTTCACTAGAGGCTTCTCTCATGAAGGCAAATAATACGGTGGGTGAACAAATTACTGTCGAGCAATTGATAGAAAAGCGCAAAGTTATGACGATATCCAAGGCAATGATTATGCATATAGGCATCACGTCTGTGTCAAGTAGACCGACTCCTGCCTGCATCTACTACTATTACTCCACACATCGACCGACTCCTGCCTGCATCTAGAGTATTAAGTTCATAAAGAACGGAGTAGCGCTTTAAGTAAGATGACATGATGTAGAGGAATTACCTCAAGCAATATGATGAAAACCCCATCTTTTTATCCTCGATGGCAACAATACAATACGTGCCTCGCTAACCCTACTGTCACTGGGTGAGGACACTGCAAGATTGAACCCAAAGCTAAGCACCTCTCCCATTGCAAGAAAAACCAATCTAGTTGGCCAAACCAAACCGATAATTCGAAGAGAAATACAAAGATAGTAAATCATGCATAAAAGAATTCAGAGAAGATTCAAATAATATTCATAGATAAGCTGATCATAAATCCACAATTCATCGGATCTCGACAAACACACCGCAAAAGAAGATTACATCGGATAGATGTCCAAGAACATCAAGGAGAACGTTGTATTGAGAATCAAAGAGAGAGAAGAAGCCATCTAGCTACTAGCTATAGACTCGTAGGTCTGAGGTAAACTACTCATGCTTCATCGGAAGGGCAATGGTGTTGATGTAGAAGCCCTCCATGATCGAATCCCCCTCCGGCAGGGTGCTGGAAAAGGTCCCAAGATGGGATCTCACGGGTACAGAAGGTTGCAGCGGTGGAAAAGTGTTTTCGTGGATGCCTCTGGTGGTTCTGGAATATATGTGAATATATAGGAGAGAGAGCTTGGTCAGGAGAGTCCCGAGGGGCCCACAAGGCAGGGGGCGCCCCCCCTAGGGCGCGCCCTCCACCCTTGTCGCCGCCTCGCGGCTCTTCTGACTTGGATTCCCCTCTCATAATAATTTTCAGTAGCATCATGAATGAATTCAAGTGCAGAGTTTTGTAGGATAGTAGCAATTTTCCCTCAAGTGGATGACCTAAGCTTTATCAATCCGTGGGAGGCGTAGGATGAAGATGGTCTCTCTCAAACAAACCTGCAACCAAATACAAGAAATCTCTTCTGTCCCCAACACACCCAATAGGTGCACTAATTCGGCGAAGAGATGGTGATAATAGTGTAATATGGATGGTAGAAATATATTTTTATAATCTGAATAAATAAAAACAGCAAGGTAGCGAACGATAAAAGTGAGCACAAATGGTATTGCAATGCTTGAAAACAAGGCCTAGGGTCCATACTTTCGCTAGTGTAATCTCTCAACAATGCTAATCTAATTGGATCACATAACCATCCCTCAACGTGCGATGAAGAATCACTGCAACGTTCTTATCTAGCGGAGAACATAAGAAGAAATTGTTTGTAGCTATTCTTTCCGATCGATCTATCCAAGAGTTCGTACTAAAATAACACCAAGTTATTCTTTCCGATCGATCTATCAAGAGTTCGTACTAAAATAACACGTAGCTATTCTTTCCGATCGATCTATCAAGAGTTCGTACTAAAATAACACCAAAGCAAATTCAGATTCATAATACTCAATCCAACAAAAAGAACCTCAAAGAGTGGCCCAAGATTTCTACCGGAGAAACAACGACGAAAACGTGCATCAACCCCTTTGCATAGATTACCCCAATGTCACCTCGAGAATCCGCGAGTTGAGTGCCAAAACATATATCAAGTGAATCAATATAATACCCCATTGTCACCACGGGTATTCATATGCAAGACATATATCAAGTGCTCTCAAATCCATAAAAGTATTCAATCCGATAAAATGAAATCTCAAAGGGAAAACTCAATTCATCACAACAAGATAGAGAGGGGAAAACACCATATGATCCAACTATATTAACAAAGCCCGCGATACATCAAGATCGTGACATCTCAAGAACACGAGAGAGAGAGATTAAACACATAGCTACTGGTACAAACCCTCAACCCCGAGGGTGGACTTCTCCCTCCTCATCATGGTGGCCACCGGGATGATGAAGATGGCCACCGGTGATAATTTCCCCCTCCGGCAGGGTGCCGAAACGGGGTCTAGATTGGTTTTTCGTGGCTACAGAGGCTTGCGGCGGCGGAACTTCTGATCTAGGATTACCCCTGATGGTTTTTCTATGTATAGGTATTTTTGGCGTTGGTTTCACGCTAAGGTGGGCCTCGAGGTGAGCATAACCCACCGGGGCACGGGCAAGGGCCCAGGTGCCCCCCAGTGTCTTGTGCCCTACTCCTTCACCTTCTGGTCCTTCCACGAAGCTTCGGGGGTCTCTTTTGTTCCAAAAAAAATCGTCAAAAAGTTTCAGCTCATTTGGAGAACTTTCATTTCTGCACAAAAAACAACACCACGGTAGTTCTGCTGAAAACAGCGTCAGTCCGGGTTAGTTCCATGCAAATCATACCAAAACCATATAAAATTGTTGTAAACATGGCATGAATACTTCATAAATTATAGATACGTTGGAGACGTATCAGCATCCCCAAGCTTAATTCCTACTCGTCCTCGAGTAGGTAAATGATAAAAGAAATATTTTTATGAAGTGTGAATTCTAGCAAAGTGCATAAGTTTGACCAATGATAATTTCAATCACTTTTTCTAGCATCATAACATCAACTCTTTCTCAAAGAACTTATCATGATAAAGTAGCAATTGAAAACGGAATTTTTGTTCTGGAAAGCTACCTATCATATTCATCATATACTCTTTCTTTTGTAGCATGGACATTTGGACTTGAATGATTCAAAGCAATAGTCTATAATTTGACATGAAGACATCAATACTCAAGCATATCAACAAGAAACCATGTCTTTCAAAATATCAACACTAAAGAAAGTTATCCCTAGCCCATCATGCTCAATCATTGATCCATTCGAAAAACACACTCGCATATTAGCTACATCCTATGCTCAAGTACGATCATAGTGCCCCTTAGTTGGTGCTTTATAAGAGAAGATGGAGACTCAAATAATAATAAAAATTTCATAAAGTAAAAGGATAGGCCCTTCGCAGAGGGAAGTATGGATTTGTAGAGGTGCCAGAGCTCAAAGCTTAAATTGAGAGATAAAAGATTTTGGGAGGCATACTTTTCCCGTCAAAACGACCGAGTAATTCCCAACACTTTCCATGCTAGATATATCATAGGCGGTTCCCAAACAGAAAATAAAGTTTATTCCTTTTTCCACCATTCTTTCACAATCCATGGCTAGCCGTATCCACGGGTGCCCTCCATACCAACACTTTCCAAGGAATTTATTATTTGACAACATAAAGTAAATTCATTTTTCATTTCAGGACTGGGCATCCCTAATACCTTTGTCGTACTCTCGTGCAATGACAAGTGAATAAACACTCATCTTGAGAATAACACATCTAGCATGGAAAATATTGGCCACCCCCTGCCGCTTCATGAGCGGTACGAGCACACTAAAAGGAAATTATTTTGAAATTTTAGAGATGGCACATACAAATTTGCTTAGAACGGCACGGGAATACCGCATATAGGTAGGTATGGTGGACTCATGTGGCAAACTGGGTTTAGTGATTTTGGATGCACAAGTAGTATTCCCACTTAGTACAAATGGAGGCTAGCAAATAGATTGAGAAGCAACCAACCAAGAAACGAAAATTCACATAAACGAGCATTGAGCATAATTAACACCGAATAATGCACCACAAGTAGGATGTAATTTCATTGCATAATTATTGACTTTCGTGCTTGCATAGGGAATCACAAACCTTAACACTAATATTCTTACTAAAGCATAATTACTCACCAACATGACTCACATATTATTATCTCCATATCGCAAAACTATTGCAAGAAATCAAACTTATCATATCCAGTGATCTACATGAAAGTTTTTATTATATCCTTCTTGAATATCCATTACTTTGGGACTAAATTTATGTATTACCATTGCTACTAACAAGCTCTCAAATAAATTTAAGTGAAGCACGAGAGCATATGACAAACTACTCCAAAAAGATACAAGTGAAGATCAAATGAGTAGTTAAGTAAATGGGTAGCTATTTGAGGACTCTCTTTTATTTAAAAACTTTCAGATCTAAGTATTTTATTAAAACAGCAAGCAAAACAAAATAAAATGACATTCTAAGAAAAGCACAACTCATGTGACGAAGCAAAAACTTAGGCTCAACCGATACTAACCGATAATTGTTCATGAAGAAAGGTGGGATGCCTACCGGGGCATCCCCAAGCTTAGATGCTTGAGACTTCTTGGATTATTAACTTGGGATGCCTTGGGCATCCCCAAGCTTGAGCTTTTGTGACTCCTTAATTCCTTTTATATCACGGTTTCCCTAAATCTTAAAAACTTCATCCACACAAAACTCAACAAGAACTCGTGAGATAAGTTAGTATAAATCAATGCAAAAACCTTATCATTCTCTACTGTAGAAAATCACTAAAATTATTATTCAACATTGCATACTAAATACCTCTGCATATTTAATACTCCTATCCTCAAATAGAATCATTAAACAAGCAAACATATGCAAACAATGCGAACATAACAGCAATCTGTCTAAACAGGACAGTCTGTAAAGAGTGAAATTGTACTCAAACTTCCCTAACTCCAAAAATTCTGAATATTTACCACACTGTATAAAATTTATAATATCTTATTGTGAAAAAAGTTTCAACATTTTATCACATTTTTAATTTTCTGGATAATTATTACAACAGCGATAAAATTTCTGTTTTGAAACAGCAACTCATATATTTGCAAAATATGCATGGTGGTGGCTATCCTTGCCACTTTTATTGAAATCAAAGATGCAAAACATTATTATAAATAACATAAAGCAAATCCTAATAAAATAAAATGAATCTCCAAGAAAAACTCCTATCATGTGACGAATGAAAATATAGCTCCAAGTGAGGTTACCGATAATGTTGAAGGCGAAAGAGGGGATGCCTTCCGGGGAATCCCCAAGCTTAGTTGCTTGAATCTTCCTTGAATATTACCTTGGGGGTGCCTTGGGAATCCCCAATCTTAGGGTCTTGTCACTCCTTATTCTCCTCATATCGATATCTCACCCAAAACTTGAAAACTTCAATCACACAAAACTTAACGGAACTTCGTGAGATGGGTTAGTATGATAAAGACAAATCATTCTCTTTGGTACTGTCAATATAAGATTCATAATTTTTCTCACACAATGCCTACTGTACCCTATAATTTCTATAACTTATGTTAAGCAATATAAGCCATAGAAACTAGAAAACAAGCAAACTATGCATTGAAAACAGAATCTGTCAAAAACAGAACAGTACGTAAAGATCTGAATTAAGGTCATACTTATGTAACTCCAGAAATTCTTAAAAATTAGAAAAACGTAGAAAATTTCTATACCCATCAACTGTAAAAATTCAGAATTTTTAAAAGGTACAGTAAAAGACAGGAATTTCTGCACTGGACGCAAACGTTTCTGTTTTTGCACAGAATCAAGTCAACTATCATCCACACTATCCCAAAGGCTTTACTTGGCACTTTATTGAAACAAAAGCTATAGAACAAGATCACTACAGTATATTAACCATGTGAACACACAAAAACAGTAGGTAAAAGTGTTGGGTTGTCTCCCAACAAGCGCTTTTCTTTAATGCTTTTTAGCTAGGCATGATGATTTCAATGATGCTCGCTTAAAAGATAAAAATTGAAACACAAGGAGAGCATCATGAAGCATATGACTAACACATTTAAGTCTAACCCACTTCCTATGCATAGGGATTTTGTGAGCAAACAACTTATGGGAACAAGAATCAACTAGCATAGGAAGGCAAAACAAGTGCAACTTCAAAACTTTCAACATAAAGAGAGGAAACTTGATATTATTGCTACATGTAAAAGCATATGTTCCCCTCTCATAATAATTTTCAGTAGCATCATGAATGAATTCAACAATATAGCTATCACGTAAAGCATTCTTTTCATGATCCACAAGCATAGAAAATTTATTACTCTCCACATAAGCAAATTTATTCTCATGAATAGTAGTGCGAGCAAACTCAACAAAATAACTATCATGGGGTTCTTGATTGGCATAATCAAATTGAACATTAAAATTATGATGACAAGTTTCATGGTTATCATTATTCTTTATAGCACACATGTCATCACCATAATCATCATAGATAGCAACTTTGTTGTCATAATCAATTGAAACCTCTTCCAAAATAGTGGATTCATCACTAAATAAAGTCATGACCTCTCCAAATCCACTTTCATAATTATCACAATAAGATTCAACACCCTCCAAAGTAGTTGGATCATTAGTACCTAGAGTTGACACTCTTCCAAACCCACTTTCATCAATATAATCGTCATAAATAGGAGGCATGCTACCATTATAACAAATTTGCACATCAAAACTTGGGGGACTAAGAATATCATCTTCATTAAACATAGCATCTCCAAGCTTGTTGCTTGCATATCATTAGCATCATGGATATTCAAAGAATTCATACCAACAACATTGCAATCATGCTCATAATTCAAAGATTTTTTGTCATTTTATAGAATTCTTTTTCTATCAATTGAGCACAATTTTTCTTTCCATCATTTTCACGAAAGACATTATAGAGATGAATAATATGATGCAACCTCAATTCCATTTTTTTTGTAGTTTTATTTTTATAAACCGAACTAGTGATAAAACAAGAAACTAAAAGATTCAATTGCAAGATCTAAAGATATACCTTCAAGCACTCACCTCCCCGGCAACGGCGCCAGAAAAGAGCTTCGTTGACGGGGTGTGAGTGCCGCTTACCTAACCTCCCCGGCAACGGCGCCAGAAAAGAGCTTGATGTCTAATACGCAACTTTATTCTTGTAGACTCGTGTTGGGCCTCCAAGCGCAGAGTTTTGTAGGACAGTAGCAATTTCCCTCAAGTGGATGACCTAAGGTTTATCAATCCGTGGGAGGCGTAGGATGAAGATGGTCTCTCTCAAACAACCCTGCAACTAAATACAAGAAATCTCTTGTGTCCCCAACACACCCAATAGGTGCACTAGTTCGGCGAAGAGATGGTGATAAAAGTGTAATATGGATGGTAGAAATATATTTTTATAATCTGTATAAATAAAAACAGCAAGGTAGCGAACGATAAAAGTGAGCACAAATGGTATTGCAATGCTTGAAAACAAGGCCTTGGGTCCGTACTTTCGCTAGTGCAATCTCTCAACAATGCTAATCTAATTGGATCACATAACCATCCCTCAACGTGCGATGAAGAATCACTCCAAAGTTCTTATCTAGCGGAGAACATAAGAAGAAATTGTTTGTAGCTATTCTTTCCAATCGATCTATCCAAGATTTCGTACCAAAATAACACCAAGTTATTCTTTCCGATCGATCTATCAAGAGTTCGTACTAAAATAACACGTAGCTATTCTTTCCGATCGATCTATCAAGAGTTCGTACTAAAATAACACCAAAGCAAATTCAGATTGATAATACTCAATCCAACACAAAGAACCTCAAAGAGTGCCCCAAGATTTCTACCGGAGAAACAAGGATGAAAACGTGCATCAACCACTATGCATAGATTACCCCAATGTCACCTCGGGAATCCGCGAGTTGAGTGCCAAAACATATATCAAGTGAATCAATATAATACTCTATTGTCACCACGGGTATTCATATGCAAGACTGATGACCCACAAGTATATGGGATCAATTGTAGCCTTTTCGATAAGTAAGAGTGTCGAACCCAACGAGGAGCAGAAGGAAAAGACAAGTGGTTTTCAGCAAGGTAATGCCTGCAAGTACTGAAATTGTAAGTAGCAGAGTAGTTTGATAGGAAGATAATTTGTAACGAGCAAGTAACGGTAGTAGTAATAAAAGTGCAGCAAGGTAGCCCAATCCTTTTGAGGCAAAGGATAGGCCAAAACGGTCTCTTATAATAAGCAAAGCATTCTTGAGGGTACACGGGAATTTCATCTAGTCACTTTCATCATGTTGGTTCGATTCGTGTTCGCTACTTTGATAATTTGATATGTGGATGGACCGGTGCTTAGGTGTTGTTCTTACTTGAACAAACCTCCTACTTATGATTAACCCCCTCGCAAGCATCCGCAACTACGAGAAAAGTATTAAGAATAAATTCTAACCATAGCATTAAACTTTTGGATCCAATCGGTCCCTTACGGAATAGCGCATAAACTAGGGTTTAACCTTCTGTCACTCTCGCAACCCATCATCTAATAACTACTCCACAATGCATTCCCTTAGGCCCAAATATGGTGAAGTGTCATGTAGTCGACGTTCACATGACACCACTAAGGGAATCACAACACACATACTATCAAAATATCGAACACTGTCGGGGTGCGACACCTATGGGATCCCGAGAGACCCCTTTACGATTCGGCGGGGGGAGAGATATACGCAAAGAGCAGAACCAGTGATCGACGCGGGAAGTTTTTACCCAGGTTTGGGCCGTTGATCAGCGTAAAACCCTACTCCTGTTTTGTGTTCTTATTGATGTTATTGAGCCCAGCCTTCAGGAGCGCTCGCAATGAACAGTACGTTCAAAGAGCAGCTACGCATGCAGAATGGGCCAGAAGTTCTCCTCCTCTGTAGCAGTTGCCTTGGGCCTCCTTTTATATGCTCAAAGGGGTCTCCACAGTGGCAAAATGTACATACATTGAGGTGTAAAGTAGCTACAGGGTATCATACCTAACCCCTGACGGATTAGGACAAGCGCATTTAATGCACCGTGAGGTGTCCGTTTAGGTGTCCTCACTTTCTTGGGGATGGAAAAAGGAGCCATCCCATCAGCACCGCTTAAGCTCTCCTCCACTGGCACGTCGCCACGCATCCAGGGAAGGACCCGGAATGTCAGACTTGTTACTGTGCTGAAGCGGTGGCACAGTGGGAGAATCTCGCCAGGCGCCGAGTCCTTGCCGGGCACCAAGCCTTGCCGGGCGCCAGGCCTTGCCGGGCGCCACAGGCCATCCCGGCAAGGATCTTGTCGGGGAAGCTGGCCTTCGAATTCCAGCTTTGCTTATCTACTGATCCTCAGATCTCTGACTTGATGATTTCCTTGATGGCTTGAATCGACCTCGAGCTGTTCCCGGCAAGCCTTGCCGCGAGGATGGCTACAACTGCCCGTGCACAAGTACGGGGTACTAGTGGCCCAATACTTAGTACACCGACAGGAGCCCCCGGGCCTAGGCCATACACGAGTGCGAGGCGTTGTTGGGCTAGGCCCAAACAGTGCACGGGCACGCGTGGCAGGGGATTAACTGCTCGTAAATATGTCGTTTTACTGTGCCCCCCACTACGCGCACGGAGCGCGCGACGTGGGAAGCGTGCCAAAAAGGCTGCAACTGTCTCACGCCTATAGAGGCGCATTCACATTGGGGAATAAAAAAGGCGGCCCCGCTCCTTCCCCATAAAAAGGAGAAGTCGCAGAGGCACAAACCTATTTACCCCCCCTCTTCTTCTCAATCTGGCCATCGCCATCGCCTTCCTCCTCTCGAGCTCAGAGCGAAACCTTTTCCTCTTCCGCCCGTTGCTCCCGCGCTCGCTCCGCCCCCAGCTTCCGTCCTCACAGTCGCCATGCCGCCCAAGGCCAGCAAAGGCAAGGGCAAGGAGGCGAAAGCCGAAGTTCCGGAGAGCGAACTAGCGAAGATGCGGAAGAGGCTCGTCGTCTTCCCTCCGACGCTCGATGCTGAAGCTTTGAAGGGGTGATACCAATGCATGTGGGCGAAGGGAACACAAGCCCACCCCGCCACACGCGTAATCCCAGGTGCTTGCTCCAAAGGTGGATCGGACAGATACCCTTTCTTCACTGCATATTTCTATTGCGGGCTCTGTCCCCCCTTTTCCGACTTCTTCAATGACATCATGTACACATACGGCTTCCGCCTTCTTGATTTCACGCCGAATGCAGTACTTTGCATGTCTATCTTCGCCCATCTCTGTGAGAATTTCGTTGGCGTGATCCCCAATTCTGCTCTTTTCCACCATTATTTCTTCCCTCGTATCCAAAAAGGAGAGGCTCTCTCTGGTTCTATTGCCTGGATTCCAAGGGCTTGGAATAAAGAAATATATCCAGAGGGAGTTTACAACGAAAAGTGGGACGAGTGGCGGGACGAATGGTGTTGGATCCAGGAAGCAGATCCCCATCCTTTTTGTCATCCCCGGCAACAGAAGGTGGTCCGCGGCAAGGATTGGAGCGATCTAGCTGCGGAAGACGAGAGGCTCACAATCGCCACTACTAGGATCCTTCGCTTGAAGGCTGCCGGGCTGACGATGGAGATGATCGGCTTTGACTTTCTCCGCCGCCGCATCGCCCCTCTGCAGAACAGGGGAAGGCCAGCCTGGGAATACAAGAACGCGGCAGATGTGATGAGATTGCGCCCCGGGCTGAACAACAATCTAACCGCCATGCAGCTTGGTGCTCTCCGTCAAAAATTATTCCAGCGCGAAGACAAGCACCGGCTGCCGGCAAGGATTGTCCCCTTGTGCAACAATTCTGCCTTGGGGTCAATCATTGCCTTCATGCCGATGTTCAATGCCCACGGCCTTGACCCGACCTGGGCCGAGCCAAGCGAGGAGGAAGCACAGAAGTTCTTTGACAATTTGACGGAGAAGCCTATCCGGCAAGAGTCAGATTTTATCCGAGCCACCACTGATCAGGAAGTAGCTTACATTGCTACTAGAGTGGAGGAGGCAAATCTTGCCGCGGAGGCCGGCAGCGTCGGCTTCACAGAGTGGGAAGCCAGCGACGTAGAGGTGGTAGTGGAGGTAAAGCCTGCTGGGGAGGGCGAGGTTGCCGGGGAGGAGAGCAACGCAGCCGCTGAAAGCTCGTCCGGCGAGGACTCGGTCGAAGAAGAAGAGACACGAGAAGAGCCCCCACCCCCGAAGAAGAAGACAAAGCGTGTTCTTCGGAAGGCTGCATCTGGCATCCCGGCAAGCCAGCCCTCTTCGAGCGGCGAAGCCCCCGGCAAGAAAGTGGCCGGCAAGACTGGACCGCGGCAGGGGGCTCGTCAACAGCTTGCACGGCGCGCGATACCCACACCAGCAGCCACTGTTGGGGCGGCAGGAGGGTCTCGTACCACCGCACCGGAAGCTGCCCCGGCGCCTGCCACAGCCAAGCGGCCTAGGACTCCTCCTCTGCCTCCCCACTCAGACCCCGCAACGGAGGTCGTCTTCGACATCTCCGGCTTTAGTCCGGAGTGAGAGGAAGAACAGTAAGTACTTTGCCACAGCTTTTACCTTCCAATCTTGCATCAATCTTACTGACTTGCTTGTATTGTCTCTGCAGTAACACAGAAACCTTGCTGGAGAGGATGGCGAAGAGGTCAAGGACTTCTACGGGCGACGAGCCCCCGGCAGGCTCCACTAGCGTGCCAGAAACCGTCATTGTGAGCCCGGAGTCTAGTCCTCAGCGCAGCCCCCAGCGTGAGTTCATTGTTCTTTTTCTGCTAGCGGATGCCGAGGCTTGCATTCTTGCCTACTAATATCTTTGGGTTCACAGGAGAAGAACGGCAACAAGGAGGAGACATCCCCATTGTGCCTCCTTCATCGACCGCTCCGCCCACAAGCACGTCCCCGGCAAGAGATCCTGCCGACGAGCCCGTCCTAACTGAGGAGGAGCCGGCAAGCGCGGACTCCGGCGACACGCCCCCGGCAACCGGAGTTGCGGGGAGGGGTGAAACCACCTCCCGACAGCCCGACGCAGGTACTCTATTGCCTCAGGGTGCTTGTTACTCTTTTTCTCTTATCTCTCTGTCTTCGGTCACTTCAAACTTCAACCTTGATCTTATTCTGTTTTCCTCCTTCGCCCTTCAGAGTTCCCTGTGATGGAACACATGGACGTCGACGTTGTGATCGAGGAGACCGCCAGGGATGCCGCCGCCGAAGCAGACAGGATCGCTGCCAGCGAGGCCACCAAGGATGACACTGTCGAGGCTGGTGGTGCTCTTGACGGGGAGGCTGCCAAGACAGCACAAGAGGAAACCGCCGAAGAACCTGCTGAAGGGGGCGACAGGGAGGCTGAGGACCGTACTGATAGCATTCCTGCCACAGGAGCGCCAGGCGCTGCACCGGCCACAGAGCCCCCTGTCACTGGTGAGGCGGCCACTGAAGACCAGCCATCAACATCTGAAGGCCCCTCATCCAGCAAGTACCTCAAGGTTGGCGAGAACCTGTTCATCAACTTGCCGGGGACGGCAAGCGCTGGGGCACCAGCCGAAGGAGAAGTTTTCGAAGAAATCATCGCTGCTGCCGGGCTTGAAGTTGTCGATGATCCCAGCACTAGCAGCGGCAAATCTGAAGAGGATCAGCTCCTTCAGGCCATGGGCGAGAATTTCCGCAAACTCCAGGCTCTCCATCGCGCCCGGAAAGACGAAGCGGACTCCATAATGGCAGTTGTTGAGGCGGCCGAAGCAGATTTCCAAAGGCACGTCGCACAAATGCAGATCTGGCACGCCGAGACCCTCCAAGAGTTGGTTGCCGGCCGGGAACAAGTGAGCCAGCAGTGGAATGAGATCCTCCTGAAGCAATCCGATATGGAGAAGGCGCATGATGAAGCTGTTCAAAGGATCGCCGCCGAAGATGCCCTCCTGACGGGGCGCCGCGTTGCTCTTGATGCTCATGAGGAAGATATCATTGCTCGTGAGCAGGCGCTCACCGCCAAGCTTCGCAGCAAGGATGAGGATATCGAAAATCTTGTCGCGCGGCGGACCCAGGAGCTGGAGCAAAAACATAAGGAGGCGCTCGAAGCTCTGACTGCAAGTCACGCCGGCAAGCTCAAGGAGGCCGTCGATGCTGCCGAAGCTGCAGAGCCGCCAAGAACGAGCTGAACGACAAAGTGAAGAGGCTGGAAACAGATCTCGAAGAGCATGGCAAGGAGCTCTCGACGCTCAAGGGGGACAGGGAAAAAACCCTCCACTCCTTGGCGGAGATGCAGGTTGCCCTGTCCGACAAGACCAAGCAGCTCTCCTCTGCGGCTGATAATATCGCGGTTCTGGAGCTGAAGCTGACCACGCTGCAGAAGTCTCTCGAGGACGGCAAGGCCCGTGAGAAGGCTCTACTCAAGGATCTCCAAGGAGAGAGGAACCTGCTCAAGAGCGCTGCCGCTGCCCAAAACGAGTACGAGAAGGGAGTGGAGATCTGGACTGGCCGTCTCATCGCCATCGCGGAGAAACTTACCGCAGAACTGTCAACCATGGGCTTGTCGAACTTCAAGTATTCTTCCGAGGAAAGAATATCTCCAAGTGCCAAGTTGACGATGTTCTTCGAAAGCATCATCAACGCGTTGAGGGTGCTCCAGTCTAGCCGGGCGACCCAACTGGCGAACGAGACTCGCCGGCTTTGCCGGGCCGTCCTCCGCAAGGTGCTCATCAAGGTGGTGCACAGCAATCCCGGCATCGACCTCTCCAACGCGCTTGGCCATCTACCAAGGGATGCAAATGTTGAGGCGCTTGAAGAGTGCATCGCGCCTATCCTTGAGAAGGTGGACTCCATCAAAAGGATCGAAGGCCAGCGCAGGGATTGAGTGCCTCCCCCTTTTTCTTGCCGTCGTCATCTCATGTAAAAGACAATTAAGTCTCAAGTTAGAATTGCGGCAACTCATGGATGTAATACAATTTGCCCATGTTTAGGCTCATGCTTGCTACTTTCCTTGTCTGATTCCTTTATGTATGGAGTTCATCCTACTTTTATTGAAAAACTTGCCGGCGCGCAACCTGCCGCGAGCGCTGGGTGCGGGACTTCAGCAGCCTGCTGGAGGCGCAGCGGCCGGCAAGACTCCTTGGTGTTCTCAGTGCAGCCACTTAAATCGCTGAGCAGGCTCGAAACAAAATAAGGGCGCGACCGATCACAACAAGGTATCCTTTGCGTGCAGATTTTCCATACAAGAGTCGGAATCGTCCAAGGAAATAACTTTGTAATAAAAGAAAAAACTTGCTCTGAGTTTTTAAGACTTAGCTTCCTGTCTTTGTTCTTCCTCCGGCAAGCGTCGATTCCGAACATCACCAACTGGTATTCATATCTCCCTTCCCCCCCCCCCGGCAAATGTGCACGCGAGGAATCCTTCTGTCTTTTGAGAAAAGAAAGAAGAGAAAATAAAGGCATGAAACCTTGGCGGTTCGTTGGAACTTACCGGGATCAGGTGTCATACAACATCTTAGATAAACATGCATATATATAAATATGAACATGGGGATCAATAAGGGAATGTACAACACTTAAATTTATTCATCTGTGCTCAGGGTCTGCGCCTGGCTTTGTACAAAGGATCACATGCCTTGCCGGCAAGACTTGTACAAAAAGGTGGTTGCTGGGAGCCCCCGGCAACCGCGCCTTATGGGTAGAACTTGCGAAGATGTTCGATATTCCAGGAATTACTCACTGGAACACCATCTTCGGTCTCCAGGCGGACAACGCCAGGCCTGGTGACTCGTACTACCCGATAAGGGCCTTCCCACTTTGGCGTCAACTTGTTTGAATTCTTGGCGGACTGAATCCGTCGAAGAACAAGGTCGCCTTCCTCAAGGCTTCGGGCATGAACTTTGCGGCTATGGTAGCGACGCAAAACTTGCTGGTAGCATGCAGCTCGCACAGCAGCCTGAAGACGATTCTCCTCAAGGAGCACAACGTCATCTTGCCGCAGTTGCTCTTGCTCGAGCTCATCATAAGCGAGCACTCGAGGAGATCCGTATATGAGTTCCGTGGGGAGAACTGCTTCCGCTCCGTAGACTAGAGTGAAGGGCGTCTGGCTGGTGGCTCGATTTGGTGTCGTTCTGATTGACCAAAGAACCGCCGGCAACTCATCAATCCAGCGTCTTCCGCACTTTTTCAGCCTGTCGAAGGTTCTGGTCCTGAGACCGCGCAGCACTTCAGCATTGGCCCTCTCCGCTTGGCCGTTGCTTCTTGGGTGAGCAACAGAGGTAAAACAAATCTTGCCGCGAAGGTCTTGGACGTACTGCATGAAGGTGCGACTTGTGAACTGCGTGCCGTTGTCGGTGATGATCCTGTTGGGCACACCGAAACGGCAAACAATTCCCTTGAAGAACCTGACAGCTGATTGCGCTGTCACCTTCCTCACCGCTTCCACCTCCGACCACTTTGTGAACTTGTCGATAGCAACGTACAAGTACTCAAAGCCCCCGGTAGCACGGGGGAAAGGGCCCAGTATGTCGAGCCCCCAGACCAAAAATGGCCAGGAGAGAGGGATTGTCTGAAGAGCTTGAGCTGGCTGATGTAATTTCTTCGAATGAAACTGGCACGCTTCACACTTGGTTACTAGTGCAGTCGCATCCTGGAGGGCAGTAGGCCAAAAGAAACCTTGCCGGAATGCTTTCCCGGCAAGCGCTCTTGACCCTATGTGAGAACCACATATGCCCCCATGTATCTCTGCCAACAGCTCTAGTCCATCCTCCCGAGGAATGCACTTCAATTTCACACCGTTTGGTCTCTTTCTGTACAGGACGTCATCGACGAACTTGTACATAACAGACCGACGGGCTACTCTCTGTGCTTCTTCCTGTTCCTCAGGGAGTTCACCTGTCTGAAGGAAATGGACAATGTGCTGCGCCCATGCTGGAGCCTGAGGCTCGACAGCTAGGACTAAAGGCATCTCCTCTGCCGGGGAGCGTTTGTCTCGACAGCAAGGGCCTGAGGCCCTGCCGGAGCCTGTTGTTCCCCGGCAGGCGTGTCGATCCCGGCAACTTCCTTGCCGGCGGCTCCGGGGAGCTCTGCCGGGAAGTACTGGCCAGAGTTCAACTTTCTTCTCTTTTCTTGCCGCATCGATGGCGCCACGGACGGTTGAGTCAATTGAAGCACAAAAGTTCCTGGTTCCACAGGCAACTTGAGGGCGGCACGCTTTGACAGGTCGTCAGCAATATTGTTCTCGGCACGAGGAACGTGCTCCATCTGCAGACCGTCAAAGCGCTCTTCCAATTTCCTCACTTCATCTACGTAGGCCTGCATCAATGGACTTTGATAACTCTTGTTAACTTGCCTGACGACAAGTTGTGAATCGCCTTTGATGATGAGCTTTCTGATACCAAGGTCTGTCGCGATCCTGAGACCGGCAAGCAAACCCTCGTATTCTGCAGTGTTGTTTGTTGAACTCTCCCGGGGAAAGTGCATTTGGACTACGTACTTGAGGTGCTCTCCGATGGGTGCGACAAGCAGCACGCCAGCACCGGCGCCTTTTAGCGAGAAAGCCCCGTCAAAGTACATAACCCATTGCTGATCGATTTCCTTGCCGGGGAGGGTTGTTTCTTGAACTTCCTCGTCTGGCGTCGGGGTCCACTCTGCAATGAACTCCGCCAAGGCCTTGCTCTGAATCGTCGAAGTGCTTTCAAACTTAAGGCCAAAGCTGGACAACTCCAACGCCCACTCCACGATCCTGCCGGTTGCCTCCGGATTTTGCAAAATCCGTTGCAACGGAAAGCGAGTGACGACGGTGATCTCATGTGCTTGAAAATAATGGCGCAGCTTCCTCGAGGCCATAAGGAGGCCGAAAAGCAACTTCTGCACACCAGAATATCTTGACCTAGCTCCTTGTAAAAGAGAGCTGACAAAATAAACTGGGCGCTGCACCACCTTCTTCTTCTGCACGGGTTCTTCTGTTTGCGCAGATCCTGTCTTGCCGGGATCAACCCTTGCCGGGGAAGATCTTGCCGCGTCATTTGGCGGTCCTGCCGCTGGTGTTGCTTCCTCATCAGCCTCTCTCTGCGCCACTAGCGTAGCACTAACCACTTGATTTGTTGGTGCCAGATACAGCAGCAACGGCTCTTGTGGTTTAGGCGCGACTAGCGTCGGGGGAGAAGAAAGGTATTTCTTCAAATCTTGTAGCGCAGCCTCCACCTCCGGAGTCCATTTCATCAGACCTGCCTTCTTCAAAATTTTGAAGACGGGCAGGGCGCGCTCAGCAGATTTGGAAATAAACCTGCTTAGAGCAACAACACAGCCGGCAAGACGACGCACATCCTTGACGCGTCTCGGCGCTTCAATTTGCTCAATAGCTTTGATCTTGTCGGGGTTCGCTTTGATTCCCCAGCAAGATACAAAGAATCCGAGGAGCTTGCCGGAAGGAACACCGAACACGCACTTCTCAGGATTGAGCTTCAAATTGATCTTGCGCAAGTTTGCAATGTTTCTTCTAAATCTTGAATGAGCGTTGCTTTGTCTTTGGTTTTGACCACTATATCATCCATATACGCCTCCATATGTCTATGGAGTTTAGGCTCAAAACCAATTTGGATTCTCTGGCAAATGTTGAACCGGCACTTTTCAACCCGAAAGGCATTCGTATGAAACAATACGTACCACATGGGGTGATAAAGGCGGTCTTCTCTTCATCTTCCTTTGCCATAAAAATCTGATGATACCCTGAATATGCATCAAGGAAGGACAGGAGATCACAACCAGCGGTGGCATCCACAATCTGGTCGATGCGCGGCAAGGGAAAATGATCTTTTGGACAAGCTTTATTGATATCTGTATAATCGATACAAAGCCTCCATTTCCCATTCGCTTTCCGCACTACAACCGGATTGGCCAACCAGGTTGGGTGAAGTACTCCTTTGACCAGTCCTGCCGCCTCCAGCTTCTTAATTTCTTCGGCAATGAATTCTTGCCGCTCCAAGGCCTGCTTCCTGACCCTTTGCTTGACGGGCCGCGCATGAGGACAAACAGCAAGGTTGTGCTCAATTACCTTCCTGGGAACACCGGGGATGTCAGACGGTTGGCATGCAAACGCGTCGACATTCGCCCGCAGGAAAGCAACGAGCGCACTTTCCTATTTGTCATCTAGGGTGGAACTTATGGTGAAAGTTCCCCCCGTTCCGTCCTCCCTGGCAGGCACCTTCTTGGTTTCCGGCGGAGCAGCCTTGGACTTCTTGTTCTTGCCGGTGGAACTCTCTGGTACGTCCTCGACGGAATCGCAGCACTCCGAGGAGGTGCGCTTGCCGGAGTTCGCGCCAAGGTTTCTGCCGGTCTTCTTCTTCCCCCCGGGAGTTCCAGCGGCAGGAGCAGATGCCTTGATGGCAGGTGCTGCAATTGCTTCCCGGTAAAGTTGATCGGCACAGATGAGCGCATCCTTCTTATCAGAATGGATAGTGATGACGCTCAACGGCCCAGGCATCTTCAAGACGTTGTACGTGTAGTGTGATGCCACCATAAACTTAGCCAGCGCTGGCCGACCAAGGATCCCATTGTATGACATGGGGATCTTGGCGACATCAAACACCACCTTCTCGGTCCTGAAGTTAAGCTCGCTGCCAAATATTACCGGCAGCGTAATCTTACCCTTAGGCTGGGTTCTTCCCGGGTTGACCCCTTGAAACGTACCCGTTTCCTCGAGGTCCTCGTCGGGAATCTGGAGCTTTTTGAGCACATCCGGTGAGATTAATTTTAGGCCGGCCCTGCCGTCAACTAACATCTTTGTCACCTTGAGGTTGCGAATCGTTGGGGAAACCAACAATGGCAAGCACCCGACCGCAGTTGTGCGATCAGGGTGATCCTCGGCGTCAAAGATGATAGGCGTGCTGGACCACTTCAGGGGCCTACACGCATCTGGGGATGGCTCCGCCGCATTGACCTCCCGCACCCACTGTTTGAGTTGGCGGTGGGAGGAATGCAGCGAGGCACCCCCATCAATGCACATGGCCTCCGTAGCCTTCTGGAATTCTTGCTCACTGGATTCATCATCTTCCTCATCATCATCTCCTTCTTTATCTCGGCCCCGAGCGGGCCGATCCTTTTGCTGCTTGGCCTTGCTGCGGCGACTCCCTCGGCCACCGCGCTTCTTGCCGGACCCATCAACACCATCTTGGGCCTTCTCCTTATCTCGCCTCTCGTATTCGGCCCTCTGCTTCTCGGCAAGCTGCTCGACTTGCCGGCAGTTCTGGAGATCATGGCCCTTGGTGCGATGGATCTTGCAATACTGCTTGCCGGAGTTCTCCGACTTGTCGGCAGCCGCCAAGGCCTGACAGGAAGGGCACCCGGCAAGATCCTTTCCGGGGTCACCAACCTTGGCCTTCTTGGCGGCGCCGGGGTTGTCGGATTCCTCGACAGCAAGCACGGCCTTGCCTCCGCGCTTCCTATTCCGCCGCCGGCCTTTCCTTGACGGGGCTGTGGCGTCTTCATCTTCGGACTCGCCCGCCGCGCCAACAGCCTCACCAGGAAGTTTCCTTCCCTCTTCAGCTCGAGCGCACTTGTCAGCCAGAGCGTAAAGCTCGGCGATACTCCTGACTTTGTTCATCGCCAGCTCTTCCCGCATTTTGCGGTTACGCACGTTCTGATGGAACGCGCTAACAACAGCGCCAGGATGAACGTCAGGAATATTGTACTGCACCCGGCTAAATCTCTGGATAAACTTGCGCAGGGACTCGCCCTCCTTCTGAGGGATGATGTGCAAATCGCTCTCTTGGCCAGGAGCTTGGTGGCCTCCAACGAAGGCGCCAACAAACTGATGGCACAAATCTGACCAGGAAGAAATAGAATTCTCCGGCAGATGCATCAACCACGACCTGACATTGGGCTTGAGCACCAACGGGAAGTAGTTGGCAAGTATCTTGTCATCTCGGCCCCCGGCAGCCTGCACCGCAATGGTGTAGATGCTCAGGAACTCCGAGGGATGGGTCTTTCCGTCATACTTCTCCGGGACTTCTGGCTTAAAGGTTCGGGAATTGGGCCACCGGACTTGCCGCAGCTCACGGGTAAACGCTGGAGTCCCTACCTCATAAGGCAAGTCTCCTACGTCTCCTGGCGCAGGCTCGTCAACAGCCAGCCCCGTGTGCTTATCAGACTGATAGCGCGCTTCCCGTCGTCGCTCGATGGTAGTTCGAGCGTCCTCCTTGCCTCGCTCCTGGAGAACTTGACGCTGATCGCGGCGCATCCGTGGATCGGACGACGCCGTGGAAACTTCTTCATGGCGGTCGACTTGCTGAGTTTTTGGCCGCCGCTGGTGCCGCGGAGGGGAGTGCACCATGGTTGCACCACCTCCGGTTTTCTCTACATCGGCTCGCGCCGGATCGATGGGCCTCCGCTGCGAGGGCCCTGCCTCTTGCGGTCCATCTTTGTTGGCGAAGCCGATAAGGCTCTGGATAGTAGCTCGCCACTCCTCCATCTTCTCCGGGGCGGGAGGAAAATCGAGGAGTAGCTGCGCACGTGCCAAGGCTTCCGCTGGCGTGGGTGGCGGCGACAAGTGCGAGGTACGTGAAGTGCTCTGACTCCTAACCATGTTAGAAGGAGCACCACCACGGTCACGCGACCGTGCGCCACCTCCGCCGTCAGCTCGGTGTGCATGCTGGTCCCGCGCATCTTGGGATCTATGCGCAGAAACCTTTTCATGGGGACGCCCTGAACCACCAGCGCCATGACGTCGCTCATCATGCATGACCTGGGTAGGTCGTGAGGCTTGGGCCGGCGCGGGAGCTCCAGCAGGCGCCCTTAGATCTCTCGAGTTCGTTGTGCCACCCGTAGGCAACACAGCGCCATCTCTAGATCCAGCGGCATGCAGGTTACCACTGCCACTGCGAACGATACCGCTCGCTTGGCTCGGATCACCAGAACGCCGCGGGGGTTCTAGTCCTCTTCCTTCTGCACCCACGCCGTCGCCAGTACGCGAAGGTGTAGGCAAAACGGACGCGGACGGTTGCGCTGTCGCAGCGCTCTTCTTCTTGGGTGGCATGATGATGAAGATGATGAAAAAAAAACCAAGGCGCCGGGCACTAGATCGGGTTCACGCAACCTTCAATCCCCCTACCTGGCGCGCCAAAGATGTCGGGGTGCGACACCTATGGGATCCCGAGAGACCCCTTTACGATTCGGCGGGGGGAGAGATATACGCAAAGAGCAGAACCAGTGATCGACGCGGGAAGTTTTTACCCAGGTTCGGGCCGCTGATCAGCGTAAAACCCTACTCCTGTTTTGTGTTCTTATTGATGTTATTGAGCCCAGCCTTCAGGAGCGCTCGCAATGAACAGTACATTCAAAGAGCAGCTACGCATGCAGAATGGGCCAGAAGTTCTCCTCCTCTGTAGCAGTTGCCTTGGGCCTCCTTTTATATGCTCAAAGGGGTCTCCACAGTGGCAAAATGTACATACATTGAGGTGTAAAGTAGCTACAGGGTATCATACCTAACCCCTGACGGATTAGGACAAGCGCATTTAATGCATCGTGAGGTGTCCGTTTAGGTGTCCTCACTTTCTTGGGGATGGAAAAATGAGCCATCCCATCAGCACCGCTTAAGCTCTCCTCCACTGGCACGTCGCCACGCATCCAGGGAAGGACCCGAAATGTCAGACTTGTTACTGTGCCGAAGCGGTGGCACAGTGGGAGAATCTCGCCAGGCGCCGAGTCCTTGCCGGGCACCAAGCCTTGCCAGGCGCCAGGCCTTACCGGGCGCCACAGGCCATCCCGGCAAGGATCTTGCCGGGGAAGCTGGCCTTCAAATTCCAGCTTTGCTTATCTGCTGATCCTCAGATCTCTGACTTGATGATTTCCTTGATGGCTTGAATCGACCTCGAGCTGTTCCCGGCAAGCCTTGCCACGAGGATGGCTACAACTGCCCGTGCACAAGTACGGGGTACTAGTGGCCCAATACTTAGTACACCGACAAACACATATCAAGTTCACATGATTACTTGCAACATGATTTCTCCCATGAACTCAAGAACAAAAGTAACTACTCACAAATGATAATCATGCTCAAGATCAGAGGGGTATTAAATAGCATATTGGATCTGAACATATAATCTTCCACCAAATAAACCATATAGTAATCAACTACAAGATGTAATCAACACTACTAGTCACCCACAAGTACCAATCTATAGTTCCGGTACAAAGATTGAACATAAGAGATGAACTAGGGTTTGAGAGGAGATGGTGCTGTTGAAGATGTTGATGGAGATTGCCCTCCCCAAGATGGGAGAGTTGTTGGTCATGATGATGACGATGATTTCCCCCTCCGGGAGGGAAGTTCCCTCGGTGGAATCGCTTCGCCGGAGGGCAAAAGTGCTCTTGCCCAAGTTCCGCCTCGAGACGGTGGCGCTCCATCCCGAAAGTCCTCTCCTGATTTTTTCTAGGTCAAAATGACTTGTATACCAGAAGATGGGCACCGGAGGTGGGCCGAGGGGAGCACAACCCACCAGGGCGCGCCTGGGCTCCCTGGCGCGCCCAGGTGGGTTGTGCCCACTTGGTGGGCCCCCTTTGGTACTTATTTGCTCCAATATTCCTAATTTACTCCATAAAAAATCTCTGTAAAGTTTCAGCTCATTTGGAGTTGTGCAGAATAGGTAGCCTGACGTAGCCTTTTCAGGTCCAGATTTCCAGCTGCCGGAATTCTCCCTCTTTGTGTATACCTTGCATATTATGAGAGAAAAGGCATTAGAATTACTCCAAAAAGCATTATTATGCATAAAACATCATAAATAACAACAGGAAAACATGATGCAAAATGGACGTATCAACTCCCCCAAGCTTAGACCTCGCTTGTCCTCAAGCGAAAACCGAAATCGAAAAACATGTCCACATGCTTAGAGAGAGAGGTTTGCTAAAAACAAAATACGGACATAGAAGCATCATGTGCATTATTGTAACAGCAACAAACTTTAACATAAAACTTTTATCATAGACTTCTCATGAATAAGTAACAATTCACCACACTATCGAAGTATAAAGCATAAACTCTATTAGAAACCAACAAACTATGTTCTCAGTCAACTTTGCAACTACAATTCATCATATTTTTAGGAAGGGTCATGTATCGGAGCCTTTAGGCAAGTCCACATACTCAACCATCATATAGTATTCTATGATTGCTAACACTCACCGCATACACATGAGCAAAACGTTTCAACCGGACACATATAAAGATAGGGGCTTTATAGTTTCGCCTCCCAACGTATTCACCTCAAGAGTGATGTCAACAATAATAACTCATGCTACCCATATTCAACTGGACATATGTGCCTAGATCTTTCCTCACCATATGATGCTTGCCAAAGGAGAAAAATAAAAGGAAAAGAGAGAAGAACTTTGACTCTTGCATAAAAATAAATACATAAAAGTAAAAGATATGCCCTTCGCAGAGGGAAGCAGAGGTTGCCATGCGCTTATTTGTTTGTATGCTCAACCCCTTAGTGCAAGAGAACGTCATGTTATATTGCCCCTTGTGATGGCAACCTTTATTATGCAGTCTGTCGCTTTTATTTCTTCACCATCACAAGTTCGTACAACGCTCAATTTTCTCTTACACTAAATGATCTTACACTTTTAGAAGCAATTTTTATTGCCTTATTGCACCGATGACAACTTACTTGAAGGATCTTACTCAATCCATAGGTAGGTATGGTGGACTCTTGGAAATAAGATTTGGGTTTAAGGATTTTTGGATGCACAAGTAGTATCTCTACTTAGTGCGGAATTTTTGGCTAGCAAAGATGGGGGGCAAGCACCACATGTTGAAGGATCTATGACAATATAACTTCTATGTGAATATGAACAAACATAAATCATTAAGTTGTCTTCCTTGTCCAACGTCAACAATTTTGGCATATAATACTTTGATGGGGGCTCACAATCACAAACGATTTCTATGATAGTGTATTTATATGTGAATCTTCTCTTCCCTTATTAATTCTTTAATGAGTTGCATCATTGACTAATGCTATGTTTGTCAATCTCTAATAAAATTTTCTACTTATACTTTTCCTTATGTGGTGTTATCACCTACCATAGGATTAGCATATGATCTTTTCATTTATTTCTTTTCTTTTTATTGCAACAAGAAAGTAAAGAAAGGAAAAACTCAAACTAAACTTTATTTTATTTCTCGCACAAGATTACAAGGATAGATCACTAAGCAAGCTCTCAAAAAGAAAGGATCGAACTAAACTTTTATTCATCTAAAGCAAAAGATTGAACTAAGAAAAGTAAAGGCAAAACTTAGTGGTGGTGATACGATACCGGGGCATCTCCCCCAAGCTTGGCGGAAGCCAAGGGGAGTGCCCGTACCCGATACTCAATTTTCTTTTGGTGGTGAAGAAGGAGGTGGTGATGAAGTAGAAGGGATCCTGTCCTTCAAGATCAAGAGATTATCCAATCTACGGATGACGCTTCAGAGGTAGATGATATGCTCTTGATGCAGAATATTTTCACGAGTGAGATATTTATTCTGCACACGAACCGTTTCAATGATCCGAAAGGCCTCAATCTCAGTAGGGGTAAGATGAGCATAATAAGGTTTAAGGATATCTTCTTCTTCCTCCTCGGCTGGAAGTGCTTGCTCGATTCCCGAGGCTTGATCTACGGTAACCTCCTTATTATTGTCTCCCTTGATGGCTTCTGCTGGCTCTTCCCTCTTCAACTCAATCTTCATCAACCAAGCATCCTCTTCCATGTTGTTGGAGGAGGAAGAAGACATGATGCCTGGCTTAACAGATCTGACCGAAAACAGCAAGAAAAGAGAACAGAAGATTTCTTCACGATACGGTGGTCAATAGGTTCGGGGGGTTTATAAAGATTTTTTTAATCTTGGAAAACAAGCAAACGGAAGAAAAACAGAGTCCGGAAGGTACCCGAGGTGGGCACAACCCACCTGGGCGCGCCTGGCTTGCCAGGCGCGCCCTGGTGTCTTGTGCCCACCAGGGGTGCCTTCCAGGTTGCTTCTTATTTTCCTATTTTTCTAAATATTCCAAAACTGACAAAAAAATTTGCAGATTTTTCGGAGTTCGTTTACTTACCGTATCACGCACCTCCTCTTTTTCACGATTCTGGAGTGTTCCGGAAGGACTCTTTTATGTGTTCTTCCGGTATCATAGTTTGGATAATATTACTTTCAACATTAATGGGCGTACCTGAGATATAATGTTTTATTCGTTGCCCATTAACAACCTTCGGGTTAGTACCTTCGGCATTATTTATTTTGATAGCTCCAGACCGATAAACCTCCTCGATAACATAGGGTCCTTCCCATTTGGAGAGGAGTTTTCCTGCAAAGAATCTGAAACGAGAGTTGTACAAAAGAACATATTCTCCAACTTTGAACTCACGCTTTTGGATTCTTTTATCATGCCATCTTTTAACTTTTCTTTAAAAAATTTGGCATTTTCATAAGCTTGGGTTCTCCATTCATCTAATGAGCTAATATCAAATAACCTCTTTTCACCGGCAAGTTTGAAATCATAATTGAGTTCTTTAATTGCCCAATATGCTTTATGTTCTAACTCAAGAGGCAAATGACAAGCTTTCCCATAAACCATTTTATAAGGAGACATACCCATAGGATTTTTATATGCTGTTCTATAAGCCCAAAGTGTATCATCTAATTTCTTAGACCAATTCTTCCGGGACCTATTGACAGTCTTTTGCAAAATTAATTTTATTTCTCTATTGCTAAGTTCAACTTGACCACTAGACTGAGGATGATAGGGTGATGCAATTCTATGGTTAACGTCATACTTGGCAAGCTTTTTACGATAAGCACCATGAATAAAGTGTGAACCACCATCAGTCATTAAATATCTAGGGACTCCAAACCTTGGGAAAATAACTTCCTTAAGCATTTTAATAGAGGTGTTGTGATCAGCGCTACTGGTTGGAATAGCTTCTACCCACTTAGTAACATAATCAACAACAACCAAAATATGTGTATACCCATTAGAGGAAGAAAAACGTCCCATGTAATCAAAACCCCAAACATCAAATGGTTCAACAACAAGTGAATAATTCATAGGCATTTCTTGACGCTTACCGATATTACCTATTCTTTGGCATTCATCACAAGATGAGACAAACTTACGAGCATCCTTGAAGAGAGTAGGCCAATAAAATCCAGATTGCAATACCTTGTGAGCAGTTCTGTCTCCCGCATGATGTCCTCCATAAGCTTCGGAGTGACATTTCCGTAGGATTTGTCCCTGTTCATGCTCAGGTACACAACGTCTAATAATACCATCTAATCCTTCTTTATAAAGATGTGGGTCATCCTAGAAGTAATGTCTTAAATCATAAAAGAATTTTTTCTTTTGTTGGTAGGTAAAGCTAGGTGGTAAATATTTAGCAACAATGTAATTAGCATAATCAGCATACCAAGGAGTGTTATTAGAAACATTTATTGCAGCTAATTGCTCATCAGGAAAACTATCATCAATAGGTAGTGGGTCATCAAGGACATTTTCAAGCCTAGACAAGTTATCAGCTACGGGGTTCTCTGCTCCTTTTCTATCAGTAATATGCAAATCAAATTCTTGTAGCAAGAGAACCCACCTAATGAGTCTAGGTTTAGCATCTTTCTTTTCCATAAGATATTTTATAGCAGCATGATCGGTGTGAACAGTCACTTTAGAATCAACAATGTAAGATCTAAATTTATCACAAGCAAACACAACTGCTAAGAATTCTTTTTCAGTAGTAGCATAATTTCGTTGGGCACTGTCTAGAGTTTTACCAGCATAATGTATAACATTTAGTTTCTTATCAACTCTTTGTCCTAGAACAACACCAATAGCATAATCACTAGCATCACACATAATTTCAAAAGGCAAGTTCCAGTCAGGTGGTTGAACAATAGGTGCAGAAATTAAGGCTTTCTTGAGTGTTTCGAAGGCTTCTAAACAATCATCATCAAAAACAAAAGGAGTATCCTTTTGCAAAAGGTTCGTAAGAGGCCTAGAAATTTTAGAAAAGTCTTTGATAAATTTCCTATAGAAACCAGCATGACCTAAGAAACTACGAATACCTTTGATATCTCTAGGACATGGCATTTTCTCAACTCTTTGTCCTAGAACAACACCAATAGCATAATCACTAGCATCACACATAATTTCAAAAGGCAAGTTCCAGTCAGGTGGTTGAACAATAGGTGCAGGAATTAAGGCTTTCTTGAGTGTTTCGAAGGCTTCTAAACAATCATCATCAAAAACAAAAGGAGTATCCTTTTGCAAAAGGTTCGTAAGAGGCCTAGAAATTTTAGAAAAGTCTTTGATAAATCTCCTATAGAAACCAGCATAACCTAAGAAACTACGAATACCTTTGCTATCTCTAGGACATGGCATTTTCTCAATTGCATCAACCTTAGCTTTGTCCACCTCAATACCTCTTTCAGAAATTTTATGGACCAAAACAATACCTTCATTAACCATAAAGTGGCACTTCTCCCAATTCAAGACAAGATTTGTTTGCTCACATCTCTGCAAAACTCGATCAAGATTGCTTAAACAATCATCAAAAGACTTCCCATACACAGAAAAGTCATCCATGAAAACCTCAACAATCTTTTCACAAAAGTAAGAGAATATAGTAGTCATACATCTTTGAAAGGTAGCAGGTGCATTGCATAAACCAAAAGGCATACGTCTATAAGCATAAGTTCCAAAGGGACAAGTGAAAGTGGTCTTTTCTTGATCAGGTTGAGAAACAGGTATTTGTGAAAAACCAGAATATCCATCAAGGAAAAAAATGTGTGTGCTTTGACAATCTTTCCAGCATTTGATCAATAAAAGGTAGAGGGTAATGATCTTTTCTAGTTGCTTTGTTTAATTTTTTAAAATCAATTACCATTCTATAGCCTGTAACAATTCTTTGTGGAATAAGTTCATTCTTATTATTTGGAACAACAGTAATACCTCCCTTCTTAGGGACACAATGAACATGACTTACCCATCTACTATCAGCTATAGGATAGATTATACCTGCTTCCAGAAGTTTTAATATTTCCGTCCTTACCACTTCTTTCATCTTTGGATTTAACCGGCGTTGGTGATCAACAACGGGTTTAGCATCAGGTTCCATATTAATTTTGTGCTGACATAGAGTGGGACTAATGCCCTTAAGATCATCAAGAGTATATCCAATAGCAGCTCGGTGCTTCCTTAGAACTTTCAATAGTCTTTCTTCTTCATGTTATGAAAGGTTAGCACTAATAATAACAGGATATATCTTTTTATCATCAAGAAAAGCATATTTCAAAGTGTCTGGCAATTGTTTTAATTCAAACACAGGATCACCTTTGTGTGGAGGAGGACCTCCTAGAGTTTCAATAGGCAAATTGTGTTTAAGCAGGGGACACTGTTTAAAGAAAATATCATCTATTTCATTTCTTTCAAGCATATGTAAATCATTTTCATGGTCTAGCTGATATTGTTCTAAAGGATCAGTAGGAGGCACAGCAATAGAAGCAAGACCAATTATTTCATCCTTACTAGGCAATTCTTTTTTATGAGGTTTTCTACTAAACTTGGAAAAGTTAAACTCATGAGACTTATCACCAAAGCTGACACCGACAGTTTGTTTCTTACAATCTATTCTAGCATTAACGGTGTTCAAGAAGGGTCTACCAAATATAATGGGCCAAAAATCATCTTGCGGGGAACCAAGAACAAGAAAATCAGTAGGATATTTTATTTTCCCACACAAGACTTCAACATCTCTAACAATCCCGATTGGTGATATGGTATCTCCATTAGCAAGCTTAATAGTAACATCTATGTCTTCTATCTCTGCGGGTGCTATGTCATTCATAATTTCTTGATATAAGGTAAAGGGAATAGCACTCACGCTAGCACCTATGTCACATAAACCATGATAACAGTGATCTCCTATTTTAACTGAGACAACGGGCATACCAACAACGGGTCTATGATTATCTGTTTTATCAGGTTTGACAATTCTAGTAGCTTCATTACAGAAGTAGATAACATGCCCATCTATATTTTCTTCCAGGAGATCTTTAACCATAGCAACACTAGGTTCTACTTTAATTTGTTCATCCGGTTTAGGTGTTCTAATATAACTCTTGTTGACCACAGTTGAAACTTTAGCATGTTCCTTTATCATAACAGGGAAAGGTGGTTTCTCAATATAAGCAGTAGGAATAACTGGATCAACATTATAAACAATAGTTTCCTCTTTAGCTGGTACCGGTTCTTTAACTTCCTTTTTAATAGGTGGGTGATATTTAAACCACTTCTCCTTAGGGAGATCAACATGAGTAGCAAATGATTCACAGAAGGAGGCTACTATCTCAGAGTCAAGTCCATATTTAGTGCTAAACTTTTGAAAAGCATCGGTATCCATAAAAGATTTAACACAATCATACTTAAGCTTAATACCTGACTCTTTACCTTCGTCGAGTTCCCAATCTTCAGAGTTGCGTTTAATTCTTTCCAAAAGATCCCACCTGAATTCAATGGTCTTCTTCATAAAGGAACCAGTGCAAGAAGTATCAAGCATGGATTGATCATCACGAGAAAGCCGAGCATAAAAATTCTGAATAATGATTTCTCTTGAGAGCTCATGATTGGGGCATGAATATAACATTGAATTAAGCCTCCCCCAAGCTAGAGCGATACTTTCTCCTTCACGAGGCCAAAAATTATATATATAATTCCGATCACGATGAACTAGATGCATAGGATAATTTTTTTGGTGAAACTCCAATTTCAATCGATTCCAATTCCAAGATCCAACATCATCGCATAGCCTATACCATGCCAATGCCTTTCCCTTCAAAGATAAAGGGAAAACCTTCTTCTTAAATTCATCTCCGGGTAAACCTGCAAGCTTAAACAATCCACAAATTTCTTCCACATATATCAAGTGCATATCAGGATGTTCGGTTCCATCTCCTGCATAAGGATCAGCTAGCAGTTGTTCTATCATACCCGAAGGAATTTCATATTCAATATTTTCAGTAGGTGCAGTAGGTTGAGAGGTAATTAATTGTGGTTCCGGTCGAGGTGAAGATACCCCGAACAAACCCCTCAAAGGATTGTTTTCCATAGTAACAAGTGACAATAAATTTTAGCACGTAGTAATAATTTTTCCTTACCAATTTCCACTTACCAAGAGCGCTTCACTCCCCGGCAACGGCACCAGAAAATAGTCTTGATGACCCACAAGTATATGGGATCAATTGTAGCCTTTTCGATAAGTAAGAGTGTCGAACCCAACGAGGAGCAGAAGGAAAAGACAAGTGATTTTCAGCAAGGTAATGCCTGCAAGTACTGAAATTGTAAGTAGCAGAGTTGTTTGATAGCAAGATAATTTGTAACGAGCAAGTAACGGTAGTAGTAATAAAAGTGCAGCAAGGTAGCCCAATCCTTTTGAGGCAAAGGACAGGCCAAAACGGTCTCTTATACTCCCACCGTTCCTTTATATAAGGTGTATTTGTTTTTTTCAAAAGTCAAACAAGTGCAAGTTTGACCGAGTTTTTAGAAAAATATATCAACATTCGCAATATGAAATTTATATCATGTGATCCATCATGAAAAGTAGTTTCATATTTTATCTATTAAGTATTGTAGATGTTTTTATTTTATTCTATAATCTTGGTCAAACTTTCAAATGGTTGACTTGCACGGAAACCAATACACCTTATATTCTGGAACGGAGGGAGTAATAAGCAAAGCGTTCTTGAGGGTACACGGGAATTTCATCTAGTCACTTTCATCATGTTGGTTCGATTCGTGTTCGCTACTTTGATAATTTGATATGTGGGTGGACCGGTGCTTAGGTGTTGTTCTTACTTGAACAAACCTCCTACTTATGATTAACCCCCTCACAAGCATCCGCAACTACGAGAAAAGTATTAAGAATAAATTCTAACCATAGCATTAAACTTTTGGATCCAATCGGTCCCTTACGGAATAGCGCATAAACTAGGGTTTAACCTTCTGTCGCTCTCGCAACCCATCATCTAATAACTACTCCACAATGCATTCCCTTAGGCCCAAATATGGTGAAGTGTCATGTAGTCGACGTTCACATGACACCACTAAGGGAATCACAACACACATACTATCAAAATATCGAACACATATCAAGTTCACATGATTACTTGCAACATTATTTCTCCCGTGACCTCAAGAACAAAAGTAACTACTCACAAATGATAATCATGCTCAATATCAGAGGGGTATTAAATAGCATATTGGATCTGAACATATAATCTTCCACCAAATAAACCATATAGTAATCAACTACAAGATGTAATCAACACTACTAGTCACCCACAGGCACCAATCTATAGTTCCGGTACAAAGATTGAATACAAGAGATGAACTAGGGTTTGAGAGGAGATGGTGCTGTTGAAGATGTTGATGGAGATTGCCCTCCCCAAGATGGGAGAGTTGTTGGTGATGATGATGACGATGATTTCCCCCTCCGGGAGGGAAGTTCCCCCGGCGGAATCGCTCCACCGGAGGGCAAAAGTGCTCTTGCCCAAGCTCCGCCTCGAGATGGCGGTGCTCCGTCCCGAAAGTCCTCTGCTGATTTTTTCTAGGTCAAAATGACTTATATACCAGAAGATGGGCACCGGAGGTGGGCCGAGGGGAGCACAACCCACCAGGGCACGCATGGGCTCCCTGGCGCGCCCAGGTGGGTTGTGCCCACCTGGTGGGCCCCCTCTGGTACTTATTTGCTCCAATATTCCTCATTTATTCCATAAAAAATCTTCGTAAAGTTTCAGCTCATTTGTAGTTGTGCAGAATAGGTAGCCTGACGTAACCTTTTCAGGTCCAGATTTCCAGCTGCCGGAATTCTCCCTCTTTGTGTATACCTTGCATATTATGAGAGAAAAGGCATTAGAATTACTCCAAAAAGCATTATTATGCATAAAAACATCATAAATAACGGTAGGAAAACATGATGCAAAATGGACGTATCAAAGACATATATCAAGTGCTCTCAAATCCATAAAAGTATTCAATCCGATAAAACAAAATCTCAAAGGGAAAACTCAATTCATCACAACAAGATAGAGAGGGGAAAACACCATATGATCCAACTATATTAACAAAGCCCACGATACATCAAGATCGTGAGATCTCAAGAACACGAGAGAGAGAGAGATTAAACACATAGCTACTAGTACAAACCCTCAGCCCCGAGGGTGGACTACTCCCTCCTCATCATGGTGGCCGCCGGGATGATGAAGATGGCCACCCGTGATGATTTCCTCCTCCGGCAGGGTGCCGGAACGGGGTCTAGATTGGTTTTTCGTGGCTACAGAGGCTTGCAGCGGCGTAACTTCTGATCTAGGGTTACCCCTGATGGTTTCTCTATTTATAGGAATTTTTGGCGTTGGTTTCACGCTAAGATGGGCCTCGAGGTGAGCACAACCCACCGGGGCACGGGCAAGGGCCCAGGCGCGCCCCGGTGTCTTGTGCCCTACTCCTTCACCTTATGGTCCTTCCACGAAGTTTCGGGGGTCTCTTTTGTTCCAAAAAAAATAGTCAAAAAGTTTCAGCTCATTTGGAGAAATTTCATTTCTACACAATAAACAACACCACGGTAGTTCTGCTGAAAACAACGTCAGTCCGGGTTAGTTCCATGCAAATCATACCAAAACCATATAAAATTGTTGTAAACATGGCATGAATACTTCATAAATTATAGATACGTTGGAGACGTATCAGCATCCCCAAGCTTAATTCCTACTCGTCCTCGAGTAGGTAAATGATAAAAGAAATAATTTATGAAGTGTGAATTCTAGCAAAGTGCATAAGTTTAATCAATGATAATTTCAATCACTTTTTCTAGCATCATAACAACAACTCTTTCTCATAAAACTTATCATGATAAAGTAGCAATTGAAAACGGAATTTTTGTTGTGGAAAGCTACCTATCATATTCATCATATACTCTTTGTTTTGTAGCATGGACAATTGGACTTGAATGATTCAAAGCAATAGTCTATAATTTGACATGAAGACATCAATACTCAAGCATATCAACAAGCAACCATGTCTTTCAAAATATCAACACTAAAGAAAGTTATCCCTAGCCCATCATGCTCAATCATTTATCCATTCGCAAAACACACTCGCATATTAGCTACATCCTATGCTCAAGTACGATCATAGTGCCCCTTAGTTGGTGCTCTATAAGAGAAGATGGAGACTCAAATAATAATAAAAATTGCATAAAGTAAAAAGATAGGCCCTTCGCAGAGGGAAGTAGGGATTTGTAGAGGTGCCAGAGCTCACAGCTTAAATTGAGAGATAAAAGATTTTGGGAGGCATACTTTTCCCGTCAACGAAAACGACCGAGTAATTCCCAACACTTTCCATGCTAGATATATCATAGGCGGTTCCCAAACAGAAAATAAAGTTTATTCCTTTTTCCACCATTCTTTCACAATCCATGGCTAGCCGTATCCACGGGTGCCCTCCATACCAACACTTTCCAAGGAATTTATTATTTGACAACATAAAGTAAATTCATTTTTCATTTCGGGACTGGGCATCCCTAATACTTTTGTCGTACTCTCGTGTAATGACAAGTGAACAAAAACTCATCTTGAGAATAACACATCTAGCATGGCAAATATTGGCCACCCCCTGCTGCTTCATGAGCGGTACGAGCACATAAAAAGGAAATTATTTTGAAATTTTAGAGATGACACATACAAATTTGCTTAGAACGGCACGGGAATACCGCATATAGGTAGGTATGGTGGACTCATGTGGCAAAACTGGGTTTAGTGATTTTGGATGCACAAGTAGTATTCCCACTTAGTACAAATGGAGGCTAGCAAATAGATTGAGAAGCAACCAACCAAGAAACGAAAATTCACATAAACGAGCATTGAGCATAACTAACACCGAATAATGCCCCACAAGTAGGATGTAATTTCATTGCATAATTATTGACTTTCATGCTTTCTTAGGGAATCACAAACCTTAACACCAATATTCTTACTAAAGCATAATTACTCACCAACATGACTCACATATTATGATCTCCATATAGCAAAACTATTGCAAGAAATCAAACTTATCATATCCAGTGATCTACATGAAAGTTTTTATTATATCCTTATTAAATATCCATTACTTTGGGACTAAATTTATGTATTACCATTGCTACTAACAAGCTCTCAAATAAATTTAAGTGAAGCACGAGAGCATATGACAAACTACTCCAAAAAGATACAAGTGAAGATAAAATGAGTAGTTAAGTAAATGGGTAGCTATTTAAGGACTCTCTTTTATTTAAAAACTTTCAGATCTAAGTATTTTATTAAAACAGAAAGTAAAACAAAATAAAATGACATTCTAAGAAAATCACAACTCATGTGAAGAAGCAAAAACTTAGGCTCAACCGATACTAACCGATAATTGTTCATGAAGAAAGGTGGGATGTCTACCGGGGCATCCCCAAGCTTAGATGCTTGAGACTTCTTGGATTATTAACTTGGGATGCCTTGGGCATCCCCAAGATTGAGCTTTTGTGTCTCCTTAATTCCTTTTATATCACGGTTTCCCTAAATCTTAAAAACTTCATCCACACAAAACTTAACAAGAACTCGTGAGATAAGTTAGTATAAATCAATGCAAAAACCTTATCATTCTCTACTGTAGAAAATCACTAAAATTATCATTCAACATTGCATACTAAATGCCTCTGCATATTTAATACTCATATCCTCAAATAGAATCATTAAACAAGCAAACATATGCAAACAATGCAAACATAACAGCAATCTGTCTAAACAGGACAGTCTGTAAAGAGTGCAATTGTACTCATATTTCCCTAACTCCAAAAATTCTGAAATTTACCACACTGTAGAAAATTTACTAGATCTTATTTTTCAAAAAGTTTCAACGTTTTCTCACATCCTGACTTTTCTGGATAATTATTGCAACAGCGATAAACTTTCTGTTTTGAAACAGTAACTCATATATTTGCAAAATAAGCATGGTGATGGCTATCCTTGCCACTTTTATTGAAATAAAAGATGCAGAACATTATTATAAATAACATCAAGCAAATCCTAATAAAATAAAATGACTCTCCAAGCAAAACTCATATCATGTGACGAATGAAAATATAGCTCCAAGTGAGGTTACCGATAATGTTGAAGACGAAAGAGGGGATGCCTTACGGGGCATCCCCAAGCTTAGCTGCTTGGATCTTCCTTGAATATTACCTTGGGGGTGCCTTGGGAATCCCCAAGCTTAGGGTCTTGTCACTCCTTATTCTCCTCATATCGATATCTCACCCAAAACATGAAAACTTCAATCACACAAAACTTAACGGAACTTCATGAGATGGGTTAGTATGATAAAGACAAATCATTCACTTTGGTACTGTCAATATAAGATTCATAATTGTTCTCACTCAATTTCTACCGTACCCTATAATTTCTACAACTTATGTTAAGCAATATAATCCATAGAAACTAGAAAACAAGCAAACTATGCATTGAAAACAGAATCTGTCAAAAACAGAACAGTATGTAAAGATCTGAATTAAGGTCATACTTCTGTAACTCCGGAAATTCTGAAAAATTAGGACAACGTAGAAAATTTCTATACCCATCAACTGTAAACAATTCAGAATTTTCCAAGTTCCAGTAAAAGACAGGAATTTCTGCCCTGGATGCAAACGTTTCTGTTTTTGCACAGAATCAAGTCAACTATCATCCACACTATCCCAAAGGCTTTACTTGGGACTTTATTGAAACAAAAGCTATAGAACAAGATCACTACAGTATATTAACCATGTGAACACACAAAAACAGTAGGTAAAAGTGTTGGGTTGTCTCCCAACAAGCGCTTTTCTTTAATGCCTTTTAGCTAGGCATGATGATTTCAATGATGCTCGCATAAAAGATAAGAATTGAAACACAAGGAGAGCATCATGAAGCATATGACTAGCACATTTAAGTCTAACCCACTTCCTATGCATAGGGATTTTGTGAGCAAACAACTTATGGGAACAAGAATCAACTAGCATAGGAAGGCAAAACAAGTGCAACTTCAAAACTTTCAACATAAAGAGAGGAAACTTGATATTATTGCTATATGTAAAAGCATATGTTCCCTCTCATAATAATTTGCAGTAGCATCATGAATGAATTCAACAATATAGCTATCACGTAAAGCATTCTTTTCATGATCCACAAGCATAGAAAATTTATTACTCTCCACATAAGCAAATTTATTCTCATGAATAGTAGTGGGAGCAAACTCAACAAAATAATTATCATGGGGTTCTTGATTGGCATAATGAATTTGAACATTAAAATCATGATGAGAAGTTTCATGGTTATCATTATTCTTTATAGCACATATGTCATCACCATAATCATCATAGATAGCAAATTTGTTGTCATAATCAATTGAAACCTCTTCCAAAATAGTGGATTCATCACTAAATAAAGTCATGACCTCTCCAAATCCACTTTCATAATTATCACAATAAGATTCAACACCCTCCAAAATAGTGGGATCATTAGTACCTAGAGTTGACACACTTCCAAACCCACTTTCATCAATATAATCGTCATAAATAGGAGGCATGCTACCATTATAACAAATTTTCACATCAAAACTTGGGGGACTAAAAATATCATCTTCATCAAACATAGCATCTCCAAGCTTGTTGCTTTGCATATCATTAGCATCATGGATATTCAAAGAATTCATACCAACAACATTGCAATCATGCTCATCATTCAAAGATTTTTTTGTCAAACATTTTATAGAATTCTTTTTCTATCAATTGAGCACAATTTTCCTTTCCATCATTTTCACGAAAGACATTATAGAGATGAATAATATGATGCAACCTCAATTCCATTTTTTGTAGTTTTATTTTTATAAACCAAACTAGTGATAAAATAAGAAACTAAAAGATTCAATTGCAAGATCTAAAGATATAACTTCAAGCACTCACCTCCCCGGCAACGGCGCCAGAAAAGAGCTTCGTTGACAGGGTGTGAGTGCCGCTTACCTAACCTCCCCGGCAACGGCGCCAGAAAAGAGCTTGATGTCTACTACGCAACTTTATTCTTGTAGACTCGTGTTGGGCCTCCAAGCGAAGAGTTTTGTAGGACAGTAGAAATTTTCCCTCAAGTGGATGACCTAAGGTTTATCAATCCGTGGGAGGCGTAGGATGAAGATGGTCTCTCTCAAACAACCCTGCAACCAAATACAAGAAATCTCTTGTGTCCCCAACACACCCAATAGGTGCACTAGTTCGGCGAAGAGATGGTGATAAAAGTGTAATATGGATGGTAGAAATATATTTTTATAATCTGAATAAATAAAAACAGCAAGGTAGCGAACGATAAAAGTGAGCACAAACGGTATTGCAATGCTTGAAAACAAGGCCTAGGGTCCGTACTTTTGCTAGTGCAATCTCTCAACAATGCTAATCTAATTGGATCACATAACCATCCCTCAACGTGCGATGAAGAATCACTCCAACGTTCTTATCTAGCGGAGAACATAAGAAGAAATTGTTTGTAGCTATTCTTTCCGATCGATCTATCCAAGAGTTCGTACTAAAATAACACCAAGTTATTCTTTCCGATTGATCTATCAAGAGTTCGTACTAAAATAACACGTAGCTATTCTTTCCGATCGATCTATCAAGAGTTCGTACTAAAATAACACCAAAGCAAATTCAGATTCATAATACTCAATCCAACACAAAGAACCTCAAAGAGTGCCCCAAGATTTCTACCGGATAAACAAGGACAAAAACGTACATCAACCCCTATGCATAGATTACCCCAATGTCACCTTGGGAATCCGTGAGTTGAGTGCCAAAACATATATCAAGTGAATCAATATAATACCCCATTGTCACCACGGATATTCATATGCAAGACATATATCAAGTGCTCTCAAATCCATAAAAGTATTCAATCCGATAAAATGAGATCTCAAAGGGAAAACTCAATTCATCACAACAAGATAGAGAGGGGAAAACACCATATGATCCAACTATATTAACAAAGCCCGCGATACATCAAGATCGTGACATCTCAAGAACACGAGAGAGAGAGAGATTAAACACATAGCTACTGGTACAAACCCTTAGCCTCGAGGGTGGACTACTCCCTCCTCATCATGGTGGCCGCCGGGATGATGAAGATGGCCACCGGTGATGATTTCCCCCACCAGCAGGGTGCCAGAACGCGGTCTAGATTGGTTTTTCGTGGCTACAGAGGCTTGCGGTGGCGGAACTTTTGATCTAGGGTTACCCCTGATGGTTTCACTATTTAAAGGAATTTTTGGCATTGGTTTCACGCTAAGATGGGCCTCGAGGTGAGCACAACCCACCGGGGCACGGGCAAGGGCCCAGGCGCGCCCCAGTGTCTTGTGCCCTACTCTTTCACCTTCTGGTCCTTCCATGAAGCTTTGGGGGTCTCTTTTGTTCCAAAAAAAATCGTCAAAAAGTTTCAGCTCATTTGGAGATCTTTCATTTCTGCACAAAAAACAACACCACGGTAGTTCTCCTGAAAATAGCGTCAGTCCGGGTTAGTTCCATGCAATCGTACCAAAACCATATAAAATTGTTGTAAACATGGCATGAATACTTCATAAATTATAGATACGTTGGAGACGTATCAACAATCAACAAAGTCATTTTGGAACAAGTGCTGTCACGTTACAAATCGGAAACACAAGTATTATTGAAATCGTGGGCGTTCTACTTACTATTTACATGCCGCCACGCGTCCCCTTTTTTTATTGGCTAGGAGGTGCCATGCAGGGTAGCTATTTGAGTACGGGAGGCGTGCGATCAGACCCCTGCGCGTGCTCATCGGGAGGAGAGCCCTTTGACCTCTATCCGCCGCCCACCTCTCTCCCAACATCTCCATTAATGGCGCCCGAGCCCCTGTTTAATGGCGTGGCTATGTCTCACTCGACTGCGATTTAAGAGAGAAAAAGAAAATCTAAAAATAAAGTTTTGCACGGATCTTGATGTAAGATCCGATGGACCTATATAGCATCGACTGCGACTTATAGCAAGACTGATGAATATAAGGACGATGACAGTGGGTAATAATTGTCTTACATATTTAGGAAGATAACTAAAAAGCCACATGCGGCAACGCCCAAAATAAACAAGGGAAAAAGAAGAAGGAAGACATAGACAACGATCTGGCTCGCTGATCTCTACTTTCTTGATGCGTTGCCGCAGGCCGCGGAGACTAGTTCCCACGGCGAGCAGCGATGAGCTCTTTCGTGTCCTCAAGACGCTGCTTGAGAGCATCCACGGATTCCTCCACCACCCTTTAGCGCTCGATGCGGAGCATGACATTCTCGTCCATAAGTTTCTTGACGATGACACCGGTCCTCTGCAACAAGGCATTGGTCTCCTCGTGCTCCTTCGTCGTTCCGGCGATCTTCGCCCTCAGCAGGTCGCGCTCGGTGCGGAGCTTCGCCTTGTCCTCCCCTAGTCCCCGGATGACACTGGTAGCATTTTCAAACGAGGCATTCATCTCGTCCTGCTGCTTCATCCAGTCGGAGATCCGACCCATCAGGTCATCGAGCATAGCGCGCATGCGCTTGTGAGAGTCCTCGCCTACCCGCGAGACATTTTCCCAGGTCATCGCGGCACGGGAGGGCATCTCTGCTGCATTCGCGGCGCGGCGGGACATGTCTGCTGCTTTCGCGGCGCAGCCGGACCAGTCTGCTGCATCGACGGCGCGGCGGGACCTCTGTGCTGCTACGGCTGCGCGGCGGGACATGTCGGCTGCTTTCACGGTGAGGCGGGACATCTCTCGTGCTTCCGCTTCCATGCTCGCCTCTCCTTGGTAGTAATCTCTCGACGCTGGCCATGGTAGACGCAAGGGAACGACGAGAATGACTTGTTTGTTTTTGTGGATGAGGAGTTGAGGAGGAATGCACAGTCATCTTGGAGTAGTAGTATTTATAACCGAGTACTAATATGCTCCTAAGTGGGAAACCGTTTAGGTTTTGATCGGTGTGAACAGGTTTGCAATTAAATATAGCATGGTAGTAATTCGGAATGTGACGGGACGCAGGCTCAAAATTTATTGACGGTTCTATAATTTCTAAGTGCGGCACTATTCCCGGATGGCGTAACGTGGGCATGCTTTCTCCGCCGCGTACGTGGCATTTGCACCATAGGGTGCACCGCAATAGGCGATGTCAGCACACGTCTTGTTCCAACAACCGTGCGCGCTCGTTATTACCATCGCGCACGCTTCTTTTAATTAGAATTTGTGCCCGTCTAGCGCACACATGTTGATCTGTCTAACTGTTTCTGTTTGTTGTGGCTAATCGCAAACAGTTCATCCGTGTGAAGTGTATGCCGTCAATTGCAGACACGTTGATCTGGCTGACCGTTTCTGTTGTGTTGCCTAATCGCAAACAGTTCATCCGTCTGAAGTGTATGCCCTCAATCGCACACACCTTCATCTGGCTGCCCGTTTTTGTTGTTCCGCCTCATCACAAATAGTTAATCCAACTGAACTGTATGCCGTATATCACACACGCCTTCATTTGGCTGCCCGTTTCTGTTCTTCTGCCTCATCGCAAATAGTTCATTGAACTGAACCGTATGCCCCGCATCACACACGCAACTAAAATCTGAACCGTGTTGGATGTATCCGCCATCGCAAACGTTTTGCATCTTTTTTGATGGTTTTTTTATATCACTGTTTGCGATTAGTGCATCGCACATAGTTTCATCGAAGGGTCTCTGATTGTAGTGTTGTGTTAGCAGCATCCTACAGTAGTGATTCTTCCTGCTACTTCTTGAGCTTGTGTTGATTTTTCCCTTGAAGAGGAAAGGGTGATATAGCAAAGTAGAGATAAGTATTTCCCTCAGTTAAGAACCAAGGTATCAATCCAGTAGGAGGCACAAGCAAGTCCCCAATAGATGCACCTGCACAAACTAATAAACACTTGCACACAACGCAAAAAAGGGGTTGTCAATCCCTTCACGGTCACTAGCAAGAGTGAGATCTAATAGAGATAGATATAAAAGATAATTAAAAGGCAAAAAAAAATATAAATAAAGTGCAGCAAGGTATTTTTAGGTTTTTGGTTTTATAGGTCTGAAAATATATGATGAGAAATAGACCCCGGGGCCATAGGTTTCACTAGAGGCTTCTCTCTTGAAGAAAGCATACGGTGGGTGAACAAATTACTGTTGGGGAATGTAGCATGCAATTTCAAAAAAATTCCTACGCTCACACAAGATCTATCTAGGAGATGCATAGCAATGAGAGGGGGAGAGTGTGTCCATGTACCCTCATAGACAGAAAGCGGAAGCGTAAGCTTAACGCGGTTGATGTAGTTGAACGTCTTCTCGATTCAACCGATCAAGCACCGAACGTACGGCGCCTTCGAGTTCTGCACATGTTCAGCTCAATGACGTCCCTCGAACTCTTGATCCAGCAAAGTGTCGAGGAAGAGTTTCGTCAGCACGACGGCGTGGTGACGGTGATGGTGAAGTGATCCGCGCAGGGCTTCGCCTAAGCACTATGACAATATGACCGGAGGAGTAAACGGTGGAGGGGGGCGCCGCACACGGCTAAGAACAATTGGTGTGTGTTTGTAGGCGCCCCCGCCCCCGTATATAAAGGAGGGAGAGGGGAGGAGGCCGGCCCTAGGGGCGCCCCAAGTGGGAGGAGTCCCACTTGGGCTCCTAGTAGGATTCGGCCCCCCTTTCCTTTTACCGGAGGGGGAAAGGGGGAAAGAGAGAGAGAGGGAGAAGGAAAGGGGGGCGCAGCCCCCTCTCCTAATCCTATTCGGCCTCCTTCCCTATGGGGGGCGTGCCACCCCTTTGTGGGTTGGTGTGCCTCCCTCCTATGGCCCATATGGCCCATATCTTCCCCGGGGGGTTCCGGTAACGCCCCCGGTACTCCGATACGTACCCGATACATTCTGAAACACTTCCGGTGTCTGAATACTATCATCCAATATATCAATCTTTACCTCTCGACCATTTTGAGAGTCCTCGTCATGTCCGTGATCTCATCCGGGACTCCGAACAATCTTCGGTCACCAAAACACATAAGTCATAATACAAATCGTCATCGAACGTTAAGCGTGCGGACCCTACGGGTTCGAGAACTATGTAGACATGACCGAGACACATCTCCGGTCAATAACCAACAGTGGAACCTGGATGCCCATATTGGTTCCTACATATTCTACGAAGATCTTTATCGGTCAAACCGCAATGACAACATACGTTATTCCCTTTGTCATCGGAATGTTACTTGCCCGAGATTCGATCGTTGGTATCTCCATACCTAGTTCAATCTTGTTACCGGCAAGTCTATTTACTCGTTCCGTAATGCATCATCCCGTAACTAACTCATTAGTCACATTGCTAGCAAGGCTTATCATGATGTGCATTACCGAGAGGGCCCAGAGATACCTCTCCGATACTCGGAGTGACAAATCCTAATCTCGATCTATGCCAACCCAACAAACACCTTCGAAGACACCTGTAGAGCATCTTTCTAATCACCTAGTTACGTTGTGACGTTTGATAGCACACAAGGTGCTCCTCCGGTATTCGGGAGTTGCATAATCTCATAGTCAAAGGAATATGTATAAGTCATGAAGAAAGCAATAGCAATAAAAACTTAACGATCATTATGCTAAGCTAACGGATGGGTCTTGTCCATCACATCATTCTCCTAATGATGTGATCCCATTCATCAACTGACAACTCATGTCTATGGTTAGGAAACTTAACCATCTTTGATTAACGAGCTAGTCTAGTAGAGGCTTACTAGGGACTCGGTGTTTTGTCTATGTATTCACACATGTATCTGTTGGAAATATGCCCTAGAGGCAATAATAAAATGGTTATTATTATATTTCCTTGTTCATGATAATTGTCTATTATTCATGCTATAATTGTATTAACCGAAAACCGTAATACATGTGTGAATACATAGACCACAGCATGTCCCTAGTGAGCCTCTAGTTGACTAGCTCGTTGATCAATAGATGGTTGTGGTTTCCTGACCATGGACATTGGATGTCGTTGATAACGGGATCACATCATTAGGAGAATGATGTGATGGACAAGACCCAATGCTCAGCATAGCACAAGATCGTGTAGTTCGTTTGCTAGAGCTTTTCTAATGTCAAGTATCATTTCCTTAGACCATGAGATTGTGCAACTCCTGGATACCGTAGGAATGCTTTGGGTGTATCAAACGTCACAACGTAACTGGGTGACTATAAAGGTGCACTACAGGTATCTCCGAAAGTGTCTGTTGGGTTGGCACGAATCGAGACTGGGATTTGTCACTCCGTATGACGGAGAGGTATCTCTGGGCCCACTCGGTAATGCATCATCATAATGAGCTCAATGTGACTAAGGAGTTAGCCACGGGATCATGCGTTACGGAACGAGTAATGAGACTTGCCGGTAACAAGATTGAACGAGGTACGGGGATACCGATGATCGAATCTCGGGCAAGTAACATACCGATGGACAAAGGGAATTGTATACAGGATTGATTGAATCCCCGACATCGTGGTTCATCCGATAAGATCATCGTGGAACATGTTGGAGCCAGTATGGGTATCCAAATCCCGCTATTGGTTATTGGCCAGAGAGGTGTCTCGGTCATGTCTGCATGGTTCCCGAACCCGTAGGGTCTACACACTTAAGGTTCGGTGACGCTAGAGTTGTAATGGGAATTGTATGTGGTTACCGAAGGTTGTTCGGAGTCCCGGATGAGATCTCGGACGTCACGAGGAGTTCCAGAATGGTTCGGAGGTGAAGATTTATATATGGGAAGTCCAGTTTCAGTCGCCGGAATGGTTTCGGGGGTTGTCGGTATTGTACCGGGACCACCGAAAGGTGTCCGGGGGTCCACCGTCTGGGGCCACCTACCCCGGGGGACCAAGTGGGCTGAATATGGGAGGGAACCAGCCCCCTAGTGGGCTGGTGCGCCCCCCAAGGGCCCAAGGCGCCTAGGGTTGGAAACCCTAGGGGAGGGGGCGCCTCCCACCTTGCTTGGGGGGCAAGTCTCCCCCTCCTGGCCGCCCCCCCTTCTAGATGCATCTAAGGGGGCCGGCCCCCTTTCCCCTTCACCCTATAAATAGTGGGGGGGGGGGGTGGGAGGGCAGCCGCACCTCTTCCCCTGGCGCAACCCTTCCACCCTCCAACTCCTCCTCCTCCTCCGTAGTACTTGGCGAAGCCCTGCCAGAGAACCTCAAGCTCCACCACCACGCCGTCATGCTGCCGGAGCTCTCCCTCAACTTCTCCTCTCCCCTTGCTGGATCAAGAAGGAGGAGACGTCCCCGGGCTGTACGTGTGTTGAACGCGGAGGCGCCGTCTATTCGGCGCTTGGATCGGATCTTCCACGATTTGAATCGCCGTGAGTACGACTCCATCAACCGCGTTCTTGTAACGCTTCCGCCAAGCAATCTTCAAGGGTATGAAGACACACTCCCTCTCTCTCATTGCTAGCATCTCCTAGATTGATCTTGGTGACACGTAGGAAATTTTTTGAATTATTACTACGTTCCCCAACATTGGCATCATGAGCCAGGTCTATGCGTAGATTCTATGCACGAGTAGAACACAAGTAGTTGTGGGCGATGATTTGTTCAATTTTCTTACTGTTACTAGTCTTATCTTGATTTGGCGGCATTGTGGGATGAAGCGGCCCAGACCGACCTTACACGTACACTTACGTGAGACAGGTTCCACTGACTGACATGCACTTGTTGCATAAGGTGGCTAGCGGGTGTCTGTCTCTCCCTCTTTAGTCAGATCGGATTCGATGAAGAGGGTCCTTATGAAGGGTAAATAGCAATTGGCATATCACCGTTGTGGCTTTTGCGTAGGTAAGAAACGTTCTTGCTAGAAACCCATAGCAGCCACGTAAAACATGCAACAACAATTAGAGGACGTCTAACTTGTTTTTGCAGGGTATGCTATGTGATGTGATATGGCCAAAAGGATGTGATGAATTATATATGTGATGTATGAGATTGATCATGTTCTTGTAATAGGAATCACGACTTGCATGTCAATGAGTATGACAACCGGCAGGAGCCATAGGAGTTGTCTTAATTTATTGTATGACCTGCGTGCCAATGAAAACGCCATGTAATTACTTTACTTTATTGCTAACCGTTAGCCATAGAGTAGAAGTAATAGTTGGCGAGACAACTTCATGAAGACACGATGATGGAGATCATGGTGTCATGCCGGTGACGATGGTGATCATGCCGCGCCTCGAAGATGGAGATCAAAAGCGCAAGATGATATTGGCCATATCATGTCACTTTATGATTTGCATGTGATGTTTATCATGTTTACATCTTATTTGCTTACAACGACGGTAGCATAAATAAGATGATCCCTCACTAAAATTTCAAGAAATGTGTTCCCCCTAACTGTGCACCGTTGCGAAGGTTCGTTGTTTCGAAGCACCACGTGATGATCGGGCGTGATAGATTCTAACGTTCGCATACAACGGGTGTAAGCCAGATTTACACATGCAAAACACTTAGGTTGACTTGAAGAGCCTAGCATGTACAGACATGGCCTCGGAACATGAGATATCGAAAGGTCGAACATGAGTCGTATGGTAGATGCGATCAACATGGAGATGTTCACCATTGATGACTAGTCCGTCTCACATGATGATCGGACATCGCCTAGTCGATTCGGATCATGTATCACTTAGATGACTAGAGGGATGTCTATCTGAGTGGGAGTTCATTAAATAATTTGATTAGATGAACTTAATTATCATGAACTTAGTCTAAAATTGTCTTTACAATCTATCCTGTAGATCCAGTGGCCCACGCTAATGTTGCCCTCAACTTCAACGCGTTCCTAGAGAAAACCAAGCTGAAAGACGATGGAAGCAACTATACGGACTAGGTCCGTAACTTGAGGATCATCCTCATAGCTGCCAAGAAAGCATATGTCCTTGAAGCACCGCTAGGTGACGCACCCATTTTCCCAGCAACTCAAGATGTTATGAACACCTGGCAGTCACGTAGTGATGATTACTCCCTGGTTCAGTGCAGCATGCTTTACAGCTTAGAATCGGGGCTCCAAAAGTGTTTTGAGCAACACAGAGCATATGAGATGTTCCAAGAGCTGAAAATGGTTTTCCAAGCTCATGCCCGGGTCGAGAGATATGAAGTCTCCGACAAGTTCTACAGTTGTAAGATGGAGGAAAACAGTTCTGTCAGCGAGCATATACTCAAAATGTCTGGGTTGCACACCCGTTTGTCTCAGCTGGGAGTTAACCTTCCAGATGACTCGGTCATTGACAGAATCCTCCAGTCGCTTCCACCTAGCTACAAGAGCTTTGTGATGAACTACAATATGCAAGGGATGGAGAAGTCCACTCCTGAGTTATATTCGATGCTGAAATCAGCGGAGGTGGAGACCAAAAAGGAACATCAAGTGTTGATGGTGAATAAGACCACTAGTTTCAAGAAAGGCAAGGGTAAGAAGAACTTCAAGAAGGACGGCAAGGGAGTTGCCGCGCCCGGTAAGTCAGTTGCCGGGAAGAAGCCAAAGAATGGACCCAAGCCTGAGACTGAGTGCTTTTATTACAAGGGAAATGGTCACTGGAAGCGGAACTGCCCCAAGTACTTAGCGGATAAGAAGGCCGGCAACGCCAAAGGTATATATGATATACATGTTATTGATGTGTACCTTACCAGCGCTCGTAGTAGCTCCTGGGTATTTGATACTGGTGCGGTTGCTCACATTTGTAACTCAAAACAGGAGCTGTGGAATAAGCGGAGACTGGCGAAGAACGAGGTGACGATGCGCGTCGGGAATGGTTCCAAGGTCAATGTGATCGCCGTCAGCACGCTACCTCTACATTTACCTTTGGGATTAGTTTTAAACCTCAATAATTGTTATTTAGTGCCAGCTTTGAGCATGAACATTGTATCTGGATCTCGTTTAATGCGAGATGGCTACGCATTTAAATCCAAGAATAATGGTTGTTCTATTTATATGAGAGATATGTTTTATGGTCATGCCCCACTGGTCAATGGTTTATTTTTATTGAATCTCGAACGTGATGTTACACATATTCATAGTGTGAATGCCAAAAGATGTAAGGTTGATAATGATAGTCCCACATACTTGTGGCACTGCCGCCTTGGTCACATTGGTGTCAAACGCATGAAGAAACTCCATGCAGATGGACTTTTGGAGTCTCTTGATTATGAATCATTTGACACGTGCAAACCATGGCTCATGGGCAAAATGACCAAGACTCCGTTCTCCGGAACAATGGAGCGAGCAACCAACTTGTTGGAAATAATACATACTGATGTATGTGGTCCAATGAGCGTTGAGGCTCGCGGTGGCTATCGTTATGTTCTCACCCTCACTGATGACTTAAGTAGATATGGGTATGTCTACTTAATGAAACACAAGTCTGAGACCTTTGAAAAGTTCAAGGAATTTCAGAGCGAGGTAGAGAATCAACGTGATAGGAAAATAAAGTTCTTACGATCAGATCATGGATGAGAATACTTGAGTCACGAGTTTGGCACGCACTTAAGGAGATGTGGAATTGTTTCACAACTCACGCCGCCTGGAACACCTCAGCGTAATGGTGTGTCCGAACGTCGTAATTGCACTCTATTGGATATGGTGCGATCTATGATGTCTCTTACCGATCTACCGCTATCATTTTGGGGTTATGCTTTAGAGACTGCTGCATTCACTTTAAATAGGGCACCGTCTAAATCCGTTGAGACGACACCGTATGAATTATGGTTTGGGAAGAAACCTAAGCTGTCGTTTCTGAAAGTTTGGGGATGCGATGCTTATGTCAAGAAACTTCAACCTGAAAAGCTCGAACCCAAATCGAAAAAATGCGTCTTCATAGGATACCCTAAGGAAACTATTGGGTATACCTTCTACCTCAGATCCGAAGGCAAGATGTTTGTTGCCAAGTATGGATCCTTTCTGGAGAAAGAGTTTCTCTCGAAAGAAGTAAGTGGGAGGAAAGTAGAACTTGATGAGGTACCCCCTCTTGAACCGGAGAATAGCGCAGCTCAGGAAGATGTTTCTGTGGTGCCTGCACCGACTAGAAAGGAAGTTAATGATGATGATCATGAAACTTTGGATCAAGTTGCTACTGAACTTTGTAGGTCCACGAGGACACGTTCCGCACCAGAGTGGTACGGCAACCCTGTCCTGGAAATCATGTTGTTAGACTACGGTGAACCTTCGAACTATGAAGAAGCGATGGCGGGCCCGGATTCCAACAAATGGCTTGAAGCCATGAAATCCGAGATAGGATCCATGTATGAGAACAAAGTATGGACTTTGGTGGACTTGCCCGATGATCGGCGAGCCATAGAAAATAAGTGGATCTTTAAGAAGAATACTGACGCGGATGGTAATGTGACCGTCTATAAGGCTAGGCTTGTCGCTAAGGGTTACCGACAAGTTCAAGGAGTTGACTACGATGAGACCTTCTCACCCGTAGCAAAGCTGAAGTCCGTCCGAATCATGTTAGCAATTGCCGCATTCTATGATTATGAAATCTGGCAAATGGACGTCAAAATGGCATTCCTGAACAGTTTCCTTAAGGAAGAATTGTATATGATGCAGCCGGAAGGTTTTGTCGATCCTAAGAATGCTGACAAGGTATGCAAGCTCCAGTGCTCCATCTATGGGCTGGTGCAAGCATCTCGGAGTTGGAACATTCGCTTTGATGAAATGATCAAAGCGTTTGGGTTTATACAGACTTATGGAGAAGCCTGTATTTACAAGAAAGTGAGTGGGATCTCTGTAGCATTTCTCATATTATATGTGGATGACATATTGTTGATGGGAAATGATATAGAACTTTTGGAAAGCATAAAGGCCTACTTGAATAAGTGTTTTTCAATGAAGGACCTTGGAGAAGCTGCTTACATATTAGGCATCAAGATCTATAGAGATAGATCGAGACGCCTCATTGGTCTTTCACAAAGCACATACCTTGACAAGATATTGAAGAAGTTCAATATGGATCAGTCCAAGAAGGGGTTCTTGCCTGTATTGCAAGGTGTGAGATTGAGCACAGCTCAACGCCCGACCTCGGCAGAAGAAAGAGAAAAGATGAGTGTCATCCCCTATGCCTCGGCCATAGGCTCTATTATGTATGCCATGCTGTGTACCAGACCTAATGTGAACCTTGCCATAAGTTTGGTAGGGAGGTACCAAAGTGATCCCAGAGTGGAACACTGGACAGTGGTCAAGAATATCCTAAAGTACCTGAAAAGGACTAAGGATATGTTCTCGTTTATGGAGGTGCCGAAGAGCTCGTCGTAAAGGGTTACGTCGATGCTAGCTTTGACACAGATCTGGATGACTCCAAGTCACAAACCGGATACGTGTATATTTTGAATGGTGGGGCAGTCAGCTGGTGCAGTTGCAAGCAAAGTGTCGTGGCGGGATCTACATGTGAAGCGGAGTACATAGCTGCTTCGAAAGAAGCGCAAGAAGGAGTCTAGATGAAGGAGTTTATCACCGACCTAGGAGTGATTCCCAATGCGTTGGGCCCGATGACTCTCTTCTGTGACAACACTGGAGCTATTGCCATTGCCAAGGAGCCTAGGTTTCACAAGAAGACCAAGCACATCAAGCGCCGCTTCAACTCCATTCGTGAATATATTCAAGATGGAGATATATATATTTGTAAAGTACATACGGATCTGAATGTCGCAGATCCGTTGACTAAACCTCTTCCACGAGCAAAACATGATCAGCACCAGAACTCTATGGGTGTTCGATTCATCACAATGTAACTAGATTATTGACTCTAGTGCAAGTGGGAGACTGTTGGAAATATGCCCTAGAGGCAATAATAAAATGGTTATTATTATATTTCCTTGTTCATGATAATTGTCTATTATTCATGCTATAATTGTATTAACCGGAAACCGTAATACATGTGTGAATACATAGACCACAGCATGTCCCTAGTGAGCCTCTAGTTGACTAGCTCATTGATCAATAGATGGTTGTGGTTTCCTGACCATGGACATTGGATGTCGTTGATAACGGGATCACATCATTTGGAGAATGATGTGATGGACATGACCCAATCCTAAGCATAGCACAAGATCGTGTAGTTCGTTTGCTAGAGCTTTTCTAATGTCAAGTATCATTTCCTTAGACCATGAGATTGTGCAACTCCCGGATACCGTAGGAATGCTTTGGGTGTATCAAACGTCACAACATAACTGGGTGACTATAAAGGTGCACTACAGGTATCTCCGAAAGTGTCTGTTGGGTTGGCATGAATCGAGACTGGGATTTGTCACTCCGTATGACGGAGAGGTATCTCTGGGCCCACTCGGTAATGCATCATCATAATGAGCTCAATGTGACTAAGGAGTTAGCCACGGGATCATGCGTTACGGAACGAGTAATGAGACTTGCCGGTAACGAGATTGAACGAGGTACGGGGATACCGACGATCGAATCTCGGGCAAGTAACATACCGATGGACAAAGGGAATTGTATACGGGATTGATTGAATCCCCGACATCGTGGTTCATCCGATAAGATCATCGTGGAACATGTGGGAGCCAGTATGGGTATCCAGATCCCGCTATTGGTTATTGGCCAGAGAGGTGTCTCGGTCATGTCTGCATGGTTCCCGAACCCGTAGGGTCTACACACTTAAGGTTCGGTGGCGCTAGAGTTGTAATGGGAATTGTATGTGGTTACCGAAGGTTGTTCGGAGTCCCGGATGAGATCCCGGACGTCACGAGGAGTTCCGGAATGGTCCGGAGATGAAGATTTATATATGGGAAGTCCAGTTTCAGTCGCCGGAATGGTTTCGGGGGTTGTCGGTATTGTACCGGGACCACCGAAAGGTGTCCAGGGGTCCACCGTGTGGGGCCACCTACCCCGGGGGACCAAGTGGGCTGAATATGGGAGGGAACCAGCCCCCTAGTGGGCTGGTGCGCCCCCCCAAGGGCCCAAGGCGCCTAGGGTTGGAAACCCTAGGGGAGGGGGCGCCTCCCACCTTGCTTGGGGGGCAAGTCTCCCCCTCCTGGCCGCCGCCCCCCCCTTCTAGATGCATCTAAGGGGGCCGGCCCCCTTTCCCCTTCACCCTATAAATAGTGGGGGGTGAGAGGGCAGCCGCACCTCTTCCCCTGGCGCAGCCCTTCCACCCTCCAACTCCTCCTCCTCCTCCGTAGTACTTGGCGAAGCCCTGCCGGAGAACCGGAAGCTCCACCACCACGCCGTCGTGCTGCCGGAGCTCTCCCTCAACTTCTCCTCTCCCCTTGCTGGATCAAGAAGGATGAGACGTCCCTGGGCTGTACGTGTGTTGAACGCGGAGGCGCCGTCCGTTCGGCGCTTGGATCGGATCTTCCGCGATTTGAATCGCTGCGAGTACGACTCCATCAACCGTGTTCTTGTAACGCTTCCGCTTAGCAATCTTCAAGGGTATGAAGATGCACTCCCTCTCTCTCGTTGCTAGCATCTCCTAGATTGATCTTGGTGACACGTCGGAATTTTTTTGAATTATTACTACGTTCCCCAATAGTATCAAGTTTCCGGTTAATACAATTCTAGCATGAATAATAAACATTTATCATGATATAAGGAAATATAAATAATAAATTTATTATTGCCTCTAGGGCATATTTCCTTCAGTCTCCCACTTGCACTAGAGTCAATAATCTAGTTCACATCGCCATGTGATTTAACACCAATAGTTCACATCTTTATGTGATTAACACCCATAGTTCACATCGCCATGTGACCAACACCCAAAGGGTTTACTAGAGTCAATAATCTAGTTCACATCGCTATGTGATTAACACCCAAAGAGTACTAAGGTGTGATCATGTTTTGCTTGTGAGAGAAGTTTAGTCAACGGGTCTGCCACATTCAGATCCGTATGTATTTTGCAAATTTCTATGTCTACAATGCTCTGCATGGAGCTACTCTAGCTAATTGCTCCCACGTTCAATACGCATCTAGATTGAGACTTAGAGTCATCTAGATCAGTGTCAAAGCTTGCATCGACGTAACTCTTTACGACGAACTCTTCATCACCTCCATAACCGAGAAACATTTCCTTAGTCCTCTAAGGATAATTTTGACCGCTGTCTAGTGATCTACTCCTGGATCACTATTGTACCCCCTTGACAAACTCATGGCAAGGCACACAACAGGTTTGGTACACAGCATGGCATACTTTATAGAACCTATGGCTGAGGCATAGGGAATGACTTTCATTCTCTCTCTATCTTCTGCCGTGGTCATGCTTTGAGTCTTACTCAACTTTATACCTTGAATACAGGCAAGAACTCTTTCTTTGACTGATCCTTTTTGAACTACTTCAAAACTTTGTCAAGGTATGCGCTTTGTGAAAGTCCTATTAAGCGTCTCAATCTATCCCTATAGATCTTGATGCTCAAATACTTGCAGCTTCACCGAGGTCTTTTTATAAAACCATATGCTTTGATCACCTTATCAAAGCGTATATTCCAACTCTGAGATGTTTGCACCAGTCCATAGATGGATCACTGGAGTTTACACACTTTGTTAGCACCTTTAGGATCGATAAAACCTTCTGGTTGCATCATATACAACTCTTCTTTAAGAAATCCATTAAGGAATGCAGTTTTGACATCCATTTGCCAGATTTCATAAAATGCGGCAATTGCTAACATGATTCGGACAGACTTAAGCATCGCTACGAGTGAGAAAATCTCATCGTAGTCAACACTTTGAACTTGTCAAAAACCTTTTGTGACAAGTCAAGCTTTGTAGATAGTAACACTACCATCAGTGTCCGTCTTCCTCCTGAAGATCCATTTATTCTTAATGGCTTGCCGATCATCGGGCAAATCGACCAAAGTCCACACTTTGTTCTCATACATGGATCCTATCTCAGATTTCATGGCCTCAAGCCATCTGTCGGAATCTGGGCTCATCATAGCTTCTTCATAGTTCGTAGGTTCGCCTTGGTCTAGTAACATGACTTCCAGTACAAGATTCCTGTACCACTCTGGTGTGGAACGTACTCTGGTTAACCTATGAGGTTCTGTAGAAACTTGATCTGAAGTTTCATGATCATCATCATTAGCTTCCTCACTAATTGATGTAGGCATCACGAGAACAGATTTTTCTGATGAGCTACTTTCCAAATTGAGAGGAGGTACAATTACCTCATCAAGTTCTACTTTCCTCCCACTCACTTCTTTCGAGAGAAACTCCTTCTCTAGAAAGGATCCATTCTTAGCAACAAATATCTTGCCTTCGGATTTGTGATAGAAGGTGTACCCAACAGTCTCTTTTGGGTATCCTATGAAGACACACTTCTCCGATTTGGGTTCGAGCTTATCAGGCTGAAGCTTTTTCACATAAGCATCGCAACCCCAAACTTTAAGAAATGACAGCTTAGGTTTCTTGCCAAACCATAGTTCCTACGGTGTCGTCTCAACGGATTTAGACGGTGCCCTATTTAAGGTGAATGTAGCTGTCTCTAATGCATAACCCCAAAACGATAGTGGTAAATCGGTAAGAGACATCATAGATCGCATCATATCTAATAAAGTACAGTTACGATGTTCGGACACACCATTATGCTGTGGTGTTCTAGGTGGCATGAGTTGTGAAACTATTCCACATTGTTTTAAATGAAGGCCAAACTCGTAACTCAAATATTCGCCTCCGCGATCAGATCGTAGAAACTTTATTTTCTTGTTACGATGATTCTACACTTCACTCTGAAATTCTTTGAACTTTTCAAATGTTTCAGACTTGTGTTTCATCAAGTAGATATACCCATATCTGCTCAAATCATCTGTGAAGGTCAGAAAATAACGATACCCGCCGCGTGCCTCAACACTCATCGGACCGCATACATCAGTATGTATTATTTCCAATAAGTCATTAGCTCACTCCATTGTTCCGGAGAACGGAGTTTTAGTCATCTTGCCCATGAGGCATGGTTCGCAAGTATCAAATGATTCATAATCAAGTGATTCCAAAAGCCCATCTACATGGATTTTCTTCATGCGCTTTACACCAATATGACCTAAACGGTAGTGCCACAAATATGTTGCACTATCATTATCAACTTTGCATCTTTTGGCATCAATATTATGAATATGTGTATCACTACGATCGAGATTCAATAAACCATTTACATTGAGTGTATGACCATAGAAGGTTTTATTCATGTAAACAGAACAACAATTATTCTCTGACTTAAATGAATAACCGTATCGCAATAAACATGATCCAATCATATTCATGCTCAACGCAAACACCAAATAACATTTATTTATTTAGGTCCACACAAATCCCGAAGGTAGAGGGAGTGTGCGATGGTGATCTTATCAATCTTGGAATCACTTCCAACACACATCGTTACCTCGTCCTTAACTAGTCTCTGTTCATTTTGCAACTCCTGTTTTGAGTTACTAATGTCAGCAACTGAACTGGTATCAAATACCCAGGGGCTACTATGAACACTAGTAAAATACACATAAATAACATGTATATCAAATATACCTTTGTTCACTTTGCCATCCTTCTTATCCGCCAAGTATTTGGGGCAGTTCCGCTTCCAGTGACCAGTCCCTTTGCAGTAGAAGCACTCAGTTTCAGGCTTAGGTCCAGACTTGGCCTTCTTCCTGGGAGTGACAACTTGCTTGCCATTCTTCTTGAAGTTCCCCTTCTTTCCTTTGCCATTTTTCTAGAAACTGGTGGTCTTGTTAACCATCAACACTTCATGCTCCTTCTTGATTTCTACCTCCGCAGGTTTGGGCATAGCGAAGAGCTCGGGAATTGTCTTATCCATCCCTTGCATGTTATAGTTCATCACGAAGCCTTTGTAGCTTGGTGGTACTGATTGAAGAACTCTGTCAATAACACTATCATCTGGAAGATTAACTCCCAGCTGAGTCAAGTGATTATGATATCCAGACATTCTGAGTATGGGTTCACTGACAGAACTGTTCTCCTCCATCTTGCAGCTATAGAACTTGTTGGAGACTTCATATCTCTCAACTCGGGCATTTGCTTGAAATATTAACTTCAACTCCTGGAACATCTCATATGGTCCATGACGTTCAAAACGTCTTGGAAGTCCCGATTCTAAGCCGTAAAGCATGGCACACTGAACTATCGAGTAGTCATCAGATCGAGCTTGCCAGACGTTCATAACATCAGCATCTGCTCCTGCAGCAGGCCTTTCACCTAGCGGTGCATCAAGGACATAATTCTTCTATGTAGCAATGAGGATAATCCTCAGATCACGGACCGAGTCCGCATTATTGCTACTATCATCTTTCAACTTAGTTTTCTCTAGGGACATATCAAAATAAAACAGGGGAGCTATACGCGAGCTATTGATCTACAACATAGATATGCAAATACTATCAGGACTAAGTTCATGATAAATTAAGTTCAATTAATCATATTACTTAAGAACTCCCACTTAGATAGACATCCCTCGAGTCATCTAAATGATCACGTGATCCATATCAACTAAACCATGTCCGATCATCACGTGAGATGGAGTAGTTTCCAATGGTGGACATCTCTATGTTGATCATATCTACTATATGATTCACGTTCGACCTTTCGGTCTCCAGTGTTCCGAGGCCATGTCTGTACATGCTAGGCTCGTCAAGTTTAACCCGAGTATTCCGCACGTGCAAAACTGTCTTGCACCCGTTTGTAACACCCTGGATTTTGCCCATTTTCTTTTTCTTTTGATTTTGATCTGGATTCGCTTTTCTGTGGCTTAGTAGTCTTGCAACCTGGAGGGATCACCCTTCATCCTCTTCCCAAGTGGCTTGCCAACTTCAAAACCATCCCAAGACCATGTCATTTCCATTTTGGACCAATCTCAATATTCTTTTTCTTGGGAATATTCCTTTAAAGGAATAACCATGTTCGCTCTGGATTATGAAGCAACCCACATTTCCATCATTCCCAAAATTCCCAAATAATCCTCATAAATTGTTTGGGTCAGATCTTCCACAAATATGTCAAACCCTTCCTTGTCATGTTCAAAAATATTTCACAAATATTCCTTTTCTGATTCTGCCCTAGCTGGCAGTTTGTGAAGCAAGTACCCTTTATATTTGCTTTCTTGGTCTCAAACTTTTTGTGCACTCTTTCCTATCCATATCATTGCCACCTGCCAAAATTCAACTTTATTTGGATAATAAATCTCTCTTTGCTAATTTCCAAAGTTTCTGGGCAACTGGAATCTTTGTGAAGCAAGTGCTAGCTAGGAGTATCCAAATAAGTTGAAATTTTGCAAGCATCTTCATATGCTCAAATCATGACTCTCCACCAAGTTTCAACCCTATCCAATCAACTATGTGACCACAACATTAAATCTTTGTTTCTGGTCATATTTTCACATTGTGAAGCAACTATATTTTATATTGCTCCATAATTGCTGAAAATTTACCAGAGCATTCTCCTGTCCATATAACCCATATTCACAAGATTTGGACTCAATTCATCTTCCCAATAATCCCCTAGAATTTTTCTAAGACTCTGGTCAAAGAGGATAGCTATGAAGGAAGTACCATTTTGGTTTATCCAAATGGTATGAAAATTATACAGGGTTCTCATATGACCAAATCATCATCCTGTGCCCATTTTCAGCCTAAGGTAACACTTGAGGTGAGTGCCACTTCAAGATTTCTAATTCTGGTCAATGTAGGCATTTGAACAGCAAGTGCTATTTCTCCTCATCCAAATGGGATGCAAATTTGCAGAGATGATCATCTTAGTGGGTGATCACACCATGCCAAAGACCAGTCCCTATCTCTTCTTGTATCTTCCTCACCAAGGCACAAACACCTTGCTGTTGCTGAGAAGACCTGCCTTCTGTGGTCACCTCAAGTCTCTCTGTGCCTGTCTCTTTCCTCCTTGACCTCTTCCTACAAGCGACTGATCGAGTTGACATGGTGGGGTTGACCAGAACACATGGCAACGCCTCGTCCACGCGGTGACTGCCGCCCTGGCACGCCATGGGCGTGAGCTGCGTGTCGTTTGCTCGGGCCCCTCTTCTCCTCGTCGGTTCCGCGCGATTGGTCATGTCCAACAGCTCCCCCTCGCCGTCCTCTTCTCCCCAGACCTCTCTCCCCCTCTCTCGTCCCCTCCCACGCGATGCACAGGCCGTGACCGCGACCGGTCATCCCTGTCGCCGTTGCGTCCAGATGCTCGAGCTCTCCCGAGCCTGCTCGACCGCTCCCGAGACCTCTCCGCCCCTTCATGATCGTCCGGTAAGCTTCCCCCCTCCTCCAGGCGGGCTCTCGAACCTCCGGGACACCGGAGTACGTGGCGCCGCGGCTGTGCTCGGCCCTCTCCGCCGCCCGCCTATATAAGGGCCTCCCGAGCCCCTTCCGTCGGCACCACGAGCTTCCCCACCATCCTCTATCCCTCCCTAGTCTTTTCCCCGAGCCTCGGAGCCCCTCCTCGCCTCTATCTGCCGCCATGGCCGTCGCCAGCCTCTGCTCAAATTCGAGCACGTCTGGCCTCCTCTCCTCTTCATTCCACCTCCAGTAGACCCCTAGGGCTCCGGCGGACCTCCCCAGCCCCTCCCCTTGGCCGCCGGAGGCCCGCAGCCCCGTGCCCGACTCCGGCCAGAGCCGTCGTCCGCTGTTGCCGATGCCGTCTCCCCACAACCCTCCCCCGTGGTTCCCTATGGGCCTCTCTAGCGAGCTCGCCGGTGGCCTCAGCTCCACCGGGGACGGCCGGAGACGCCCGCGCCCCTCGCCGGCCAACCCAAATGCAAGCAAAATATTTACAGAAAGGTCCCTGGCAGAAAAACCACCACATCTTCTCAACCGTAACTCCGAATCAGGTGAATCCAACACCCACGTCTTCGTCTCGTCAAGCCCGTCATGTTGGTAACATTTTCACTATGTGGTCCCACTATGGAATTGACCATTTTTCCCTTGCCCCTAATCAGCCTCTTCGAGAGAGAAACTTTTTTGGCGATTCCTTCTGCGATCTTTCTGCACTCCTCCCCGGTGTATTCTTCATCCCAAGGCAAGCCACAACTCTCATCTGCATCATCGCATTGCAATGTCATAGTTTAACTATTTACTTTAACAACAAGTATGAGTTATCTATGATATGAATTGGATTATGCAATGTTGGAGTTAATTCTTGGATAGGTGACTACCATGTTGAGTACCGGATTACTAGTGACTAGTAGCTTACCCACTTGTTGATACTATGATGTTGAGATTACCGTCTATGATTATTTTGGATTTCATCCGGCAGTTTATGGAGATGAGTTAGTAGCAGTGGCTTAAGCATACTGGTTACCGGATTTCTAGCCAGATATTGTTTTGACTTGGATTGCTATGATATCGAAGTATCAGCTATGACAAAAATTATTCGGAGATAGGATACTTCATGGTTGATCCAGAGTCACCTGTCCGGACTTATCCGTGCAGCCACATTTGACGGTATGGGATGGCCTTGACTTGGTCTGATCGCGTGCTCTTTCACCGGTACCGTCGATAGGGAAGGTTATGCATGCGCGCTACCCTGGCCCGGTAGGCGGCGATAACCTTGTGAGCTCAGTTGAGTTGTATGGTACCAGGTCCCCATTTGGGACAGTTTAGTTTGGCCACGACGGTGGCAGGTGGCACGAGGTGACACAGGGGCCACCCAGGGCAGGACTCCGGGGGAGGATGAATGCCGGTGGTACGGTGGAGGAGTCACGGGTTAGGCAGGTTTCGTTGGAGCAACACTGGTCCACCCAAATGGGATCACGAGGTCAGTGCTCCATAGTGTGGGTAAAGTGCGCAACCTCTGTAGAGTGTAAAATCTATTCGAATAGCCATGTCCATGGTATTGGACAGTCCGACCAGACCTCACTAGGTGGTCAACCATAGTAGTGATAATGATGGAAGAACTCGTCTTATGATCAGAAGTACTCGATGGATCGTGAGTATTCTGAGGGTTGTGAGACAACCCAAAAGAGAGTAAGTTTGTCAAACTTGTGGTACAGTTGGTATCAGGTATATGATATGTCAGCAATGGGATGAGTGGTCGGATGACCACATGATTGGACTTGGCACAAGTTCGGATTAGATCCTGAGATTACTCGGAGTATGGATTAAACTACTTAATATGCTTTACCTTGCTGCATCCATTCTGCTATGATGTTGTCTTGCCTTAATGCTGATGTTTGTTGTGAGCTTGCGAGTACATTCAAAGTACTCACCTGGCGTGTCATGCCAGTTTGCAGGTCATGCCATGATTGCTTGCTTGTCGAGGATCCCGAGTTTGCGACCTAGGATACGCGTTCTAGCCAGAGTCCCTGCAGAGTTGAGTCCATCACCGCCATCGTTGTTCCGCTGCCGAGAGAGTTACTCTGCTGTTAGCATAGAGCTACCCCGGGCAGGCGTAGTGTCGCCGTGCCGATGTAATCTTTGTACCCTTTGTAACCATATCCATTGTAATAAAGAGCTGATTTGTTCTATGCCAACAGTGTCGTATTCCAGAGGACTTGTCCCTGGGCTGGAATATGGGGCGTTCCGGTTTTCTCTGAGCCGGGGTGCCACAGAAGTTGGTATCAGAGCGGGTCTGGCTATAGGATGCGCGGTCTAGGCGCGAGCGTTAGTAATCGGTAGTATAGAATCCAGTTGGTTTGTTGCACTTGGTTGTTGCATTTGTTTGCGCATAGCATGCATATAGACTAGATATCTTATCACTAACGATGGATCTGGTGAGTGTATGTGGCATCGGTTTCGATTCCCTACCTGCGCTCTCCAATTTGCATATTTGTTCCTTGGTGTGGTGTCATCTTCGTCCCAGCAGAGTGATGCCAAGGTGCTTGGTGGTGTCGATCACTAGCAAGATTGATGCACCGGTACCACACCAATTTATTCTCTTAAGCTACCCCTATCATTTCGGTGATAGACAAGTTCTATCCCGGATCGTGCCATTCCACTAGCCGCTTCGGCAACCCTTATTGATCCTTGCTATCAGAAAAGGGCAATGCCTGCAAGCCTTTCTCTCCACCACTAACTCATTCCGCCACCTATTTTCTGGACGTGCACGGTTTTCTTCCGTACGCTTGATGATGATGTGGTCGTAACCTCTGTGTTCCGACCCCCGATCACCAAGTTCGTGTTGGAAATATGCCCTAGAGGCAATAATAAAGTGGTTATTATTATATTTCCTTGTTCATGATAATTGTCTATTGTTCATGCTATAATTGTGTTATCCGGAAATCGTAATGCATGTGTGAATACATAGACCACAACATGTCCCTAGTGAGCCTCTAGTTGACTAGCTCGTTGATCAATAGATGGTTACGGTTTCCTGACCATGGACATTGGATGTCGTTGATAACGGGATCACATCATTAGGAGAATGATGTGATGGACAAGACCCAATCCTAAGCATAGCACTAGATCGTGTAGTTTGTCTGCTAAAGCTTTTCTAATGTCAAGTATCATTTCCTTAGACCATGAGATTGTGCAACTCCCGGATACCGTAGGAATGCTTTGGGTGTATCAAACGTCACAACGTAACTGGGTGACCATAAAGGTGCACTACAGGTATCTCCGAAAGTGTCTGTTGGGTTGGCACGAATCGAGACTGGGATTTGTCACTCCGTATGACGGAGAGGTATCTCTGGGCCCACTCGGTAATGCATCATCATAATGAGCTCAATGTGACTAAAGAGTTAGCCACGGGATCATGCGTTATGGAACGAGCAAAGAGACTTGCCGGTAACGAGATTGAACAAGGTATAGGGATACCGACGATCGAATCTCGGGCAAGTATCATACCGGTAGACAAAGGGAATTGTATACGGGATTGATTGAATCCTCGACATCGTGGTTCATCCGATGAGATCATCGTGGAACATGTGGGAGCCAACATGGGTATCCAGATCCCGCTGTTGGTTATTGGCCGGAGAGGTGTCTCGGTCATGTCTGCATGGTTCCCGAACCCGTAGGGTCTACACACTTAAGGTTCGGTGATGCTAGAGTTGTTATGGGAAATATTACGTGGTTACCGAATGTTGTTCGGAGTCCCGGATGAGATCCCGGACGTCACGAGGAGTTCCGGAATGGTCCGGAGGTGAAGATTTATATATGGGAAGTCATCATACGGTCACCGGAAGTGTTCGGGGGTTTTCCGGTATTGTACCGGGACCACCGAAGGGGTTCCGGGGGTCCACCGGGAGGGTCCACCTGCCCCGGAGGGCCCTATGGGTTGTATGGGGGAGGGAACCAGCCCCTAAGTGGGCTGGGCGCCATCCCCCCTAGGGCCCATGCGCCTAGGGTTGGGGGAACCCTAAAGGGGGGCGCCCCCCTTGGCTTGGGGGCAAGCCCCCTCCCCTGGCCGCCGCCCCCCCTCTAGATCTGATCTAGAGGGGCCGGCCCCCTTCCCCCTTGGCCCTATAAATAGAGGGGAGGAGGGAGGGCAGCAGGACCTCATCCAAGGCGCAGCCCTCCCCCTCTCCAACACCCCCTCCTCCTCCGTTGAGCTTGGCGAAGCCCTGCCGGAGAACTGCCAACTCCATCACCACGCCGCCGTGCTGCTGGAGTTGTCTTCCCCAACCTCTCCCTCCTCCTTGCTGGATCAAGGCACGGGAGACGTCACCGGGCTGCACGTGTGTTGAACGCGGAGGCACCGTTGTTCGGTGCTTAGATCGGAATCGACCGCGATCTGAATCGCTGCGTGTACGACTACTCCAACCGCGTTCTTGCAACGCTTCCGCATCGCGATCTTCAAGGGTACGAAGATGCACTCCTCTCTCTCTCGTTGCTAGTCTCTCCATAGATTGATCTTGGTGATGCGTAGAATTTTTTTTGATTTACTACTACGTTCCCCAACAGTTCGTCCTCGCCACCGGTTCCATCCGTGTTAAGCCCGTAATTGATGTAGCTGTGTTTACACCAATTTCCTTCCACACATTGGTTCACTTTCGTGCACATCGCCACAACATGTTAGACCATAATACCGGAGTTCTTTCAAGATTTACGTGCTTAAGTAGGAATGCATATTATTGCTGTGAATAGTTGTAGACTGTGATATTGATTGTTTGTGTGATCTTGTTGCTTTGTGTGCTTTTGTTTTAGTTGTTTCTTTTGTTTCTTTCTTTGGACCCTTGGTGTTACCTTATTTTCCCCTTATGGAAGTTGCTCACCGACACTGAACCCAAAGAGTCAGTGAAGAGACGGTCATTTGGAAGCTCAGCTCAGCAATATGGAATTTTCAGCAGACTGTGTTATATCGAGAATGCCGGGCCTGAATACAAATGATATCCTTACTGGATTGGTTATCAGCATCAAGTATACATCAGTGCAACCTTCACAACAGTAATGATCGCATCAGCAAGAAGGCAAATTGTGTACATGATCCACAGTGCATTCCGTGCCAAAGGTATGATTCATATACATGGTTTGAGTCTGCTATGAGTATGATTTGAAACCTGCTATATTTCGAAAGCAAGCCAGCATGTGCTATGAACTTAGTGTTCGGCAAGCAGGATAGCTGAATACCTTGTATGCATAATAGTGAGCTGTTTGGGACGCGGATGAACCCTTGCCCGTCTATCTTTGGTGACAGCACCACGCCTGTGTTCTGAGCTGTTTTCGGCCATCCGGGGTGGATGCCGATTTTTATTTCTCTTGTCAACAACTGTCCGTGTTCTGAGCTGCTTTTCGGCCGCCTCGGGCAGCTGTTAAATTTCTCTTTGTAGCAATGACCCTATGCTCTGAGCTGTTTTTCGGCCGTCTTAGGGAGTTGCTACTTTCTTCTTATCAACACCGTCTCATGCTCTGAGCTGCTTTTCAGCCGTCTTGAGTCGGGGTTGAGTTACTCCAGTAATGTCCCAGATCTGAGTTGTAAAGACCGTTCTGGCGGCTACTGGTTTATTTGCCGGTTTTATTCAAGGGTTCAGACGGTCGTTACCCTATAGCTACAACGTGTAAAGCAATATGCCTGCCGGAATATTGCACCTGACAACACCCATGGTCACCCGGAAAATCAAGATCACATCAGGCCAAGCTCTTTCAGCTAAGGATCTAGGCAAAGAGAACCATAATGAAGGAGCAAGATTGGCCATACAGATAATGGTTGCAAGGTCAACATGGTACAGATACTCAGAGCAGTCGGGTTTGATACCAGTCACCATGGGTACATACCCACGGGGCCTATTTCATTTGCAAGGACCCCATATCGAGACAACCCGCCCAGCCAACCAGATATGCTCAGAATGATCAGAAAAAGGCAACCCAGCTGGTCTGGTCAGCTGAGCGATTAACTCAGCAATTCAAATTCAACAACCATGATCAAGCATTACATGGCCTACCATCCATATAGAGATACTGACAGACTGAGTAATCAGAAGGATGAACAACAGTCTCGAAGCATGTGTCCTCATAGATGGGAATCAGTTAAAGACTAACCTGCCGTGACAAGATTCTGCTACCAGGACCGCTGTCAGTCGAGTCTATGGATAATATCTCCGTACACCTTTATGCTAGTCACGACAGGTGACAGTCAAATATTTGGTAGGAGCCTTATACCCAAAACAGTGAAGATATCCAAGATGACCCAGCAATCCGTGCGAGAAGTCAGATTCCGCCAGGAGAACGGTATGATTCATAGTACTATTTTGAACTGGGAGGACACCCAGTTATTTGAAGTCACCCAATGCAATGAGTAAAAGATTTCATGTTCACCAAGAGAATCTGCTCACAACTCAGTAAACGATCAATCATATTGAACCTCATCACGACACGTCCATGAGAATCACTCTCAGACTTACGAGCAGGGCACATAATTTGGTCAGGATAACTTATTACCCCAGACAAGATAGCAGACAAAAAAGGATTGGCGTCAGAGTAACATATGAGGTAAGATTTGTCAGAAAAAGGGTCCAGTGAAGCAAACCACCCCGGAGCAAGGCAGTCAGTCAGATGAAACTCAGTGGGAGCATTATACAAAGATAAAAAGGAAACCCGAGTTGGAAACAGTTTCCTCAAGTGAAAATATTCATGTTTGATCCCTGAGAAAAAAAATCTCGAGGACGAGATTTCTTTAAGGGGGGTAGGTTTGTAACACCCTGGATTTTGCCCATTTTCTTTTTCTTTTGATTTTGGTCTGGATTCGCTTTTCTGTGGCTTAGTAGTCTTGCAACCTGGAGGGATCACCCTTCATCCTCTTCCCAAGTGGCTTGCCAACTTCAAAACCATCCCAAGACCATGTCATTTCCATTTTGGACCAATCTCAATATTCTTTTTCTTGGGAATATTCCTTTAAAGGAATAACCATGTTCGCTCTAGATTATGAAGCAACCCACATTTCCATCATTCCCAAAATTCCCAAATAATCCTCATAAATTGTTTGGGTCAGATCTTCCACAAATATGTCAAACCCTTCCTTGTCATGTTCAAAAATATTTCACAAATATTCCTTTTCTGATTCTGCCCTAGCTGGCAGTTTGTGAAGCAAGTACCCTTTATATTTGCTTTCTTGGTCTCAAACTTTTTGTGCACTCTTTACTATCCATATCATTGCCACCTGCCAAAATTCAACTTTATTTGGATAATAAATCTCTCTTTGCTAATTTCCAAAGTTTCTGGGCAACTGGAATCTTTGTGAAGCAAGTGCTAGCTAGGAGTATCCAAATAAGTTGAAATTTTGCAAGCATCTTCATATGCTCAAATCATGACTCTCCACCAAGTTTCAACCCTATCCAATCAACTATGTGACCACAACATTAAATCTTTGTTTCTCGTCATATTTTCACATTGTGAAGCAACTATATTTTATATTGCTCCATAATTGCTGAAAATTTACCAGAGCATTCTCCTATCCATATAACTCATATTCACAAGATTTGGCCTCAATTCATCTTCCCAATAATCCCCTAGAATTTTTCTAAGATTCTGGTCAAAGAGGATAGCTATGAAGAAAGTACCATTTTGGTTTATCCAAATGGTATGAAATTTATACAGGGTTCTCATATGACCAAATCATCATCCTGTGCCCATTTTCAGCCTAAGGTAACACTTGAGGTGAGTGCCACTTCAAGATTTGCAAGTCTGTTCAGTGTAGGCATTTGAACAGCAAGTGCTATTTCTCCTCATCCAAATGGGCTGCAAATTTGCAGAGATGATCATCTTAGTGGGTGATCACACCATGCCAAAGACCAGTCCCTATCTCTTCTTGTATCTTCCTCACCAAGGCACAAACACCTTGCTGTTGCTGAGAAGACCTGCCTTCTGTGGTCACCTCAAGTCTCTCTGTGCCTGTCTCTTTCCTCCTTGACCTCTTCCTACGAGCGACTGATCGAGTTGACTTGGTGGGGTTGACCAGAACACACGGCAACGCCTCGTCCACGCGGTGACCGCCGCCCTGGCACGCCATGGACGTGAGCTGCGCGTCGTTTGCTCGGGCCCCTCTTCTCCTCGTCGGTTCCGCGCGATTGGTCATGTCCAACAGCTCCCCCTCGCCATCCTCTTCTCCCCAGACCTCTCTCCCCCTCTCCTGTCCCCTCCCACGCGGTGCACAGGCCGTGACCGCGACCGGTCATCCCTGTCGCCGTTGAGTCCAGATGCTCGAGCTCTCCCGAGCCTACTCGACCACTCCCGAGACCTCTCCGCCCCTTCGTGATCGTCCGGTAAGCTTCCCCCCTCCTCCAGGAGGGCTCTCGAACCTCCGGGACACCGGAGTACGTGGCCCCGCGGCTGTGCTCGGCCCTCTCCGCCGCCCGCCTATATAAGGGCCTCCCGAGCCCCTTCCGTCGGCACCACGAGCTTCCCCACCATCCTCTGTCCCTCCCTAGTCTTTTCCCCGAGCCTCGGAGCCCCTCCTCGCCTCTATCTGCCGCCATGCCCGTCGCCGGCCTCTGCTCAAATTCGAGCATGCCTGGCCTCCTCTCCTCCTCATTCCACCTCCAGTAGACCCCTAGGGCTCCGGCGGACCTCCCCAGCCCCTCCCCTTGGCCGCCGGAGGCCCGCAGCCCCGTGCCCGACTCTGGCCAGAGCCGCCGTCCGCTGTTGCCGATGCCGTCTCCCCACAACCCTCCCCCGCGGCTCCCTATGGGCCTCTCCGGCGCGGCATCTTCCGGCGAGCTCGCCGGTGGCCTCAGCTCCACCGGGGACGGCCGGAGACGCCCGCGCCCCTCGCCGGCCGATCGCCATGCCTCTCCTTTGTCTGGGTCGAAGGAGGAGGAAGAAGGAGAGGGGGGAAGATAATGTGGGCCTAGCCCAACAGTGGCCTGCCCCTTTTTTTAAAATTAATGGGCAGCAGTGCTTTGGGCCGGCCCAGGGGTAGCAGTAGCAGCGGCCAGTTTCGGCCCAAATCGGCCTGAGGGCACAGTGCACTTTCCTTTTAATCAGTGGATTTACTGGCAGGGACCCGAATGCAAGCAAAATATTTACAGAAAGGTCTCTGGCAGAAAAACCACCACATCTTCTCAACCGTAACTCCGAATCAGGTGAATCCAACGCCCACGTCTTCGTCTCGTCGAGCCCGTCGTGTTGGTATCATTTTCACTATGTGGTCCCACTGTGGAATTAACCATTTTGCCCTTGCCCCTAATCAGCCTCTTCGAGAGCGAAACTTTTTCGGCGGTTCCTTCCGCGATCTTTCTGCACTGCTCCCTGGTGTATTCTTCATCCCCAGGCAAGCCACAACTCTCGTCTACATCATCGCATTGCAATGTCATAGTTTAACTATTTACTTTAACAACAAGTATGAGTTATCTGTGATATGAATTGGATTATGCAATGTTGGAGTTAATTCTTGGATAGGTGACTACCATGTTGAGTACCGGATTACTAGTGACTAGTAGCTTACCCACTTGTTGATACTATGATGTTGAGATTACCGTCTATGATTATTCTGGATTTCATCCGGCAGTTTATGGAGATGAGTTAGTAGCAGTGGCTTAAGCATACTGGTTACCGGATTTCTAGCCAGATATTGTTTTGACTTGGATTGCTATGATATCGAAGTATCAGCTATGACAAAAATTATTTGGAGATAGGATACTTCATGGTTGATCCAGAGTCACCTGTCCAGACTTATCCGTGCAGCCACATTTGCCGGTATGGGACGGCCTTGACTTGGTCTGATCGCGTGCTCTTTCACCGGTACCGTCGATAGGGAAGGTTATGCGTGCGCGCTACCCTGGCTTGGTAGGCGACGATAACCTTGTGAGCCCATTTGAGTTGTATGGTACTAGGTCCCCGTTTGGGACAGTTTAGTTTGGCCACGATGCTGGCAGGTGTCACGAGGTGACACAGGGGCCACCCAGGGCAGGACTCCAGGGAAGGATGAATGCCGGTGGTACGGTGGAGGAGTCACGGGTTAGGCAGGTTTCGTTGGAGCAACGCTGGTCCACCTGAATGGGATCACGAGGTCAGTGCTCCATAGTGTGGGTAAAGTGCGCAACCTCTGCAGAGTGTAAAATCTATTCGAATAGCCGTGTCCACGGTATTGGACAGTCCGACCAGACCTCACTAGGTGATCAACCATAGTAGTGATAATGATGGAAGAACTCGTCTTATGATCAGAAGTACTCGATGGATCGTGAGTATTCTGAGGGTTGTGAGACAGCCCGAAAGAGAGTAAGTTTGTCAGACTTAAGGTACAGTTGGTATCAGGTATATGATATGTCAGCAACAGGATGAGTGGTCGGATAACCACATGATTGGACTTGGCACAGGTTCGGATTAGATCCTGAGATTACTCGGAGTATGGATTAAACTACTTAATATGCTTTACCTTGCTGCATCCATTCTGCTATGATGTTGTCTTGCCTTAATGCTGATGTTTGCTGTGAGCTTGCGAGTACATTCAAAGTACTCACCTGGCGTGTCATGCCAGTTTGCAGGTCATGCCATGATTGCTTGCTTGTCGAGGATCCCGAGTTTGCGACCTAGGATACACGTTCTAGCCAGAGTCCCTGCGGAGTGGAGTCCATCACCGTCGTCGCTGTTCCGCTGCCGAGAGAGTTACTCTGCTGTTAGCATAGAGCTACCCCGGGCAGGCGTAGTGTCGCCATGCCGATGTAATCTTTGTACCCTTTGTAACCATATCCATTGTAATAAAGAGCTGATTTGTTCTATGCCAACAGTGCCGTATTCCAGAGGACTTGTCCCTGGGCTGGAATACGGGGCATTCCGGTTTTCTCTGAGCCAGGGTGCCACACCGTTGTATGTGAATGTAGAGCTTATCACACCCGATCATCACGTGGTGTCTCGGCACGACGAACTATCGCAACGGTGCATACTCAAGGAGAACACTTATACCTTGAAATTTTAGTGAGGGATCATCTTATAATGCTACCGCCGTACTAAGCAAAATAAGATGCATAAAAGATAAACATCACATGCAATCAAAATATGTCACATGATATGGCCATCATCATCTTGTGCCTTTGATCTCCATCTCCAAAGCACCGTTATGATCTCCATCGTCACCGGCATGACACCTTGATCTTCATCGTAGCGTCGTTGTCGTCTCACCAACTATTGCTTCTACAACTATCGCTAATGCATAGTGATAAAGTAAAGCAATTACATGGCGATTGCATTTCATACAATAAAGCGACAACCATAAGGCTCCTTCCAGTTGCCGATAACTTTTACAAAACATGATCATCTCATACAATAACGTATATCACATCATGTCTTGACCATATCACATCTCAACATGCCCTGCAAAAACAAGTTAGACGTCCTCTACTTTGTTGTTGCAAGTTTTACGTGGCTGCTACGGGCTTCTAGTAAGAACCATTCTTACCTACGCATCAAAACCACAATGATGTTTCGTCAAGTTTGCTGTTTTAACCTTCAACAAGGACCGGCCGTAGTCAAATTTGATTCAACTAAAGTTGGAGAAACAGACACCCGCCAGCCACCTTTATGCAACAAGTTGCATGTCTCATGAACGCTGTCATGTAAGGTTGGTCTGGGCCGCTTCATCCAACAATACCGCCGAATCAAAATAAGATGTTGGCGGTAAGCAGTATGACTATCATCGCCCACAACTCTTTGTGTTCTACTCGTGCATATCATCTACGCATAGACCTGGCTCGGATGCCACTGTTGGGGAACATAGCATGCAATTTCAAAAAATTTCCTACGCTCACGCAAGATCTATCTAGGAGATGCATAGCAACGAAAGGGGGAGAGTGTGTCCACGTACCCTCATAGACCAAAAGCGGAAGCGTAAGCTTAACGCGGTTGATGTAGTCGAACGTCTTCTCGATTCAACCGATCAAGCACACGTTCAGCTCAATGACGTCCCTCGAACTCTTGATCCAGCAAAGTGTCGAGGAAGAGTTTCTTCAGCATGACGGCGTGGTGACGGTGATGGTGAAGTGATCCGCGCAGGGCTTCGCCTAAGCACTATGACAATATGACCGGAGGAGTAAACGATGGAGGGGGGAGCCGCACATGGCTAAGAACAATTGGTGTGTGTTTGGAGGTACCCCCCGCCCCCGTATATAAAGGAGGGAGAGGGGAGGAGGCTGGCCCTAGGGGTGCCCCAAGTGGGAGGAGTCCCACTTGGGCTCCTAGTAGGATTTGCCCCCCCCCCCCTTTCCTTTTACCGGAGGGGAAAGGGGGAAAGGGGGAAAGAGAGAGGGAGAAGGAAAGGGGGGCGCAACCCCCTCTCCTAATCCTATTCGGCCTCCTTCCCTGTGGGGGGCGCGCCACCCCTTTGTGGGCTGGTGTGCCTCCCTCCTATGGCCCATATGGCCCATATCTTCCCCGGGGGGTTCCGGTAACCCCCCCGGTACTCCGATACGTACCCGATACATTCCAAAACACTTCCGGTGTCCGAATACTATCGTCCAATATATCAATCTTTACCTCTCGACCATTTAGAGAGTCCTCGTCATGTCCGTGATCTCATCCGGGACTCTGAACAATCTTCGGTCACCAAAACACATAACTCATAATACAAATCGTCATCAAACGTTAAGCGTGCGGACCCTACGGGTTCGAGAACTATGTAGACATGACCGAGACACATCTCCGGTCAATAACCAACAGCGGAACCTGGATGCTCATATTGGTTCCTACATATTCTACGAAGATCTTTATCGGTCAAACCGCAATGACAACATACGTTATTCCCTTTGTCATCGGTATGTTACTTCCCCGAGATTCGATCGTCGGTATCTCCGTACCTAGTTCAATCTTGTTACCGCCAAGTCTCTTTACTTGTTCCATAATGCATCATCCCGTAACTAACTCATTAGTCACATTGCTTGCAAGGCTTATCATGATGTGCATTATTGAGAGGGCCCAGAGATACCTCTTCGATACTCGGAGTGACAAATCCTAATCTCGATCTATGCCAACCCAACAAACACCTTCGGAGACACCTGTAGAGCATCTTTATAATCACCCAGTTACGTTGTGATGTTTGATAGCACACAAGGTGTTCCTCCGGTATTCGAGAGTTGCATAATCTCATAGTCAAAGGAATATGTATAAGTCATGAAGAAAGCAATAGCAATAAAAACTTAACGATCATTATGCTAAGCTAATGGATGGGCCTTGTCCATCACATCATTCTCCTAATGATGTGATCCCGTTCATCAAATGACAACTCATGTCTATGGTTAGGAAACTTAACCATCTTTGATTAACGAGCTAGTCTAGTAGAGGCTTACTAGGGACTCGGTGTTTTGTCTATGTATTCACACATGTATCAAGTTTCCGGTTAATACAATTCTAGCATGAATAATAAACATTTATCATGATATAAGGAAATATAAATAATAACTTTATTATTGCCTCTAGGGCATATTTCCTTCAATTACTGTTGAGCAATTGATAGAAAAGCGCATAGTTATGACGATATCTAAGGCAACGATCATGAACATAGGCATCACTTCCGTGACAAGTAGATCGACTCCTGCCTGCATCTACTACTATTACTCCACACATCGACCGCTATCCAGCAAGCATCTAGTGTATTAAGTTAACAAGAACGGAGTAACGCCTTAAGCAAGATGACATGATGTAGAGGGATAGATCCAATCAATATGGTAAAAACCCCATCTTTTTATCCTTAATGGTAACAATACAAATACGTGCCTCGCTACCCCTACTGTCACTGGGTGAGGACACCGCAAGATTGAACCCATCACAACGCACCTCTCCCATTGCTAGAAAAACCAATATAGTTGGCCAAACCAAATCGATAGATCGGAGAGAAATACAAAGCTATATTAATCATGCATAAAAGAGTTCAGAGAAGACTCAAATAATATTCATAGTTAATCTGATCATAAATCCACAATTCATCGGATCTCAACAAACGCACTGCAAAAGAAGATTACATCGAATAGATCTCCGAGAACATCGATGAGAACATTGTATTGAAGATCAAAGAGAGAGAAGAAGCCATCTAGCTACTAGCTATGGACCCGTAGGTCCGTGGTAAACTACTCACACATCATCGGAAGGGTAGGAAGGTTGGTGTAGAGGCCCTTCGTGATCGAATCCCTCTCCGGCGGAGTGCCGGAAAAGGCCCCAAGATGGGATCTCACGAGAACAGACGCTTGCGGTGGCAGAAAAGTATTTTCGGTGTGCCCTCTAACGTAAGGGGAATATTGGGTATTTATAGAGCAGAGATTTGGGTTAGGAGGGCTACGAGGGGCCCACAAGCCCTGAGGGCGCGCCCCCTGGGGCGCGGCCAGGAGGCTTGTGGCCTCCTCCCGAAGCTTCGTAGGTGTCTTGTTGTCCAAGAAAAATCGTCAAAAAGTTTCGTTCCGTTTGGTATTGATTTTCTGTAAAAGACAAAAACAAGGAAAAAACAACAACTAGCACTGGGCACTAGGTTAATAGGTTAGTCCCAAAAATGATATAAAATAGCATATTAATGCATATAAAACATCCAAGATAGATAATATAATAGCATGGAATAATAAAAAATTATAGATACGTTGGAGACGTATCATAGCGTGCCAAGTGGCGCACTGTCAGCCCACCCGAAGTGACCCTTGAGGAGGCTCCTGAAGGAGCGCTCCTTTGTTAGTTTTTTAGGTAAACTCCGAAGCTTTTTATTGAATTGTTACAATGTTTATAGGGACAAAAGAAAGACCATCAGGCTGGACAAACCAAACATGGCGACCAGGCCCTAGGGATAAAGTAAGCTTCGCAAGTTTGTGAGCCTCGATATTCAAGCTTCTAAATTCATGAACTATATTACAAATAGAAAAAGTAGACTTCCTAAGTATGATTTCATGTGTGATTGCACCATATATAGTTGCACTCCTTTGCTTGATATCATCAACTACCACCCTGTAGTCCAATGCCACCTAGATCCTCCTCTCGTACAGATCGTCTGCTAGAGCTAGGCCCTCTCTGACAGCCAAAGCTTCTAGTGTCGTCGGGTCAGATATGTTTGGAAATACGATTGCTGACGCACCTAAGAACTTGCCAGCTTGATCCCTGCGTAAGGCGCCGACAGCACCATAGGATCCTCCTCGACCAACAGCAGCATCAACAACCATGATATCGGGCTCTGATAAATGTCTTCATGGATAGCTTTGCGACGGGCTCCCCAAATTGCCCAGAGGGTGAGTGTCAATGTAGTGAAATGAGCATGCAATAACTACTCATGCATTGATAACAGCCATGATCTAGCATTGAGATCCCCAGTCGCACTCATCTGCTCGACTATCTCATCCGCCGACAACGCCCACGTGCTCCTAGCCAACGAGCATTCTAATAGTCCATGCTTCCATGTATCCTCAACTCCGCAAAAGTGACACAAACTAGTTGTTGACATGTTACGATGGTGTAGAAGGCTGGCTGTCAGTATAAAATTCTGAGAAAACCACCATAAGAAATTCTTAAGCTTCGAAGGAACTCTTAGACTCCATAGATTCGTCCACCCTGTGCTCTCGGCCTATAAATTGGAGACGCCCCGCTGCTCATTCAACCATCCTTCCCTGCTCATTTTTGTTCTCTAGATCATCCGATATGCAGATCGAACAATGAAGTTACCCTTTACCTCCTCACTCCAGGCCCAGAAATCATCAACCTGATGCATACACAGGGGAATCTTGAGGATTGCTTCGGCATCCATTGGGATAAAAACTGATCTGACTCGCTGCTCGTCCCATGAACAAGAAGTATGGTCAATGAGTTCGGAGACTTTATGAGGTGGCTCCGCAATTAGACATGTGATTGGCCTCTTGAAATTATCTCTCGGGATCCAATTTTCGTCCCATATGCTTGTGGTTTCTCCATCCCCTATTCTCTTAATCAAGCCCTGAATTATCATGTCTCTTCCGTCCAAGATAGCACGCCAAATCTGTGAGGGATGTGACCCTAGCGTGGCTTCCAACAAAGAAGTACCTGGGTAGTAAACCACTTTCAAGATTAGCGAACTGAGAGTAGTAGGATGGTGGAATAACCGCCATGCTTGTCTAGATAATAAAGCAAGGTTGAAGACCTCCATGTCTCAAAAACCGAGGCCTCCCAAACGCTTGGGCTTAGTGATCACATCCCATGACACCCAACTTGGTTTTCTTTTCCCCTGTTTAGTACCCCACCAAAATTGTCTAATCATAGATGTTATGCTCTCATACAAACCTCATGGTAGGCGAAACACAAGCCATAGAATATACTGATATAGCCTGTGCAACCAATTTTATTAAAACTTCCTTTCCACCTGCGGATAGTAGCTTCTCCATCCATCCTCTGAGCTTCTCCCATACTCGATCTCTTAAATACTTGAATGTTCCATTCTTTGACTGACCCACATCGGTAGGCATACCTAGGTATCATCACTCAAGGACTCATTTTGCACATTCAACACAGTCTTAACACTTGCACGGACCAACTGTGGACATCCTTTGCTGAAAAAGATAGAAGACTTATCATAGTTTATTCTCTGTCCCCATGCCAAGCAATAGTTCTCTAGTAGGTTTGATACTGCAACCGCCCCCTCTGTACTTGACTTAAAAAGTAGCAGGCTATCATTAGCGAAAAGAAGATGGTTCACAACCGGGGCTGTAGGGGCCACCTTAACTCCACCTAGAGTTGATGACAAAGTTTCAGGAGGCATGAAAAGGCCCTCTATCGCTATTAAGAAAAGATATGGGGATATTGGATCTCCTCGCCGAATACCTCTGCTTGGTGTGAATTGCTCAAGTTTCTCACCATTAAAAAGGATTGAAAAGGAAATAGACCGGACCATGCCCATCACTATCTATACCCATGGAGGCGCAAATCCCAACTTTAGCATCATAGCCTCAAGGTAGGCCCATTTCGGTCTGTCATATGCCTTCATCATATCCAGCTTCAAAGCACATAATCTATTCTCCTTGGACTTGCTTCGCTTCATAAAATGTAAGCACTCATACGCCGTGATGATGTTATCAATAATCAACCTTCCTGGTACGAATGCCGACTATTGCTCAGAAATAATGTCTGGAAGGATTTGCTTCAACCTGTTTGCAACAACCTTGGATGCAATCTTGTATAATACATTGCAAAGACTAATAGGTCTAAACTGAGACAACGGGGTTGGGTTATTTACCTTATTAACACTAACACGATATCATTTATGCATTCAGGGCTCTCCTCCTCTCTAACGATTCTCAAAACTGCTTTTGTTACCTCTTTGCCACATACATCCCAATGCCGCTGATAAAAATGCGCTGGAAAACATCAGAAAAAGGGCCGGGAACATCAGAAAAAGGGCGATCTTTACTTCATCGCTGGTGTAAGGAGCACATAAAATATCGTTCATATTTGACGTGACTTTGCTCAGAACAGTATTGCAGACCGCCTCCATATTCGCCACCCCTTCTGACATGTACAAAGTGGAATAGAAATCATGCACCATTGCCTTCAATTCCATCGGATCATCTAAAGACACACCAAGGGCATTCTGAAGCACTTTGATCATATTCTTCTTCCGTCGAATACTAGCCCTTAGATGAAAGAACTTGGTGTTCTTGTCACCCGAAGTCAACCACTCGACCCTAGACCATTGACGCCACATGATTTCCTCATGCTGGTACATTCCAACAAGCTTCTCATTGATCCTTCGCTCAGCATGCATTGGTACAGTCCTATTAGGATCCGACCGCAGCTTCTCAAGCTCCCTCTTCAAATTATGTATTTCTTTGCGAACGCTGCCAAAAGTGGAATTGTTCCAGCATGAGAGACCATTGACCAGATCCAAGAGCTTCCTTTGTAAATCCTCCACCCTGGAACACATGCCCGACGAGGTCCAGTTAGAGCTGATTGCTTCCTTCAAGTTCGCATGACCCTCCCACATCACTTCATAGCGAAAATTTTTTATGTTCGGCCTCTCCTCCCTGTGCATATCCACCAGTTAGGCTCGTGGTCTGATGTCACCGCCGTCAGATGTTGAAGGTCTACCAGAGGAAACCTCGTATGCCAATCTATCGATACTAATGCATGGTCAAGTCGTACTCTTGTGAAAGTTCCTCCTGCAACCTTTTTCCCAAAGGTCCAGAATCGGCCTGAGTAGCCAATATCTAGCAACATGCAAACATCAACGGTGTCCCGGAAGGCTTGAACTTGCGTGTTACTTCGTTGGCCAACTCCATCATGTTCTTCAAGATGTAGCACTTCATTGAAATCACCTAAGCACAACCATGGGAGGTTGCTTATTGTGCTTATGTTTTTAAGAATTGTCCGTGTCTGATGCCTAAGGTGGGTTTGAGCCTCCCCATACACAATCGTCAATCTCCAAGGATCAAGGCCTGGTTCTTTGACAGAGCAATCAAGATGATAATCAGAGTAGCCAAGCAAATCTATCTTTATTTCATTGTTCCAGAAAATGCCATGCACCAGTCCTACCATTGCTACTAACTGCATAACCATTATCATAACCAAGCGTTCCTGCTAAAGCTTCTACCCTCGAGCCTGCTGATGGGGAACGAAGCATGAAAATCAAAAAAATTCGTACGAACACCCAAGATCTAATATAGGAGATGCATAGCAATGAGAGGGGAGTGTGTCTACATACCCTTGTAGACCAAAAGCGGAAGCGTATATAACGCGGTTGATGTAGTCGTACTCTTCGCGATCCGATCACGATCCAATCCGATCTAGCGCCGAACAGACAACACCTCCGCGTTCAGCACACGTGTGGCTTGGTGACGTCTCCTCCTTCTTGATCTAGCAAGCGAGAGAGGAGAAGTAGATGGGATCTCAACCAGCAGGACGGCGTGGTAGATATGGTGGTGGTGTAGTGCCGGCAGGGCTTCGCCAAACGCTGCCGGAACCAAACTGAGAAGAAAAAGGAGTAATGGGAGAGTTAGGGCTACCATCGGAGCATGGAAATTGGTGTGTTCAGCCCCTACCTCTCCCCCACTATATATAGGAGGCAAGGGGGATGGCTGGGGCGCAGCCCTAGCCCCTCCTCCAAGGAGGGGGCGTGGGCCTAGGGAGGTTTCCTCCCTCCTCAAGGCACCTAGGGGGGTGCCTTCCCCCCTTAGGACTCTTCCTCCTCCTCCCCTCTTGGCGCATGGGACTCTTGGGGCTGGTGCCCCTGGCCCATATAGGCCAAGGCGCACCCCCTACAGCCCATGTGGGCCCCTGGGGCAGGTGGACCCCCGGACCCCCTTCGGCACTCCCGGTACACTGCCGATAATGCCCGAAACTTTTCCGGCGACCAAAACAGGACTTCCTATATATAAATCTTTACCTCCGGACCATTTTGGAGCTCCTCGTGACATCCGGGATCTCACCCGGGACTCCAAACAACATTCGGTTACCAATGCACATATCCCAATACTATTCTAGCATCATCGAACGTTAACCGTGCGGACCCTACGGGTTCGAGAATCATGTAGACATGACCGAGACTCCTCTCCGGTCAATAACCAATAGCGGGACCTGGATGCCCATATTGGTTTCTACATATTCCACGAAGATCTTTTATCGGTTGAACCACGATGTCGAGGATTCGGTTAATCCCGTATGCAATTCCCTTTGTCCAGCGATATGTTACTTGCCCGACATTCGATCGCCGGTATCTCCAAACCTAGTTCAACCTCGTTACTGGCAAGTCTCTTTACTCGTTTCGTAATACAAGATCCCGTGACTAACTCATTAGCCACATTGGTTGCAAGTTCTTTACGATGTTGTATTACCGAGAGGGCCCAGAGATATCTCTCCGTCATACGGAGTGACAAATCCCAATCTCGATCCATGCAACTCAATAGACACTTTCGGAGATACCTATAGAGCACCTTTATGATCACCCATTTACGAAGTGACGTTTGATAGCACACAAGGCATTCCTCCGATATCCGGGAGTGACATGATCCCATGGTCTAAGGAACTGATACTTGACATGAAGAAAGCTGTAGCAAATAACTAAACAATCTTATACTAAGCTTACGGCTGGGTCTTGTCCATAACATTATTCTCCTAATGATGTGATCCCGTTATCAAACGACAACTCATGTCTATGGTCAGGAAACCATAACCATATTTTGATCAACGAGCTAGTCTAGTAGAGGCTTACTAGGGACACAGTGTAGTTTATGTATTCACACATGTATTTAAGTTTCCGGTCAATACAATTCTAGCATGAATAATAAACATTTATCATGAACGGGAAATATGATAATAACCATTTTATTATTGCCTCTAAGGCATATTTCCAACACCTACTAGTTGAGTTTCTACGATACAGAGAAGGGTTGGGGGAAATTTCCTCGCAAAATCACGAAGTTCACGGACTGTCGTGACTTTGCCCGCACCGCGACAATTCAAGCAGAAGACACTCATTGGACTCGGCGGCGCCCGTTGCCCGGGTCCACCAACTCTAGATCAGTCTTGTTTTGCACTCCGTTCCCCGATGTCAAACTCTTCTCATCTTCGAGCAGCACTTTTGCTCTTTTAGGCTCTTATTTTGCATTAGTACTTCCTGGAATCGTGCGGGCTGGTAGTGCAAGCTGCTCTCCCTGGGCCGCGTTGGTCTCTGTCACTGGAATAAAATAGCCCAACAAGTTGTTCCTTGAAGCAAGTTCAGAGCCCCTTTTCCTGCTCTTCTCAACATCGGTCATAACTGCATCAAGCCCATCTTTAGGTTCCTCTAGCTCTCTCACCCCATCTCGGAAAGTGTTGGAATTGTAGTTCCTGCCACGGCCGCCACTACGACCGCCTCGGCCCCGCAGACCACCACGTCGGCCTTGTCCCCCTCCTGCACCCCGGCCAGTACACATAAACCATGATGCACGCAGATCTTTAAAAACCAGGGCCGACGGAGGGTTAATTCTGCTTCCGTGTTTCTTGTGAAGATAGCCAAGCATCCCACAAATCGCACACCAGTTAGGCAGTTTTTCATACTTCACTTTATGGATCTGATGTTTGCTATCATGGATCATTGACACCGCGTTCTTCAAAGGGCCCTTCATTAGTTGCTCCCGCGGTCTTCTATCTGGCATAAAGCAAACAATATTTTCACGCGCCCGCGACCTGAGCCTGGCCCAACAAGGCGCATGTCTGCTTTGTTTGCTTTTTGGCTAAAAAAACAATGTTTGCTTCTTTCGCTCTCGGTTCCGTATGTAACTTCGTTCGCTCTCGGGTGAGTACGTGAAGTGATTATTGTAAAAGCCAATGAATTCGCGAAAATAGTAAAAGATAAAAAACACAAAAATTTACCAAAAAAATTAAGGATTTGAAAAAAGTTCATCGATTTGAATTTGTTTTCACAATTTTGGAAAAAATTCATTACTTTTAAAATAAAGTTCATTCAATTTGAAAAAAGGTTTATCGAGTTTGAAAAAAGTTCACAAAATTTGAAAAAAGTTCATCAATTATGAAAAACTTCACAAAACTGGGAAAAATTCATCAATTTGACAAAAAGTTTATCGAGTTTGAAAAAAAGTCATTGATTTTGGAAAAAGTTCACAATTTTTTTAAAAAAACATGAATTTAAGAAAAGGACAAGAAAAATAAAAAAAATAAAAATAAAAAGAGGAAAAGGGGAGCAAGTAAACACAACAGGTGTGAAGTCCCTATTTATTACTCCCATTTATTGAGAACAAGAGATCGCGGGGTCAAGTCACCTACCGCTCTTTTTTTTTTGCATTTTAAAAGATAAAACAAAGCTAAAATGGGGCTACCCGACGCGGAGGGTGTGTGTGTGTGTCTGTGTCGGTTTGCCGCTTACGCATTAACGGCGCAACGGGCGTCAAATAGGAAATGCCTTATGCAAGATATAGTTCTCTCACACAGAGGAGGACTGTGAATTTCATTTCCTATTCAGCGATTCAGGCGCCGGCTATAGTGCAAACTTTAAACTGGCGCACACCCCCTGGTACATACTTGGCCAGCCCATCTTCCATTTTTTTCTTCTGTTTTAACACAGTAAAAATTTGCGATTCGAACCAGCGATATCTGGATCGACGTATGCAGGACTAACCACCCAAACCACCTCACCTGATGCGTTTAGTTACATATTTTTCCTTCTTTTCTTCTTTCTTTCTTTCTTTCCTTTTTCCCTTTTTTGGAACAATTTTATCATTTTCTTTTTTTCTTGTTTCTATTTCTGCTCTTCTTTATTTTTATTTTTGTATTTGTCTTTTCTTTTTGCTAAATGCACAGACTTTTTTTGAATTCATGAACTTTTTTAAATTCATGATTTTTTTTTCAAATTTGTAAACTTTTTTCTAGAATCGACAACCTTTTTTTAAATGGATGAAGTTTTTCAAAATTGATGAACATTTATACAAATTTAATGATTCTTTTCATACTCGATGGACTTCTTTTTTCAAAATGGATGAACTTTTTCAAAATGGATGAACTTTTTAAAAAAGTCGATGAACATTTTTCATAATCGATGATTTTTTTTTTCAAAATCGATGAATATTTTAGAAATGGCTGAACTATTTTCAAAATCGATAATTTTTTTAAAAAAAATTATTAAACTTTTGGAATTCAATGAAAATTGTCATGATTCGTGTTTTTTATTAGTAATTTTTTATTCAATTACATGAACTTTTTAAAACCCATGAATATTTAAATAAATCCATGGGCTTTTTTTATTTCATGAACATATTCAAAATAACAAAAGCCGGAGCTGATCTTTTTTCCGAACCAGTAGCAGAACACAGCTGAAAAAAAGCGTGAGTTAATTGAGCGAACAAATTTTTTCTTTGAGTGAGCGATTGATCGAAGGGAAGCGGGGCCGAGGGAGGAGAGCGATGCTTAATAGGCCGCGGCCATGTGCTGTCCGCGTGAGCGCCCGATCTTCTGGGAATGTGGAAACACACGCGCGCCAAAAATATGAGCTTCGAGCTATCTAGTCTCCGGCCCACAGCATGTGCGACAGTGGTCCGGCCGAACTACCAGCTTGTAATTTTTTTATTTTGATAGGTTTGGAAGAATAATGCAATTTAAATGTAGAGATTTGATGGCCAGTAAAAAAATGTGCACAAAAAATGGAAGAAATTTTTTTCCCAAGTTTTCTAAAAAATGTGCACAAGCTTGTATTGTTCGGATTGCTGAAAGGCTGAAAGTAGATTCTCTATGCGTGCACTTTGTTGGTCGAATTTCAATTGATCCCAAGCAATTTTTACCCCCTCTGTCTTAAAATGTAAGACGTATAGTGTCAAGAAATGTCTTACAATTGTAGACAGAGGGAGTATGTGTGAACCCGAAATTCAAATTCTTAACAAATTAGAAATGAATAATTTTCATTGTCATGTTTCATATTCTAGCATAAATTGAACTTAAACTCTTTCAGAATCAGTTTCATATTCTAGCATAAATTGAATAAATCAAAGTTAAATTATAGGGAGCCAAACTAGGTGCAAGTAAAAGTTTTTTTGTTGTTGAGAAAATAGAACATTATCTAGGTAAAAAGCACATAAATAAACAAATAAATAAGTGCTCGTAAGCCTTGTTGGGCCGGCCAAGATCTAGGTTACGCAGCGCATTCCTATTTGCTGCAAGGATTTGTCGGTTAGTTGTCAACCATCATTCTCAAAAAAAAAAAAAAAAGTCAACCACCACAAAAAGGGTATGTGCCGCTGTGGGGAAGAAGAATTCCAGCAATGCCGCTGCTCGGTCGAGATCGCCGGCATGTCTCCATCAGCAACTGGAAGTTTCATTTTGTTACTTACACATTTATTCCTCATGCAATTGAGGTTTTGTTTGCATCGGTCGGTTCTCGTGTGCGTGTAGCCCCGAGGCCGAGACGGGGACTCCGCGTCGAGGTCTCGCCTAAAGCGAGCCGGAGCTAGCGGCGACGTGGCCGCGATGCCAGGTGCGGAGGCCAATCAGAAGCTCGATTGTTTGAGTGCGTGAAGGCTGCCAGCCTTGGAGCTCGGTGCGGGGTTTAGAGGGATGATCAGGTCAAACAAGGCTGGGCCGTAGGCGGTCAGGCTCGGCAGAATGTCGACTAGCGGGAGGAGGAAGATGAATAGTGGCTGGCGGAAGGAGGACGAACCAGTAAATCCAAACGGCTTTGACAAAATCGACTGAAAGATTTTTTTTAATTAATATATGTGACGTCTAGGCGTCCCCTTTTGTTATTACTCCGAGTCTAAACAAAGTTACAACTTCTGAACTTTTTAGACAACAAAAAAAGTTCTGAACTCACAGCAGTTTATACTCGACAAAGACATGAGAACACTAAGCTTGGGGCGTCAGTTCTCGCGGTTGCAGCAGAAGAAACGGAGGATGCGCGCCCGGTGGTCAGGGCGGACGCTGATCATGAGCCACAGGAAGACGACGGTGACCAACCAGATGATGATGTCGATTGAGATGTGCGTCTTGGCCTGCGACACGATGAAGGTGAGCACCAGGCTGGAGTAGGCGACGGCGAAGGACCACCGGACCTGCCGCGAGTCCACCGGCAGGCGCACCAGCAGGCTCAGCGTCATCATCATGGACGCCAGGAACCCCATCCAGCTCGCCGCCATGAACACCCAGTACCTGCACGCATGGATGCCATCAGTCAAGGAACGTCCGTGTTAGAGTATATCTCCGTGTATCGCTTATGTATAGGAATATCCCAACCTACCTGATTTTGTATGATATGGTTGTGATCTCCCTTGGTCTCCAAGGCATGTAACTCTCATGTATTTCTATAAATATGTAACACGAGGGCCGCCCCATGTGTGGCGCATTGCCTAAACATTCTCGTTTACTTGGTATCAGATAGATCGATCCTCTCCTCCTAAACCCTACCACGCCGCCGCCAGCCCCTTCCCGATCGCCGTCTCCTCGCCATGGCAGGCACCGGCGCTTCCACCACTGCCTCCCTCACCTCTCCCTCCCTACCCGCCTCCAACTCCACCGCCGCCGGCGCCCTCATCAACTCCACCATGCCCGCGTCCGCCTCGCCGGCTGTGCAAGTCGCCAGCGTGCGCACCCATGTGCCCGTCACGTTGGATCTCCACACCTCCAATTTCGCCAAGTGGCGGATGCTCATCCGCGTCCTCCTCGGCAAGTACGACTTGCTTTCCCACATCACCACCGTCACGGCCGTGGCGGACCGCACGCCGGACTGGACCCGCGAGGACTACGTCGTCCGGTCCTGGCTGTACGGCTCTATCTCCGACGAGATTCTTGATCTGATCATGGCGGAAGAACAGACGGCGCATGAGGCTTGGACTCTCATCTCCAACCTCTTCCTGGACAACCAGATGACCCGCGCGGTCTACCTTGAGGCCGAGTTCCGTGGCCTCGTACAAGGCGACCTCTCGGTCACCGCATAGTGCCACCATTTGAAGGCCCTCTCCGACGCCCTCGCCGACGTCGGCACTCCGGTCACGGACCAAACCCTCGTCCTCAACTGCCTTCGCGGACTCAACCCGCGGTTCGCCGACATCACCACGATCGTGACCATGCAGAACCCGCTCCCGACCTTCGGGCAGACGCGCTCTCTGCTGGTTCTCCGCGAGACTCAGCTCGCCAACACTTCCGCCGTGGCCAACCAGACCGCCCTGTACGGCGGCCACTCTTCCCAGGGCTCCGGCCTCGGCAGCGCCAACTCCAACCGCGGCGACGGCAACCGCGGCGACGGCAACCGTGGGGGCGGCAACTCCGGTGGCGGCGGCAACCGCAACGGCGGGAATTGGCGCAAGAAGCGACAAGGCGGCGGCAACAACTCCGGCGGCTCCCGCGTCGGTGCAGGCGGCCAGCCCGCGGTCGGCCCGTGGATCTGCTTCAACCCATACACGGGCCAGCCGCTGCAGCCCCAGGGCGCTCCCGCGCCGCGCCCGACCGGTGGAGCCGGCCTGCTGGGTCCGCGTCCGCCGGTGCTGCCACCCGCCCAGGCGTTCACCTCCCTGGCTCCCCTTCACGGCCAGGCCTTCGGCACCAACGCCCCCCCCGGTCCCTGGCTACAATCCGGCTCCTCAATGGGACTGCGCCGCGCTGATGGCCGCCTTGAACAACGCTGCATCGGCCTCCAACGTCGGTGAGTGGGTCATGGACTCCGGAGCCACCTCCCACATGGCCTCCGACCCCGGTATGCTTCGCCACCTCCTTCCTGCTTCCTCCTCCTCCATTGTCACCGTTGGCAATGGCTCCACATTACCCGTTTCTCACACTGGTGACGCCTCTATTGCTGCTTCCGCTCGAACACTTTTTCTTCACAATGTTCTACTCGTACCTCATATTGTTAAAAATCTACTTTCTGTTCGTCGTTTCACTATTGATAATTTATGTTCCATCGAATTTGACCCCTTCGGCTTCTCTGTGAAGGATCTTCGCACCAAGGTCGTGATTCTTCGCTGCAATAGCCATGGAGATCTCTACGTGTTCCCCTCCTCGGTCATCAACCATCACGCCCATGGACTCATCGCCACCACCTCCACCGAGCTTTGGCACCGCCGTTTAGGACATCCCAGTCGCGACGCTATGTCGCATCTTCATAAACAGTCGTCTATTCCTTGTAATAAATCGGCTTCACACGTTTGTCATGCTTGCCAACTTGGCAAGCATGTGCGATTGCCGTTCACTAGGTCTACCTCGCGTTGTGTCAACCCGTTTCAGTTAGTGCATTGTGATCTTTGGACATCTCCCGTTTTGAGCAACTCTGGTTCTAAGTACTATCTTGTTATTGTGGATGACTTCTCGCATTATATATGGACGTTTCCCCTTCGCAACAAATCCGACACCGCCACCACTCTTATTAATTTTTTCGCCTACGCCCGCACACAATTCTCCCGTCCACTAGTAGCAATGCAATCCGACAACGGCACCGAGTTGAGACTCAACTCCACGGTCACCACCTTCTTTGCCTCTCACGGCATCCATCTTCGACTTTCATGCCCATACACCTCCGCTCAGAACGGCAAGGCCGAACGTGCCATCCGCACCCTCAACGACGTTACACGCACACTCCTCTTTCAGTCCTCGATGCCACCGCCCTATTGGGCGGAAGCCCTGGCCACCGCCACCCATCTCCTTAACATACGCCCCTCTCAGTCCATCGAGTTCGCTATACCCTACATCCGCCTACAGAATACACTCCCAGACTATCACATGCTCCGTGTCTTTGGATGTTTATGCTATCCTAACCAATCCTCCGTCGCCAAGCATAAGCTAGCGCCCCGTTCCGTCGCGTGCATATTTCTTGGTTATCCCTCCAACCATAAAGGGTATCGGTGTCTAGATCCTCAAACACGTCGCGTCATCATCTCTCGCCATGTCGTTTTCGACGAGACAATCTTTCCCTTCTCCTCCTCTCCGGATCGCCCGTCTAACCCCCTTGCGTCGTTGGATTTCCTCCTCCACCTCGCAGCCACCGACACCGCACACGCCCCCTCTCCCGCGGTCCAACCCGCTATGCATGCACCCGTTATGCATGCTAACCCCCCGCCTCCCCCCCACCCTTCTGCCCGCTCGCCCGCCAGCGCACCTAGCCCCGCTGGGCCGCCGAGCCCGCCGCCTAGCTCTCTCGCTCTCGCTGACCCGCCGAGCGCACCCGCCTCCCCTGGGTCTAGTTCGAGCACTCCCTCCCCTCCTGTCGTCGTGCACCGGCCACCTTCCCCTAGCAACACCCACACGATGCTGACCCGAGCCAAGCGCGGCCTCTTTCAGCCTCTCGATCGTATGAACCTTATGGCTTCCGACTCCTCCGTCTCTCCTCTTCCCAAAACATACCGGGGTGCTCTCAACGACCCACACTGGCGTCGTGCCATGCACGATTAGTTCGAGGCGCTTGTCACTAACCGGACGTGGTCACTTGTTCCACGCCCACCTCGTGCTCATGTTGTTTCAGGGAAGTAGATTTTCAAGCATAAGTTTCATTCGGATGGACGGCTCGCTCGCTATAAGGCTCGGTGGGTGGTTCGCGGCTACTCTCAACAGCCTGGCATCGACTTCAACGAGACGTTCAGCCCGGTTGTCAAACCGGCCACCATCCGCATCGTCCTCACCATTGCGGTTTCCCGTGCATGGCCGATCCACCAGCTTGATGTCAAGAATGCCTTTCTCAACGGCAATCTTGACGAGGAGGTTTATTGCCAGCAGCCGCCTGGTTTTGTTGATGCCCGTTGCCCCGACTATGTGTGCCGTCTTCACAAGTCACTCTATGGCCTCAAACAGGCGCCCCGTGCATGGTACCAACGGTTTGCTCTCTACGCTCATCGCCTCGGCTTTGTTGCATCAAAATCGGACGTCTCTCTGTTCATCTACCACCACGGACAGCAGCTCTCGTACATCCTCCTGTACGTTGATGATATTGTGATCACTGCTTCTACATCGGCGCTCCTTCAGCACTTGACGCAGCAGCTACACTCGGAGTTTGCCATGACAGATCTTGGAGACCTCTCATTTTTCCTCGGCATCTCGGTTACTCGGGACGCTAATGGCATGGTTCTCTCTCAGCGACAGTACGCCTTGGATCTTCTTCAGCGTGCAGGCATGGCCGACTGTCATCCATCGCCTACTCCAATTGATGTCAAGGTCAAACTCTCAGCCACTGATGGTGCTCTGCTTGATGATGCTACTACCTATCGGAGTTACGCTGGTGCATTACAGTATCTCACCCTCACCCGTCCGGACATCGCCTATGCTGTGCAGCAGGCCTGCCTCTACATGCATGCTCCCCGCGAGCCGCATCTACACTTGGTCAAGCGTATTCTTCGCTACATCAAGGGTACACTTGACCTCCGCTTGCATATTCCTCGGACGTCGACCTTGACTCTCACGGCCTACTCCGACGCTGACTGGGCTGGTTGCCCTGACACTCGACGGTCTACCTCCGGTTACTGTGTCTATCTCGGTGACACCTTGGTCTCCTGGTCCTCCAAGCGCCAGACCACTGTTTCCCGATCGAGTGCTGAGGCGGAGTATCGTGCGGTGGCTCATGCTGTTGCCGAGTGCTGCTGGATCCGTCAGCTTCTTACAGAGCTTCATCACCCCTTGACTACTGCCACGGTCGTTTTTTGTGATAATGTCAGCACAGTGTACATGGCCTCCAACCCGGTGCAACACCGCCGTACCAAACACATCGAGATCGACATTCACTTTGTTCGCGAGAAGGTGTCCCTTGGTCAGGTTCGTGTGCTTCATGTGCCATCATCTCGCCAGTATGCTGACATTATGACGAAAGGCTTACCCTCGCAGCTCTTCTCGGAGTTCCGTTCCAGTTTGTGCCTCCTGCCAGCTGACGCACAAACTGAGGGGGGATGTTAGAGTATATCTCCGTGTATCGCTTATGTATAGGAATATCCCAACCTACCTGATTTTGTATGATATGGTTGTGATCTCCCTTGGTCTCCAAGGTATGTAACTCTCATGTATTCCTATAAATATGTAACACGAGGGCCGCCCCATGTGTGGCGCATTGCCTAAACATTCTCGTTTACTGTCCGCACGACCAGGATTTCAGATTCTAAGTTTCTAACCAGGACCATGTGCCCTGTGCGTACCTTTGCGGGTGCATGTCGCGCATGATGGGGTCACCGGCATCGTGCGGCTTCTGCTTGCCGTCCGCCTGCAGCGTGTCCTGCCAGTACCCACCGGGGACGCTGCACCCGAGCTGGTACGTGAGCGTGGTGATCAGCATCGCCACCACCACCAGCGTGTTGGCGTCGTTGCCCGCCCAGTTGTTCGCGGCCACCTGCCCGTGCGGCTGCGGCTGGGGCACCATCGCCGGCGGCGGCGGCGGCGGGTAAACTTGGCCGCTCATCGCCCCGTTGTTCCACATGGTGTCGAGTGACAACGAGTGACTGACAGAAGGCTTTGATCTGGTCGACTCTGATGGAACGGCTGTGTTTATAGGACGGGCGGGCACGTGACCGGTCACGGGCGAAGTCACGGTCAGACACGGCGGTTGCTTACTCGAGTGCGTTTCCTACTCGACAGTGTGATGCAGGCATACTGTCAGTTACTGCAATCTGCAATGTGGTGCGAGATATGCTCTCATTTAGTGCTTTATTCGAATCCAAATCAGGTGATATGCTGTCATTTAGAGTGTGCTCATTTAATGGTGCCAGCAAATTCGGATGTACGCCATTAAATGAGTACACATAGTCCAACTTTTCTGCCTGGCTGATTTGACAGGAAACTGCAAGATTACTTGGAGTGATCTAAGATCACTCTTGAGTAAGAGTGACCTAACAAAGCCCTTGAGGTTGATTCTACGTTTTAGATTTTGACACAGTCATCATAAAAAAAATCATGATGAATAAAATAATACTCACACTGTTCGAAAAATCAATATGGTTTAGATATGACCAATCTTCAAGATACAATCTTGGCAGATACCTTTTGTATGTACAAGTTAATAAAAAATGTATAAGATGCATATAATAAATCTATCTTTCATAAAAAAATCTGATGTTTAATTTATACCTAAAAATCTGGATATTTTGTATTAATTAGTTGTGAAATCTAGAAATTATTAATTGCATGGTTTCGACTATGTATTTGGGATTAACGTACTAAATTTTGCTTGTACAATCTAAATATTTGTTCATTCGCAAAAATATATAAATATTTGCTAATAAATTAATAGCTAAAGATAGGAGACTCTAAATTTTGTTTAATACTCGAACGGAGGAAATAGTAATACCGAATTTAGAAAATATGACAGTGCTATCTGCTCAATTACGCTTTTATGATTAATTACCGGTAATGTAATTATGCATCAACAAAGGAAAACTTGGTATATACGATACTTCTATTGCTAAATAATTTTCTATCAAGAACTAAATCTGGATATGATGGCTCATACACAATTATCATGTTCTTATCTCATCATCATTCATTTTGTATATCATTGTTGGATGTGCAATGTGACGGAGTGAGTTGCTTCCACAAATGCTCACCTTAATATTTTTGCTCGTCACCTGCCCATTGAATGCAAAGTTTTCATTGGTAGAACTCATCGAAAATAGTTAAAACATTATCTCTTTCATACTCCCTTCGTAGCTTAACCTTTTCTGATAAAGAGGCTTTGATCTAATAAATCGCTACTAGTATGACATAGACATGCTGAAAAATTGGGTTGCTTGCTCGAGTACGTCTCCCATAGTACGTGCTAGTGTGACATGCTGACATTTTTAGTGCAATGCGGTGGTGCCGATATGCTCCCATTTAGCACTTTCTTGGATCCAATCTAGAGTAGGTGACAGGCCTGGGCCAGAAGCAGGTGCAGCCTGTGCGCCCGCACAGGGCCTCAACTTTACAGGGGCCCCGAATTTCGCAGCAGCCCATAGGCCCGTTAAGCACGCCAACGTCACAGACTCACAGGAGAAAACAGGCCAAAGGCCGACCGCTCAGAAAAGAGTTTACGTTAATTTCTCAAAAAAAAGTATACGTTTATTCACCACTATTGGGATTCCAACTGGCGATCTCTCGCTGTAAGAAACTTGCGGCGACCAAGTAGACAGTTGAAACTTTGCATTAGCGGTTGAAATCAAAAGGCATTTATTACACTACTGTGATTCCTATATAAGAACTGTAGGCTTCCTGCCGTTTGTGAAAATATTTTTTCAAAATACCTCATTTAGTCGATGCTTGGAGGCATTTTTATTTAATGGATCCATACATCCCAAAGTGCCTTAGTTCCAATCATTTGACGTATAATGAGAAAACATCTTTGAATTTTTAGTCGTTTTCATGAAAATACTAAAAAAGAATTAATATTAGGGCAATTGAGGAGAATACCTCCCAACAAAAAAAGGAAAAACACCTCAAAATACCATGTATGCACGTAGCTGAACGGTGACTCAATTACGTGCCGTAAGTGAAACAGATTTTTTTCTATAGCAAGGTAGGCCCGTCTTAGAGTTTGGCACAGGGCCCTGATTTTGCCGGCCCGGCCCTGGTAGGTGATAATGATATACTGTCATTTAGAGTATGCTCATTCAATGATGCTAGCGAATTCAGATGCACTCTGCTTTTCTGCCTGCTGAATTGACAGGAAACTGCAAGATCTAAACAAAGCATGTCCATGATGTGCCCTTGAGCTCGATCGTGAAGTGTCGTTGATTCTATCAGCTATCAGCTGCTACTAATGGCCCTAGCTTTCTTGCACGCGAAGAGAATGGGATCGGGAAGTCAATGCCCAGTGAGTACGCAGTCACTTGCCCACTTACTTCGAGTGTTTTGCTTGGAGGCCGCAACGCGACACATACTACATTCCTACGCCCACCTCCAACAGCAAGTCTTTTTATTTTATTTTTGAAAGCTTCCAACAGCCAAGTCTACCCCTTGGAGGTTCCTCCTGGTCTTTGTTTTACTGCCTTCTTTACCCCTAGTAGTAGTACGTCCCCGACACGCTTTCGGCTACAATTTTCAACACGGCGAAAGTTCCTGCTCTCCAAACGAAAACTTTACCAGACGTACGCGGTATACTCTCTTTCATCCACGTAGGTATACAGGTCTAATGCGTTTTTCAAAACTGTCTTTGACTATTGATAAGATTAATATTATATAAAATGTATAATGTCAAAATTGTATCATGGAAAGCTCCTTTCACGTATGAATTTAATGGTATGCTTTATGTAACTTGCATGCATATATAAATGCATTAACATGTGATCAATATATATATATATATATATATATATATGGATAGAGAGAGTAATTCCACGTACGCGCAGAGTTTTCACTAATCATTTGGGACGCACATCAAAGCGCGTACGTCAGCTCCCAGCCACACACCTCGTGTGCTGGCCGCGTCTAGCGAGCGAACCAAAAGCATTCTATCGTATGTTCGCTTCGTTGCGGCGGGTTCCAGTGCGACCCCAAGCTGGCCAAAATTAGAGTGTTTAACATGTCAGACTAAGAAAAAAATTGGTTTCTATAAAAATCATGGAAAAATTATAAAATTCATGTAGTGTTCACATGGCAAATCCTGCGTTGCAAACAAAGATTGTACTTGTGAGAAGGCAGAAATTATCCTAAAAAAAGGCAGAAATTTACAATGGCAATAAATCTAATAGTATACAAAAAGGAATTTACCATGGTACATTCAATAAATTTTCCATGGTCAAAAAAATAAAAAAAATGCATATGCAGGAAAAAATATGCAATGCTACTGTACAAAAAAGCATACAGAAAAAAAATGTCATGATGCATGGAAAGTTTGAGACAAAATGTTCTTATAGATCATGTCAAACTTGGAAAAAATATTGTACTTGTGGGAAGATGGTAATTAGAAAAAAATGAAATATGTTCGTAAATGTTCAAATGGAAAAAGTAGGAATATTCATATGTAAAGCAACATTGCAAAAATGTTTGGCAAAAAATAATTTGCCATGTTATATGACAAAAATTGGGAAAATTTGAAATCATCGCATGTCAAAAATTACGAATTGTGATCTCTAAACCATGGAAAATGTAGAAAATCGGCATGATATTTAACTAAAGGATTTGCCATGGTATATAGATAAAAATTGCCATGGTATGTACAAAAAAGTGGCCATAGTTAAGATAAAAAAAAGCTACAGAAACACAAATTTGCCATGTTCCATGTCAAAATTTAAGGAAAAATCTGTTCACTAAAAAAATAAGGCAAAAACTTTTTGGAAGAAACACATGTTTGTAACGGGACACCTTTAAAAAATGTTGCTATCTCAAAATTTTCAAGGCAATTATAGAGAAAAAAAATCTAAGATTTGCCATCCGAGCAGTACACATGATAGCAAAAAAAAAACATATTGCAAGTGCAAACACCTTAAAATTCAAATGTTTTAAGATTTTTGCCATGGCGAAAGATTTAACAAATTATTAATACAATTATATTTGCCATGTGCAAACACCTTAAAATTGCCAGGTGGAGTATCTTTTAACTTGCAATAGAAAAAAAAAAACCAAAGCTGTTATGGACAAAACATGTATGAAAAATTGCCATGTGAGCATTACTTTTTCTTTCTTTCTAAAATTGTCGTGTTTTAGAAAACATTTTTTTATAAAACATGCCAAGTATCTTTTAACTTGCAATAGAAAAAAAAACAACTCGAAGATGTTATGGACAAAACATGTATGAAAAATTGCCATGTGAGCAGTACATTTTTTCTTTCTAAAATTGTCGTGTTTTAGAAGTTTTTTAAAACTTGCCATGTGTGCATAAAGAACTTTCTCTAAACTTGCCACCTGGACAATACAAAAATTCATCTAAATTTTCCATGAGATTAGTAGATTTTTTTTGAAGAATTGCAATTATTTACAAAAAAAAAACACTAGGGAAAAAATATCTAAACATGTGAGCATTGCAAAATTTCTAAAATTTGCTATGTCTTGGAAAAAATAAGGAATTTTTGCATTTTCCATGTGACCATTAGAAATATTTTTCAAAACTTGCTATGTTTCTATGTATATAAGATGCACACAAATTCAGAGTTGCCATATAGTGAATTGAAAAGGGCATAAAAAGTATCAGGTAATGAATACAAAATTTCCATGCATTTCGTATATAAATAGCTTTCAGGAAAATGCATGAAATGTATCAGGAAAAATGAATACAACTTGAAGCTACTCATCACAGGCGCCTTCCTCCACGCTGTTGCTCCCCGGCCGACACACCTCCTACCTCGCCGCTACGCCTCGACCACGATGCACCACTCTGGGCGCTGCCCTTGACACATGCAAGCCCGGATCCGGCGGCCTCCGGCATCTCCCGAAGGGATTCGCCTCCAACGTTGCCACTGGTCCCTTCCACGCGGCCTCGACCCAATCCGCGCCGCGCCCCACACCCCTGACCTCGAAGGCCCCTTCCAGCCGCGCTCTCATTGGGTCGCACCGCAGCAGCAAGCCCGAAGAGCACGAGTCGTGCCGCCGCGACCAAACCGAGTAGCTGCGTCATGGCCCACCCGTAAGCATCACCTAGCGACAAGGTCCTATTCTGGAACAGGTCGGCGGGGGAGGGCCCCGCGGCTACCGGTCCTCTGATAGGAACGCGAACAGGTCGCTGCCTCCGCCGTCGGACACCGATGTCACGGTGCATATATTGTCATCGTCGTCGTGGCCCCGCGCGTTGTCGTTGGCAAGGCGTGTGGGGGTGGTGTGCTAATGGAGCAGAGAGGAGGGGCGTGGCGAGGGAGGCAGGGTTAGGGCCGTGATTTCGAGAGGCCATGGATGGGGCGGCTACGGCAGTAGAGAGAGGCCAGTGGGGTACAACGACGACGGAATGAAGTGGGAGGCTGAAAACATTTCCCAAACCGTCGTAACATATGACTTCGTATCATACACACCGTCATATGTCGTGGACTTTAAAAAATAAATATGACAACATTTCCACTACGAAAGATGCAACATAATATTATATGAATAGGGCATGCAAGTGGCAAGATCCAAAGTTATTACACTAAGAGACTACTTGGAGCAACATTACACTAACACAGCTGAAGTCATCAATAATCTAGGTACAAACAAAATCTAATATTTCCTAAGAGGCGGAAACATAAAGCAGGCAAACCCTACCGTTGGTTATAGGCTGCTGGTCAGGATTCACTATTCTACTCGTCATCGCCATCGAACTGAACATAATAGCGACCTCTCTCCGCATCCCAGTTGAAGAACTCTACAAGTTGTTGTTGTGGCAAGGGCAAGTACGAAGTACTCACCAAATCCCATTACCTAGGCTGCTAGCACTAACAATACAGTGGAATGGTGAAGTGGTGAAGCCGCAAGCACTAAGAAACAACTACAACTTACGTCTAAACATATATAAGGTGAAAAGCGTAATCCAAAGCAAGGTAACCCATGAATTAGTCATCATACTCACCTGCCTAAGAAAACATAGCACTACCTTATCCTTCCCCCTCGCATTTCCCATGAAGAAGAAATAGTTAAGGAACTCACTCGTTAGCAAGTTTTATTTATTAGGTTGAAGTAGTTTTACTAACTGTTACCAAGCTCCAAGTCGTTAATAACTGAGGACACGACTTTCAAAAAGATTTAAACCTACGCGGGGGGGGGGGGGGGGGGGGGGGGGGGGGGGGGGGGGGGGGGGGGGGGGGGGGGGGGGTGTTTTTTTTATGTTTTCTTTCTTTTTTTTTTTTTTTTTTTTTTTTTTTTTTTTGGGTGGTGTTCACCCCCCTCCCCATTCATACTCTCCCTTTCTCCCCCTTGAATCTGCCCATTACATGCACCCATTTTAGGAGTTGGTATCGGAAGTTCCAAGACAACACGACAACGCTTGCTCGAAGACACCAACTGATGTGATTGATGACCCACAAGTATAGGGGATCAATCGTAGTCCTTTCGATAAGTAAGAGTGTCGAACCCAACGAGGAGCAGAAGGAAATGACAAGCGGTTTTCAGTAAGGTATTCTCTGCAAGCACTGAAATTATCGGTAACAAATAGTTTGATAGCAAGGTAATTTGTAACAAGTAGCAAGTAACAATGGTAACAAAGGTGCAGCAAGGTAGCCCAATCCATTTTATAGCAAAGGACAGGCCGGAACGTTCTCTTATAACAAGTAAAGCGTTCTTAAGGATACATGGGAATTATCATCTAGTCACTTTCATCATGTTTGTTTGATTCGCGTTCGCTACTTTGATATGTGGGTGGACCGATGCTTGGGTGCTGTTCTTACTTAAACAATCCTCCCACTTATGATTACCCCCTCTTGCAAGCATCCGCAACTACGAAAGAAGAATTAAGATAAATCTAACCATAACATGAAACATATGGTTCCAAATCAGCCCCTTATGGAATAACACATAAACTAGGGTTTAAGCTTCTGTCACTCTAGCAACCCATCATCTACTTATTACTCCACAATGCCTTTCCTTAGGCCCAAGTATGATGAAGTGTCATGTAGTCGACACTCACATGACACCACTAAAGGAAGCAACAACATACATATCATCAGAATATCGAACGAATACCAAATTCACATGATTACTTATAACCAGACTTCTCCCATGTCCTCAAGAACAAAAGTAATTACTCACAAATCATATTCATGTTCAAGATCAGAGGGGTATTGAATATCATTAAGGATCTGAACATATAATCTTCCAACAAATAAACCAACTAGCATCAACTACAAGATGTAATCAACACTACTAGCAACCCACAGGTACCAATCTGAGGTTTTGAGACAAAGATTGAATACAAGAGATGAACTAGGATTTGAGATGAGATGGTGCTGGTGAAGTTGTTGATGAAGATTAGTCCTCCCACGATGAGAGGATAGTTGGTGATGATGATGGCTTCGATTTCCCCCTCTTGGAGGGAAGTTTCCCCGGTGGAATCGCTCCGCCAGAGGGCAAAAGTGCTCCTGACCAGGTTCCGCCTCGAGACGGCGGCGCTTCGTCCCGAAAGTCTCCTTATGATTTTTTCTAGGGCAAATGGCTTCATATAGCAGAAGATGGGCACCGGAGACCTGCCAGGGGCCCACAAGCTCACAGGGCGCCCCCCTGAGCTTGTCGCTCTCGGGTGGCCCCCCTCCTGGTATTTCTTCTGTCAATATCTTTTATATATTTTGAAATAATTCTCCGTAAGTTTCAGGTCATTTGGAGTTGTGCAGAATAGCCATCTCTGATGTAGCCCTTTCCAGTCCAGAGTTCTAGCTGTCGGCAATCTCCCTCTTCATATAATTCTTGCAAAATAAGAGAGAAATGGCATAAGAATTGTATCATAAAGTGAAATAATGACCCAAAACATAATAAATAACAGCAGTAAAACAAGATGCAAAATGGACGTATCAACTCCCCCAAACTTAGACCTCGCTTGTCCTCAAGCGAAAGCCGAAATCGATAATCATGACCACATGTTTAGAGAGAGAGGTGTCGATAAAACAATTATGGATATGAGAACATCATGATCATTATCATAGCAGCAATATATCATCATAAAACTTCTCATGCTAAAGTAATAATTCATTCACAAAATAAAGTATGAACCGCAAACTACATTGAAAGCTAACAAACTATGATTTCGTTCATTGAAACAATTGCAATTTATCGTATTATCAGAAAGAGTCTATGTAAGAGCTTTGTTTGGCAAGTTCACACAGTCAACTATCATTTAGTCATCTATGATTGCTGACACTCATGACATACTTATGGAGCAAAAGTTTCAGTCAGACACGTAGAAAGACAGGGGCTTATAGTTTCGCCTCCGAACTTATTTACCTTAAGGGTAATGTCAACTATAATAACTCATGATCACCTACATCCAACTGGATATATATGCCTGGATCTTCCCCACCACATGATGCTTGCAAAGAGAGAAAATAAAAATGGAATAGAGAAGAACACTATTGACTCTTGTAAATACATAAAGTAAAGGATAGGCCGTTCGCAGAGGGAAGCAGAGGTTGTCATGCACTTTTTATTTTTGGATGTGCAAGCTCTTAATGTAAAGGAACGTCCCTTTATATTGCCCCTTGTGATAGCAACCTTTATTATGCAGTCTGTCGCTTTTATTTCTTCACCATCACAAATTCGTACAAAGCTTATTTTCCCTTGCAATAAAAGATCATTCATATTTAAGAGTAATTTTTATTGCTTTTGCACTGATGACAACTAACTTGAAGGATCTTATTCAATCCATAGGTAGATATAGTGGACTCTCATGACATGAAACTGCGTTTAAATGTTTTTGGATGCATAAGTAGTATCTCTACTTAGCACGAAATTTTGGCTAGTAAAAGATAGTGAGTGCTACTTGTGAGCTGCGTTGGGATTTCCTCGAAGAGGAGAGGATGATGCAGTACAGTAGAGATAAGTATTTCCCTCAGTTAAGAACCAAGGTTATCAATCCAGTAGGAGAACCACGCAACACCTCGTTAGCAGTAACTACACACAAGATAACAAATCCTTGCACCCAACGTGAAGAAGGGGTTGTCAATCCCTCGGCGGTTACTTGCAAGATTAAATTGTATGGTGATAGATAGATACATCGAACAAAAATACAAAATAAAATAAATAAAGAAAAAATACAACAAGTTTTTTTTGTTTTAATATGATAGAAAATAGACCCGAGGGCCATAGTTTTCACTAGAGGCTCCTCCTCTCTTGAAAATAGCATACGGTGTGTAAACAAATTACTGTTGGGCAATTGATAGAAAAGCAAATAATCATGACGATATCCAAGGCAATGATCATGTATACATGCATCACGTCTGAGACAAGTAGACCAAAATGATTCTACATCTACTACTATTACTCCACACATCGACTGCTATCCAGCATGCATCTAGAGTATTAAGTTCATAAAGAATAGAGTAATGCCTTAAGTAAGATGACATGATGTAGACAAAGAGAACTCACGTATGAATAAACCCCATCTTTTTATCCTTAATGGCAATGGTACAAATACGTGTCATGTCCCCTTCTGTCACTGGGATTGAGCACCGCAAGATCGAACCCATCACAAAGCACCCTCTCCCATTGCAAGAAAAATCAATCTAGTTGGCCAAACCAAATCAATAGATCGGAGAGAAATACAAAGCAATAACAATCATGCATAAAAGAGTTCAGAGAAAACTCAAATAATATTCATGGATAAATCTGATCATAAACTCACAATTCATCGGATCCCAACAAACACACCGCAAAAAGTCACTACATCAAATAAATCTCCAAGAAGATCGAGGAGAACATTGTATTGAAGATCAAAGAGAGAGAAGAAGCCATATAGCTACTAGCTATGGACCCATAGGTCTGAGGTAAACTACTCACGCATCATCGAAAGGGCAACAAAGTTGATGTAGATCCCCTCCGTGATCAATTCCCACCTCCGGCAGAGTACCGGAGAAGGCCTCCAGATGGGAACTCGTGGGAACATAAACTTGTGGTGGCGGAAAAAGTATTTTGGGTGGCTCTCAGATGTCAGGGGAATATTTGAGAATTTATAGAGGCATAATTAGGTCAAGAGGTGCCATGAGGGGCCCACAAGCCTGGGGGGCACCCCCCTGGGGCGCACCTCCCGAGCTTGTCGCTCCCTCATGGCTCTTCAGGTCTTCTCCCGAACCTTCTAGGGTCTCTTCACTACAAAAAAAAGATACATCCGTGACATTTTGGGCCGAACAATTTTTTTTCTGTCATGCTTATGACACTTCTATGACGATAATTGTGACAAAAGCACGTATCATCATAGATGTGGTGGGCTCCTACTTCTATGACAAAAAATCGTGACAGAAAATGGGCTTTTCGTCCTAGGCGGGCCGGGGACGCACCTGCATGATATTCTTTGGGCCGTCCATGACAGAAAAAATCGTGGTAGAAGTGAGGGCGAGGAAAATTTCGGGGAGTTCTCGATAACGGTGGGTGGTCGGGGCCGAGCGATGCATGGAGGTTTGCGCGTTTCTCTCGTACACGTACGCGCGTGTGTGCGAGGCGTTGGGCTCTAACTGAACCCGAGCGAGGCGTTGGGCTCTAACTGAACCCGAGCGAGGCGTTGGGCTCTAACTGAACCCGAGCGAGGCATTCGCTTACTGAACCCGAGCGATTGCACTAGCTACGTTACTGAACCCGAGCGATCGATCCCTGGCTGTTAACTGAACCCGAGCGATTCCTTCGCTACTGCTGCTAACTGAAGCCGATCGAAGCTGCCTCTTGATGAACAGTGGCCGTTGTTGGGGGTTGGATGAACAGGATCCCGTGGTAGTAGAGGCCATTGCCGCTTGATGAACAGGACCCCGATCGAGGAGGTGGGGGTGGATGAACAGGACCCCCGATCGAGGAGGTGGGGGTGGATGAACAGGACCCCGATCGAGGAGGTGGGGTGGATGAACAGGACCCCGTGGAGGGCTGGTTGAATAGTTGCCAATGGAGGCTGGATGAATAGTAACTCGTGGATGAACAGTAGTTGGTGGAGGCTGGAGGAAGTCGACGGTGAATGAACAGTAGCAGGTGGAGGTTGGAGGAAGTCGACGGTGGATGAACAGTAGCTCGTGGAGGCTGGAGCGAGGCAGTAGACGGTGGATGAACAATAGCCCGTGGAGTCCCATTTTGCGGTACGCCACACCCCTCCCGATGAACAGGACCCCATTTCGACCATAGGTGCTCCAACACAAGTCCGTTTCCTTCATTTTGCGGTACGCCACACCCCTCCCGATCAACAGCACCCCGTTTCGATCGTAGGAGCTCGAACACAAGTCCGTTTCCTCCGTTCCGACAGGACCCCATTTTGACCATACGCGGTCGAACAGAAGGCCGTTTTCCTCCGTTTTGCGGTACGCCAGACCCTGTTCCGGCTGTTCCGTCCAAGCCGGTTGGCTTCCGATGAACATGACGACGTCGCTGTACGTGTTAGAGACCCTGCCCGTTTGTACGTACGTAGCCGTATTTAGTATCTTGCAGCGTGGCTGTATGTACGTGTACATGATATAGACGGGACTGCGTGACATGCTACGTCAACGCCTCTACTTCAACATGTGCCCCTCCTTACTCGGCCACGGTACATCGCTGCAGAGAGACCGATCGACTGCCATGTACATACACATTCGTGGCCAGACAGATAACGCTACCTTCGCTTCAACCTAGTGGGTCCCAGCTGTCAGGGGGGAGGAAGGCAGTTCCTTCTTTGCGAAGATAAAGCCGGTGGGTCCCAGCTGTCATGGGGAACGTTTTTTTTGCGAAATACAGAGGCCCTTCCGGTAGGTCCGAGCTGTCAGGTGGAGGAATCATTATTTTGCGCGTAATAAGGAGGCACTTCCTTGCGTGCGGCCATGGATCTAGCTGTCAGCCTCTCCACTTACAGTCCTCTTCTGATGGCTGTCGTTCGTTGACTGCGTTGACGACGCCGTACTGTCCGAGAGCACCAAGGTGGTGGACGACGGCGCGACCTGGGAAGGGAACGACCCGGAGCCGGGGAATACGCAGCAGTGGATGCCCACACGAAGGGGAGTACGAGGGTTGACTGGTTCGGCTGTGGTTTGAGGCTGCCGTCGCCGGAGAATAACAGGGGATGTGGGTGAGTAGAGGGAAGGCCTGACCAGCGGTGGGAGTAGGGTGGGGCGGTGAGGCCTGCGCGGCAGCACAGCCGGCCACTGGAGGCAGGAGCAGGCGGTCCCGCCGGCGCTAGTTTGGGCGGCTGGTGCAAGAAGATAAGAGATTGAAGAAGCAGCGGGACCGTTCAATTAGAATCTAGCGGTCATTGCTGCTAGAATCGTTTGTTGACTAAGTTGACAAAGCCCTGCGTCCGCGTCAACTTAGTAGACCCACAGGTCAGCCTTCGAACCGGTGCGCCCTAGATGTCAGTGCGAGGAATCATTTTTTCGCGTAATAAGGAGGCAGTTGCTTACGTGCGGCCATGGACCATGGGGGTTCCCTACTATCGGCCTCTCCACGTACATCCCTATTCCGATGGCTGTCGTTTGTTGAATGTTGACCACGTTGAGCACGCCGCGCCTAGAGCACCAATGCGATGGACGACGATGAGGCCTAGGAATGGAACGACCCGGAGCCGGTGAAGACACAGCAGTGGATTCCCACGCTGAGGGGAGTATGACGGTTGACTGGTTCGGCTGCGGCGTGAGGCTGCCGTCACAGGAGAATAATAGGAGGTGCGGGTGGGTAGAGGGATGGCCAGGCCAGCGAAGGGAGTAGTGTGGGCCGGTGAAGCCTGCACGGCATCACAGCCAACCACAAGAGGAGGTAGCAGGTAGTCCCGCCGGCACTAGTTTAGGCGGCTGGAGCAGGAAGATCAGAGATTGAAGAAGCACGTCGGCCGTTGGATGGACATCCAGTAGTCATTGCTGCTAGAATCGTGTGTTGACTATAAGTTGACAAAGCCTTGCGTAAACAAGTCAGCCTCGAAATCTGTGGCGTGTACAGCCTATTTGCTATTATTTTTATAATTTACAGCCCATTTGCTAATTCATATGGAATTTATTGCAGCCCATTTTCCATTTTTAGAATTGCTGCCCATTTTCTGGTCAGTACCATGGTTAAAATTTTGAACTAAAAAATATACGAAATATTAAAAATTCGCATATTTTTGCTGGGGAACAAAATATTTTTAATCCAAAAATTAGTAGCCATACTAAAACTAATTTAAAAATAAAGTAATACTATGTTATGTTAAAATCCAATGAAATATAAAATATCAGTGAAGAACAAAAACAAAAAACCAAACTAATTTCCCATTTGCTATATTTTTTTTTGGAATTTGCAACCACTTTCATATTACTTTAAAGATTTACTGCCCATACTCTCTGGCCAGGCCAGAATGCATCCCTCCTCGTCTTCAAAGATTTGCAGCCCAGTAAGTCGGAGAAAACAAATAGGCCTAGCTTGGGTATTCTTCAAAAACAAATAGTGGGCTACCTATTTTCCCAAAGAAAAAACTGCTCGGCTGGTCATGTTGTTAGACGGGCCACAGAGACCGCACAACCCAATTTATGCCCGCTCCTCTGAACAAATCCTCAAAAAAAAGCGTTGTGCAATTCTGTCGTAAATTGACTATACGTTGACAATGATGTGGGTCCCAAATATCAGCAGGGTGGATTAGAGTAAAAAAATTGAGGGGTGCATCTGAGTAGTAAAGAGGTGCTTGCTTGTGTTCGGGAGTGGACCTGGTGGGTCCGTACTGTCATACTCACAACTACAGTCCTCTCCCGATTCACTATGTTGACAGGGCCGGACGGCGGCGCTGCTGCGAGCGCACCAAGGCGGAGGACGACGGCGAGGCCTCGGGCGGGAATGAACAAGAGCCAGGGAACATGCGGCAGTATGGCCGTACGGCGGAGGGGAGTATGAGGGTTCACTGGTTCTGGTGCGGGGTAGCTGCCGTCGTCGGAGAAGAATAGGATGTCCGGGGGAGTAAAGGGATGGCCTGGCCAGCATTTCAGGGTACGACAGGGCGGCGATGTGTGCACGGCATCGCAACCAGCCGTAGAAGGCGGGAACAGGCGGGCACATTAAGAAGCCCTGGGATAAAGTGGTGTCGCCAGTGTGTTGGGCTGGGTTGGGCATTCTTATCGAAAAATAATAATGGACCAGAACTATTTACGATGTTGACTACGATTTGCATGGGTCCGCTGGTTGCAGGAAGAAAATGGTGGGAGAAAAAGGACTGGTCGCTATCTTTGCCTAAGAATAATATCGACTGAATGTAACAACACTCTCATAGGAAATAATATCCTCCTGTTAAAATTTGACTTTTCAAATTGTAAATTTAAAGAACTGGTGCATGAGTATTTAGCTTTATTTATTTATTTATGTTTAGGGGACCACGAGCATGTACCTGGGCCGGATTCATGTGAGAGCCTCCCTTCCAGTTAATTATGGGCTCCTCTATTGGGCCTTCATCACTGGGCTGCATGTGATCAACAAGTGGAAAGTGTGTTCCGTACCAAAAATAGTATGCGCTATGTACGGGGCACTAAATGATCAGACCGTGCAACGACTTCCAAAACATTGTGTTTGTCGTTCTAACAACACATTTATTCAACCAATAGACGGAATATATTACTGATTGTACATTGAAAACAGCAGCAGCAACAACCAGGGTTGGGGGTGCAACAGAAGCAGTAAGCAGGCCAGAAGAGTAAAGATGCAACTCTCTCTTCCAAACCAAACATCAGCCAACATTACAAAAGGGCTACCAAAAAAGAACAAGTGTATGCATCAAACTAAATGAAGATCCTACTACACCAAGTATACGCATCTAACTAACTCGCTCAGTTAGACGTTACTGTTTATTAAGCTGTGAAGATTGGCTGACGGTTTGAACCATATGGGTGCCTGATGGGGGAAACTCCAGCCAGCAGGTCGAAGTCTGATACTTGCGACCCTCTCTCCTACTTTGGGCTGCGGAGCGTGGCGGCACATATCAGGGTATGGTGCATGGAGAGACGCATGGTACGCTGTGTACACACAGTTTTGCTTGATGAACGAAACCGCGCTGCCATCATGATCCTTGCCGTCGGTTATCTCCTGGTTAATCGGATAATTCAGTCCGAGAAACAGAGAGCGTGTACCAAGGCTACTTGCCGGCATCCAGTCAAAAATTCCTGAAGGCCCAGAGAAGCTGGGATCCTGCTCAAAGACCTTGCAGTGACTGTGATTGTATTCCGCGAAACAACATGTCCGGTGCGTGCGAACGATCATCAATCGTTCATCGTCGTCTGATCGAGCCAGGAACCACCTGCAACTGCCATGCCGCTTTTCTTTGAAAGGTTCTGGGATTAGGAAGGGTAGGGACACCAGGCGGCCTACATCATCATATCAAGTTGGAGTCAAATAAAAAGGGCTCATACTATAGTCAATCTTAAGAACAGCATGTTATGAGCATGAATATTTTTTCAGTAAATGTTGACAATAATATAAGCAAGCCATCATGATATCATAGGAAAGTAACATACTGCTGTAATAGCCATTTGTAGCGATGACTGGAGTAGGCCAACAATACGTCCAGCCATAGAAGGAGTCCACATCGTAAATGAAGCCCTTGTGTTCAATAGCATCAGAGAACCATGGAGGTGTATGATCCTACGATGGACGTGCATATTTATCCACTTACCGCAGTGACCTGTTAGATAGGCGAGACCGCGGTTGAAGAACACAATTAGCCTGAAGTCTTTATAATTCGCAGATCTTGTGGGTACTTGGCATATTACAACCTTGAGCAAATCAAACTTGGTATCATGTTGGCTACTGTAAGATTCAGAGTATTCTGGGCCGCGGTGCCAAAGCAGTGCAGTGTTAATCGAAGGAAGGGGGATCAATCGCCGGGTGTAGACCTCCACGAGCATCCAGCTGCCGCGACCGTCGACGAGCACCATCCAAGACATGTTCATGCCGACCCAGTGCATACCGTTAATGTAGTTGAGGGTGACGGGGATCGGATCCCAGTCGAGGGGGTTGATGCTCGCCACCCTACGATCGTTCTGCTGCGTGACACGCCATTTCTGAAGATCAGGCGACATCAGCAAGCAGGGAGCTGGCTTAAAAAGCTCAGGCCTGGGGGCTTTGAGTAAACGGTACAGCCTCCACGAGCACGCGGCGAGCGGCATGGTACTGAGATTGTCCACACGCGAAACAATGAGCTTGATTACCTCTGTGGGGAGCGAATTCCAGCCACTCTTTCAGCGGACGCTGCTCGGTTCTGCCATTGTTAGTGTTTGGGTTTCGGAAGAGGGGGGAGGCGCCTAGCGGGGACGGACGATTGGACGATTATGTGCGGACGAGTATGGAGTAGCGAATATGTGCTGCGGGAAGTGGACAGGTGATGATGACAATGTAGAAGCAGCACGCCGCTTGACTTACGAGACACATCCCAGCAACGTAGGGTCATATCGATGCCAGACAACTTGCTTGAGTGATCACAGTACTAGTACAATAAACTACAGTACCTACTACTATGCCCGAGTAGTACTATAGTGGAGTAGGACTCTGCTCTACTACTAGCACCGGAGGAGTAGTATTATATTGTAAAATAGTTACAAACTTCAATGCCTGAGCGTGGAACGACTACGAACCACCATCGGTGCTAACTTGAATCCCCAGCAAACGTTCGCTGGGAGACATGGCAGTTGCAAACGCCCGCGACGCAGTTACAGTACGTGTGTAAGGGTGGCGGTTTTGTCAAATACTATGGCTTAAAAACAGGCCACCGTCAGATGGAAATCTGACAGTTATGTGGGATTCGCCAGGATGGGGCTCGTGGCAAACAATCGCCAGATATCATTACTAAAAAAAAGGTTAAAACACCCGGGGCTAGAACTTGCACCGGCTGGCCACTAACAATGATACTAAGATAGTTGTAAAATGGTCACAGAACGTGTCTACGTGGTGTTTGGAATTATATGCAAACTAGCAAGATGCCCGTGCATTGCACGGAACATCAAGATGCATTTTTTTACAAAACACCTGTTGTGATTGACCCATGCAGGAGTAATCCCATGTGTAAAAACTAATGATATCTCGAGAATTTCATCGAAAAAATGGTATCTCAAGAATTTCATCGAAAAAATGATATCTCGAGAAAGATGAGAGATAAGGTGAGGAGGAGTGGGGCGCGGTGGTGATTGGTGGTCGGACTTAGCGGAGGCATGGGGATGGACGACGCCGGCAGCGGCCACCATGCCAGATTGTTCTAGAGGCTTCCTTTTTTAATTACTCAATAATGAAGTTGTGGGAGATAAGGATGAACGAGAGAGGTGCGGGTATCCTTTTGCAAAATTGCCATAGTTTCCTTTCTATCCGTCAGATATAGATCGGACGATCTGTATTGCAAGATGGCAGGCACACCATCATCACCAACTCGGTTTTTTATAAGAACTAGCAAGATGCCCGTGCATTGCACAGAATATCAAGATGCATTTTTTTACAAAACACCTGTTGTGATTGACCCATGCGGAAGTAATCCCATGTGTAAAAACTAATGATATCTCGAGAAAGGGGAGAGATAAGGTGAGGAGGAGTGGGGCGTGGTGGTGATTGGTGGTCGGACTGAGTGGAGGCATGGGGATGGACGATGCCGGCAGCAGCCACCATGCTAGATTGTTCCAGAGGCTTCCTTTTTTAATTGCTCAACAATGAGGTTGTGGGAGATAAGGATGAACGAGGGAAGGACTTATCTGTAAATGTGGAGAGAGGTGCGGGTATCTTTTTGCAAAATTGGCATAGTTTGCTTTCTATCCGTCAGATATAGATCAGACGGTCTATATTGCAAGATGGCAGACACACCATCATCACCAACTCGGTTAGATGCCCATGCATTGCACGGAACATCAAGATGCATTTGTATGAGTAGTTTATCTTGTGGGAGAAAAGGATGAACGAGGGAAGGCCTTATTTGCAAATGTGGAGAGGGGTGTGGGTATCTTTTTGCAAAATTGCCATAGTTTCCTTCCTATCCGTCAGATCTATATTGCAGGATGGCAGGCACACCATCATCACCAACTCTGTTTTTTATAAGAGTAGAGAAAAGTAGAGAGTAGAGACTAGAGACTAGTAAAAGAAACGGGGGGAGTACACCATCTACCGCTTCGTGTGCTACTCCTGCGCTCCATTCGGAGGGCACAACGTCCCCTACAGCCACTCCCGTTTCATGGACGGCCTGGTCGATGCCTGCAAGGTGCCCTGCATCTACAAGAGTTTCGGCTGCGAGAGGTACGTCGACCAGCACTCGCTGGCGGAGCATAGTTCCAGATGCGCGCACGCGCCCTGCTACTGCTATGAGTGCATGCCGCCATTTGAGGGCTCGCCGGTGAGCCTCGTGCATCACCTCACGGCACCGTCCGGCAATCACTACTGGCCCTCGGTGAACATCAAGTACGAGACATGCTACCCGTTTGCCGTGCCGGAGTCGCTGGAGGATCACCTCCGCTTGCTAGTCGCGGAGGAGGACGACAGCGTCTTCCTCTTGGCCGTGGGCACCAGCAAGGCCCGCGCAGGCCGCCGCCCCATCTCTGTAGTGTGCGTCAGGGGCAACGCCACTGACGCTGACACGAGGCCAATGTACTGGTGCGTGCTCACTCTTACTGCCCCTCCGGCGTACGAGGGCGACCTCGGCGCCTCCCTCACATTGAATGGGACTGTGCCGAGCTGTTCCGTTCCCGACAATATGGACATGGAAGAGGCCTAGTATGATTTTCACCCCAAGATGATGCACGGGGACTCCAAGGAGGTTCACCTGGGCATATGCATTACCAAGTTAACTGTTCATCATTAGTCTTCGCCCAATGTAAGCCGCTGTCTAAGCATGTGGACACTTCTTATTTATATAGTATAGAACCTTCCATGCATGATCTTGCTCTATTAGAGTATCACGCTTGAATAAAAGTGTATCCATTTATGGTTTAGTCTAGAATCTTCCATGTATGATTTTGCTCCATTATTAGAGTTCTCGCTTGCCATTTATGAGATTAATTGTGAATTTTTACTACAGTAATGGTGAAAGACTTATGATGAACCATTTCTTACATCTCCTCTGCCCCCTCCCAAGTCATCCTGATTTACATTCATGGTGGTCTAGAAAAAATAAACAAAATCGATACTCAAAAAATAATTCTTAAAGATCATTTCTTGCAAAGCACAATAAGTGTTATTTCTTCAAAAGTTTTGGATGCAGGTTGAACAGTTGAACGCTTTTGTTTGCAAAAGATACTTTTTTTATCTATTTAGCCTACATTTACTATTCACCTGGATGCTTGTGAGCTCTAGAGAAGAAATAATATCCGAAGAAACCTATCGATACTCGCTACACATGAGATGACCCCCATATACTTTGTCAAAATAAACAACTCCCCGATCAATGCATTTCACTGTTCTGTGCAACGCACGGGCACCTTACTATATATAGTATGACCATAAATTTAACTAACATTATATATAGTACGATAAATGCTCATGCATGTCACCAAAAATTATATCATTGAAAACTATGTTCAAATTCGAATCCAACGATATAGTTTTTTTTGACATGCACTAACATTTTGACAGTTAAATCTTCAGTCAAATTACATGGGGGACTAATAAACCATGACGGAGGTAGTACTAGTGTAGAGGGCGGCGCTGCATGGGAGTCTCACCCCGCTCGTGGCGCGGCAGTAAAGCCGTCATATCACAAAACCCCACCACTCCCAGTAATAAGTGGCCTGGTAAAATAAACGGACAACCAACCATCACATCCCTCTGTCCTTTTTGCATTTCATCTCTCTGCATTTACTTTGTCCGGTTCATCTCGCACACTCGATCCCTAGCTACTACTCCTAGTATCTCTACCTACTACTCCTAGTACTCCTAGTAGTAGTACTCAAGTTGGAATTCCAATTGCACGGCACAACTTGTTAGGCAAAAAATTCGATACAGGGTGTACGAAGCGGTTTGGGAATTTGCATGCCTTCCCGACCAGTGAGATACTCCGTACAAAGTACGATAGAGAAATAACCACAGAGAGAAGGAAACTAAAGTAAATATTCAAGCGAGCATTTTTGCATTTCTTTTGCATTGAATTGTTTCACAAGCTTGACTAGTGCTGTTCTTCTACTTTTACAAAAACCGCATCGTAATGTTAAAACGTGCATTTGCATGTGTGTGTATACACAATAGTAGTAGTACAGTCTACAAGCATATATAGAGAGAGACGTGTACTGCGATATATAGTTAAGTTTGTGCTATATGCACGTACTTACAAATGCTTACGGATACACAAAGTTTCCAAACTTTTCCTTTTAGCTCGTTTAAAAAAAACTTTTCCTTTTACATACTTAATTAACGACGCTAATAATTCCCGAACGTTCGGGATTTACCATTTCCGTCCCAAAACTAATGAGATCGCCTTACGACACTAAATTATTCCTAATAAAAGCCACGGTGCTGGGTGGAGCGCTTGCGGCGCGCCACGAGTGCCCTAGTGCGCGGCCGTTTCCCAGCCCGGCAACACAACGCCTCTTCCTCGGCCTCACAACTCGCGAGGTGCTGATTGGCGGCTTGCCAGCGGGCGAGCGCGATCTCACCGGTCTGGTGATCCGGTGCCAACAGGTACTCCTCCTCGCTAGAAGCGTGCACCCGATCCACGTACCGCCAAGCGTAGATGAGGCACTTGGGCCCGACTACACTCAGGGCTTTGGCACGGGCGTCCTCCGCCACCAACACGGCCCTCGCACGAGCCTTCTGCCAAAGAGCCAATTGCCTGACTCTCTCGGACGCGACATAGGCCTGCCAGGCAGTATGCCTCGCAGCACGCTTCTCTTCCTCAGCCTTCTTCTCTGCCTCTCTTTTGGCGCGCTCTGCCGGAGGCAAAGTCTCCCACAAGGTGACCTCCATTTTTTTCCAAAGCTCCTCCAAGCTGGGGGGGCTCGGCGGGCGGCGCGGCGTTCTGCTCGTAGCGGGGAGCCGACGCGTCCTCCGATGCGCGTGGTGGCGAGAGTGGGAACGCCGACGCGTCCACCTCGACGCGTCGCGGCGAGGAGCGGAACACTGACGCGTCATCCTCCATTGGTGGCAGCGAGGAACGGAACACCAACGTGTCCTCCTTGACTAGTGGCGGCGAGGAACGGAACGACAACGCATGACCCTCTGCGCGGGGCAGCGAGGGGCGCCTAGGGCTTGGGAGGGGCGATGCCATGGTGGTCGACGGGTCCTTAATTGAGAGGGAGGAGGAGGAGGAGATAAAGGCGATGAACGTGAGCATTCTTCCGAATGCCGTGGGAGGCACAATAATTATAGCGAGCAATGCCACATCTACGTAAGATATGTTGCGTGATTAACATAACAACTATGTGGGCATATTTTTGTTGGAATAAATTATGGGGGAGGGGAGGGGTGGAAATATTGCTGGTCACAATGGATTGGACGAGCGCGGGGGGAGGAGAGTCATGCATATAGATTGTTTTCACACATGATAGAGAGGAAAAGATTTGGAGATTTGTGAAGAATGAGAGCATTAATTGAGTACTTTTGCAGACTACAAAAACTATTCCACCGCCTCTATCTTCGTAAAGAGTAGGTGAGATTTTTGAATCGAGCCCTTTAAACAAGAAGGGAGGTAGTAGTAGTACTCTAACCTTGTTGTGATGACTATATATGACATGGCAATATCATAACGCACCTGTACGGAGGAACTAGTCTGCATAGTGCATATAAGTTTTGTCTGAAGTCAAAGTACCTCTACTTTGACCAAACTTATAGAAAAAATTATCAACATTCACAATGTCAAATCAATATTTTTATATTCATTATGAAATGTAGTTTCATAAAATATATATTTGGTATTATAGATATTGATATTTTAAGTATAAATTTGGTCAAACTTTGCAAACTTTGACTTGACACAAATCTTACGCAGAGTAAAAAGGACCAGAGGGAGTATCATGCGTGCGGAGTAGGCAAAAAATTGCTCATTTATGGCCGTCCGAAGTCTCAAAGGGCGCGATCGCTCGAGGAAGGCGAAGGTCGTGGGAGGAGAGACGGTTGACGGAATTAAGTGAAAGTTTGATGCACGCGCCGGCATGGCGTGCGAACACACAGAAGCTATACCGTCAGGCCTACGATGTGGGTCTAGTAGACATGACATCTAGTGGGTCCTGCATAGTACTCGAGAACTCTTTGGGGGCATGCAGCCGTTTATCCACCGGGCAAGCCACCACCCCACGCCATTCGCACGCCCTACTCGTCCCCGTCTTCTACAACAATTCGCTCCCAGTCATCCCGTCCTTTCACATTACACCAGTTCCACTTCTCCTAACCCGCCTCGAAAATCCATGGCCTCCCAAATCTCCATGATCCGTGGTGAGTACAAGGTTAGAACCATCATCGGCGATGAGTTCATCGTCATCTACAACTGTAGATCCGCGACGGTGGAAGCATGCCTTGGTCGCTTCCTACACATGTTCGAAAGTTCAAAGGATGAGTGGGTCGTTGGGCTAGATGTTGAGTACACCACAGTCCTGGAAAAGGAGAAGCTTCTAAAGGTGGCAGAGATGAAGAAGCCCGCCGTGATCCAGGTTTGCATTCATAACATGTGCTTGGTCTACCACATATGCCATGCCGATGTTAGGTGCCAGGATTTTTAGTTCTTCCTCAAGGACAAAAGAGTGAAATTCGTTACTGTAGACTTTACGAACGACAGGACAGTCCTGGATCGGATAGGCCTCGTTGTATGCCAGCCCTTTGATCTCCAGAAGGAAAGCCTGGTGTCCTCCTCTCAGCCTTCAATGCTGACCCTGGCAGCAGCCATGATTGATCCTTCGTATGCTGAACTGAAGAAACCTCACCCCAAGTTTCATCATGCATGGGAGTCGAAGACAATAGATGAAGATCACATCGTGTACACAGCAACGGATGCCTACCTTTGCTTAAATATCTACAAGGGTTGGATGAAGAAGCAGAGCCCAGTGTCCGGTTCAAGCAAAGAAGTGTCGGCGACGAGGAAGAGGAAGAGGGACAAGGACGAAGTCGAGGACGTGGACGAGGACTCCGAGTAAGGTGGCAGTGCCGTTACTCATGCTGGTTCTACTGCAGTGTCAAACGGACTAGTTGCTTAGTTTTATTTCAGGGGTGTGTTGTGCTGAGCCCCCAGCAGAACTATGTTATGTTCTTTCTCGTTATTTGAACTCTTTAGTACGTACAGTAGTACTACTAGTATGTCTTACTACTGTTCTTCTTGTAGTTGGTACTACTACTCGTATCTTCGCATTCCTACTGTACTTAATACATACTAGTAGTATAATTTGGGTCAGTTGATTTGTGAAAGAAGTTCGACGGAGCGAAGGAAGAAGACGGCAGAGAAGCTACCCCAGTATCTATATTAGGGTGGCAGGGTGCCCATGATCTATCTTATGAGTGTTGGGTGTGGAATGCAGTTCGTCGAAAAAAATGGATCGTGCCCGGGGTTAAATGGATGGCGGGGGTGGGGGGAGCATGGCGGTGGCAGGCGGTTCAGGGGAGGGCGGGGCGGCAGCGGTAGGCGGTTAGGCCTGTGGCGGGCTGGCGGCTCGATGGTTGAGAGAGAAGATGAACAGTGCATCATTTTTGGAGGTTGAAGAAGCCCTTCTGGCCGTCCATGTTGCATCCGACGGCTCACAAGAGTCGACTGATCGAAATTGTTCCTTCAGATTGCATGATCCATGTGGCATTGAAGGTCTCAAGGGTAGATTCCACGTCCGCACCCAATTTGCGGGCTCAGCGCGGGCGCGACCGGCTTCCGACACGACAGCCACCATGCGAGCCTCCTCCGCGCGGGCGGAGACGCCAATGACATGCTAGCTCCTCCTCGCTGGCGTGCTGGAGCACGCGCTTGTCCTCCTCCTCTTCGTAAGCTGCGGGCATAGACGCGACTCGACCTGCTTGCATGCTTCGCAGTGCGGCGTCATCGCGAGGAGGGACTGCAGACGACGTGAGGGGTTCAGATCCTCTGCAGTACCGTACGATGCTGTAGTGCGGATGACATGTGGGGCCAAGTCCCACATGGCAGCGATAGTACTGCACCGTACAATACTCAGTGACTGTATGCATGAACGACGGCGGCGGCATATTGATGAGTGCGGTTATGGGAGCTTGGTTATAGGGTTGGTGAAACTTAAAAAACACCATACTAGTACACGTAATCCTATGCAAGCACGTCCATCGTGGCCGCGCCTATACACCACATTAGTTAGCACAACATCGATCCGGAATCTTGTGCAAGAGCGTGCACCATGGCCACGCGGTCGATCGAAAGGTGCGTCACGGTGTCGCGCTGGAAGGACATCGACTGAACCTTTTTGTGTGTGTGAAAATAATCCCCGAATATTACTCTACTTTTTTTTGCTGGAAAAGTTCCTCACGCTACAATATTTCCATATATTTGTATTTAGCTTTAGTTCGTGATTATTTGGATTTGGGCATTTTAGGAGCCCCTACAAAAAAATTAATAGAGATTCTGTGTGTGTAACGAAGAGAGAACGCATGTATGTGTCTACATGTGTGTTGTCGCGGAAGGGCAATGTGGAGGCGGTGTGTGTGTGTGTGTGGGATAGTCATAGAGAGGGGTGAACATGCAAGTGATCAGTATGAGTGAGACATAGAGATATACCGAGATGTTGTGTATACATGAGAGAACGGTCTTCTATTTGTGTTTTTTGTGTGTGCGTGTGAGAGAGAGAGAGGAGCATCCGTAACACAACAACCATCTCTCTCGATTCGACCGTCCCTCACACAATCTTATGTAACACATGCATCAACGCACACGTTTTGACACCCTCACCCAGCCCCTTGATGTCTACTATGCAACCTTCTTCTTGTAGACGCGTGTTGGGCCTCCAAGCGCAGAGTTTTGTAGGACAGTAGCAAATTTTCCTCAAGTGGATGACCTAAGGTTTATCAATCCGTGGGAGGCATATGATGAAGATGGTCTCTCTCAAACAACCCTGCAATCAAATAACAAAGAGTCTCTTGTGTCCCCAACACACCCAATACAATGGTAAATTGTATAGGTGCACTAGTTTAGCGAAGAGATGGTGATACAAGTGTAATATGGATGGTAGATATAGGTTTTTGTAATCTGAAAATATAAAAACAGCAAGGTAGCAAGTAACAAAAGTGAGCAAAAACGGTATTGCAATGCTTGAAAACAAGGCCTAGGGTTCATACTTTCACTAGTGCAAGTTCTCTCAACAATGATAACATAATTAGATCATATGGCTATCCCTCAACGTGCGACAAAAGTCACTCCAATGTTCCTATCGTGGAGAACATAAGATGAAATTGCTTGTAGGGTACGAAACCACCTCAAAGTTATTCTTTCCGATCAATCCATTGAGCTATTCCTATAGGTGTCACAAACAGCCCTAGAGTTTGTAGTAAAATAACACCATATGACACGCATCAATCAACCCTAATGTCACCTAGATACTCCAATGTCACCACAAGTATCCGTGGGTCAATTATACGATATGCATCAAACAACTTCAGATTCATAATATTCAATCCAACACAAAGAACCTCAAAGAGTGCCCCAAGATTCCTACTGAAGAAACAAGGATGAAAACATGCATCAAACCCTATGCATAGATTACCCCAATGTCACCTTGGGAATCCACGAGTTGAGTGCCAAAACATACATCAAGTGAATCAATAGAACACCCCATTGTCACCACGGGTATCCCACACAAGACATACATCAAGTGTTCTCAAATCCATAATAGTATTCAATCTGATAATAGTGAAACCTCAAAGGTAAAACTCAATTCATCACAAGAAGATAGAGGGGGAGAAACACCATATGATCCAACTATAGTAACAAAGCACGCGGTACATCAAGATCGTGCCATATCAAGAACACGAGAGAGAGAGAGAGATCAAACACATAGCTAATGGTACATACCCTCAGCCCCGAGGGTGAACTACTCCCTCCTCATCATGGAGACCGCCGGGATGATGAAGATGGCCACCAGTGATGGTTTCCCCCTCCGGCAGGGTGCCGGAACGGGCTCCCGATTGGTTTTCGGTGGCTACAGAGGCTTGCGGCGGCGGAACTTCCGATCTAGGTTTATTTCTGAAGGTTTTGGTATTTATAGGAGGTGTTGGCGTCGGGGGCAAGTCAAGGGGGCCCACGAGGCGATGACAAGGCAGGGGGCGTGCCCTAGGGGGGGCGGCGCCCTCCACCCTTGTGGTTGCCTCGGGACTCCTCTCCGATATCTTTTCGTTTTAGTATTTTTTATATTTTCCAAAAATATTCTCCGTAAATTTTCAGCCCATTCCAATAACTTTTATTTCTGCACAAAAAAGACACCACGGTAGTTCTGCTGAAAACAACGTCAGTCCGGGTTAGTTCTAATCAAATCATACCAAAATCATATAAAATTGTTGTAAACATGGCATGAATACTTTATAAATTATAGATACGTTGGAGACGTATCAGCATCCCCAAGCTTAATTCCTGCTCGTCCTCGAGTAGGTAAATGATAGAAGAAATAATTTATGAAGTGTGAATGCTAGCATAGTGCATAAATTTGATCAATGATAATTTCAATCACTTTTTCTAGCATCATTATATATCATAAACAGTAGCTCATCTCATAAAACTTCTCATGATCAAGTAGCAAGCTATTCACATATTAAAGCATATATCATAAACTTTCTTGAAAACTAACAAACTATGTTCTCAGTCATCAAACAATTGCAATTCATCTTATTTTCAGGAAGGGTCTATGTAAGGGCTTTGATTTAGCAAATTCCACATACTCAACTATCATATAGTCTTCCATGATTGCTACCACTCAAAGCATATTTTGAGAACAAATAGCATTCATCGAACACAGAGAAAGATAGGGGCTTAGTGTTTCGCCTCCCAACTTATTTATCATATAGATAATTGTCAACAATAATAATTCATGATCAAATATATTTGAATGGCCATATATGCTTAGATCTTTCCCCATCACATGATGCTTGCTAACTAAAGAGTAGGTTGGAATGAGAAGGAATACTACTGACTCTTGCATAAAAGTAAAAGATAGGCCCTTCGCAGAGGGAAGCAGGGATTTACACAGGTGCCAGAGCTCGAAGTTTTTTAAAACAGAGGTGAAAATAATTTTGAGAGGCATGCTTTCATTGTCAGCGTAACGACCGAGAGTTCCCACTATCTTCCATGCTAGACACATTATAGGCGGTTCCCAAACAGAATGGTAAAGTTTTTACTCCCCCTCCACCAACAATCACACTCCATGGCTGATCCGAAACAACGGGTACCGTCCATACCAACAACAGTCCTGGGGAAGTTTTGTTTAATTATTTGAAATTTTGTTTTTGATCTTTTGACCATAGGACTGGGCATCCTGTTGGAAATATGCCCTAGAGGCAATAATAAAGTGGTTATTATTATATTTCCTTGTTCATGATAATTGTCTATTGTTCATGCTATAATTGTGTTATCCGGAAATCATAATGCATGTGTGAATACATAGACCACAACATGTCCCTAGTGAGCCTCTAGTTGACTAGCTCGTTGATCAATAGATGGTTACGGTTTCCTGACCATGGACATTGGATGTCGTTGATAACGGGATCACATCATTAGGAGAATGATGTGATGGACAAGACCCAATCCTAAGCATAGCACTAGATCGTGTAGTTCGTCTGCTAAAGCTTTTCTAATGTCAAGTATCATTTCCTTAGACCATGAGATTGTGCAACTCCCGGATACCGTAGGAATGCTTTGGGTGTATCAAATGTCACAACATAACTGGGTGACCATAAAGGTGCACTACAGGTATCTCCGAAAGTGTCTGTTGGGTTGGCACGAATCGAGACTGGGATTTGTCACTCCATATGACGAAGAGGTATCTCTGGGCCCACTCGGTAATGCATCATCATAATGAGCTCAATGTGACTAAAGAGTTAGCCACGGGATCATGCGTTACGGAACGAGTAAAGAGACTTGCCGGTAACAAGATTGAACAAGGTATAGGGATATCGACGATCGAATCTCGGGCAAGTATCATACCGGTAGACAAAGGGAATTGTATACGGGATTGATTGAATCCTCAACATCGTGGTTCATCCGATGAGATCATCGTGGAACATGTGGGAGCCAACATGGGTATCCAGATCCCGCTGTTGGTTATTGGCCGGAGAGATGTCTCGGTCATGTCTGCATGGTTCCCGAACCCATAGGGTCTACACACTTAAGGTTCGGTGACTCTAGGGTTGTTATGGGAAATAGTATGTGAATACCGAATGTTGTTCGGAGTCCCGGATGAGATCTCGGACGTCACGAGGAGTTCCGGAATGGTCCGGAGGTAAAGATTTATGTATGGGAAGTTGTTATTGGGGTTCCGGAAAAAGTTCGGTTTTTTCGGTATTGTACCGGGAAGCTTTCGAAAGGTTCCGGAGGATTCCGGAGGGGTCCGGAAGTCCGGAAAGGGTTCCACCACGTCCAATACAGCAGCATGGGCTGTAAGGGGGCGCCCTAGCCTTAATGGGCTAGGGGCACCAGCCCCCCTAAGGCCCATGCGCATGGGAGAGGGGAAACCCTAAAGGGGGAGGGCCTCCACTTGACTTGGGAGGCACTCCTCCCCCCCTTGGCCGCCGCCCCAACCCTAGATGGGATCTAGGGGGCCGGCCCCCTCTCCCCCCAGCCTATAAATAGTGGAGGGGTGGGAGGGAGGACACAACCTTGCCCTTGGCGCAGCCCCTTCCCCTCTCCAACACCTCCTCCTCCTCCGTTGAGCTTGGCGAAGCCCTGCCGGAGAACTGCAAGTTCCACCACCACACCGTCGTGCTGCTGGAGCTGTCTTCCCCAACCTCTCCATCCTCCTTGCTGGATCAAGGCACAGGAGACGTCACCGGGCTGCACGTGTGTTGAACGCGGAGGCACCGTTGTTCGGTGCTTAGATCGGAATCGACCGCGATCTGAATCGCTGCGTGTACGACTACTCCAACCGCGTTCTTGCAACGCTTTCGCATCGCGATCTTCAAGGGTATGAAGATGCACTCCTCTCTCTCTCGTTGCGAGTCTCTCCATAGATTGATCTTGGTGATGCGTAGGCAAATTTTTTGATTTACTACTACGTTACCCAACAGTGGCATCATGAGCTAGGTCTATGCGTAGTTTCTTGCACGAGTAGAACACAAGTTGTTGTGGGCGTCGATTTTGTCAATTTTCTTGCCGTTACTAGTCTTATCTTGATTCGGCGGCATCGTGGGATGAAGCGGCCCGGACCGACCTTACACGTACGCTTACGTGAGACAGGTTCCACCGACTGACATGCACTAGTTGCATAAGGTGGCTAGCGGGTGTCTGTCTCTCCCACTTTAGTCGGATCGGATTCGATGAAAAGGGTCCTTATGAAGGGTAAATAGAAATTAGCATATCACGTTGTGGTTGTGGCGTAGGTAACAAACATTCTTGCTAGAAACCTATAGCAGCCACGTAAAAAATTTTTGCAACAACAATTAGAGGACGTCTAACTTGTTCTTGCAGCATATGCCGTGTGATGTGATATGGCCAAAAGGATGTGATGAATGATATATGTGATGTATGAGATTGATCATGTTCTTGTAATAGGAATCACGACTTGCATGTCGATGAGTATGACAACCGGCAGGAGCCATAGGAGTTGTCTTAATTTATTGTATGACCTGCGTGTCAATGAAAAACGCCATGTAATTACTTTACTTTATTGCTAACCGTTAGCAATAGTAGTAGAAGTAATAGTTGGCGAGGCAACTTCATGAAGACACGATGATGGAGATCATGGTGTCATGCCGGTGACGATGATGATCATGGTGCCTCGAAGATGGAGATCAAAAGGAGCAAAATGATATTGGCCATATCATGTCACCATTTGATTGCATGTGATGTTTATCATGTTTACATCTTATTTGCATAGAACGACGGTAGCATAAATAAGATGATCCCTCGCTAAAATTTCAAGAAAGTGTTCCCCCTAACTATGCACCGTTGCGAAGGTTCGTTGTTTCGAAGCACCACGTGATGATCGGGTGTGATAGATTCTAACGTTCGAATACAACGGGTGTAAGCCAGATTTACACATGCAAAACACTTAGGTTGACTTGACGAGCCTAGCATGTATAGACATGGCCTCGGAACACGGAAGACCGAAAGGTCGAACATGAGTCGTATAGAAGATACGATCAACATAGAGATGTTCACCGTTGATGACTAGTCCGTCTCACGTGATGATCGGACACAGCCTAGTCGATTCGGATCATGTAACACTTAGATGACTAGAGGGATGTCTATCTGAGTGGGAGTTCATTGAATAATTTGATTAGATGAACTTAATTATCATGAACTTAGTCTAAAATCTTTACAATATGTCTTGTAGATCAAATGGCCCACGCCAATGTTGCCCTCAACTTCAACGCGTTCCTAGAGAAAACCAAGCTGAAAGACGATGGTAGCAACTACATGGACTGGGTCCGTAACCTGAGGATTATCCTCATAGCTACCAAGAAAGCATATGTCCTTGAAGCACCGCTAGGTGACGCACCTGTTTTCCCAGCAACTCAAGATGTTATGAACGCCTGGCAGTCGCGTAGTGATGATTACTCCCTGGTTCAGTGCGGCATGCTTTACAGCTTAGAACCGGGGCTCCAAAAGCGTTTTGAGCAACACGGAGCATATGAGATGTTCCAAGAGCTGAAAATGGTTTTCCAAGCTCATGCCCGGGTCGAGAGATATGAAGTCTCCGACAAGTTCTACAGTTGTAAGATGGAGGAGAATAGTTCTGTCAGCGAGCATATACTCAAAATGTCTGGGTTGCACAACCGCTTGTCTCAGCTGGGAGTTAATCTCCCGGATGATGCGGTCGTTGACAGAATCCTTCAGTCGCTTCCACCTAGCTACAAGAGCTTTGTGATGAACTTCAATATGCAGGGGATGGAGAAAACCATTCCTGAGATATATTCAATGCTGAAATCAGCGGAGGTGGAGATCAAAAAGGAACATCAAGTGTTGATGGTGAATAAAACCACTAAGTTCAAGAAAGGCAAGGGTAAAAAGAACTTCAAGAAGGACGGCAAGGGAGTTGCCGCGCCCGGTAAGCAAGCTACCGGGAAGAAGCCAAAGAATGGACCCAAGCCTGAGACTGAATGCTTTTATTGCAAGGGAAACGGTCACTGGAAGCGGAACTGCCCCAAGTACTTAGCGGATAAGAAGGCCGGCAATACCAAAGGTATATGTGATATACATGTTATTGATGTGTACCTTACCAGCGCTCGTAGTAGCTCTTGGGTATTTGATACCGGTGCGGTTGCTCATATTTGTAACTCAAAACAGGAACTGCGGAATAAGCGGAGACTGGCGAAGGACAAGGTGACGATGCGCGTCGGGAATGGTTCCAAGGTCGATGTGATCGCCATCGGCACGCTACCTCTACATCTACCTTCGGGATTAGTTTTAAACCTCAATAATTGTTATTTAGTACCAGCTTTGAGCATGAACATTGTATCAGGATCTCGTTTGATGCGAGATGGCTACTCATTTAAATCCGAGAATAATGGTTGTTCTATTTATATGAGAGATATGTTTTATGGTCATGCCCCGCTGGTCAATGGTTTATTCTTATTGAATCTCGAACGTGATGTTACGCATATTCATAGTGTGAATGCCAAAAGACGTAAGGTTGATAATGATAGTCCCACATACTTGTGGCACTGCCACCTTGGTCACATTGGTGTCAAACGCATGAAGAAACTCCATGCAGATGGACTTTTGGAGTCTCTTGATTATGAATCATTTGACACGTGCGAACCATGCCTCATGGGCAAAATGACCAAGACTCCGTTCTCCGGGACAATGGAGCGAGCAACCAACTTATTGGAAATCATACATACTGATGTGTGCGGTCCAATGAGCGTTGAGGCTCGCGGTGGTTATCGTTATGTTCTCACCCTCACTGATGACTTAAGTAGATATGGGTATGTCTACTTAATGAAACACAAGTCTGAGACCTTCGAAAAGTTCAAGGAATTTCAGAGTGAGGTAGAGAATCAACGTGACAGGAAAATAAAGTTCTTACGATCAGATCGTGGAAGGGAATATTTGAGTCACGAGTTTGGCACGCACTTAAGGAAATGTGGAATTGTTTCACAACTCACGCCGCCTGGAACACCTCAGCGTAATGGTGTGTCCGAACGTCGTAATCGCACTCTATTGGATATGGTGCGATCTATGATGTCTCTTACCGATCTACCGCTATCATTTTGGGGTTATGCTTTAGAGACTGCCGCATTCACTTTAAATAGGGCTCCGTCGAAATCCGTTGAGACGACACCGTATGAATTATGGTTTGGGAAGAAACCTAAGCTGTCATTTCTGAAAGTTTGGGGATGCGATATTTATGTCAAGAAACTTCAACCTGAAAAGCTCGAACCCAAATCGGAAAAATGCGTCTTCATAGGATACCCTAAAGAAACTATTGGGTATACCTTCTACCTTAGATCCGAAGGCAAGATCTTTGTTGCCAAGAATGGATCCTTTCTGGAGAAAGAGTTTCTCTCGAAATAAGTTAGTGGGAGGAAAGTAGAACTTGATGAGGTACCCCCTCTTGAACCGGAGAGTAGCGCAGCTCAGGAAGATGTTTCTGTGGTGCCTGCACCGACTAGAGAGGAAGTTAATGATGATGATCATGAAACTTCGGATCAAGTTGCTACTGAACTTCGTAGGTCCACGAGGACACGTTCCGCACCAGAGTGGTACGGCAACCCTGTCTTGGAAGTCATGTTGTTAGACAATGGTGAACCTTCGAACTATGAAGAAGCGATGGCGGGCCCGGATTCCAACAAATGGCTAGAAGCCATGAAATCCGAGATAGGATCCATGTATGAAAACGAAGTATGGACTTTGACAGACTTGCCCGATGATCGGCAAGCCATAGAGAACAAATGGATCTTTAAGAAGAAGACATACGCGGATGGTAATGTGACCATCTATAAGGCACGACTTGTCGCTAAGGGTTATCGACAAGTTCAAGGGGTTGACTACGATGAGACCTTCTCACCCGTAGCGAAGCTAAAGTCCGTCAGAATCATGTTAGCAATTGCCGCATACTATGATTATGAGATATGGCAAATGGACGTCAAAACGGCATTCCTTAATGGTTTCCTTAAGGAAGAGTTGTATATGATGCAGCCGGAAGGTTTTGTCGATCCTAATAATGCTGACAAGGTATGCAAGCTCCAGCGCTCAATCTATGGGCTGGTGCAAGCATCTCGGAGTTGGAACATTCGCTTTGATGAGATGATCAAAGCGTTTGGGTTTACACAGACTTATGGAGAAGCCTGTGTTTACAAGAAAGTGAGTGGGAGCTCTGTAGCATTTCTCATATTATATGTAGATGACATACTATTAATGGGAAATGATATAGAATTCTTGGAAAGCATAAAGGCCTACTTGAACTATTGTTTTTCAATGAAGGACCTTGGAGAAGCTGCTTACATATTAGGCATCAAGATCTATAGAGATAGATCGAGACGCCTCATTGGTCTTTCGCAAAGCACATACCTTGACAAGATATTGAAGAAGTTCAATATGGATCAGTCCAAGAAGGGGTTCTTGCCTGTATTACAAGGTGTGAGATTGAGCACGGCTCAATGCCCGACCTCGGCAGAAGATAGAGAAAATATGAGCGTCATCCCCTATGCCTCAGCCATAGGGTCTATTATGTATGCCATGCTGTGTACCAGACCTGATGTGAACCTCGCCGTAAGTTTGGTAGGAAGGTACCAAAGTAATCCCGGCATGGAACACTGGACAGCGGTCAAGAACATCCTGAAGTACCAGAAAAGGACTAAGGATATGTTTCTCGTTTATGGAGGTGACGAAGAGCTCGTCGTAAAGGGTTACGTCGATGCTAGCTTCGACACAGATCTGGATGACTCTAAGTCACAAACTGGATATGTGTATATTTTGAATGGTGGGGCAGTCAGCTGGTGCAGTTGCAAGCAAAGCATCATGGTGGGATCTACATGTGAAGCGGAGTACATAGTAGCCTCGGAGGCAGCACAGGAAGCAGTCTGGATGAAGGAGTTCATCACCGACCTAGGAGTTATTCCCAATGTGTCGGTCCCAATGACTCTCTTCTGTGACAACACTGGAGCTATTGCCCTTGCCAAGGAGCCCAGGTTTCACAAGAAGACCAGGCATATCAAGCGTCGCTTCAACTCCATTCGTGAACATGTTCAAGATGGAGACATGGATATTTGTAAAGTGCATATGGATCTGAATGTCACAGATCCGTTGACTAAACCTCTTCCACGAGCAAAACATGATCAACACCAGAACTCTATGGGTGTTCGATTCATCACAATGTAACTAGATTATTAACTCTAGTGCAAGTGGGAGACTGTTGGAAATATGCCCTAGAGGCAATAATAAAGTGGTTATTATTATATTTCCTTGTTCATGATAATTGTCTATTGTTCATGCTATAATTGTGTTATCCGGAAATCGTAATGCATGTGTGAATACATAGACCACAACATGTCCCTAGTGAGCCTCTAGTTGACTAGCTCATTGATCAATAGATGGTTACGGTTTCCTGACCATGGACATTGGATGTCGTTGATAACGGGATCACATCATTAGGAAAATGATGTGATGGACAAGACCCAATCCTAAGCATAGCAGTAGATCGTGTAGTTCGTCTGCTAAAGCTTTTCTAATGTCAAGTATCATTTCCTTAGACCATGAGATTGTGCAACTCCCGGATACCGTAGGAATGCTTTGGGTGTATCAAACGTCACAACGTAACTGGGTGACCATAAAGGTGCACTACAGGTATCTCCGAAAGTGTCTGTTGGGTTGGCATGAATCGAGACTGGGATTTGTCACTCCGTATGACGGAGAGGTATCTCTGGGCCCACTCAGTAATGCATCATCATAATGAGCTCAATGTGACTAAAGAGTTAGCCACGGGATCATGCGTTACGGAACGAGTAAAGAGACTTGCCGGTAACGAGATTGAACAGGGTATAGGGATACCGATGATCGAATCTCGGGCAAGTATCATACCGGTAGACAAAGGGAATTGTATACGGGATTGATTGAATCCTCGACATCGTGGTTCATCTGATGAGATCATCGTGGAACATGTGGGAGCCAACATGGGTATCCAGATCCCGCTGTTGGTTATTGGCCGGAGAGATGTCTCGGTCATGTCTGCATGGTTCCCGAACCCGTAGGGTCTACACACTTAAGGTTCGGTGACTCTAGGGTTGTTATGGGAAATAGTATGTGAATACCGAATGTTGTTCGGAGTCCCGGATGAGATCCCGGACGTCACGAGGAGTTCCGGAATGGTCCGGAGGTAAAGATTTATATATGGGAAGTTGTTATTGGGGTTCCGGAAAAAGTTCGGTTTTTTCGGTATTGTACCGGGAAGCTTTCGAAAGGTTCCGGAGGATTCCGGAGGGGTCCAGAAGTCCGGAAAGGGTTCCACCACATCCAATACAGCAGCATGGGCTGTAAGGGGGTGCCCTAGCCTTAATGGGCTAGGGGCACCAGCCCCCCTAAGGCCCATGCGCATGGGAGAGGGGAAACCCTAAAGGGGGAGGGCCTCCACTTGACTTGGGAGGCACTCCTCCCCCCTTGGCCGCCGCCCCAACCCTAGATGGGATCTAGGGGGCCGGCCCCCTCTCCCCCCCAGCCTATAAATAGTGGAGGGGTGGGAGGGAGGACACAACCTTGCCCTTGGCGCAGCCCCTTCCCCTCTCCAACACCTCCTCCTCCTCCGTTGAGCTTGGCGAAGCCCTGCCGAAGAACTGCAAGGTCCACCACCACACCGTCGTGCTGCTGGAGCTGTCTTCCCCAACCTCTCCCTCCTCCTTGCTGGATCAAGGCACGGGAGACGTCACCGGGCTGCACGTGTGTTGAACGCGGAGGCACCGTTGTTTGGTGCTTAGATCAGAATCTACCGCGATCTGAATCGCTGCGTGTACGACTACTCCAACCGCGTTCTTGCAACGCTTCCGCATCGCGATCTTCAAGGGTATGAAGATGCACTCCTCTCTCTCTCTCGTTGCTAGTCTCTCCATAGATTGATCTTGGTGATGCGTAGGAAATTTTTTTGATTTACTACTACGTTACCCAACACATCCCAATTACCAGCCACGCTCTCGTGAATGATAAGTGAATAAACACTCATCGTGAGAACAACCCACCTAGCATGGAAGATACTGAAAACCCCTAGTCGCTACATGAGCGATTCGGGCATATAAAACAGATTATTATTTGAAGGTTTAGAGTTTGGCACATGCAAATTTACTTGGAACGGCAGGTAAATACCGCATATAGGTAGGTATGGTGGACACTCAGGGAAGAAACTTGGTTCAAGGATTTTGGATGCACAAGCAGTATTCCCGCTTAGTACAAAAATTTTGGCTAGCAAAAGATTCTAAATAGCAAGCACCACATGTTGGAGGATCCATAACAATATAACTCCTATACAAATATACCCAAACATAACTTATTATGTTGTCTTCCTTGTCCAACTTCAACTAATTTGATCAAGTTTGAAAATAATTAATGGGGCTCACAATCATAGAAGATGTCCAAGATAGTATATTTATATGTGAAATCTCTCTTACTTCAATATTCTTTCATGAATTGTTCAAGTGACCAATACTATGTTTGCTAACTTTCAATAAATTTACCACCCCCACTTCTTATATGTGAAGTCATTACTCCCTATGGTATAAGCATATGGAGCATATATAAATTCAGATTTATGATATTCAATCCATTCAACCATTTACTCATAGGATATAAGTGAAGCATGAGAGTAAATGACAAACTACTCCAAAAAAGATATAAGTGAAGATCAATGAGTAGTTGAATAATTATGTAGCTATATGAAAACTCTATCTCATAAATAAAATTTCAGATCATAAGTACTTTATTAAAACAGCAAGCAAAACAAAATAAAATGACATTCTAAAAATAGCACACATCATGTGAAGAAGCAAAAACTTAGGCTCAACCGAGGCTAACCGATGATTGTTGATGAAGAAAGGTGGGATGCCAACCGGGGCATCCCCAAGCTTAGATGCTTGAGACTTCTTGAAATATTAACTAGGGATGCCTTGGGCATCCCCAAGCTTGAGCTTTTGTGTCTCCTTAATTCCTTTTATATCACGGTTTCCCTAAATCTTAAAAACTTCATGCACACAAAACTCAAAAAGATCTCGTGAGAAAAGTTAGTATAAATCAAATGCAAAACCTTATCATTCTCTACTGTAGCAAATCACTAAAATTATTATTTGACATTGCATACTAAATGCCTCTGCATATTTAATACTCCTATCCTCAAATAGAATCATTAAGCAAGCAAACAAATGCAAACAATGCAAACATAACAGCAATCTGTCTAAACAGGACAGTCTGTAAATAGTGAAATTGTACTCATACTTTCCTAACTCCAAAAATTCTGAAAAATTACCAAACTGTAGAAAATTTGTTTTTACTCAATGTGTAAAAATTTAAAAAATTTATAACGTTCTGACTTCCCAGAAGAATTCAGACAATGATAGAAAACTTTCTGTTTTCAAAACAGCAACATATAGACTTGCAAAATAAGCATGGTAAAGGCTATACTTGACATTTTTATTGAACTAAAAGATGAAAAACATTATTATAAATAACAGCAAGCAAATACTAATAAAATAAAATGATGCTCCGAGCAAAACTCATATCATGTGACGAGTAAAAATATAGCTCCAAGTGAGGTTACCGATAATATTGAAGACGAATGAGGGGATGCCTTCCGGGGCATCCTCAAGCTTAGTTGCTTGGATCTTCCTTGAATATTACCTTGGGGTGCCTTGGGCATCCCCAAGCTTAGGGTCTTGTCACTCCTTATTCTTCTCATATTGATATCTCACCCAAAACTTGAAAACTTCAATCACACAAAACTTAACGGAACTTCATGAGATGGGTTAGTATGATAAAACAAATCATTCACTTTGGTACTGTCAAGACAAGATTTAACATTTTTATCACCTGATACCTACTGTACCCTATCATTTCTACAATTTATATTGAGCAATATAAGCCATAGAAACTAGGAAACAAGCAAACTATGCATCGAAAACAGAATCTGTCAAAAACAGAACAGTCTGTAAAGATCTGAATTAAGCTCATACTTATGTAACTCCAGAAATTCTGAAAAATTAGGACAACGTATAGAATTTGTATGCCCATCAACTGTAAAAAATTATGAATTTTTCCACGTTCCAGTAAAAGACAGGAATTTCTGCACTGGACGCAAAAGTTTCTGTTTTTGCACAGAATCAAGTCAACTATCATCCACACTATCCTAAAGGCTTTACTTGGCACTTTATTGAAACAAAAGCTATAAAACAATATCACTACAGTAGCCTAATAATGTGAACACACAAAAACAGTAAGTATAAATGTTGGGTTGTCTCCCAACAAGCGCTTTTCTTTAATGCCTTTTAGCTAGGCATGATGATTTCAATGATGCTCGCATAAGAATAGTAATTGAAACATGAAAAAGAGCATCATGAATCACATGGCAAGCACATTTAAGTCTAACCCACTTCCTATGCATAGGATTTTGTGATCAAACAATTTATGAGAACAAGAATCAACTAGCATAGGAAGGCAAAACAAGTGCAACTTCAAAACTTTCAACATAAAGAGAGGAAACTTGATAATATTGCAATAGCTACAACCATATGTTCCTCTCTCATAATAATTTTCAGTAGCATCATGAATGAATTAAACAATATAACTATCACATAAAGCATTCTTTTCATGATCCACAAGCATAGAAATTTTATTACTCTCCACATAAGCAAATTTATTCTCATGAATAGTAGTGGGAGCAAACTCAACAAAATAACTATCATGTGATTGAAAATTAAAATCATGATGACAAGTTTCATGGTTATCATTATTCAATATAGCATACGTGTCATCACCATAATCATCATAGATAGCAACTTTGTTATCATAGTCAATTGAAACCTCTTCCAAAATAGTGGATTCATCACTAAATAAAGTCATGACCTCTCCAAATCCACTTTCATAATTATCACAATAAGATTCAACACCCTCCAAAATAGTGGGATCAATACTACCTAGAGTTGACACTCTTCCAAACCCACTTTCATCAATATATTCATTATAAATAGGAGGCATGCTATCATCATAATAAATATTCTCATCAAAACTTGGGGGACTAAAAATATCATCTTCTTCAAACATAGCATCCCCAAGCTTATGGCTTTGCATATCATTAGCATCATGGATATTCAAAGAATTTATACTAACAACATTGCAATCATGCTCATCATTCAAAGTTTTTATGCCAAATATTTTATTGGCTTCTTCTTCTAACAATTTGGCACAATTTTCATTTCCATCATTTTCTCGAAAGATATTAAAAAGATGAAGCATATGAGGCAACCTCAATTCCATTTTTTTTGTAGTTTTATTTTATAAACTAAACTAGTGATAAAACACGAAACTAATAGATTCAATTGCAAGATCTAAAGATATACCTTCAAGCACTCACCTCCCCGGTAACAGCACCAGAAAAGAGCTTCGTTGACAGGATGTGAGTGCCGCTTACCTAGCCTCCCCAGCAACGGCGCCAGAAAAGAGCTTGATGTCTACTACGCAACCTTCTTCTTGTAGTCTCGTGTTGGGCCTCCAAGCGCATAATTTTGTAGGACAGTAGCAAATTTCCCTCAAGTGGATGACCTAAGTTTTATCAATCCGTGGGAGGCGTAGGATGAAGATGGTCTCTCTCAAACAACCCTGCAACCAAATAACAAAGAGTCTCTTGTGTCCCCAACACACCCAATACAATGGTAAATTGTCTAGGTGCACTAGTTCGGCGAAGAGATGGTGATACAAGTGTAATATGGATGGTAGATATAGGTTTTTGTAATCTGAAAATATAAAAACAGAAAGGTAGCAAGTAACAAAAGTGAGCAAAAACGGTATTGCAATGCTTGAAAACAAGGCCTAGGGTTCATACTTTCACTAGTGCAAGTTCTCTCAACAATGATAACATAATTAGATCATATGGCTATCCCTCAACGTGCGACAAAAGTCACTCCAAAGTTCCTATCGTGGAGAACATAAGATGAAATTGCTTGTAGGGTATGAAACCACCTCAAAGTTATTCTTTCCGATCAATCCATTGAGCTATTCCTATAGGTGTCACAAACAGCCCTAGAGTTCGTAGTAAAATAACACCATATGACACAAATCAATCAACCCTAATGTCACCTAGATACTCCAATGTCACCACAAGTATCTGTGGGTCAATTATACAATATGCATCAAACAACTTCAGATTCATAATATTCAATCCAACACAAAGAACCTCAAAGAGTGCCCCAAGATTCCTACCGGAGAAACAAGGATGAAAACGTGCATCAACCCCTATGCATATTTTACCCCAATGTCACCTCGGGAATCCGCGAGTTGAGTGCCAAAACATACATCAAGTGAATCAATAGAACACCCCATTGTCACCACGGGTATCCCACGCAAGACATACATCAAGTGTTCTCAAATCCATAAAAGTATTCAATCCGATAATAGTGAAACCTCAAAGGTAAAACTCAATTCATCACAAGAAGATAGAGGGGGAGAAACACCATATGATCCAACTATAGTAACAAAGCTCGCGGTACATCAAGATCGTGCCATATCAAGAACACGAGAGAGAGAGAGAGATCAAACACATAGCTACTGGTACATACTCTCAGCCCCAAGGGTGAACTACTCCCTCCTCGTCATGGAGACCGCCGGGATGATGAAGATGGCCACCGGTGATGGTTTCCCCCTCCGGCAGTGTGCCGAAACGGGCCCCTGATTTGTTTTCGGTGGCTACAGAGGCTTGCGGCGGCGGAACTTCCGATCTAGGTTTATTTCTGGAGGTTTTGGTATTTATAGGAGGTGTTGGCGTCGAGGACAAGTCAAGGGGGCCCATGAGGTAACGACAAGGCAGGGGGGCGCGCCCTAGGGGGGGGCGTGCCCTCCACCCTTGTGGTTGCCTCGGGACTCCTCTCCGATATCTTTTTGGTCCAGTATTTTTTATATTTTCCAAAAATATTCTCCGTAAATTTTCAGCCCATTCCGAGAACTTTTATTTCTGCACAAAAAAGACACCACGGTAGTTCTGCTGAAAACAGCGTCAGTCCGGGTTAGTTCTAATCAAATCATACCAAAATCATGTAAAATTGTTGTAAACATGGCATGAATACTTCATAAATTATAGATAAGTTGGAGACGTATCACCCCTGCCGCCTCAAGGCCCCTACATCGCTCTCTATCTCGCACACACAATCTCTTCATGAAACCCCTATTTGGCATGCATGTACCTCTCTGTCACATACACACCATGTACCACGCACACACATATTTCTCTCTCGCTATGTCTCTGCCTAGCAAACACACTCCCCATAGTCCTATCTTTGTATCCCGCACATGATGTCTCTATATTGCTTAAACATTGACGCACACGATGTATCTGTCTCGCACCATTAGCCTCTCTCGCATGCTCACTATGCACACACACATTCTCTCCATAGGTTTGATTTCTCTCAATATTTGACACACACACAACCCCCCCCCCCCCCACACACACACCACACTATCCATCCCCATCCAATGTTATATAGCGACCCCTATCGCTTGTGCTTATCTACGCCCCCACATGCACACCACCTTGATCTTCAAGGAGGGCATCGGGAAGAACGAAGACGACGACCAGACCGCACTAGAGACTGCGGGGCCATTTGGAAGCATGATGATGTGGCGACGGCTGAGTAACTCCTCCCCCCTCTCTCTCCCTGTCAATCCCTCCCGCACAAAATTGTCAATCCCTCAACCCACAAGATTCCCCTCTATTCCATGTTCTTTTGAGCTCTCTCATCAAACCTTTTGTCTCTTCTCCTTCCACATGTACAAAATCTCGATGCACACGCATCTCACTCCCTATATATTACATGTCTCTATCTTACTCACAGACCTAACTTCTTCCTTTGTATACATCCCTCTCTCGCACACTTCCTCTCTCTCTCTCTCCCCTACTCTCTCGCCCACATATATATATACAATCTTTCCCGTCCTCTGTCTCTTTCTTCCACTGGGTGTATATCCTGTGTGTTGAGCGCACGCATCTCTCTCCCGCCATTGTTCCATGCATCTCCACAAACTCTCTACGTTTCATTCACACATTGGGATGTGTTTTGAAAATTGCTTTAGACCGGATCATGTAGAGTTATGGTTGGTTTTGTTGCATCCAACAAATTAATAACTATGACATGCATTTACATTTTCATTTGAGTTGGATTATGTGAGTTTGAGCATATTGTGAAGTACTGTAGACCTGGTATTCATCTTGGAATTCAACAACGATTCTAAATATTGAATTGTACAAACCATTACATTCGAAGTCAATAGCTTAATATATTTATTTCACAATGACAAAAAATAATTAATGGCACGACAAACTAAGAAAATAGATGTGTACTCCCTCCGTTTTTATTTAAGTCCGCGTATTAGCATTGGTAAAAGTCAAGTTTTGTAAACTCTGCCAATGTTTATAAACAAAAATATTAACATATACAATAACAAATCAACACCATTAGATTCATTATTGAATGTACTTTCACATCATACAGATTTGTTATGGTAAATGTTTATCTTTTTTTCTATAAACTTGGTCAAACTTTAGGAAGTATGACTTCAGTCAAACCTAATATGCAGAGTAAATAAAATCAGAGTGAGTACTAGTAGTACTCCTAGCTGCTCAGCCCAATCACCCAACACGCTAGACGGGGAGCAGGGAGTACTAGTACAGTGTTACAAATTTTCAGGTCGGCGGCAAAATCTCCCGCTTCCATCGAGATCTCCAGCGACTCAGATTCGACCAATGCAAAGTTACCATCATACCCTTGGTCGAACAGGCCGACGGATGCTGGTTGGTCGGGGGTTGTTTTGGTAACTTCATGTTCACCCCAACCATCCAACCCCACCCAGCACCCAGAGTACTCCTCATTACTCCCCATTTTCTATCCCCACCGCAAAATAGACTTCTCCACGGCACCGCAGCACCTTCCCTTCGTGCCCCTCCCCTTCTTCATCGGCACACTCGTCCACCACAGCGCATCTGCCTCATCGACGACGTCGTACACCGCACTGGAGCCAGTCCGCCGTCGCCGTCGTACACGGAGCTGCTTCCCCGGCACCGTCTTCCACGGTCTCGGATCTGCTTCCCGGAAGCCGATGCCAAGCGCAACAGCACCACCGTCATCGACAATGAACTGACTCCCGTTGCAAACCATGATGCACAGATGTCGCCGTAACCTTCGTACTCCACCTCGATTAGTAATGTGTATATTGATTCTCTAAGCGGTACATGTGCAGTTCCAATTATGTTCATACCTACCCTTCTAATTTCCTGGCTGCTATTGTTCCGGTAAAAGTAATTGGTTATAGCTTGCATTGTCCAACAGAATATCATCTTGTAGTTGTGCGTCGCTCCTGTATTGCGTTGTGCTTGGGTAGGTTCTTCATTTGTAACCAGTAGTGTCGCAAATGATGGAAATTTTTTTAGAATAGTAGGGAGGTGACCCCCTGTTCTATCCACTCAAAATGAAACCACAATGTAGTTCTAGCAAAGTTGAAGAGCCACATAGTAGGATATTAAAAATCACTCGTGCTAACATGGCAGATGAGTGCTTTAATGTTGCCCACAAGATGCGTGAGTATTACTATATTTTTCTTGCCATGTTGAGATTTTAAAACTACGAATGCGAACATGCAGAGGAGCAATGAAGACCAAATACGGGATGTTGGGGACATCTTCAAGGAACGTTGCAAGTTAAAGAGGAGCTGCACCGAACCTGTAAAACGAGCTTTGGTAAGTAGCAACCTTTCAATTTCTTTGACATTGAGAACCTGACTAGCAGTGGTGGATGTTTTGTGTGTCCTTGATGGTTTCGTTAATGAAATCGGAGGGAGCCCCCTCTTTTGACCATTTTTTTTACTTTGACATGGTATGTGTCTGGCAGCAGTAGTGAACACAGGACCAGACCAGGCCCTGGGCAAGCCCCGAGACGAAAGCAGCGTCAAACCACGTTGTCTGCTTGGCTAGGGTTCTTGCCATGCAATCCAGCAGTGTGGTAGATTATTAAACAATAATAGGCGAGACAATCAATTTCCTGTACACTTGATTAGTTTGTAGGATCTCAATTTACTCAGTGGACCCACCATTCCGTAGGATGAATCTTTTGTAATTTAGTGTTGAAGCTAGTCAATCAAACGCGCCTACAGACGCCCGGGAGATCATCTGATTGCCGGTTGTTTTGCTGCACCAACCCTTGGCTTAGTGCACCCCTCTGCTGGTTTTTCTGTTTCTCTTAGCCTTGTGTTCTTTGATGTATATGTCGTAGTTTCTATAAGGTGGCTATGTTTGATATGTAATAAGCATAGTCTTAATCGTCCTAATGCTTTCCTTTTTAGCTTGATGTAGGAAGTGGGTGTTCTCACCTTGCAGTCTGTTTTTATATTACTCCTTTTGAATTCACTTCTCCTAGTCCTGTTTATCGGGCTTCTACTTAATGGATCTGGGGAGCTCTGACTATTGATCTAAAAAAGAAGTAACTTCTTCATGTCAGGAAGCAGCTCCTGCGAGGAGGCAAGTATGGTCAACCTCGAGATCATGTTTCCAAAATGAGGCTGGATTACACACAAGGCGCCATTTCCCTAATGATGCCGGATTAGACACAAGGTGCAAATTCCCAGATGATGCTGGATTACTCACAAGCCAGGTGGAGTCATCAAGTGTTCATGTCCTCGTTGCCCTAGTAAAGGCTGAAACAAAGCGTGCAGCAGCCCTTGAGAATGTAGCTGAGTTCCTGAAGAAGCGAAAAGACCAATCAGATGCTCTCTGCACCCAAGCCAAAGAAGAGATGGAAGAAGCTAGAAAGAAGCTAGCAGAGGCAGAGCAGGATAGGCGTCTCCTGCTATCTAAAGTTGTTGTCAATACAAATTTTCATTCATAATAGCTTGGTTCAAATGTTTATCCAGTCAGCATGCCTGTTGTGATGTCCGTGCATCTACTGAGATGTATGTAAGTCTGTGATGCCTAGATGTGGCACAAAATATTTTTTCCGGGTCATGTAATAACAGCCATTACTTTCTAAACAATAACAGACGAACCATTGGACATGGTATAGTTCACACGCAAGCCCAGCATTCCAAGTTCAACTTCCACATCAAACTCATGTTCACAGATATTTGCACATTCATAGATAATGTCCACAACCATGATTCACTTCAAAGCCAAAAAAATATGAGGAGAGTTATAAATAAAGGAAAATCTCTAGTTCCTACTACCAGTGCAAACACAACAAGTCAAGACCATACGTAATTAATTACTTTTTGGACATTTTTTGACTAAATGTGAATAACTTCTGGAAGTAGGTATAATTTCTAATGCCGGTCATGGCTGGGGTCCACGATGTTTTGAGCCAAACCGGGCAACACACCAGGTGTCTATGCCGGCGACGCGGTGGTCGTAGCATTCGTGGGTTCCGAGCGGCAGCGGCTCCCGTGGTCTACTATTCCTCGGTGTCGGCGGTGGCTGCGGACGTGTTGGCCACCTCCGCCAGCATGTCGCGGTTCCGCTGATACATCTCCATCGTATCTACTTTTCCAAACTCTTTTGCCCTTGTTTTGGACTCTGATTTGCATGATTTGAATGGAACTAACCCGGACTGACGCTGTTTTCACCAGAATTGCCATGGTGTTATTTTTGTGCAGAAATAAAAGTTCTCGGATTGACCTGAAAATTTACGAAGAATATTTTTGGAATATATAAAAATACTGGCGCAAGAATTATTCATAGGGGGGCCACCCAGAGGCCACAAGCCCTGGGGGCGCACCCACCCCCCAGGGGCGCGCCCTGCAGGCTTGTGGGCCCCCTGGAGCCCCTCCGACCTCAACTCTGACTCCATATAACCCTATTCGGGGAGAAAAAATTTAGAGAGAAGAGTTCATCATGTTTTACGATACGGAGCCGCCGCCACCTCCTGTTCTTCATCGGGAGGGCAGATCTGGAGTCCGTTCGGGGCTCCGGAGAGGGGGATTCGTCGCCATCATCATCACCAACCTTCCTCCATCACCAATTTCATGATGCTCACCGCTGGGAGTGAGTAATTCCATCGTAGGCTTGCTGGAAGGTGATGGGTTGGATGAGATTTATCATGTAATCGAGTTAGTTTTGTTAGGGTTTGATCCCTAGTATCCACTATGTTCTGAGATTGATGTTGCTATGACTTTGGTATGCTTAATGCTTGTCACTAGGGCCTGAGTGCCATGATTTCAGATCTGAACCTATTATGTTTTCATGAATATATTTGTGTTCTTGATCCTATCTTGCAAGTTGTAGACACCTATTACGTGTTATGACCCGCATACCCCAAGGTGACAATAATTGGGATTCTTTCTGGTGATTACCGTAGTTTGAGGAGTTCATGTATTCACTAAGTGCTAATGCTTTGGTCCGGTTCTCTATTAAAAGGAGGCCTTAATATCCCTTAGTTTCCATTAGGACCCCGCTGCCACGGGAGGGTAGGACAAAAGATGTCATGCAAGTTCTTTTCCATAAGCACGTATGACAATATACGAAATACATGCCTACATTATATTGATGAATTGGAGCTAGTTCTGTGTCACCCTATGTTATAACTGTTGCATGACGAATGCCATCCGACATAATTATCATTGCCGATCCATTGCCTACGAGTTTTTCACATATTGATCTTTGCTAAGTTACTTTTGTTGCTACTGCTGTTACAATCACTACAAAACTGCTACTGTTACTTTTGCCACCATTACCGTTACTTCCATACTACTTTACTACTAAAAACTTTGCTGCAGATATTAAGTCTTTCAGGTGTGGTTGAATTGACAACTCAGTTGCTAATACTTGAGAATATTCTTTGGCTCCCCTTGTCTCGAATCAATAAATTTGGGTTGAATACTCTACCCTCGAAAACTGTTGCGATCCCCTATACTTGTGGGTTATCATCCGCCAATGTTTGCATTGGATGGCGCGGCCAACCACGGTGCGCTGGATGCCGTGGTCCCCCGTGTGACGGCGTGCAGCAACTGACCACTCCTCTGCGAGCAGGCTTGGAGCGTCGAGTTGATGCACCAGGGGCCAGCTTGGAGTGGCGGCTTGCTCCTCCGCTTGCCCGCCTGCAGCCTCGCCCATGGTACTGACGACCTGGGGCAGGGAGGGAGGTGGGGCAGTGAGTTGCCTGGCTCGTCCGGGCACCCAGCCGGCTTTTATGCCGGAGAACTCGTCTTCCTGCTCACCAAATGCTATGGAGAGTGTGGAGAAAATGGTGCAAGGAGGATATGGGGAGCGGCGGTGTGGTGCGGTTCTTGCTAGGCGTCTGGCCTCGTTTAAATAGCGGGCGGACGAGAGGAGCCAACCGGCGTTGTGTTCTAAAATGCCAGCCGGCTCACGGAAGGACGTGTTGCGAGTAATTGATGATGCTACTTCTGCTATGAATGATACTACTACTTTGCTTGATAATACTGTGCCACTGGGTGAATTTCTTGATGAACAACTTGCTGGAGCTAAAGATATTGAGAATGATGAAACTGATGATATTTCTGAGACTGATGAAATTATTGAAACTGAGAACTTTGAAACACCCATTAGGCCGAGCTCTCCTAGATATGAATTGCCTGTTATACCTGAGGGTTATGTTATGGATGGAGAGGTAGCTAGGGACTTTCTTGCTTGTAAGGATAGAGATGACCTTAAGAAATTATTATGCAAGTGGAATGAAAATCTTTGAATGCTATAATGCAATATGATCCTAAGTTTGCTACTTCACCTATCTGTGTTACTGATAAGGATTATTAATTCTCTGTCGATCCTGAGTTAATTACTTTGGTTGAATCTGATCCTTTCCATGGTTATGAATCTGAAACTGTTGTGGCACATCTCACTAAATTAAATGACATATCCACCCTATTTGCTCATGAGGAAAAAATTCGCTATTACTATATTCTTAAGTTGTTTCCTTTCTCATTAAAGGGTGATGATAAGTTATGGTTTAACTCTCTTGCTCCTGGTTGTGTGTGTAGTCCCCAGGATATGATATATTACTTCTCTAAAAAATATTTTCCTGCTCATAAGAAACAAGCTGCTTTACAGGAAATATTTAACTTTGTGCAAATTGAAGAAGAGAGTCTCCCACAAGCTTGGGGGAGGCTTCTCCAATTACTTAATGCTTTGCCTGATCATCCACTCAAGAAAAATGAAATACTTGATATCTTTTATAATGGACTAACCGATGCTTCTAGGGACCACCTAAATAGTTGTGCTGGTTGTGTTTTCAGGGAATGAACTATTGAACAAGCTGAAGTATTATTGAATAATATATTGAGTAATGATAATGATTGGACTCTTCCCGAACCACCTCATAAGCCAAGTCCGAAGAAAAGAGGTATTCTATTTCTCAGTCCTGAAGATATGCAAGAGGCAAAGAAATCTATGAAATAAAAGGGTATTAAAGCTGAAGATGTTAAGAATTTACCACCTATTGAAGAAATACATGGTCTTGATAACCCGACACAGGTAGTAGAGGTAAATTCTCTCTATAGATTTGATGAAGGTGATATTCCTCATAATAAGTCTGCTAGTCAATGCTTGGATGAATTTGATAACTTTATTGTTAAGCAAGAAAACTTCAATGCATATGTTAGTAGACAATTGAAACGTAATGCTTATATGCTTGACTGCTTGGGTGATTATATGTGTAGAACTGTTAATGATCTTAATATTATTAGTAAACATGCTTCCATGGTAAGAACTCAAGTGGAACAAGTACTCAAGGCACAAAATGATTTGCTTAATGAGATGAACAATAAAACGAATGATAATGCTGTTAGAGTTATGACTAGAGGTGGTAAAATGACTTAGGAACCTTTGTATCCTAAGGGCCACCCTAAGAGAATTGAGCAAGATTCTCAGAGAATTAATACCAATGCACCTAGTCCTTCTAGTAATAAAAAGAAAACTGATAGGACTTTGCATGCTTCTAGTGAACCTACTATAGACACACCTGAGAATCCAAATGATATTTCTATTTCTGATGCTGAGACACAATCTGGTGATGAACATGAACCTAGTGATAATGTTAATGATGATGTTCATGACGATGCTCAACCTAGTAATGATAATGATGTGGAGATAGAACCTGCTGTTGATCTTGATAATCCACAACCTAAGAATAAAAGATATGATAAAAGAGACTTTGTTGCTAGGAAACATGGTAAAGAAAGAGAACCATGGGTTCAGAAACCCATGCCCTTTCCTCCTAAACCATCCAAGAAAAAGGATGATGAGGACTTTGAGCGCTTTGTTGAAATGCTTAGACCTGTCTTTTTGCGTATGCGTTTGACTGATATTCTGAAAATGTCTCCTTATGCAAAGTATATGAAAGATATTGTTACTAATAAAAGAAAGATACCGGAAGCTGAAATTTCCACCATGCTTGCTAATTACACATTTAAGGGTGGAATACCAAAGAAACTAGGAGATCCAGGAATACCAACTATACCATGCTCCATTAAAAGAAACTATGTTAAAACTGCTTTATGTGATTTGGGAGCCGGTGTTAGTGTTATGCCTTTCTCTTTATATCGTAAACTTGATTTGAATAATTTGACACCAACTGAAATCTCTTTGCAAATGGCCGATAAATCAACCGCTATACCCATCGGTGTTTGTGAGGATGTACCTGTCATAGTTGCAAATGTTACTATTTTAACGGACTTTGTTATTCGTGATATACCCGAGGACGACAGTATGTCGATCATCCTTGGTAGACCCTTTTTGAATACTGCAGGGACTGTTATTGATTGCAACAAGGGCAATGTCACTTTTCATGTTAATGGTAATGAGCATACGGTACACTTTCCGAAGAAACAACCTCAAGTGAATAGTATCAATTCTATTGGAAAAATTTCAACGATTACTATTGGAGGTTTTGAATTCCCTCTTCCTACTGTCAAAAAGAAATATGATATTCTTATTGTTGGGGACATGCATATCCTCGTTGAGGTAACCTAGTGCTATACGAAGATTCTCCAGTTTCATGTCATTCGGAAGAAGTTTGTTAATAAGACTTGATCAACCATGTTAATGGATTCCTTTTGAGGGGCATGAGATGGATGAATTTAGTAAACACAACTCTCTGTACCCTCTTTTTATCTTTTGTTATTTAGAGTAAATAAAGCAAAAAATGCTACTATTTTTCTGTTTTCTGAATTATCCATGCAATAAAAAAAATGACCAGAAAATAAAAGTTCTCCAAATGCCCTGAAAATTTAGTATGATTTTTTCCAGAATATTTAAAAAAATTTGGCACTGAAAACACATCAGGGGGGGTGCACCAGTGGGCCACAAGCCCACAGGGCGCGCCCACCCCCTGGGTGCACCTACAGGGCTTGTGGGTCCCACGTGGGTCCCCTTCACTTATGCCAGCACCCATTCACTTCGTCTTCCTCCAGAAAAAATCCCACCATTGCTCAAACCCGTGTTCTTGCTCATTTTGCTGCCATTTTCGATCTCCTTGCTCGGAACTCCGTTTCTGAAACTGTTTCGGGGGATTGTTCTTTGGTATGTGACTCCTCCAATGGTCCAATTAGTTTTTGCTCTAGTGCTTTATATATTGCAATTTTTTGCTGCGGTGGTGACCATGTTCTTGAGCTTGCATGTCAAATTTATATGGTTCAAAGTAGTTTTGTTGCATGATATAGCCTCTAGACACTTGTGGGAGTAGTTGCTATCAATCTTGTTGAGTTTTGTTCACTTTTATTTTGAGTCACTAAAAATTTCAGAATTTTTCAGAGAAAAGAAAAGACATGATGAGGAGGTTGTTAAGGGGTTCTTCGAGCCGCAACTCTGAGGGAAATGAAAATGAGGAGAAGAAGAAGCCCAAGTACAATCTTCCTCGCACCGCGGAGGTTCGGCCATGTGAATGGCCAAGTGATACATTCTTGATAGCGGCCGGAATTTATGATGATTTCTATTTCTTGGCGAAGAATGCCGGCATCACCAACTTCCTCCACGATAAGTGTGACCAATACCTCCTACTCACTAACACCTTCGTGCAAAATTTTCACTTTCATTCTAGGAAGGATCCTCCTATGGTAGAATTTCACTTGTATGATGTGCCTAAGCGAATGTCACTTTATGATTTTTACGATGTTTGCAAAATACCTTATGTGGGCAACGTCAGTGAACCACGTCCTAGAGATGTGGAGGACTTTATTGCTAAAACTACTGTGGGGGAAGAGAGATGGGTGTCGGAAGCGAGAGTGGCTAGTTTACATTTTCCTGTTTTACGCTATTATTCATTATTTGCTGGGAGATGTTTGATTGGTCGTGGGGAGAGTGGAGGCCTTAGTGCCCCTGACCTTGCTATTTTGCGCCATGCTTTATATTCTGATAGAACTTTTAGTTTGGGCGCCATAGTTGCTCGTCGGTTAATAACAAACCGCACAAAGGGTCCTATTTTTGGAGGTATCTATGCTTCCCGCCTAGCTAAACATTTTGAGATACCCATTAGGCATGATGAGAAGGATGAAATGTTGTTACCCACTAAGTATTTAGACTATGCTAGTATGATAGCACATGATTTTTTTACCAAAGACGATGACAAGCGGCTCATCTATAACCTAGTGTTTAGACAGGCACTACAAAAAAAATACACTTCCATGATGATATGTGTTTGTCACAGTAGGTCATGTTTTATGTCATGCATGTACATCCATGACGATTTTATGACATAATCAAGATAGTCATACCTGTGCTGTCGTAGAAGTGTTCCATGACAATACCAAAATTATCATCACGGAAGTGTCTAATTCCATGATGATAAATGGTGCGTCATGGAAGTGCTTTCGTCAAGGGTAACCGACACGTGGCATCCACCGTAACGGATCGCCGTTAAGCTATTGGCTTCCGGTTTGGATCCGATAACCCGTTAACAGCCCGGACCAATGGGGATTTTCCACGTGTAAAATTCTCAATGACCAGAGGAACCATGTGTCGGCTCACTGTTGGGACAGATGGCATCCACACATTGGACGGGAGGCGCCTATGATTCGTCGACACGTGGCACGGCCCAACAAAGGCCCATTCAGGTGAAAAGGCTGCCCTGTTTGACTTGGTCAAAAGGTAGTGGGCCAGCCCACGGAAAGCCTGTTAATGGCCTGTTCGCATATAGCCCATTTAGAGCCCGCTAACTCATGGCCCATTATGGCCTATCCGAATTAGGACCAGCAGCGTCATCTGGGCCGTCCAATATGATTCTAGCCCGTTGTAACTTCGGGCCCATGTAAGGCCCATGACGTCTTTCGGCCCATACGAGGCCCTTTGTAACTCTAGGCCCATTAAAGGCCCGTGGTGAAACTGGCCCATTATGAATAGTGTATCGCTTTATACCCATCAACGGCCCATTATTCCATTGGGCCGTTTCCAGCCCGTGTTAACTTTCGGCCTTCTAAGGGCCATTTATTTTTGGGCTCATTTCCAGCATTCAGTTACTTACGGTCCATTACTGGCCTGTTCCGCTTGTGGGCCAAATTCAGCCTGTGGTTACAGTCGGCCCGTTAACCCGTTGGGCTGTTTTCATAGCATCATCAAATACGGCCCATTAACGACCCGTGATGCCTGTCGATAGAATTAAGCCAGTTATACATTTTGTCCTATTAATGGCCCGTTATGGTCGGGCCATAAACAGACGGTTTCCACTCTAGCCCATTTACGGCCCATTTTGCGGACCGTTATTGGTCCACAAATAGAACGGCCCATGCTTGGCCAATCGATCATACGGCCCGTAGAAGGCCCATGGATCCTACAGCCCGTAGAAGGCCCATGGATCCTACGGCCCGTAGAAGGACCATGGATCCTACGACCCATATATTGTTGCCCATGGTTATTGTGGCCTAGTTATAAAAATAGGTTGTTGTGGCCACTAGAAAAACACGGAAAAAGAACTGCAGTGACTACAAGCAAACAACTAGACAATAAGGAAATAAATAAGCAAGCAAAGTTCATATTACATCCACTGCGCATCAAAGTTCGCCACTAGTGCAAATATAGGGAACAAAGCAGCATATTACATACACTGGCCATCTAAATTGGCCACCAGTGCAAATAAACGCGGCAGCAAAACAAGTCCATAACTGAAACAACTTCAGAAGAGCTCAAGAAATGTTATCCTGGGTATCCACCATGCTGGCAATAAGCTTAGCAAGCTTATTAGCTTTCTCCTCTTTGGTGCTAAAAATCCTCCAACGCTTGCTGTTGCACCAGAAAGTATGCATCTGAATTCTCCAGGGACTTCCGCAGTCCTTTGGCTTCTTGTCGCAGCACAACTGATCGATGTCTTTTAGCTTGTAGTTGAGACTCAAGAAACCGAACTGATTCAGACAGTGAGTTCGAATAGCTTGTGCCAGCAGTAGTGGCCAGTAACTCGAACACTACACCAAGACAGGACTTTGGGGTTGTCTCACTGTCTTCAAGATAGTTTTCCTTAGCTGTTTTATCAGCTTTGTTGGAGACCAACAAGGATGTCTCACTATCCTGAACCTTATCTGCATTACTTCCTTTACCATTGCTTAATAAGGTACTCTTCCCCAATATTCTGTCAGCATTCTAAAAGAAGAAACAAGTAGACACATAACAGATTTAGCATGTAGTATATGAAACTCATTTCGGTGAACCAGTTCAGTAGTAAGGTGGACAGAATTAAACTACCAAGTCTTCTATTGCCAAGTAGTACATAATAAAAGCATCAAACAAACATATATCTATGTCCTATGGTCACTGCATTGTCTTGCCAAATCAAAATAGAGACACGGTTCAAATCATATCAGTTCAAGACAAAGCAGCATTGAAAGAATACAAAGCGTGGGAAACTACATGGCACAACAAGATTTCAGATGGGTACCACGGGTCTACATGTAGAACAACACTATTGGCGCTGTTGTGATGCTAGTAGTGTGCATGATATGAGAAGTCAACTGTATACACAATTGAAATTGAAATTGAAATCAACAGAGCTATTTAGAAGAGCAAACCTGTAAAAGAAACATGCTTAAACATACCTGTTGTGCCATTGGAGTTTTGATTGGATCCTTTAATTTGAAAATAAGTTTGTATGAGTAAATACAGTGATACAAGAGCAAAGCAGTATGCACGATAGCAATGTAATCTTAAATGAGAACAATTGTTCTTCAGGTTTAAGCACTTGTTCTACACGAATAGAGTACAGTAAGGCGCAGGCATATAGTACTCAAAAATAAAAAATGAGCTCATAGACCTTACCACATTCTTGGTTCGGGACCAGTACATAACAAGGTGTTCCCAGTCATCGTCCCGTAAATGTGTCTCAGGAGAACGTAAGGGAATTTGATGAGTTTCTTTGCCAGTGAAGTACGTTTTCTTCAGGTAATTCCAATACTGCCACCAAGCATTCTTGAAGATAGCAGAGGTATTAGCACAGGTTACCTCATCCTGAGTTTCCAAATCGGTCCTTCTCTGTAGAGAAAAATGGGAACATTTCCTTTATTATAACCAGCATGGAGGTAGAATGTATGGGACAAAGCAAGGTAATTGCCATGAAAACATTACTTACACATAACTCCTGGACGAATACGTGCAACTGGCATTTTCCTTCATCTTCAGTATAATGTTTCCATGATGGGAAGATACGCACATAGGATTTAACAACATCAAATGCGATAGATGCTAAACTACGAATGGCTGGTTGTGCTTCGTCCACAGGAATAGGTGTACTAACTGGTGGAGTTGGGGTTCGCCGTGGTAGTACTGGTGCTTTGGGCACTCGAGCTGCCTTACTAACTGCTCTTGTTTGGGAGCTCTATGGTGGAGATGGTGCTGTGTCAACTGGAACTGGGTTACTATCTGCTGGGGTTGGGGTTAGATTGGGTGAAGCTGGTTCTCTGTCCATCGCAGTAGGGGTACAATCTGCGAGAGTCTGGGTTATGTGTGGTAGGGCTGGTTCTCGTGCATGTACAACCGGGGTGCTATCTCCACCAAGAGGTAGCACTGTTTTATTTGAAGACCGTGTTTTTACTCCGCTAGATACTGCATCACCCGCTCCAATTCAAATGGCTGATAAACAAGAAACATAGTTGAATATACAGACCTTGTATGAGAGACATATGCAATAGATAGTGTGGAAAATAGAGGGCATGAAATAGTTCACATGTATATTGTTTAACTAAAAAGGATAGCATGACATAATTTCACATATATGATGTCTATCTAAACTAGATAGCATAGCATGACATAATTCAAAGATATGATGACCAACTAAACAGGATGGCATGAGATAATTATATGATGTCTTTAGTAAACAGGTTCGCATGACATAATTCACATACATGTTATGTAAGTAATCAGGATCGCATGATTTAATTCACATATGTTATTTATATACTAAGCAGAGGGCATTCGCATATATGATGTTTGAACTAAGAACATGGTGTTGAATATTGTGTATATGATGTCTAAACTATGCAATGCAAGACACCATATGCATGATATGAGCAATATAACCATGCCAAGTTAGAGCATACGCCTCGGTGGGGGAATAGGACTGGTCATCTGTCTCTGAATCCATCTCTGAGGAGCTATCGGGACCCAGCAAGAGATCTGCTTCGACAGGTAGCACTGTCTGCTCTGAAGACCATGTTTTCACTCCAGATTTTTCCATCACCCACTCAAATGGCTGATTCACAGGAAGAGTAGTTGAATGTACAAACATTGTCGACAAATGGAAATGTAATGAAGAAAAGGATTGGCAAGATATCATTCAAATATATGATGCCTGGTTAAACAGGATGGCATTGCATATTTCACATATATTATGGCTGGCTAAATGAGATGAGATTGCATAATTCACATATATGATATAGAAACTAAACAGGTGGCATTACACAACATGTCTAAACTAAGCAGATGACATATATGATGTCGAAAGTAGGCACTGCAAGGCAACATATGCATGGTATGACCAACATCATCATGCCAAGTTAGAGCAAACACCTCGGGGGGTAAATAGAAGTGGTCAGCTGCATCTGAATCCGCCTCAGAACAGATATCTTCCTCTGGATTACAATCTGGAGGGGGGGGGGTTGCCATTGAGCCCACCATGGAGCGATGTCTGCATGACATTGTATTGCCACGCAAAACTCTTCTCTTTTTCTCTACATGTTCAACATGACTGTGTACAATATCTGACATGCATACAAAAAAATATAGTGAGATTATGTAAGGAGAGCATGCAGAAATCTAGAGTGATGGTAACAACCAGTGGATGGATCCAAAAATAATGATAGCAGGCTGATGATAGCTTTAATTTAATAAAAAGACAGATGATGATTGCTTTACTATTTGTTTCCCACCCAAGATGAACAACATAGGCATACCCTAGGTGAACCAGATAATAGACAGAGATACTATTCATTACTGCCTCGATATGTGCCCCACAAGTAATTTTAAAACTCAAGTTTGAACATTAATTTGGACCTGACTTGGAGTCTAAGAGGTGAACAGGACGATAATGTAGCAGGTAATATTAAGCAATGCATAACATAAGCAGAAACAAAAGAGTGCGACCTCTCTTGTGGACACGTGTACTACTCAGGTTCATCTGCTGAGTCGATGATGGTGATGCAGTTGCGGTGGGTGTCGGCGGCAGGGAAGGAGATCTGAGGCGGTGAAAGACGGTCAGGAGTCATGATGTCTGGTATGGTGGATGCTTCTGTCGATGGAGCAGCTCAGGTGAGGTGGACGACATCGCGGCAGGAGCAGGACAAACTACACAAAGTTTTCTTCGACACCTATCTGTAACTGAAGTAATTCTGTAAGGGCTCCTTTGGCTTGCAGGATTCTAAAAACGCAGGGATAGGAAAAACACCGAAATATGATAGGAATGCACGTGGGAAACAGAGCATTTGTAAACACAGGATTTCTATCAACTTGGGTGTTTGGTTCACAGGAATTGGAAGAGCAGAGGAATGCAAAGAAACATGGCCAAATTAAAGTGAAACCATATGAAAGTGTGTACAGTTATAATGTTATTCTGCCACTAATGCACTTAGTCTTGTTTTCATGCATAGGATTTTGAAAAGTAGGTCCAGGTGGATGTTTTGCTCCATTCCTTTCAACGAAATGCATGAATAATTGAATAGTAGAGTGCCATAGGAAAATTCCCTATTACAATGTTTTTCCTTCACTTTTTCCTTTGAACCAAAATAGCCCTAATGGATCGACATGAATGCAGAGTAATAAGTGATGCAATAAGTGTACAACCTCTTTGGCGTAGCCGTGTTGACCTCAGCATCATTGGGTTGGTCGCTGAAGAAGTTGCGGCAGAGGTGGCTGTCGGAGGTGTGGAGGAAGATCTGAGGCGTCTGTAGATGGCGTCCAAGGTACTGCTCTGTTGTGATGTATGGTTCTGTCGTTGGAGCAGCTCCGGTGAGCCGTAAGACGTCTAGGCTGAAGTAGTACAAGACAAACATCGTTAATCTCAAGTGGGATTCTAATAGCATCTCCAATAGATGATGTAAAATACATTACCAAAAAGTGATAGATGTAAAATTTACATCACCAAAAAACACCTGACTACAACAGAAGAGGTAAAAACTGTTGACTCTGAACTTAACTATCGAAACTAAAATCTACTGTGGAATTTGAATGTTACTGTCGAAACTGAACGCACTGGTAGCAGAGCGGCACTTCACATGTAGTTTAGGCTGCTCGAGCACTAGCAGTAGAGAAACAGTGATCTAAATCAGCAGGCGATCGACATGGAACACAGTAGTAGATAGTAGCCGGAGCAGTAGCGCCTGGAGGAGCAGCGTGAACTAGAGCCAGAGCAGCAACTCGTGTAGCTGCAGTAGCCCATGTACCAGCATCAGCAGCGCGAGCGAGAGCAAGAGCAGAGCAGCAGCACGAGCAAGGGGAAGAGCAGAGCAGCGGCGCGACCGAGCGAGAGACGGAGCAGCAGCAACAGCAGCGCGAGTGAGCAAGATACGGAGCAGCAGCAGCGCAAGCGAGAGCCAGAGCAGCAGCAGCAGATCGGACTGGTATGGATGCCGCCGCCGAGGGAGCCTCGCACTGGGGGAGAGCCGCCGTGGAGATGTCGACGGTGGTGCCGGCTTCGAGGTAGCCGCATCATGGGGGTGCGGGATGGAGCACCGTTGATGCCAGGAGGTCGAGTCAAGGAGAAGGTGCGATGCGATGAGTGTACAACCTCTTTGGTGGCGCCGGGTAGGCCTCGGCTTCGTCCGAGGAGTCGGTGTGGATGCTGCGGTTCCGGTGGAGCAGGTTAAGGCGGCGCTGTGGGGATGGATCAGCCGCGATAGACGAGGCGATCGTTGGAGCAACTCCTTGGAGGTGGAGGACGGGGTGGCTGAACCGGCGGGACGACGAGATCGACGATGGATCCTCATCCGGGGAGGTGGATGAGGGACGTCGAGCTGTTGCGGTGGATGACATCGTCGGGGAAGAGGCTCCGACTAGGCAACGGTGAGGTGGCGGACGGAGGAGGGTGGGGTTTCGCGGCTGGAGCAGAGAGGTTATGGCGGCATGGGATTTCGAATGGCAAAGGAGGCAATGGGAGGGGGGAACCATGACTTAGCGACGCGCTTGTCCAAAATGTAGGGTGTGTTACAAAAGTACCCCCACCGATTTGAACTAGCAGCCCTTTCGGCTCAGGGTTAGAAGGGGGATTTCGCGTGTCGGGATTTGGCAGCTGGAGGGAGTTTTCGCGCGCGTTGTAATTTCGGGATAGCATGGCGTGGGTTGTGAAGGCGTGAGTTTTGGGAGCACGATATCTGAATTTTCATGATAACAAGGCGCGGGTTGAATTTTAGGGACAAGCCTAACGTGTAATTATGTACGTACCAAATCAATTCCCACTTCCCTCAACAAAAAAAATGAAAAAAATAAAACTATTCGCACCACACAAAGATAGAGTCTTGTCCTGTTTTACTGTACAAATGCTATTCAATTCTATGAATCCATGTTATGTCCAATTAAATTTTTTCGTTGGCTGTATAATGCATGTAACCTAACCATACGAACATTTTAGTGCATTCCAAATGTCTATACTACCGCTGCAATTCGAACTAAATTTGAATTTGTTTCTCTATTTGAATAAGAATCTACAATCATGATTGTTGCCAAGTTAAACCATCATTCGTATATTATCTTAACAACACACCACATGATTACTATAGAGATAGATATGAACTATGTGTACTATATGAACTCGAATTCAAAATTTCGAATACACTTGATGTTGATTCCAAATAATAGTACATTTGATGTACTAACTAGATCTTCATAATCTAAACCATGTTTCATACGTACACTGTGTTTATCACACAAAGTATAGTGCCCCGCCAACTACATTATGACAAGTATTTAGCCTTGAGCTGCAAAAGCCACACATTATCACAAATTCAAATAAATGTTCTATATATTATATGTAGTATAACATGTTCATAACCACACCATGCGTATCACCATTATATATATTCATGCATGCGTCGGTTTAAAACACTATGATATCTTCTTCAAATATCCGAATCCACTTTTATAATGAATTATGATCTCTATTCGTCTTTTACACCCACACAATCCTCTTATCTTTGTAGCTAGCGCTAACTTTCTCTCGTGCATGCACACATCCCGCCTCCCTCTCATCCTCCCTCAGCATTCTCTAGCTCCAGCGCGCACATTCATCATTTCACTTTAGGTCGTTCACCCACGGTGTGTGTAGACCCCCATCTCCTTCTTTCTGGCACACACCGATCGATATACCTCTCTAGCCAGGTGTGCCTACCACAAACACAAGATTTCCCTCTTCTCTTCTCACCGTCCATGCCTCACTCCCTCCCCTCTTTTCATCAATCTAATACTCGCACACTCCTTCCCCCTCGATATAGTAGGCCTCTCGCACCACCTCCTAGCTGGATCCCTCTCTCTCTCTCTCTCTCTCTCTATCCTTCTCTCCGGGTCTTATTTGCTTCTAACACATACATGCATGTATACCGATCGATCTCCCTACATATATCTAGGTCGACTATAACTCTTTTTCCCCATGCATCGATCGACGTACCTCACAAGTTATGTCTCTCCCTTTCTTCGACAAAGGACGATTGATCTTTCTATGTAGTTACGTCTGCTTACCATAGCCATATCGCCCCCCATCATCATCCATGCATGCCTCCTGACCTGTCTCTCACACGCACATGCACAGACAGACAGGCATCCCCTCTCTTATTGATATTGCAAGCATGCCCTCCGTTTGTCTAGCAGGCCTCTCCCACCATTTGTGAGAAGCAACTCCACCAGCAACCCCTCCGGCACTCTAGCTTTGTCTCTCTCCCAACCTTATTCCTCTCCTACACATATGCATGGATGCCGATCGATCTCCCTCAATACATAAGGTAGGTCTCTCTCCTCCTCCACACATATACCAGCCATTCTACCTCTATAGTTAGGTCTCTGCCCCCCCCCCCACACACCGATAGTCGAACGCTGTAGGTAGGTATCCATGCCACAGAGACAAACTGCACCTGTCCCCTCTCACGTTCCAGTAGGCCAGCCACCCTATATCTTTGACGTGGGCACACACAAATTCGATGGCACTCTTTTTCGATCGCGCGCGCACACACGCACACACTTCATCCCTCTCTTTGATTCTATGGATACCTCACGCCGATGATACCTCCACTCTCTTCTCGTGGATCGCCCCCTCTCTATATATGATATATCCAGGCCTCTATTTCACACACATTGCATATGTTACATTTTTTGTTTGAAATATCATCGACACATATTCCCTGTCTATCTCTCATGCACCCCACAAAAAAACACTCATGAACCCACACACTACCTCTCTCTAGGTTTGTATCTTTGTCACACAAACCCACGTAGGTGGTGTACGTACACGAAGAGAATAGGTGCATGTACTCACACTTCATGCCCAGCCACACCCGCGCGGGTACACGGTGGAGCTCATTTCTGTACGAAATGGCAGCCCACGTGCTAATTTGAGCGCGTGTAGCGGTTGTTTACCTACGGAGGTCGTGTACCACGCGTGCACGAAACAAAGTTCGACTTGATGCGTTGGCGCGTTATTTTTAAATAAAGTTATATTGCTCAATGGCACGTACACAGAATATAAAACGGTTTTTATGGAGAAAAAAGTAGTCCGCTCCACATATACAATGGAGCCTGCCTACCGGGGTTTGTCTCTCTTCAGAGTATCTCACACAAGGCGGCGGTGGCCTCTCTCTCTCTCTCTCTCTCTCTCTCACCGTTGGTCACTGATCCGGCCGCATCCCGTTCGCCGGCGGAAAGGGAGGATGTGCATCATTTCTCCATTCGACGGCGCCGAGGCAGCACGTCCCGATCTGTTGTACCCTCTGTTCTCTCTGACCAAGCTCCGGCGCGGTAGGGCCTACGCCACTTGCTTGCTGCCGCAGTATGGGCAGATCCCGCCCGCCGCTGCCCTCCTAGTTACATCCCGACGACCCCCAGGTATCCCCTACGGCCTTGCTCCACTGCCCATCTTCCCAGGTTGCTGCATGTGGATCTTCCCTAGTTCTTTGCCCAAAACATAGCTCGTTCGGCGTTTCCATCTTGCAATCTTGTCCTCACACCGTTTTTGATAATCCACCATGCTGCTATCTTTCCCTTATGACATGGAATATGCTTGTTTTTTGTCGGCGTGTGTGTCTTCAACCCTTTATTCGGCAGTAATTGTTTCCTTTCCACCTCTTTTTGCAAACAGGGCTATCCATTTCACCTCGTTGCTATTGCGACCTTTTGGTGAACTGCACAAATCACTCTTTTCTTAAGCGTGTTTTGTGCAGTTCCGCCAAAATGTCACACGGGCAACGTTTTTACATTTCTGTGGGACTGCAGAAAGGGAGATTGGTTTTGCTATCCTCCTCATCCAACTCCGAACCTAATCTTCTCCAACAAGTAGTTAGTCTTAAAGAGAGATCACAGAGGTGATCGGCTTCTATTTGTGAGTGCTATGTTTCATCATCTAGTTCCACTATTATTGTAATCACACTGACTGAATATATTTGCAAACAGGGATGATCAGCTCGATTTTAGTGGAACTGCACAAAATGATCAGATTGTGATGTCCTCCATACACCTCTTTCTTGGCTACAGAGCTGCGTGAAACTAGCTACCAACCAATGAACACCGTGGCCAAGAAACGGAGCCATGCCTACGAATAGCATCGATCAATTGTACTCCATTTTTCTTTATTTGTACACCTTCTCACAACTTTGTCTTCAGCTGTGATGTGAATATTGGTGCTGATCTACGAATCATTGAGATGCATTAGCAGCCATGGTAGTTTCATTTGTATTTGATGGAATGTTGTAACGAGACAATCTTGAGGCAAGAGGACACATGAATCCTAAGTTGAAACCTTTTTTTTTCTGCGGGACCCAAAGTTGGAACCTTCATAGCATTACAGTACAATTTCATTATGCTGGAAAATTATGCGTACATATAAACAAATCCTAAAAGATTGATAGCAATGCCAGAAACCATTCAACTTCGTTTCGCCGACATGTGGGACATCCTTCATCCGGCTCCACTTGCCATGCACCAATATTGAGTGCACAACTGCAGGGGAGACTCAACCCGGTTGCTGCGCCGCAGTAATAATGACTAGTGATTAGTCAAATCACAGAGCCCCACCTTCGCCACAGTAAGTTGCTCGGACGAAGCAACCATCATTTCACTCTTTCGTTGAATCCGCTGGTACTCCAATATTCACAGAGTACTAAGTTGCTCGGACGAAGCAACCATCACTTCACCTTTCCCACAGTAAGTACTACCTCCTTTTTTTATTCTAGAAACCACCACACGTGAATATTGGACGGTAGCACCACAGCATAAGTGTACTAGCACTACTCAATTCAAAAATCGAAACCAAGCAATGAACTACTAGATGGTGAGCGTTTGCTAGTATCATGTACTTCGTCTGTCGATGTATATACAGGGCCTAAAGCGTTTTTCGAGACTAACTGACATGCAAGTTGCTCAAAGCATACCGTCAATTTCGTACGTGAAAGGATCTTCGAACGATATAATTTTCAAATTATATAAAATCTTATCAATAGTCAAAGGCAACCTCAAAGAATACATTACTAATCGCAACGCATGGATGAAGGGCTAATCGCAACGCATGCATGCATGAGGAGTACTACAGCACTAACAAGAATGTTTTACATGCATTGGTTAATTATATCTTAATCATGGCACTTAACAATTTAATGCACAAAACAAGAACGGTAGACGGGATTAGCAGAAAGCAAAGCGCCTTTTTAGCGGGGATTTTCATCATTCTATGAAGGTGCAAAACCAAGTGTTACTACTACACCAAACAAGTTCAAAACGAGAAACTAGACCCACTCACGGCACGGCATGCCTGTCTCGTTTGGTCCGTCGGTCAAAGCGTTTCCTCTTCTTGGCATAACAATAGAGTACAATAATTTTTTTAGAATGCTCTTGGCATGTCGCTAACCGACCCCAATAGACGGCAAAATTGCCAGCCCGCCGCACTTTGAGAGAGACGAGAAGCTAGAGGCGATACGAGCTGGTGGATTACTAGAGCTAGGTGTCGCACGGAGGCAAAGAAATATGGTGATAGCATGAGGTGTGCCATGTATGATTTAAACTACACTGGGATGCCGTGTTTCGGAGGTCTACTAGATGTGGAGAAAATTGGGTTGATTTTATATGACTGAATATCTCTATCTCTACTCTCTACTCTTATAAAAAACAGAGTTGGTGATGATGGTGTGCCTGCCATCTTGCAATATAGGCTGTCCGATTTATATCTGACGGATAGGAAGGAAACTATGGCAATTTTGCAAAAAGATACCCACACCCCTCTCCACATTTACAAATAAGGCCTTCCCTCGTTCATCCTTTTCTCTCACAAGATAAACTACTCATACAAATGCATCTTGATGTTCCGTGCAACGCACAGGAATCTTGCTAGTATAAAATATACTCTTAAGAGTGCAGAACGCTCCACCGCGAGGTTCCTTGCTCCTTCTCGTTAGTCGGAAAGCGTTCTTCTTCGTTTTGCCGACACGTGGGACATCCAGCATCCAGGTCCACGGGTCATGGAAGAAAATGGAGTAAGTAGTAGGAGAGACTCACCAACGGTCACGAACGTAGGTGGAGTATGTGCACAAATCACTCGAAAAAAAAGGAATATGTGCACGACAAGAAGAGGTGCAGGCATCGACGCAGGTACTCTTTGCCTCTTTCGTACTCACGCGCGGGTACACGGTGAGCTCATTTCTATACGAAGAGGCAGCTCATGTGGTAATTTGGCGAGTGTAGTAGTTGTCAGTGGTGGGTCGGGAACCAGGCGTGAACGAATCAAAGTTCGACCATGACGCGGTGGCGCGTTATTTATAAATGAAGTTATTCTATTCGATGTCACGTATGCAACATTATTTTCTTCAATGGAACATGAATCGTGCACGCACTCAATGATGGAGCAAGGGATGATACTCCCTCCGTCTAGGTGTAGTCATCTTATGAAAACCAAATAATCCCAAAACACTTGGACGCGGTGCATTAACTTTCACCTCATTTCTTGTTTCTCTTGACATAAATAAAGGAATCAACCAATAAGAGATGTGGGGCGTGTATGACATCAATGACTTAGACTTTCAAACACGAAATGCAGTGGTCAGTTCATTGCATGAAATGCTATTAATTAGCAAATAAGCATTAAAATATCTCGTTTTTCCCTTCGCCTTGGTCACGGTGCACAACCTATGACTTATACACCTAGACGGAGGGATTAGCCATGGACATGGTCGGCCCTTTTTGAAGAGAGTACTACATCCGTCAGAATCTCTAAGACCAAGGCAAAAATAACTTTGGGCAGTTACAGAAAGTAATCGGTTCTGCCTACACAGCTTGGTATGGGAAAGAGAGAAAGACCCCCTTAAATCGGGCATGCATTGGCTGCTTATATTAATTAATACGGTTGCATGCAGCCCCATCTCTCATGTCCTTCGGAGTGTAATAGTTAAGCCAATGACATGTGGGTCTACCACAAGAGGGCCCATATGTCAGTTAATGGAAGAGAGAGGTGCGTAGGCGTATTTGCGAAAGTGTGCTCCACTGGCAAACATGATGGCAGTACAGGGTAAGGCTGCTTTAGTAACACCAATACGCTGGCTCAGCTTATTAATTAAGTGTCCCATCTGCTGCAGCGTGTATTGTCACTTCACTAACTAGGTGAATAAGTAGTTCTCTCTGACTGAGATGGGGAATAATGGATCGCCAAGACTTCCTATCTACAGTATCCCTATGCCTCTACTCTCATCCTGTCCAACAACAAGAACCATTGGCCAAGGCACCCGGCGCCAATTATGTAGGAGTATTACTAGTACTAGTACCTACTCCCTCGTTCCGGTTTTTATATGCAGGTCAATAAAAAAATTATCAACCAAGGTAGTAGTAAATGATGAGTGCCCAAAGAATTTTTTTCCAAAAGTAGCACTCAATAATGGGCTCGTTTTCCTCAAGAAAATTGTGTTTATGAACGTATTAATTGGAATGCATGTGTGCATGCGTGAAGAACAAAAGACCAGCACTTTTACATGCATCGGTGAGTTTTCTCTTAATTCTTGCATGCAACGTTTTAATGAAGCTTGAAATATGAACATGTCAATGGGGGGAGTAGAAGCCTCATGCATGCAACACTCACACGTACACATGCACGCACGCAACACTCACGCATCCATGCGGCACACAGCACACGACGCAACACACACGCTCACGCTCAAGTGCTCAACCTAGTCCCTCCGTCTGTGAAAGACTGTACATATAGATAATTACACATTGACCAAGAGGAACGGAACTCCACATCATTTAGGGCAAGTACTCCCTCTGTTTCTTTTCTTTGATTCACACATCGTTTAGAGCAAGTACTAGGATTCTTAAAACGCAGGAATAGGAAAAACAAAGGAGTATTAGCACTGAGTGTTTGATGCCACAGGAGAAAGAAAGGAAGTGAAAAAAAGTTAGAGCGGATTCTAGATTTCCAATGAAATGTTGTAGTAGTACACGTGATTCAGTACTAGTAAAAATTCCTATAGGATTCAATCCTATGAATCAAACTACTAATGTACTAAGGTCCATGGTCAAGACGGCACAAGGCGGACGCGACCTCTCACTGCGTCCGCCATTGAAGCGGCGCACTGGCCGAGGGCGCCGCCGGCTGCACGCCCGGCTGGATGAGCCTCCTCGCTGCATTTAAACGCCTACATTAAACCCGCGTGGAATCCGAGAAACCTACTCCGCGTGGAAACCGGTTATTTTATGTAAATGTAATGAAATCCGGCCATGTTGGCATGAATTTGTTTACGTACAATCTGAGTGCATTGCTCTAGTGGTCATCACACGTGAGCCAATCGATTCGCACCCTTCCGCGCTCCATTTTGTCTTGCGTTACTTCGTCCGTCCAGCACGCTGACAAGTGGGCCCCATGCTCATTTATACTAACGTGGTAGTTAATTATTTTGCTAGAGTCAGCTATCACACCCTTCCGGTGCCACGTTAACGAATCCACTAGAAACAAGTCTAGACTTGTTCGGTTCAACCGCCTCGCTAGGTGTTTGGAGAGGAATTGGCTGGCGCGAGGCGGTTCTATAGGTGGGCAGGTGGCAAAAAATAGGGGAAAACGCGGGAAGCAGCTAGACGAGGGAGGGAAGCTTCTACATTCGCGGGGGACGTGGCATTGACCATTGGGCGGCAACAGGCGGTCATCCGGGTGGGCCATAAAGGATATGAAGAGGCATCTTATATCAGCAAGGACCAACTTCCCTACTGATAGCTCATCTAAGAGAACTGTCAAGTTAACTGTGCTGAGGTTGGAGTAGTCATAAGATGGGTGATTGGATGGGAAGTGGACTCGATATTAACTAGTTGGATGGGTCACTGTAGTTGAACCTCGAGGTCTTTGTTTTGTAATTTTGGACAATTTTTGTTTTTTGAACACATGTTAATCGAAGATCTAAAGTGTTACTTTATGACATGTTTCTAAAAAAAGTGATATGACCCTGTCAACTTATAAGTCATGTCTGTCAAATTAAACCTCGAGGTACTTGTTCTCAAATTAACCTCTGGGCCTTGCAGGAGTGCTGCAATGGGTCGGTGTCAATTGCAAGATGAGCCACCAAGCTAGCAGTGGAGTTGCCAACATGCTCAAAGTGCACGCAACATTGAGTAGAAAGAAGTATGCCTAGGAAATTAATTTCGTGCTTAGGGAGGCCCTTTGCTCAAAGAGCAAGTACTCTTTCGGTTATACTATAACAAGGTGTCGCATGGGCTATCTCGACGAGGAGTGAGAAGCGACGGGCTGCTGGGTAGGAGTATACCATAACTAGGTGTTGCACGGGCTATCAGGACGAGGAGCGAGAAGCGACGGGCTGCTGGATATACTATAACTGGTGTCGCACAGAGGCCGATGAATATGGTGAATGCATGAGGTGGGCCATGTATGATGTGTTTCGGACTCTTTCGGTTAAACATGGAGAGATTTGGTTGATTTTATATCGCTGAATAATATAAAATATTATGAGTGCAGACGCTCCACCGCGAGGTTCCTTGCTCCTTCTCGGTCATCGGGAATCTATGTTCTTCCACTCTTTTGTTTAAGATGTGAGCTTTATTCATCCTTTTGCCAACACGCGGGACATCTAGCATCAAGGTGGACGTGTCATGCAAGAAAATGGAGATAAGCAGTGCGTAAGTGAGTCATGCACTTCGATGGCACGTACTACGCAATAATTTTTCTCCTCGATGGTACGTGAATCGTGTATGTAGACGGAGCACGGGGTGGTAGCCATGGACATGGTCGGCCCTTTTTGGAGAGAGTACTAAATAACTTTCATGTGTCCCGTCAACTCACAGAACAACGAGAAGCTTGCTTGCTACACCTCTCCCTCGCCCACGCGCACGTGGTGGCTCGCAGCACGAGGAGAAGCTTTTGCTTACAATTATAGTGGGCTTTATAGTACAAGCGGTGGACGTGCAGCAGTCATTCGGTGTCAGATTGCCAGAAGTATCTATACTGTAGTACCATCATCATTGTTCGACTTCCGGAAGAGGCGAAGAGCCAAGCGCACGGTCACCTACTAACCTTTAGCTGGGACACCTTTTTAGAGCATGGTTAATTAATACAGGCAGCTCTTGCAGCGGCACATCATTTAGAGCAAGTACTCTCTCCGTTTCTTTTCTTTCATTCGTAGGAACTTAAAACGCAGGAATACGAAAAATAAAGGATTGGAGTGGCATGTCCACTTCAATCCCATAGCATTAACACAGTGTTTGACACAGGAAAAACAAAGGAAGTGAAAAAAAGTTGGAGTGGATGCTAGATTTGCCAATTAACACATGATTTCATAGGAAAAATTCCTATAGCATTCTATCCTATGAATCAAACGACCAATGTAGGAAAATTATGAGGGGGGTCTCTCCAACAGTGTTCCTCGGCTCGCACCTAGCATCACGGGGGTCGAACTTGGAGTCATTCATTTGGTACACGTGGCAATGGCATCCCAGATCTGGACACAAGGTGACGTACACCATCAAGGTCCATTAAGGATAATGTTGTGCTCAAAGCCGGACGTACACGGTCAAGGTCCACGGTCAAGGGGGTCAGGGCGGATGCGACCTCTCAAGCCGGTCATAGTGGGAGTAACATAGATGCCATATAAGCAAAAGTGGTGAGGTGGCAAGTAGTTAATGAGGAGAGAGGCAAACAGAGTAACATGATATGTTACCATGACTTAGCGCTTCCCAATGCAAAATGGGTCTATAAGTTACTACATCCACTACGTCCGAGGGCGCCACCCACTGCACTCCCAGCTGTACCCGCCTCCTCGCCGCATTCAAACACCTACATTTAAATCCGCATGGAATGCCAGAAACCCACTCCGGCCACACGTCCGTTCAGGAGCGGGATGCCGGCCAAGCTCCTCCTTCCACCATTTTCTCCACTCTTTCGGCGGCATCCGACGAGCAGGAAGAGTAGTTCTCCGGCATAAAAGCCCTCTGGGTGGCCCGCCGAGCCCGACAGTTACGAGCGAGGCAGCTCGCTGCTCCACCTACTTCGCCTAGCCTGACGGAGCCAGTTGCCGCCCTAAGCCAGCGCGTGGTTCCGTAGCTGGCCGCTCCAATCCAGCTCGAGGAAGAGTGCCGAGTTGCTCCACGCCGGCTTGTCAGGGAGCACGGCGGCACGGGCATCGTCGCTGCCCTTGACGCCGCCGTGTCGTACAACTCCTCCAGTGCCTGCGACTGTGCCATCCACTGTCAACGCGCGCGTAGCCGCGCCATGCAGGCAGAGAAAGAAGCCGCCGCGGATGTCGACGAGGTGACGCGGCTACGCGGCTACACGGATGTCGACGAGGTGATGGCCAGCACGTCCCCGCCCCCCGCCATCATTGAGGAGAAGTAGAACACGGGAGGCCGCCGCCGATTGTATCCCATGAAGGCCATCACCGAGGCGACGCCGGCGAAAATAGCCGGTGTCTTGCACGATTCTTCTTCAGCTGGATGCTGGAGGAGGACAAAGAGATCGGCCGGCGACCATTTAGATTAGGTATATTAATTCTACCTTTAGCTCCGGACTAGCACAGCTTATTTAATGTAAATGTAATGAAATCCATCATGTTTATATGAAAATCCGGCCGTGTTTGCATGAATTTTCGTCCACATTCGCACTCTCGGGCGAGTGCTGTCCGTCGCTAGAGTGGGACGACGAACTCCATCTCTGACAACCCCGCAAAGTGTGTCACCACCTTTGTGATGGCCAGGACGCGGCGAAAGAACGACGTCCTTCATTCCGCAGGTGATGGCCATTTCCGCGCGCTCGTCTAGACGGCTCGGTAGCTCATGAAGCAGCACCAACAACATGCCTTGTGCGTCTAGTACTCCATTGCAGTCGTAGTTGCTACATGCGCAACTCGGGTTGCAGTTGCAGGTGAGCACGGCGACGCTGCGTGGCCATCCATCAATAGTGGCTGGGATGAGGATGACATCGCCATGTACATCCTATTTGTACTAAAAATCATGAATGAAGAGTATAAACATGTTTACGTACAACCTGAGTGGATTACTCTAGTGGTCATCGCACGTGTAGTGTCATGCAAAGCTTCATTTATTAGGTTGTAGAGTCATTTTGTTTTGGTATGTGTGATGTTACTCATAGAATGAGTAACTAGATATAAGTTACTCAATTTACCTCTCTCCTCATTAACTAGTTGCCACATAGGCGAATTTGCTGAGTTGGACCCAATATTACTCTTGAAGTTACTCCCACTGTGGTTAGTCTAAGGCTGGTTAGCTACTATCATGCATGCCAACTAGGCAATTTTGATGAGGTGTCATAGAATTAAATGAAGAAAAAGAGGGTTGAGTATTATATCATGATACCGTATCATAATAAATGATATGCTACTATGTGTCATGCATGGCAATAAATAAAGTACTACATGATACTAATATATGATATTATGCATTATTAGTATCATATGCATGATACCAGTACATGATACTCCCCATTACAACCAGCCAAAGGCCTTGTTCGGTTCAACCTCCTCCCAAGGGGTTTGGAGAGGAATGGAGGGGAATTTGGCTTGTACATGATTTAATCCCCCACAATCCCTGTTAATCCCCATTAAAACCCCTTGAACCGCACATGCCCTTAAGTTTAAAAATGACCGGGATTACAGAGGATAGGGTACAAACTTCAGGGATTTAAAGGTGAGGGTATGTTTCCGACTAGCTCTACAACCTTAAGGTTTATAAATTGGACTTCACTCTCCCCTCACGCACACGCGCAGGTTGGGACGACCCCGGCTTAATCATGCACTAACCATACATGCAAATGCACATGATCAAGCCTAAGGACTCACTTGAAGATATCACAACCCAACTCTAAAACATAAATAAATTCATACAAGCTTAATATTACAAGCCAGGGCCTCGTGGGCTCGAATACATAGCTCGATGGCATACAAGTGTCAGCGGAAGCATCAGATATCTGGGTACAAATATATTACAGAAATGAAGATAAGCCTTTAGAAGGTGGGGCAAAATAAAATACTACGATCGAAAGGCGTAGGCCTCCTGCCTAGGATCCTCTGAATCCTACTCCTGGTCGTCTGTCGGCTCCTCGTAGTAGTACTCGCCCGGGAGGGTAGTAGTAGTAGCCGTAGTCATCGATGGGGGCTGCTAACTCAGGGGCTCCGTCATCTGGCGGCGTCAAATGGATATGGGGAGAAAAAGAAAATAAAGCAAACATGAGTACTCATCCGAAGTACTCAGCAAGCAAGGATCTACACTACATATGCAACATTTTCAAAGGGGGCTGTATATGTGGTCTGGGCTGCAGAAATGCCAGAGTCGAGGGGAAAGCCTAGTCCTATCGAAGACTAGCATCTTCAATCATCTTCATCGGTCTTGCAACATTAGAAGAGTGCAGATTACACAATGTAAAGTAGTAGTAGTGTATCATCAATCTCGGCCAGAGATCCTTTCTCGACTCCCTGCGAGAAAGCAATCCCAGAGCCATACTATCCAGTTATCATCTCAAGTTCTAGTTGTACCGATCGGGATACAACTCCAAGCGTCCGTTACCGTAGGACAGGCTATCGATAGATTAGATCTTCCCTGCAGGGGTGCACCAAGTTACCCACCATGCTCGATTAACTCTGGCCGGACACACTTTTCTGGGTCATGCCCAGCCTTGGCCAAACGATACGCCGCAACCCGACCAAATACCTAACAGAGAGGTCAGCATGCCGGACTAAACCTATGCCCCCAGGGGTCTTGGGCCATCGCCCCGGGAACTCTTGCACGTTACATTCACGGCCAAGAGCAGACCTAGCAACCCCTTAATACAAGCGCAGTTGCGTAACCAGTCCAACTCGGCGAGCGCCGCTCAATCGCTGACGTCCATTAAGCTTTGGCTGAAGTATACGACGCAGAACGCCCATACTATGCCCACGTGATGGTTAGTGCTATCAGGCCAGAGGCCCCTCGGATAAAATATCCAAACCGTTAGTTTGTTGGTAGTGCGGAAACTAGCAGAGACTCAAGAAAGATGTGACCCCGTCGCCCCGTCTCGAGGACTTGCGGCAAGGGCGAGGAATGCCTGGCCACGCCTCGTGTTCAACCCTCGGGCACCATCCAGGTCCACCCGATCCCACATCACTTCGCTAATAAGCTCGCGCGGGTACCCCTCGGGGCCGACCCGTCTTTAGTATCATGGTTCAGTGTTCAGTCATAGTAACCAAAGTATCTGTGTGTCTGACACCAAGGGGAACCATGAGGAATCACCCTCGATGGAATTCCCTCTGATGTTACCATCAAGGTGAACGGAGGAGGAATCACCCTCGAGGTCCACACTTGAGGAGTTGCGCGATGACGTCGTTATCGGGGGTGGTGTAGGAGGAATCACCCTCGCTTACCACGACCGAATAACTAACCTACAAGGTTATCATCAGAAGTGCTGATGAGGTATCACCCTCGGCACTCGATAGTAACCCAGCAGTGTCGGCAACTAAGGGGGATGTGACGTGCGGTGTCGGGGCCTGGTCTTTAATCCCGTTGCTCGGGTCTTCTGATCATCCAGCGGGGCAGTCAGGATAAGTGGGGTCTCTAATGGTCTCTACCCAACCTATTCTAAGCAGTTTAGGATAACAGGTAAGTATCAAAAACAGGTTACAAGTAAACAGGCTATGCAGCAGATATAGGGTACAGTAGCAGCAGATTCTAATGCAAGCATAAGAGAGAAGATAATGGGCGGTATCGCAATGCTCAAAAAGGGGGTGCTTGCCTGCAATCTCTGGGGCAAGTGGCTGGTCGTCGGGGACGTAGTCGTACTCCGGAGCGGCGTCTGCCTCAGGAGCTTCGTCAATGTCGGGGTCTAATCGAGAGAGAAAAGGGGGAGGAAACAGGTAAACATAATGCAATCAAATGCAACACGGGGCATGCCATGCTATGATGCAGTGCAGGGTTGCCTGACGTATGTCTAAGTCATTTTAGTTATTTTAGGATTAGTGTTGGATTTATTAACCGGTGATTATGCACTATTCATCTACAGGAATCGGAGGAAAAGTTATGGGTTCTTCTACGTAGGGGGTTCCGACAAAGAAACAGACAACACGATCAAATTCGTCTCATCGTTCTGAGCAACTTTCATGTTTTAAGTTTTTCAATCCGAGCTTCGGTTTAAAAGTTATTAATTTTCAAGGTTGAAATTGATTTTCTGGAATTATTTTTATTAACAGAGTGATTTATGACGTCAGCGATGCCATGCTGACATCAGCGGGTCAACAGGTCGGTTGACCAGTCAAACCTGACATGTGGGTCCAGTGGGACCCACATGTCAGTCTCTGTTAGTTTAACAGAGTTTTAAACTAATCTAGCTGGGTTAATTAACTGGGTGGGGCCCTTCTGTCGGTGAGTGATTAGTGTTTTGATTAATTAACTTAACTAATTAATTGGCCTATATTTACTTAAAATCGTTAAATGGACGGGACCCACATGTCAGTGACACGGGGCCAGCCCAGTCAGCAGTTGACCCGGTCAACAGGTCAACTGGGCCCACTAGTCAGTGGCACGGTGGGCCCCAGTAGTCAGTCCAGGTCAGCGGTGGCCGGCGACTCGCCGAAATCACGCCGGCAAGCGCGTTCGCGGCGGCGTGAGTACGGGCACCGGTCGGAAACCGCGCACAGACCACCGTTTTGGTCGCGGTTGGGTGCATTGGAATGGTGAGTCGACTGGCGGTGGTCGGAGTGGCTGAAACAACCAGAAACGAGCGGCACGACCTCGCCGGCGACGAGCTTGTTCGGGAGCTCTACGGGGAGACCATTTCGACGCGCGAACGAACGGAAGAAAGAGCTAGGCAGGTGCTACGCAGTGCGGTGAATCTAACGGGCACTCGCCCGTGACCATAAGGTCACCGGAGACTCACCGACGATGAGCCCCGCGGCGTTGCGTTCGACCGCGCGTGGAAAAGGCAGTTAGGATACGCGCTAGGGCCAGCAGGGAGTGGGGAAGGAAGAGGAGCTCACCGGGGAGGCACGAGGTGGCCCGGTGTCAGCTTAGTAGCAGCAGTAGTCGCCGGAGATGACGAAGTTCGCCGGCGACAGTGGCGGAAGGGGACGGCTGGCTCTACTCGTTGTGGAGCTCTCCAGCTCCCACTAGGGGCACCAGACGACGCGGCTCTTCGCGCCGAAGCGCTACGGCATGATGGCTCGGCTCGAAGATGACGGGGACCGCGAGGACGACGGCGCGCGGCGGCAGATGCGTTCGGGCGGTGGATCTGAGAAAGGAGGAGAGGCGAAGCGAGCGAGGGAGAGAACGGGGGGGGGGGGGTGACGGGAGGAGGCAGGGGGGATGGATGGGGCTCCGCCTTATCCCCCTGCGCGTCGGTGGAGTGCCGCGGTGTCGCTGTTTCGCCGGCGCTCACCGGCGCGGCCACGCGCGTGCTGACACGCACAGGAGAGAGACGAGGGAGGTGGGGAAAAAGGCCTCGGTGGGCCGGTGGTCGGGGCACTGTGCACTTAGGCCCAGTGCACAGTGCCTCGTTTCTTTTTTTTGTTTCTGTTTTGATTTTTCTTTTATTTCTTTTCTGTTTTGAATTAGTTAGGCCACTTGTGCACTTTTATAAAATGTGAGAGTTGACCCAAATATTATTGTGCAATGTTGGCTTTCATCAAAAACTGGTTTGGGCAAAGTTGGATTTCTTTTAGATTTGATTTTAATATAAATGGATTAAATATTGCTGTTTTAGTGCTATTTCATATTGTTGGAGTCATTTAACTGATCCAAGTTTCATTGGTTATATTTTTATGATTGCTTCTGGAATATTTGTTATTTAGTGAACATTTTTCCCATAGTGTTTGAGCAAGTTGATTTTTGCACTTTTAAATTTGAGTTGATTTCTAGAATAGAGTTTGAATTATTTTGGTTAATCACTATGACTAAGCACTGCAAATGATATGACTTGGCATTATTAGCAGTTGATCACAGTGACTAATACACAGGGGTGTTACAAATTCTCCTCCTCTAAAAGAAATTCTCGTCCCGAGAATTTAGGAGGTAGAAGGAAAGAGGTCGGGATATTCTTCCCGAAGATGATCCTCGCGTTCCCAAGTGGCTTCATCTTCAGTGTGATTTGACCACTGCACTTTCAGGAACATGGTCGTCTTCTGACGAGTTCGACGTTTAGCTTCATCAAGGATGCGGATCGGATGCTCCTTATAAGATAAGTCATCTTGCAATTCAAGCATCTCGTGATCCACTGCTCGGTGCGGAGATTCCTTGAAGCATTTACGGAGTTGTGACACATGGAAGACATCATGGATATGAGAGAATTGTGGTGGCAACTCCAATTTATATGCGACCTGTCCACGTCTATCCACGATGCGGAAAGGACCAATATAGCGAGGAGCTAGCTTGCCCTTGATTCCGAAACGACGAGTGCCCTTCATAGGAGTGACACGAAGATAAGCTTGATCACCTGGTTGATAAGTCAGTCCCCATCGCTTGCGATCATAATTGCTCTTCTGGCGGTCCTGAGCCGCCTTGAGATTTTCTCGAACAATTCTGACTTGTTCTTCAACATGTTGGATAATGTCCGGTCCCACGAGAGGTCGTTCCCCAGTTTCTGACCAATTCAGAGGGGTTCGACACTTACGTCCATACAGAACTTCGAAGGGGGCCATTTTCAAGCTGGCTTGATAACTGTTATTATAAGAGAATTCGGCATACGGGAGAGATTCCTCCCATTTCTTACCGAATGATATAACACAAGCGCGAAGCATATCTTGAAGCACTTGATTTACTCGCTCGACTTGGCCTTGGGATTGAGGATGATAAGCTGAACTCCATGTAATGTGAGTTCCCATAGCTTGTTGGAAACTTTCCCAGAACTTGGACGTGAAAAGACCGCCACGGTCCGAACTGATCTCCTTCGGAATACCGTGGAGTGAGACAATTCTGGAGATGTAAATTTCTGCTAACTAGCTAGCGGTGATAGTCTCCTTGACAGGTAGAAAATGAGCAACTTTGGAAAGTTGGTCGACGATGATAAGAATAGCATCGTGACCTTTCTGAGACTTGGGAAGACCAGTAATGAAATCCATTTGCACTTTATCCCACATCCACAAAGGAATAGGGAGTGGTTGAAGAATTCCAGCTGGCTTCTGATGTTCTGCTTTCACGCGATGACATACGTCACATTCAGCGACATATCGAGCAATGTCCTGCTTCATTTTGGACCACCAGTACCTTTGACGAAGATCACGATACATCTTGGTGGTACCCGGATGGATAGACAGCGGTGTATCATGAGCCTCCTTCATGACTTTGTCAGTCATAAGTTCGAAGCGAGGAACGATAATTCTATCTCTGAAATACAAGGTTCCATCTTCAGCAACCGAGAAATCCCTGTACTTCTCAAGATGAAGCTCTTTCTTCATCAGATCGATTTCAGCATCTTTGGCTTGCGCTTCTTTAACAGCTTTCTCAAGATCTGGTTGTACCACAAGGTTATTAAGAGAACCCTGCGGAATGATACAGATGTTCAACTTACGCAATTCTTCATATAGTTGGGGTTGAGCTTGCCTAACCATGAGGTTATTGCAATAGGGCTTGCGGCTCAAGGGATCAGCCATCACATTAGCCTTTCCAGGAGTATAATAAATACCACAATAATAGTCCGTAATCATTTCCAACCATCGTTGTTGACGAAGATTAAGATCTGGTTGGGTGAACAAGTACTTCAGACTCTGATGATCGGTATAAATCTCACACCGATTACCAAGAAGGTAATGTCGCCACTGCTTCAAAGCATAGATCACAGCAGCAAGTTTGAGATCATGCACTAGATAGTTCTCTTCATGCGGACGCAACTGTCGCGAGGCATATGCAATTACTTTACGCTCTTGCATTAGGACACAGCCTAATCCTTGACGAGAGGCGTCACAATATATCACAAAATCTTTGCGTGAATCGGGAGGAGCAAGCACTGGAGCAGGAGTAAGCTTGTCCTTGAGGGTCTGGAAACTCTCCTGACATTTTTCTGTCCACTCAAACTTAACGCCTTTGTGGAGCAGATTAGTCAGGGGCTTGGCAATCTTGGAAAAATTCCCGACAAATCGACGGCAATAACTTGCAAGGCCGAGAAAACTTCAGAATTGCTTGGCATTCTTCGGAGGGGTCCAGTCAAGGATAGCCTGAACTCGCTCCAGGTTAACGGCAATACCGTCCTTGGAAATCACATGTCCAAGGTAGGTAACTTCAGAAAGCCAGAATTCACATTTGGAGTATTTGGCATACAACTTGTGTTCTCGAAGCCTCTCTAGAACAAGGCAAAGATGTTCGGCGTGTTATTCTTTATTCTTCGAATATACTAGAATATCATCCAGATATACCACGACGAACTTGTCGAGGTAATCCATGAATATATAATTCATCAGGCGGGAGAACGTAGCTGGAGCATTCATTAGGCCAAATGACATGACGGTGTATTCATAGGAGCCATAACGAGTAACGAAGGCGGTCTTCGGTATATCCTCTTCACGGACACGGATCTGGTGATAACCCAACCTCAAGTCGAGTTTAGAGAACACCGATGATCCAGCAAGTTGATCATATAAGTCATTGATCCGTGGAAGCGGATATTTATTCTGAATGGTTGCCTGGTTGATAGGACGGTAATCTTGAACCAACCTATTCGTACCATCTTTCTTCTTGACAAAGAGAGATGGTGCTCCCCAGGCAGAGGAACTAGGACGGATGAAGCCCATCTTAAGTGATTTGTGGATTTCTTCCTTAAGTTCAAGTAGGTGGTGCGGAGGCATCTTGTAAGGACGCTTCGCAATAGGAGTGGTGCCAGGCTTCAAGTCAATAACAAACTCGACAGCTCTAGCAGGGGGTATTCCTGGAAGTTCTTCTGGGAAAACATCCTGGAATTCGCAGAAAACTGGAACATTTTCGATCCCCTCCAGCGGAGAAGCGTTCAACGCATTCAAGACATAAATCTGAGCCTCGGCGTTCTGAGTGAGGTGAGCATGATAATTTACTATCTCATCTGATGGGTGTAGGAGGTGCACAACCTTAGTGGCACACTTGATTGAGGCATAGTGAGCTTTCAACCAATCCATTCCCAAGATAAGATCAATCTTGGAAGAATTCAGGATAATGGGAAATGCCTGGAACTTCAACCCCTCAATTTCAACAGTGACTTCGGGGCTGAACAGGGAGGTTTGACACTGACCCGCGGGAGTGTTTACCATTAAGGATTGGTGTAGTGTTTCGCATTTAACGTCATGCAAGAGTGCAAAATGTTCTGACATGAATGAATGCGATGCTCCTGAATCAAATAAAACAGTTGCAGGTACGGAATTAACAAGAAGTGTACCCATCACAGTTTCAGGTTGATCTTGAGCTTCAGCCATGTTGACGTGGTAGTTCTGCCCATGACCATAAGAAGGTCTGGCATTGTTCTTACGTTGCTGAGGAATACCACGGCCATTACCACGGCCAGCAGAAGGAAGAGCTAGTTGATTCTGATTCTGAATACAATCTCTGGCACGGTGACCTGGCTGGCCACACTTGAAGCAGAGTCCACTGTCAGGACGTGGTGCGGGAGCCCGAGGTGGTGGAGCTCGCAGAGGCTGCCTCGGTGGTGGTGGAGGCAGACGAGGTGCGGCATATGCAGGTCTGTACACTGGAGCTGCTGGACGATACATGCTCTGTGGAATCCATATGCGGCGCTTCTGGGAAGACGAGCCCGAAGATGAGCCCACTTCACGAGTGCGTCTGGTCGCTTCCTTGTGTTTCTTCAGACCAGTCTCGACCATGATGGCCTTATTCACCAAGGTGGCGAAGTCAGGATAGTCTTGGACGAGCAGGGCTAACTGAATGTCATGGTGTAGCCCTTCACGGAACTTCTCCTGCCTACGAGCATCAGTGGGGATGTCTTCTTCAGCGTAGCGAGACAAATCAAGGAACTCTCGCTGGTAGACTTCTACAGTCTTGTTACCTTGAACAAGGTTGCGGAACTCAGCCTTCTTGCGTGCTATAACTGCTTGAGGAATATAGCGGGCGCGAAAAGCAGTCTTGAACTCCACCCAGGTAACGGCAGTTCTAGGAGGTAGGGTCTGTTGGTGAGTGGCCCACCATTGCACTGCGGGTCCCTTCAAGAAGTATGTCGCGAAGGTGACATAGTTGGCAGGGGTGACATCAGCGGACTCCATCTCATAGAAGATATCACGCAGCCAGTCATCGGCATCCAGCGGATTCACTGTGTTGCGGAAGAACGACGGGTTGAGTCGCATAAACTCTGGCAGTGTGATTGAAGGTGGTGGCTGGTCGGCATTGGGACAAGGGAACTGTTGCATAATCCCCGTCATGAACTGACGGTTGAGTTCAAACTGTTGCATCATCGCAGCCATATAGTCAGGCGGTGGCGGCGGTGGTGGATTGTTATCTGCCATCCTGCTAAATCAACAGGGGTAGTTTAGCAGAAGCCAATGCGAGTGTTAAGCGACATGCATGATGTAACGCGATGAAATGTAAGTAGTACAACAGATGCTTAATAGCAGTCATTAAGTCATACAGGTCCATACAGAGTTGGTTACATTCGGGCAGCACAACGGCGCAAATTTAAAAGCTAGACATACTAGACGGCGCGCAGGCACGCGGTAAGGAAGTACACAACGAGACATAGCAAAGGCTACATCAACGTCGGAGAAAACCACGGAAACGGGGTAGCTGCAAGTGCGGACGACGGATGTTCATCGCAGAAGGATCCTGTGCTCCATGTGCACTCTGATGCAGAACCCGGTCTCGAGCTGAAAGAAGAGGTCCACGTGCAGGTGTATGACCTCCCACAACAGGCCAATCGATCCCTGGTGGCATCTCGGTCCTGCGTGGGTAAAGGATATGCTCCGGATGTATCCCTCCATGAATAGCTGGTAGCAACTGTGTCATAGCCTCGTAGAGTCATACTCGAGTGGCAAACAACTCGATGGCCAGAGCCCGAACAGTGCGAACCAGAGCCTGAGTACACTGAATCAGAACTCGCTGATCGTAACGACGAGGCTCGTACGGGGCACAGGTAGCTGTGTAGTAATTAGTAGCATCTCTAGCAGGGGCATACAGAATGTATTGATACTCAGAAGCATCCAAGCTGGCATTGTGCTCTCCTCAGAGATGTGCGACAGCAGAGTAGGAGGCATCATGGACTGCCATCTCAATCGTCACGCCGATACCGTGGAAAAGGTACAGCTCAGTGTCCGAGTCATCCTGATGATCATAGATGCGAACATCAGCATAGTACTGCTCCTGGTTGAACTCGTGGTAAACCTCGTAGACCATATACTCAGGGTACCAGTGGTAACCCAGTCTGGTCAAGAGAGCGATCAGAACAGCTGGGAACCCAGGGGCATCGCGAGCCCAAGTGCGAAGCACAAGCTGCGTCGTGGGACGTGGCGGGAACAGACGATCCATCTGAAACAAAAGGAGTTCAGGGTTGTCATATGACGATGAGAAATATAACAAATCTCAGAAGGAAAGGTTAAACAAAACAATGGAAAGGAAAATGATTATCAGACTAATCAGATCAATGATAGGGAAATCGCACAGAAATCCAGCTCTCCGGGTGGACGGAATTTACGAGATCCTAAGTGTCGGTGTTAGTAATTCTATTAAACCCGAATAGAAGAGAGATTAGAATCCAGGAATAAAGGTCAAGAAATAAAAGATCCTAATACCACCCAGTTGGCGACGTGGGCCCGTAAGCCACACAGCCAAGTTAGTAAAACAGTTTTGGACCACTAGACTCAACTTCGGCCAAGGAGTTGGAAAGGGGGGATTCCTAGAGGCAGTCGGCTCTGATACCAACCTGTGATGACCCCGGCTTAATCATGCACTAACCATACACGCAAATGCACACGATCAAGCCTAAGGACTCACTTGAAGATATCACAACCCAACTCTAAAACATAAATAAATTCATACAAGCTTAATATTACAAGCCAGGGCCTCGTGGGCTCGAATACATAGCTCGATGGCATACAAGTGTTAGCGAAAGCATCAGATATCTGGGTACAGATATATTACAGAAATGAAGATCAGCCTTTAGAAGGCGGGGCAAAATAAAATACTACGATCGAAAGGCATAGGCCTCCTGCCTAGGATCCTCCGAATCCTACTCATGGTCGTCTGTCGACTCCTCGTAGTAGTACTCGCCGGGAGGGTAGTAGTAGTAGCCGTAGTCGTCGACGGGGGCTGCTCACTCAGGGGCTCCATCATCTGGCGGCATCAACTGGATATGGGGAGAAAAAGAAAATAAAGCAAACGTGAGTACTCATCCGAAGTACTCAGCAAGCAAGGATCTACACTACATATGCAACATTTTCAAAGGGGGCTGTATATGTGGACTGGGGTGCAGAAATGCCAGAGTAGAGGGGAAAGCCTAGTCCTATTGAAGACTAGCATCTTCAATCATCTTCATCGGTCTTGCAGCATTAGAAGAGTGCAGATTACACAATGTAAAGTAGTAGTAGTGTATCATCAACCTCGGCCAGAGATCCTTTCTCGACTCCCTGCGAGAAAGCAATCCCAGAGCCATACTATCCAGTTATCATCTCAAGTTCTAGTTGTACCGATCGGGATACAACTCCGAGCGTCCGTTACTGTAGGACAGGCTATCGATAGATTAGATCTTCCCTGCAGGGGTGCACCAAGTTACCCACCACGCTCGATTAACTCTGGCCGGACACACTTTTCTGGGTCATGCCCGGCCTCGGCCAAACGATACGCCGCAACCCGACCAAATACCTAACAGAGAGGTCAGCACACCGGACTAAACTTATGCCCCCAGGGGTCTTGGGCCATCGCCCCGGGAACTCCTGCACGTTACGTTCACGGCCGAGAGCAGACCTAGCAACCCCTTAATACCAGCGCAATTGCGTAACCAGTCCAACTCGGCGCACGCCGCTCAATCGCTGACGTCCATTAAGCTTTGGCTGAAGTATACGACGCAGAACGCCCATACTATGCCCACGTGATGGTTAGTGCTATCTGGCCAGAGGCCCCTCGGATCAAATATCCAAACCGTTAGTGTGTTGGTAGTGCGGAAACGAGCAGAGACTCACGAAAGATGTGACCCCGTCGCCCCGTCTCGAGGACTTGCGGCAAGGGCGAGGAATGCCCGGCCACACCTCGTGTTCAACCCTCGGGCACCATCCAGGTCCACCCGATCCCACATCACTTCCCTAATAAGCTCGCGCGGGTACCCCTCAGGGCCGACCCGTCTTTAGTATCATGGTTCAGTGTTCAGTCATAGTAACCAAAGTATCTGTGTGTCTGACACCAAGGGGAACCATGAGGAATCACCCTCGATGGAATTCCCTCTGATGTTACCGTCAAGGTGAACGGAGGAGGAATCACCCTCGAGGTCCACACTTGAGGAGTTGCACGATGACGTCGTTATCGGGGGTGGTGTAGGAGGAATCACCCTCGCTTACCACGACCGAATAACTAACCTACAAGGTTATCATCAGAAGTGCTGACGAGGTATCACCCTCGGCACTTGATAGTAACCCAGCAGTGTCGGCAACTAAGGGGGATGTGATGTGCGGTGTCGGGGCCTTGTCTTCAATCCCATTACTCGGGTCTTCTGATCATCCAGCGGGGCAGTCGGGATAATTGGGGTCTCTAATGGTCTCTACCCAACCTATTCTAAGCAATTTAGGATAACAGTTAAGTATCAAAAACAGGTTACAAGTAAACAGGCTATGCAGCAGATATAGGGTACAGTAGCAGCAGATTCTAATGCAAGCATAAGAGAGAAGAGAATGGGCGGTATCGGAATGCTCAAAAAGGGGGTGCTTGCCTGCAATCTCTGGGGCAAGTGGCTGGTCGTCGGGGACGTAGTCGTACTCTGGAGCGGCGTCTGCCTCAGGAGCTTCGTCAACGTTAGGGTCTAATCGAGAGAGAAAAGGGGGAGGAAACAGGTAAACATAATGCAATCAAATGCAACACGGGGCATGCCGTGCTATGATGCAGTGCAGGGTTGCCTGACGTATGTCTAAGTCATTTTAGTTATTTTAGGATTAGTGTTGGATTTATTAACCGGTGATTATGCACTATTCATCTATAGGAATCGGAGGAAAAGTTATGGGTTCTTCTACGTAGGGGGTTCCGACAAAGAAACAGACGACATGATCAAATTCATCTCATCGTTCTGAGCAACTTTCATGTTTTAAGTTTTTCAATCCGAGCTTCGGTTTAAAAGTTATTAATTTTCAAGGTTTAAATTGATTTTCTGGAATTATTTTTATTAACAGAGTGATTTATGACGTCAGCGAGGCCATGCTGACATCAGCGGGTCAACAGGTCGGTTGACCAGTCAAACCTGACATGTGGGTCCAGTGGGACCCACATGTCAGTCTCTGTTAGTTTAACAGAGTTTTAAACTAATCTAGCTGGGTTAATTAACTGGGTGGGGCCCTTCTGTCAGTGAGTGATTAGTGTTTTGATTAATTAACTTAACTAATTAATTGGCCTATATTTACTTAAAATCGTTAAATGGATGGGACCAACATGTCAGTGACACGGGGCCAGCCCAGTCAGCAGTTGACTCAGTCAACAGCTCAACTGGGCCCACTGGTCAGTGGCACGGCGGGCCCTAGTAGTCAGTCCAGGTCAGCGGTGGCCGGCGACTCGCCAGAATCACGCCGGCGAGCGCGTTCTTGGCGGCGCGAGTATGGGCACCAGTCGGAAACCGCGCACAGACCATCATTTTGGTCGCGGTTGGGTGCATTGGAACGGTGAGTCGACGACGCGTCGACTGGCGGTGGTCGGAGTGGCTGAAACGACCAGAAACGAGCGGCACGACCTCGCTGGCGACGAGCTTGTTCGGGAGCTCTACGGGGAGACCATTTCGACGCGCGAACAAACGGAAGAAAGAGCTAGGCGGGTGCTACGCAGTGCGGCGAATCTAACGGGCACTCGCCCGTGACCATAAGGTCACCGGAGACTCGCCGACGATGAGCCCCGCGGTGTTGTGTTCGGGCGCGCGTGGAAAAGGCAGTTAGGATACGCGCTAGGGCCAGCAGGGAGTGGGGAAGGAAGAGGAGCTCACCGGGGAGGCACAAGGTGGCCCGGTGTCAGCTTAGTAGCAGCAGTAGTCGCCGGAGATGATGAAGTTCGCCGGTGACAGTGGCGGCAGGGGACGGCTGGCTCCGCTCGTTGTGGAGCTCTCCAGCTCCCACTAGGGGCACCAGACGACGTGGCTCTTCGCGGCGAAGCGCTACGGCATGATGGCGCGGCTCGGAGACGACGGGGACGGCGAGGACGACGGCGCGCAGCGGCAGATGCGTTCGGGCAGTGGATCTGAGAAAGGAGGAGAGGCGAAGCGAGCGAGGGAGAGAACGGGGGTGGTGACGGAGGAGGCAGGGGGATGGATGGGGCTCGGCCTTATCCCCGTGCGCGTCGGTGGAGTGCCGCGGTGTCGCCGTTTCACCGGCGCTCACCGGTGCGGCCACGCGCGTGCTGACACGCACAGGAGAGAGACGAGGGAGGTGGGGAAAAAGGCCTCGGTCGGCCGGTGGTCGGGGCACTGTGCACTTAGGCCCAGTGCACAGTGCCTCGTTTCTTTTTTTTCTGTTTTGATTTTTCTTTTATTTCTTTTCTGTTTTGAATTAGTTAGGCCACTTGTGCACTTTTATAAAATGTGATAGTTGACCCAAATATTATTGTGCAATGTTGGCTTTCATCAAAAACTGGTTTGGGCAAAGTTGGATTTCTTTTGGATTTGATTTTAATATAAATGGATTAAATAATGCTGTTTTAGTGCTATTTCATATTGTTGGAGTCATTTAACTGATCCAAGTTTCATTGGTTATATTTTTATGATTGCTTCTGGAATATTTGTTATTTAGTGAACATTTTTCCCATAGTGTTTGAGCAAGTTGATTTTTGCACTTTTAAAATTGAGTTGATTTCCAGAATAGAGTTTGAATTATTTTGGTTAATCACTATGACTAAGCACTGCAAATGATATGACTTGGCATTATTAGGAGTTGATCACAGTGGCTAATACACAGGGGTGTTACAAATTCTCCTCCTCTAAAAGAAATTCTCGTCCCGAGAATTTAGGAGGTAGAAGGAAAGAGGTCGGGATATTCTTCCCGAAGATGATCCTCGCGTTCCCAAGTGGCTTCATCTTCAGTGTGATTCGACCACTGCACTTTCAGGAACTTGGTCGTCTTCTGACGAGTTCGACGTTCAGCTTCATCAAGGATGCGGATCGGATGCTCCTTATAAGATAAGTCATCTTGCAATTCAAGCATCTCGTGATCCACTGCTCGGTGCGGAGATTCCTTGAAGCATTTACGGAGTTGTGACACGTGGAAGACATCATGGATATGAGAGAATTGTGGTGGCAACTCCAATTTATATGCCACCTGTCCACGTCTATCCACGATGCGGAAAGGACCAATATAGCGAGGAGCTAGCTTGCCCTTGATTCCGAAACGATGAGTGCCCTTCATAGGAGTGACATGAAGATAAGCTTGATCACCTGGTTGATAAGTCAGTCCCCATCGCTTGCGATCATAATTGCTCTTCTGGCGGTCCTGAGCCACCTTGAGATTTTCTCGAACAATTCTGACTTGTTCTTCAACATGTTGGATAATGTCCGGTCCCACGAGAGGTCGTTCCCCAGTTTCTGACCAATTCAGAGGGGTTCGACACTTACGTCCGTACAGAACTTCGAAGGGGGCCATTTTCAAGCTGGCTTGATAACTGTTATTATAAGAGAATTCGGCATACGGGAGAGATTCCTCCCATTTCTTACCGAATGATATAACACAAGCGCGAAGCATATCTTGAAGCACTTGATTTACTCGCTCGACTTGGCCTTGGGATTGAGGATGATAAGCTGAACTCCATGTAATGTGAGTTCCCATAGCTTGTTGGAAACTTTCCCAGAACTTGGACGTGAAAAGACCGCCACGGTCCGAACTGATCTCCTTCGGAATACCGTGGAGTGAGACAATTCTGGAGATGTAAAGTTCTGCTAACTGGCTAGCAGTGATAGTCTCCTTGACAGGTAGAAAATGAGCAACTTTGGAAAGTTGGTCGACGATGATAAGAATAGCATCGTGACCTTTCTGAGACTTGGGAAGACCAGTAATGAAATCCATTTGCACTTTATCCCACTTCCACAAAGGAATAGGGAGTGGTTGAAGAATTCCAGCAGGCTTCTGATGTTCTGCTTTCACGCGACGACATACGTCACATTCAGCGACATATCGAGCAATGTCCTGCTTCATTTTGGACCACCAGTACCTTGGATGAAGATCACGATACATCTTGGTGGTACCCGGATGGATAGACAGCGGTGTATCATGAGCCTCCTTCATGACTTTGTCAGTCATAAGTTCGAAGCGAGGAACGATAATTCTATCTCTGAAATACAAGGTTCCATCTTCAGCAACCGATAAATCCCTGTACTTCTCAAGATGAAGCTCTTTCTTCATTAGATCGATTTTAGCATCTTTGGCTTGCGCTTCTTTAACAGCTTTCTCAAGATCTGGTTGTACCACAAGGTTATTAAGAGAACCCTGTGGAATGATACAGATGTTCAACTTACGCAATTCTTCATATAGTTGGGGTTGAGCTTGCCTAACCATGAGGTTATTGCAATAGGACTTGCGGCTCAAGGCATCAACCATCACATTAGCCTTGCCAGGAGTATAATAAATACCACAATCATAGTCCGTAATCATTTCCAACCATCGCTGTTGACGAAGATTAAGATCTGGTTGGGTGAACAAGTACTTCAGACTCTGTTGATCGGTATAAATCTCACACCGATTACCAAGAAGGTAATGTCGCCACTGCTTCAAAGCATAGATCACAGCAGCGAGTTCGAGATCATGCACTGGATAGTTCTCTTCATGCGGACGCAACTGTCGCGAGGCATATGCAATTACTTTACGCTTTTGCATTAGGACACAGCCTAATCCTTGACGAGAGGCGTCACAATATATCACAAAATCTTTGCGTGAATCGGGAGGAGCAAGCACTGGAGCAGGAGTAAGCTTGTCCTTGAGGGTCTGGAAACTCTCCTGACATTTTTCTGTCCACTCAAACTTAACGCCTTTGTGGAGCAGATTAGTCAGGGGCTTGGCAATCTTGGAAAAATTCCCGACAAATCGACGGCAATAACTTGCAAGGCCGAGAAAACTTCGGACTTGCTTGGCATTCTTCGGAGGGGTCCAGTCAAGGATAGCCTGAACTCGCTCCAGGTTAACGGCAATACTGTCCTTGGAAATCACATGTCCAAGGTAGGTAACTTCAGAAAGCTAGAATTCACATTTGGAGAATCTGGCATACAACTTGTGTTCTCGAAGCCTCTCTAGAACAAGGCGAAGATGTTCGGCATGTTCTTCTTTATTCTTCGAATATACTAGAATATCATCCAGATATACCACGACGAACTTGTCGAGGTAATCCATGAATATATAATTCATCAGGTGGGAGAACATAGCTGGAGCATTCGTTAGGCCAAATGACATGACGGTGTATTCATAGGAGCCATAACGAGTAACGAAAGCGGTCTTCGGTATATCCTCTTCACGGACACGGATCTGGTGATAACCCAACCTCAAGTCGAGTTTAGAGAACATCGATGATCCAGCAAGTTGATCATATAAGTCATTGATCCGTGGAAGCGGATATTTATTCTGAATGGTTGCCTGGTTGATAGGACGGTAATCTTGAACCAACCTATTCGTACCATCTTTCTTCTTGACAAAGAGAGACGGTGCTCCCCAGGCAGAGGAACTAGGACGGATGAAGCCCATCTTAAGTGATTTGTCGATTTCTTCCTTAAGTTCAAGTAGGTGGTGCGGAGGCATCTTGTAAGGACGCTTCGCAATAGGAGTGGTGCCAGGCTTCAAGTCAATAACAAACTCGACAGCTCTAGCAGGGGGTATTCCTGGAAGTTCTTCTGGGAAAACATCCTGGAATTCGCAGACAACTGGAACGTTTTCGATCCCCTCCAGCGGGGAAGCGTTCAACGCATTCAAGACATAAATCTGAGCCTCGGCGTTCTGAGTGAGGTGAGCATGATAATTTACTATCTCATCTGATGGGTGTAGGAGGTGCACAACCTTAGTGGCACAATTGATTGAGGAATAGTGAGCTTTCAACCAATCCATTCCCAAGATAAGATCAATCTTGGAAGAATTCTGGATAATGGGAAATGCCTGGAACTTCAACCCCTCAATTTCAACAGTGACTTCGGGGCTGAACAGGGAGGTTTGACACTGACCCACGGGAGTGTTTACCATTAAGGATTGGTGTAGTTTTTCGCATTTAACGTCATGCAAGAGTGCAAAATGTTCTGACATGAATGAATGTGATGCTCCTGAATCAAATAAAACAGTTGCAGGTACGGAATTAACAAGAAGTGTACCCATCACAGTTTTAGGTTGATCTTGAGCTACAGCCATGTTGACGTGGTAGTTCTGCCCACGACCATAAGAAGGTCTGGCATTGTTCTTACGTTGCTGAGGAATACCACGGCCATTACCACGGCCAGCAGAAGGAAGAGCTAGTTGATTCTGATTCTGAGTACAATCTCTGGCACGGTGACCTGGCTGGCCACACTTGAAGCAGAGTCCACTGTCAGGACGTGGTGCGGGAGCCCGAGGTGGTGGAGCTCGCAGAGGCTGCCTCGATGGTGGTGGAGGCAGACGAGGTGCGGCATATGCAGGTCTGTACACTGGAGCTGCTGGACGATACATGCTCTGTGGAATCCATATGCGGCGCTTCTGGGAAGACGAGCCCGAAGATGAGCCCGCTTCACGAGTGCGTTTGGTCGCTTCCTTGTGTTTCTTCAGACCAGTCTCGACCATGATGGCCTTATTCACCAAGGTGGCGAAGTCAGGATAGTCTTGGACGAGCAGGGCTAACTGAATGTCATGGTGTAGCCCTTCACGGAACTTCTCCTGCCTACGAGCATCAGTGGGGATGTCTTCTTCAGCGTAGCGAGACAAATCAAGGAACTCTCGCTGGTAGACTTCTACAGTCTTGTTACCTTGAACAAGGTTGCGGAACTCAGCCTTCTTGCGTGCTATAACTGCTTGAGGAATATAGCGGGCGCGAAAAGCAGTCTTGAACTCCACCCAGGTAACGGCAGTTCCAGGAGGTAGGGTCTGTCGGTGAGTGGCCCACCATTGCACTGCGGGTCCCTTCAAGAAGTATGTCGCGAAGGTGACATAGTTGGCAGGGGTGACATCAGCGGACTCCATCTCATAGAAGATATCACGCAGCCAGTCATCGGCATCCAGCGGATTCACTGTGTTGCGGAAGAACGACGGGTTGAGTCGCATAAACTCTGGCAGTGTGATTGAAGGTGGCGGCTGGTCGGCATTGGGACAAGGGAACTGTTGCATAATCCCCGTCATGAACTGACGGTTGAGTTCAAACTATTGCATCATCGCAGCCATATAGTCAGGCGGTGGCGGCGGTGGTGGATTGTTATCTGCCATCCTGCTAAATCAACAGGGGTAGTTTAGCAGAAGCCAATGCGAGTGTTAAGCGACATGCATGATGTAACGCGATGAAATGTAAGTAGTACAACAGATGCTTAATAGCAGTCATTAAGTCATACAGGTCCATACAGAGTTGGTTACATTCGGGCAGCACAACGGCGCAAATTTAAAAGCTAGACATACTAGACGGCGCGCAGGCACGCGGTAAGGAAGTACACAACGAGACATAGCAAAGGCTACATCAACGTCGGAGAAAACCACGGAAACGGGGTAGCTGCAAGTGCGGACGACGGATGTTCATCGCAGAAGGATCCTGTGCTCCATGTGCACTCTGATGCAGAACCCGGTCTCGAGCTGAAAGAAGAGGTCCACGTGCAGGTGTATGACCTCCCACAACAGGCCAATCGATCCCTGGTGGCATCTCGGTCCTGCATGGGTAAAGGATATGCTCCGGATGTATCCCTGCATGAATAGCTGGTAGCAACTGTGTCATAGCCTCGTAGAGTCATACTCGAGTGGCAAACAACTCGATGGCCAGAGCCCGAACAGTGCGAACCAGAGCCTGAGTACACTGAATCAGAACTCGCTGATCGTAACGACGAGGCTCGTACGGGGCACAGGTAGCTGTGTAGTAATCAGTAGCATCTCCAGCAGGGGCATACAGAATGTATCGATACTCAGAAGCATCCAAGCTGGCGTTGTGCTCTCCTCGGAGATGTGCGACAGCAAAGTAGGAGGCATCATGGACTGCCATCTCAATCGTCACGCCGATACCGTGGAAAAGGTACAGCTCAGTGTCCGAGTCATCCTGATGATCATAGATGCGAACATCAGCATAGTACTGCTCCTGGTTGAACTCGTGGTAAACCTCGCATACCATATACTCAGGGTACCAGTGGTAACCCAGTTTGGTCAAGAGAGCGATCAGAACAGCTGGGAACCCAGGGGCATCGCGAGCCCAAGTGCGAAGCACAAGCTGCGTCGTGGGACGTGGCAGGAACAGACGATCCATCTGAAACAAAAGGAGTTCAGGGTTGTCATATGACGATGAGAAATATAACAAATCTTAGAAGGAAAGGTTAAACAAAACAATGGAAAGGAAAATGATTATCAGACTAATCAGATCAATGATAGGGAAATCGCACAGAAATCCAGCTCTCTGGGTGGACGGAATTTACGAGATCCTAAGTGTCGGTGTTAGTAATTTTATTAAACCCGAATAGAAGAGAGATAAGAATCCAGGAATAAAGGTCGAGAAATAAAAGATCCTAATACCACCCAGTTGGCGACGTGGGCCCGTAAGCCACACAGCCAAGTTAGTAAAACAGTTTTGGACCACTAGACTCAACTTCGGCCAAGGAGTTGGAAAGGGGGGATTCCTAGAGGCAGTCGGCTCTGATACCAACCTGTGATGACCCCGGCTTAATCATGCACTAACCATACACGCAAATGCACACGATCAAGCCTAAGGACTCACTTGAAGATATCACAACCCAACTCTAAAACATAAATAAATTCATACAAGCTTAATATTACAAGCCAGGGCCTCGTGGGCTCGAATACATAGCTCGATGGCATACAAGTGTTAGCGAAAGCATCAGATATCTGGGTACAGATATATTACAGAAATGAAGATAAGCCTTTAGAAGGCGGGGCAAAATAAAATACTACGATCGAAAGGCATAGGCCTCCTGCCTAGGATCCTCCGAATCCTACTCCTGGTCGTCTGTCGACTCCTCGTAGTAGTACTCGCCGGGAGGGTAGTAGTAGTAGCCGTAGTCGTCGACGGGGGCTGCTCACTCAGGGGCTCCATCATCTGGCGGCATCAACTGGATATGGGGAGAAAAAGAAAATAAAGCAAACGTGAGTACTCATCCGAAGTACTCAGCAAGCAAGGATCTACACTACATATGCAACATTTTCAAAGGGGGCTGTATATGTGGACTGGGGTGCAGAAATGCCAGAGTAGAGGGGAAAGCCTAGTCCTATTGAAGACTAGCATCTTCAATCATCTTCATCGGTCTTGCAGCATTAGAAGAGTGCAGATTACACAATGTAAAGTAGTAGTAGTGTATCATCAACCTCGGCCAGAGATCCTTTCTCGACTCCCTGCGAGAAAGCAATCCCAGAGCCATACTATCCAGTTATCATCTCAAGTTCTAGTTGTACCGATCGGGATACAACTCCGAGCGTCCGTTACCGTAGGACAGGCTATCGATAGATTAGATCTTCCCTGCAGGGGTGCACCAAGTTACCCACCACGCTCGATTAACTCTGGCCGGACACACTTTTCTGGGTCATGCCCGGCCTCGGCCAAACGATACGCCGCAACCCGACCAAATACCTAACAGAGAGGTCAGCACGCCGGACTAAACCTATGCCCCTAGGGGTCTTGGGCCATCGCCCCGGGAACTCCTGCACGTTACGTTCACGGCCGAGAGCAGACCTAGCAACCCCTTAATACAAGCGCAATTGCGTAACCAGTCCAACTCAGCGCACGCCGCTCAATCGCTGACGTCCATTAAGCTTTGGCTGAAGTATACGACGCAGAACGCCCATACTATGCCCACGTGATGGTTAGTGCTATCAGGCCAGAGGCCCCTCGGATCAAATATCCAAACCGTTAGTGTGTTGGTAGTGCGGAAACGAGCAGAGACTCACGAAAGATGTGACCCCGTCGCCCCCGTCTCGAGGACTTGTGGCAAGGGCGAGGAATGCCCGGCCACGCCTCGTGTTCAACCCTCGGGCACCATCCAGGTCCACCCGATCCCACATCACTTCCCTAATAAGCTGGCGCGGGTACCCCTCAGGGCCGACCCATCTTTAGTATTGGGGTTCAGTGTTCAGTCATAGTAACCAAAGTATCTGTGTGTCTGACACCAAGGGGAACCATGAGGAATCACCCTCGATGGAATTCCCTCTGATGTTACCGTCAAGGTGAACGGAGGAGGAATCACCCTCGAGGTCCACACTTGAGGAGTTGCGCGATGACGTCGTTATCGGGGGTGGTGTAGGAGGAATCACCCTCGCTTACCACGACCGAATAACTAACCTACAAGGTTATCATCAGAAGTGCTGACGAGGTATCACCCTCGGCACTTGATAGTAACCCAGCAGTGTCGGCAACTAAGGGGGATGTGACGTGCGGTGTCGGGGCCTGGTCTTCAATCCCGTTGCTCGGGTCTTCTGATCATCCAGCGGGGCAGTCGGGATAAGTGGGGTCTCTAATGGTCTCTACCAAACCTATTCTAAGCAGTTTAGGATAACAGGTAAGTATCAAAAACAGCTTACAAGTAAACAGGCTATGCAGCAGATATAGGGTACAGTAGCAGCAGATTCTAATGCAAGCATAAGAGAGCAGAGAATGGGCGGTATCGGAATGCTCAAAAAGGGGGTGCTTGCCTGCAATCTCTGGGGCAAGTGGCTGGTCGTCGGGGACGTAGTCATACTCCGGAGCGGCGTCTGCCTCAGGAGCTTCGTCAATGTCGGGGTCTAATCGAGAGAGAAAAGGGGGAGGAAACAGGTAAACATAATGCAATCAAATGCAACATGGGGCATGCCATGCTATGATGCAGTGCAGGGTTGCCTGACGTATGTCTAAGTCATTTTAGTTATTTTAGGATTAGTGTTGGATTTATTAACCGGTGATTATGCACTATTCATCTACAGGAATCGGAGGAAAAGTTATGGGTTCTTCTACGTAGGGGGTTCCGACAAAGAAACAGACGAAACGATTAGATTCGTCTCATCGTTCTGAGCAACTTTCATGTTTTAAGTTTTTCAATCCGAGCTTCGGTTTAAAAGTTATTAATTTCGAGGTTTAAATTGATTTTCTGGAATTATTTTTATTAACAGAGTGATTTATGATGTCAGCGATGCCATGCTGACATCAGCGGGTCAACAGGTCGGTTGACCAGTCAAACCTGACATGTGGGTCCAGTGGGACCCACAAGTCAGTCTCTGTTAGTTTAACAGAGTTTTAAACTAATCTAGCTGGGTTAATTAACTGGGTGGGGCCCTTCTGTCAATGAGTGATTAGTGTTTTGATTAATTAACTTAACTAATTAATCGGCCTATATTTACTTAAAATCGTTAAATGGACGGGACCCACATGTTAGTGACACGGGGCCAGCCCAGCCAGCAGTTGACCCGGTCAATAGGTCAACTGGGCCCACTGGTCAGTGGCACGGCGGGCCCCAGTAGTCAGTCCAGGTCAGCGGTGGCCGACGACTCGCCGGAATCACGCCGGTGAGCGTGTTCGCGGCGGCGCGAGTACGGGCACCGGTCGGAAACCGCGCAGAGACCACCGTTTTGGTCGCGGTTGGGTGCATTGGAACGGTGAGTCGACGGCGTGTCGACTGGCGGTGGTCGGAGTGGTTGAAACGACCAGAAACGAGCGGCACGACCTCACCGGCGACGAGCTTGTTCGGGAGCTCTACGGGGAGACCATTTTGGCGCACGAACGAACGGAAGAAAGAGCTAGGCGGGTGCTACGCAGTGCGGCGAATCTAACGGGCACTCGCCCGTGACCATAAGGTCACAGGAGACTCGCCGATGACGAGCCTCGCGGCGCTGCATTCGGGCGCGCGTGGAAAAGGCAGTTAGGATACGCGCTAGGGCTAGCAGGGAGTGGGGAAGGAAGAGGAGCTCACCGGGGAGGCACAAGGTGGCCCGGTGTCAGCTTAGTAGCAGCAGTAGTCGCCGGAGATGACGAAGTTTGCCGGCGACAGTGGCGGAAGGGGACGGCTGGCTCCGCTCGTTGTGGAGCTCTCCGGCTCCCACTAGGGGCACCAGATGACGCGGCTTTTCGCGGCGAAGCGCTATGGCATGATGGCTCGGCTCGGAGACGACGGGGACCGCGAGGACGACGGCGCGCGGCGGCAGATGCGTTCGGGCGGTGGATCTGAGAAAGGAGGAGAGGCGAAGCTAGCGAGGGAGAGAACGGGGGAGTGACGGAGGAGGCAGGGGGGATGGATGGGGCTCGGCCTTATCCCCCTACGCGTTGGTGGAGTGTCGCGGTGTCGCCGTTTCGCCGGCACTCACCGGCGCGGCCTCATGCGTGCTGACACGCACAGGAGAGAGACGAGGGAGTTGGGGAAAAAGGCCTCGGTGGGCCGGTGGTCGGGGCACTGTGCACTTAGGCTCAGTGCACAGTGCCTCGTTTCTTTTTTTTTTGTTTCTGTTTTGATTTTTCTTTTATTTCTTTTCTGTTTTGAATTAGTTAGGCCACTTGTGCACTTTTATAAAATGTGAGAGTTGACCCAAATATTATTGTGCAATGTTGGCTTTCATCAAAAACTGGTTTGGGCAAAGTTGGATTTCTTTTGGATTTGATTTTAATATAAATGGATTAAATATTGCTGTTTTAGTGCTGTTTCATATTGTTGGAGTCATTTAACTGATCCAAGTTTCATTGGTTATATTTTTATGATTGCTTCTGGAATATTTGTTATTTAGTGAACATTTTTCCCATAGTGTTTGAGCAAGTTGATTTTTGCACTTTTAAATTTGAGTTGATTTCCAGAATAGAGTTTGAATTATTTTGGTTAATCACTATGACTAAGCACTACAAATGATATGACTTGGCATTATTAGAAGTTGATCACAGTGACTAATCCATAGGGGTGTTACACGGGTACACTCACGGTGGAGCGCATTTGCACACGAAAAGGCAGGTAACGTGACAATTTGAGACATCTAGTCGTCCACTTAATGTGGGGTCTGGGACCAAATGTCAGCCATACCAAGTGCGACCTGAACGCGGTGGCACGGTTATTGATCGAGTTTCTTTTTACTGGTACGTTAAATGAAAAGATGGCTCCACGCGTATTCAATTTAAAACAATCGCTACAGAGAGAAAAACAATTACAACTCCACTAGTCCACTTCGGGACTTGCTTGCTAGGGTTGCTCTCTTCTTCTCACTCTCTCACCCTCTCCAGATCTAAACAAGACGGCGGTGTCCACTCTCTTTGTCTCTCTCTCTTCTCTCCGGTTGACACCGATCTGGCCGGATACCTTCCGCTGGTGGTTGCCGGTGGCGAGGGAGGAAGCCGACGTGCGCCATCTTCTCTGACCTGGCGCCAGCGTGGGAGGTCCTCCTCACTCTTGCTCCCCGCCGTCGAGTTGCCAGATCCCGCCGCCTGCCTCGCCACATCCCGCCGACCGGAGGTATAACTTATTTTAGAACCAGCCTTGTTCTAATGGCCCAGCTCCCCACGTCGCTGCATCCCTTTTTTTGCATCAAGTTAGGATTGCTCCCCACGTTGCTGCATCCTGCATGTGGATATTCTTCTAGTATTACAAAGCTCCCCATGTAGCTAGCTCTGTCGGCTTGTCGAAAACCACCTAAATTTTTACTATTAGAGGAAAAAAGGTACTGCAGATACTAGCTAACGAACCGATCTCCTGGTTGGAAAGGGAAATAAAGATGCTGGCCTGACCAGTCTCTTGGTCGAAAAAGGACAGAAAGTGGGGGGTGTTGGGTCGACAATGCAACCGAGAATGAGCACGTCTAGATTTCTTGTGGTCACATAGGAAAGGTCACTGACGAGAACAAAAATGCACAAATCCAGACATGCTTTGCATGTTTGCCGCACTCGGCAACACCTCTGCCTCACCACTTTATGCCTCGATGGATGTAAAATGTGCTTGTGCCTCCCCTGTCCCTATGCCCTTACTGCTGCTGTTAATCTAACATCACAGGTAAAATGAAACAATGCCACTGTTAATGTGATGTCACTGTTAAGTAATGCTGCTATCAATCTATTGCCATTGATAAAATGAATCAATGCCACCACCGTTTTATGAAATGCTTCTGTCTTGCTTTATTTCTCATAAAGAGTGTTTTGGGCCATTACACTAAACTCTGACACCGGTAACATAGTTGCATCTCCATTGAATTGAACAAAATTTAATTGCACAATGGTTGACACAACGATGTGTTTCTCCTTTCCATATCAGCCTTTGTTAGAACAATCGTTCCTGTTAACCGTGCATGTACGTACTGATCAAGTGCTACTCCCAATCTGTCATCACATAGTCATAATGCAACTGTTATGCATGTTAATGTAAGCCCCCGTTAATCTAGTTCCAGTGTTGATTTGATGTGATGACACTTCTTAGTTAATGGCACTTTTTCATACTGTCACTGTAATGCCATTGATAACATATGAGATGTTGCTGTTAATCATATGCCGCTGCAAAAAAATGACACTGCTTAAATAACCCTGTTACATATTTCTGCAAACAGGGTTGTCTATCTCCATATGGTGTCTATTTGTGCAAACGGAAGCACAAACCTCAATTTTAGTGGAACCTGCTGTCAGCTGACCTCACGGTGCTCCAGGTTTTCCTACATTCGTAACTAGGTAGAATGACCAATGCAAGATGAAATAAGCTTATTCGTACACTGACTTGCTGTTTGCAGTGTGGAACGAGTCTGTCATGTGTGGAGGAGCAAACAAGCACTGCAGCCGCGCCTTCAATGCAAGATAAAAGAGACCGAGTCATTGATGGCCTGGCCGATGAGTAGGGGTCGTGCAAACAGCGGTGCATTATTTTAGTGGAACTGCACAAAAAATATATTGGGGTTAGTCGGACAAATTTTCTATAGTCACACGAAAGGAATTGCGCTCATCGATTGCATAGAATTTCCTCCGTGCCATCATAGGAGATCCCAAGGTGGAAATCAACTAACCACCTATAAAATTATGCATAATCTTCCTCACGCAGGTCAGTATCCCCTTCATCCAGATGATCGTGTTTTGTCATGCCGAGCTATTGATATGTGCTACTGTTTTGTGACACCGTTTAAGTACAACGCTTTCCTATCTTTTCACATTCAGGACAATGAAGATGATTTCAGTGGAACTGCACAAAATGGCCTGATGTTGAGTGATCTCTATTGCCTCCTCTGTTTGCTGCAATGTGCCAGCGTAAATTGCAAGATGAGCCATCAAGCTAGCTGTGGAGTTGCCAACATGCTCAAAGTGCACGCAACATTGAGCAGAAAGAAGCATGCCCAGGAAATTAATGCGTCCGTAGGGAGGCCCTTTGCTCAGAGAAGCATCGATCAGTTTTTCTTTATTTCTACACCTTCTCACAGCTTTGTCTTGGTTATAGTCTTGTGAATCATTTAGATGCGTAAACATGCTGAACTTAAGTGCTTGTGAATGTTAGCTAGTATGCATACCATATCTTGTGAAGCTTAGTTTGAATGTTAGCGTGTCAACCTTTACAATCTATGTATATTGTGGGCATGTTATTTGACCCCTCATTTTGTCGCGCTATGACCAGTGTGAGTGTCTGCATGCAGTACACCATCCTCTAATTTGGTGGATGCCAAGCCGGCCCGAAAAGGAGCTATAACTTTTTTTCAATTTGAAAAATGTTACCGATGAGGAGCCATAATTAAGCTAGAGGCGTCTCTTTTTTTCTTTCGAATGGGCAATAAGCTGGAGAGCTGGAGAGTGTCTCTAATGGGCTGCCTCTAGTGTTAAGGCCCTCCAGTATGAAACACGGGCAGCCGACTAGGCCGATACAAAAGCCTATCCATCTTAAAGCCCATTTGTTTTTGTTTTTTGTGAGGAAAAGCCCATATTTCTTGAAGAGGGGGCGATCCCAGAAAATCCCTCCTTCCTCCTCGTTTCCACTTATACTGCAGCTCGCTGGACTCTCCCGCTTCCGTCGCCCCCCAATTCCCCCTGCTCCCCATCTTCCTCACTCGTACAGAAAACCCCCGCTCACCTTCTTCCTCACTTGTACAGAAAATGCCTGCTCCTCTTCTTCCACTCCTACAGAAAACCCCAACCCTCCTTCTTCCCCACTCGCACTGCCACTAGGCTCGTCTCTGGCTACTCTGCTCAAATCCGTGAGCTCGGCGTGACGCCCGCAAGGAAATTGGAGTCGGTTGGCCCCAGTGCCAAGAAGATGAGGCTCCTGTCAGCGGCGACGCCGGTTGTAGATCCCGCACCCGGCAGCGCGGGGAGAAGTGGCAGGCCCCCACCGGATCTAAGGAACCCGTAGAATCTTGGATGGACCGCATCAGCGATCTTCCGGGTGCCATCCTTGGGGAGATCATCTCGCTTCTCCCCACCAAGGATTGCTGCCGCACCCAAGTCCTCTCAACTCGGTGGCGCCCTCTATGGCGCGCCATGCCCCTTAATCTCGACTGTCATCAGCTATCTGTCGTTCATGATTTTGAACACCTCAGAGCCATCATATCCTCCCACCAGGGCTCCGTTCAACGCCTCTACATCCCGACACGCTACCTGCTGTCCATACCCTGCATGGTGGACGCCTGGCGGACATCCCCTGAATTTGAAAAACTCCAGCAGTTTGAGTTCTACCATTACCACGAAAGTTTCATACCACGAACCGAACACCAAGAAATTGTGCCCACACCACCATTGTCCATCTCGTGGTTTTCCTCCTCTCTCCACACTACCACCTTCGCCCGGTGCCATCTACCAGATGATCTGGTACAAATGCTTTGACTCCCACTGCTAAAAAAACATTTGCTTGTGGTGGTTTATCTGTCGGAGGCCTCACTGCACAGCATCATCCACTCCAGTTGCCCTGCCCTGGAGCACTTGCTGATTGTTTTGGGAATAGAAATCCGTATCAGTTGTCTCCAAATAAAGTCGCCTCACCTTAAAAGCATTGGAATTTGTTTTGAAGGACAACAGCTCATCATCGAAGATGCCCCTTCACTTCAAAGGTTGCTCCTTCATTATTGTTCTATACCTTCGCAAATAACTGTCATCTCTGTGCCTAAACTGGAGACCTTGGGTGTAATTCCTGATCCATTTAATTATCAGAAGTTGGTGTTTGGCTCCACACTTATTCAGGTACCGTATATTATCATCTACACATTTGTAATCATAAGCTGAATTTTTCATTTGTGCGCAAAAGTTTTATATCATCTTGGAGTACACTTTGGGTACTAATATTATATTATATGCTCAATGAAGAGGTCATCCATGGATAGCCTATCAATGCTGCTGGATTCTGTCAAGATCTTATATATCAGAGTGTTTAGTTATGATCTGAACGTAATTATTGGTTTGCTGCGATGCTTTCCATGTCTGGAGAATTTATATATAAAGGTGATGATTTCATGCACATTGAAAGCATGTATATATTGTACTAGAATTAACCGTTCAGCTATCGCTCTTTCGACATACTCTTTTTTTATACCTTAATTGTTTTCAATCTTCATGTCTACTTAGGCACTAACACATGGAGAAAAACATATAACCAATCGGTGGTGTAATAAGCATCGGGATTTTCTCAGTTCTCATGATATTTGTTTGAGGACAATAATGATGGAAGGATATGCATCCAACCAGGCAAACAGAAGCTTTGTCACATTCTTCCTATTGAATGCGAGGTTACTATTGTCCATGAGGCTCAAGTTTTTCAACAAGAAATTTCTCACAGACGGACATGTTGAACAGCAAAAAAAGAAGTTTCAGGGGGACAAATGGGCTTCTAAACATGCTCGGCTTCTATTTACAACAACTTGTCGTCATGTTCCAATAAATTTTTTGGCACAGGATGTTGATTTTATGGATCAAACCGATCCATTTGTTTGTGACTGCCAAAAACAGTAGTTGGGTTAGATGTTATTGCCATGTTCAATCTGGGTTTTGTCTAAATTTGATGAACAATTAATCCTTGGGCTTTTGTACCGTTTGTAAGCTTGAGTTACATGTAGTTGCCCTCGTACTCCCCTCTTCCTGCCACTACACTACCGCATCTTCCACGGCTCCTGTTCGTTCCCGTCCGAGGCCTCGCCGTTGTTCTTCGCCTTGGTTCGCTCGCTGTGCCCGTCGCCGTCTGGTGTTGTCAACATGGTCAACAACCGAGAGGAATCAGGAGATGACTGTACGTGGAGAGGCTGATAGTAGGGACCCACCAGGGTCATGGCATTACGCAAGCAAGTGCCTTGTTATTACAAGCCAAAAAAATACTTCCTCCTAATTGTTTGACATCTAGGTCCCACGCCATTATCAATGTAGTCAACCAACGAGAAAATTACACAATGAGCGGCAAACACCAGGGACCCAGCAACTCGCCCAGTTGTTTTTTAGTTTTAGAGACGGAGCTCAACTGCACACTGTGCGGGGGCTGTGTTTCGTCTAGCCCACGCTTTTATTTAAGCACATGACGAGCCCAGTTGATATCTTTTTTCTTTCTGAAAATAGCTAGCCCAGTTCTATTTTTTTTGGAGAATACCCAACCGAGGCCTACTTGCTTTTCTCAGCCCTGCTGGGATGCAAATCTTTCAAGACGAGGAGGGATGTATTCGGTTTCCCCAGAAAATGGGCTATAAGTAGTAAGAAATGGGCTATAAATTTTTAAACCAAAGCCAATCGGCGATTACATTCAAATTTCGTTTTTTCTGGATTTCAAGATTTTTAATTTCATTCATTTTTTTGCGGAGAAAATTTCTTTGTATTTTATTTTGATATAATTTTTTTAAAATTATTTTTAATGTGACTCGAAATTTCGTGATTAAAAGAGTTCGGACCCCACCGAAATATGCAAAATTTCGTTGAATTTTTTAGCAGTGGCCAGAATATGGTCTGTAATGCTAATAAGAAGAATATGGGCTTCAGAATATCTTTAAGAATTAGCAAATGGGCTGTGAATTATTGAAAATAATGGCAAATGGGCTGTATGCTGTTTTCCACAGATTCGGAGGCTGACTTATGGGCCTACTAGGTTGACGATGACGTTGTCCTAAAAAAAATTGACGCATACGCAAGGCTTTGTCAACTTAGTCAACACAGAGGAGTGATTGTTGGATGTCCATCCAACGGCTGTCGTGCTTCTTCAATCTCTGATCTTCCTGCTCCAGCAGCCCAAACCAGCGCGGGCGGGACTGCCTGCTCCCTCCTCCCGTGGCCGGCTGTGCTGCCGCCAGGCCATCCCTCTACCCACCCGCACCTCCTGTTATTTTCCCGCGATGTCAGCCTCACCCCGCAGCCAACCAGTCAGCCCTCGTACTCCCCTCAGCACGGGCATCCGCTGCTGTGGCTAGCTTCGCCGGCTCCGGGTCGTTCCCTTCCTGGGCCTCGCTGTCGTCCACCGCGTTGGTGCTCCCAGCGCGGCGTGGTCAACATGGTCAACAAACAACAGCCATCGGAAGAGGGATGTAAGTAGAGAGGCTGACAGTAGGGACCCACAAAAGCAAGTGCCTCCTTATTACAAGAAAAAAATGATTGCTCCTGCTGACAGCTGGGACCCATCAGCTGTATCTTCACACGGAAGGAAGTGCCTCCTTGTTATGCGAAAAAAACTGTTCCTCCCGATGACAGCTAGGACCTGGCAGATTTGGTGGCTGACTTGTGGGCCTACTAATCTGATGCGTACGCAGGGCTTTGTCAACATAATCAACAAATGATTCTAGCAGCTGGACCGTTGGATGTTAATCCAACAGCCGTGCTGCTTCTTCAACCTCTGATCTTGCTCCTATCTCCCATGGGCGGCAGTGCTGCCGCGCACCCGAACCAGTCAAGTTTCCCACTCCTCTCCATCTGTGACTCCATTGTCGCGTCTTCCTCATCTCCGGGTCGTTCCAGTCTGGGCCTCACCGTCGTCCACCAGCCTTGGTGCGCTCGGCACGGTGTGGTCAACGTGGTCAACAAACGAGAGTCATTAGAAGATGACTGTACGTGGAGAGGCTGACAGTGGGGACGCATCACGCCCATGGACGCATGCATGCAACTGCATCCTTTTTACCATGAAAAATAATGTTGTCGCCCCATGACAGCTGGGATCCACCAGCTACATCTTCGCACGCAAGGAAGTGCGTACTTATTACAGCAAAAATAATAATTCCTCCCCCTGACAGCTGGGACCCATCAGCTATATCTTCGCACACAAGGAAGTGCCTCCTTATCCTCCCTGACAGTTGGGACCCACTCGGTCGAACCGTACGTAGGGTTGTCTCTCTGGTAGCGAACGTGTATGTACATACTGGTCGATTGGTCTCTCTGCAAGGATTAACCATGGCCGAGCAAGGAGCGACATGTGTGACATACGTACAGCCACGCTGCAAGAAAGTAAATACGGCTACGTACGTACATACGGGCGGGGTCTCGAATGCGTACAACGATGGCATCCTGTTCATCGGCAGCCAACCGGCTGGGTTGGAACGGAGAAACAGCATCGTGTTCATCGGGAGGCAACAGACTGGGTCGGAATGCATCGTGTTCATTGGGAGCCAACCGGCTTGGACGGAACAACCGAAACAGGGTCTGGCATATTGCAGAACAGAGTAAACGGCCTTCTGTTCGACCGGCTACGGTCAAAACAGGATCCTGTTCATCGGGAGGGGTCTGCCGTACCGCAAAACGGAGGAAACAGACTTGTGTTCAAGCTCCTACGGTCGAAACGGGGTGCTGTTGATCGGGAGGGGTGTGGCGTACCGCAAAACGAAGGAAACAGACTTTTGTTGGAGCGCCTACAATGAAACGGGGTCCTGTTCATCCACCATCTACTGCCTCGCTCCAGCCTCCATGGGCTACTGTTCATCCACCGTCGACCTCCTCTAGCCTCCACGGGCTACTGTTCATCCAGCTTCCACCGGCTACTATTCATAGAGCCTCCATGGGGTCCTGTTCATCCACCCCAAACCGGCTGGGGTGCGGCGGCCTCCTCGGGGTCTTGTTCATCCAGCGGCAACGGCCTACTACCACGGGGTCCTGTTCATCCAACCCCCACCAGGAACTGTTCATCCACGGCCAACCAATCGGCTCGACTGACCATGTCTCGACTCGTTCTACGTACCGCACGCATAGTAGCAATGGTCACTGTTCATCGAGAGGCAACACAACACCGGCTGGCTACGTCTTGCACGGGGGCTCGATCGGCTTCAGTAAGCAGCAGCAGTGATCGGTCGCTCGGGTTCAGTTAGCAGCAGCAGCGAAGGAATCGCTCAGGTTCAGTCAGTAGCGAATGAATCGCTCGGGTTCAGTTAACAGCCAAGGGATCGATCGCTCGGGTTCAGTAATGTAGCTAGTGCAATCGCTCGGGTTCAGTAAGCGAACACCTCGCACACACGCGCGTACACGAGAGAAACGCGCAAACCTCCGTGCATTGCTCAGCCCCGACCACCCACCGTAACTGGGAACTCCCCGATATTTTCCTCGCCCTCGCTTCTACCACGATTTTTTCCGTCATGGACGGCCCAAAGAATGTCATGCAGCTGCGTCTCCGGCCCACCCAGGACGAAAAGCCCATTTTCTGTCATGATTTTTTGTCATAGAAGTAGGAGCCCACCACATCTATTATGATGATAGGTGTTTTTGTCACAATTATCGTCATAGAAGTGTCATAAGCATGACATATTTTTTTTTCGTTCGGGCCAAAATGTCACGGATGTGTCTTTTTTTTGTAGTGAGGGTACCTATCAGATTATTACTTTGCCTGCACCTTCTTTGTTCGATATTCATTCAGGCAGGTACATTATTATGCCGATGACATTTATGCATACTGGGAGCGGACGCGGTCCCCAGTTCCTGAGCCAGCACTATCGCCGGATCCATACCTAGAGCCTGTTTATCAATGGGAGCCACAGGAGCTCGCCAACCAGTGGAACCCCCAGGACCCTCCGGAGTATCGAGGAGAGGATTATTTCCAGCCGTGGCCCTAGACCAACTTAGGCCAAAAGCCTAAGCTTGGGGGAGTACGTATTTCTCACCAACATTACATTCATGTTCACACACTCATTATAGTTGTCGGTGTTCATACTTTTTCATTGTATTATCCATGTTAGTTTATTTTTCTCAGTTTTTTCTTGTGTGTTTGAAATACTTTGAGAAAATCCAAAAAAAATTAGTTCTCGCTTCTTTTTAGTTTTTCTTTCTAGTTTATTTAGTTGTAGTATTAAAAGAAAACCCAAAAAGATTTCTCGTTCTTCTTTTGCTTGTTGGGAGCTTTCTCGTGTAAATAGTTTTTCTCGTTCTTGTTTTACTTTCTTCAGAAAAACAAAAACTCCAAAAATATTTCAGTGTGTTTCTTTGAAATTCTTTTCTTTTCTTTGGGTCGTAAGGAGAAGACCACGATGAAAATGTTGAGTGGCTCTCATATGCATTATTGTTGATCTAACAAAGAGCCCATATTACCTTGTCTTCTCCTTTGAATAAATGTTATAGATTATAGCTTAGTCCAAGGCACGTGCACTCTTATTATTATTCACACCTTTCAGTTGTGTAAGTGAAAGGCAATAATGATGATATATGACGAAATGATTGAGATGGAGAAAAGCTGGTACGAACTCGACCTATTTTGTTTTTGTAAATATGATAAGCTCATCGTTCCTGATTCAGCTTATTATGAATGAAACATGTTTGCAATGACAATTAAAGATTATAGTTACTCATGCCATGCTTAATTAGCTAGGAGTGGATAATGGTTTATCTTGTGTGCCAACATGCATTTTAGAATGGTTATGATGTGGTATAATAGGATGGTATCCTCCTTTGAATGATTCAAGTGGCTTGACTTGGCACATGTTCACGCATGTAGTTGAAACAAAAACAACATAGCCTCCACGATATTTATGTTCATGGTGATTTATATCCTACTCATGTTTGCATTCAATGTTGGTTAATCTCAATGCATGTTTGTGACCGTTGTCGCTCTCTAGTTGGTCGCTCCTCAATCTTTTGCTAGCCTTCACTTGTACTAAGCGGGAATACTACTTGTGCATCCACTTCCTTAAACCCAAAGTTGTTCCATATGAGTCCACCATACCTACCTATATGCAGTATTTACCTGCCGTTCCAAGTAAATTTGCATGTGCCAAACTCTAAACCTTCAAATAATAATCTGTTTTGTATGCCCGAATCACTCATATAGTGACTGGGGGCTGTCAGTATCTTCCATGCTAGGTGGGTTATTCTCACAATGAGTGTTTATTCACTTGTCATTCACGAGAAAGTGGCTGGTAATCGGGATGCCCAGTTCCATGCTCAAAATCAAATCAAAATATAATCATAAAACAAAACTCCCCCAGGACTGTTGTTGGTATGGACGGCACCCGTGAATTCGGCTAGCCGTGGAGTGTGATTGTTGGTGGAGGGGGAGTAAAAACTTTACCATTCTATTTGGGAACTGCCTATAATGTATCTAGCATGGAAGATAGTGAGACCTCTTGGTTGTTATGTTGACAATGAAAGCATACCGCTCAAAATTATATTCATCTCTGTTTTAAAAGCTCCAAGCTCTGGCACCTCTGCAAATCCCTGCTTCCCTCTGCGAAGGGCCTATCTATTTACTTTTATTGTTGAGTCACCATCCTCTTATAAAAAGCACCAGCTAGAGAGCACCACTGTCATTTGTATGCTTTGCTATTAATTGATGTTGAGTATGAGTGTGACTGGATCTCTTTTGCCATGAATTACAATGTCCAGTCAGTCCTTGGTCTTCAGAGGTGCTCTGCTTTTATGTTTTGCGGTCTCAGAAAGGGCTAGCGAGATACCATTATATAATATTGTATCATGATTGTTTTGAAAAAGTGTTGTCATCCAAGATTCATTATTATTGCTCGCTAGTTGATTATGCCATTGATATGAGTAAATGTGAGACCTAAATGTTATTGTGAATATGGTTAGTTCATAATCTTTGCTGAAAACCTGAACATCAGCTAGACATATTTACAACAACAAGATCAAACAGAGTTTGTAAAAGTTTTTTTTGTCACTTTCAGTTTGTCAACTGAATTGCTTGAGGACAAGCAATGGGTTAAGCTTGGGGGAGTTGATACGTCTCCATCATATCTACTTTTCCAAACTCTTTTGCCCTTGTTTTGGACTCTAATTTGCATGATTTGAATGGAACTAACCCGGACTGACGCTGTTTTCAGTAGAATTGCCATGGTGTTATTCTTGTGTAGAAATAAAAGTTCTCAGATTGACCTGAAAATTTACGGAGAATATTTTTGGAATATATAAAAAATACTAGCGCAAGAATTATCCAGAGCGGGCCACCCAGAGGCCACAAGCCCTGGGGGCGCGCCCACCCCCCTGGGCGCGCCCTGCAGGCTTGTGGGGCCCCTGGAGCCCCTCCGACCTCAACTCCGACTCCATATAACCCTATTCGGGGAGAAAAAAATCAGAGAGAAGAGTTCATCGTATTTTACAATATGGAGCCGCCGCCACCTCCTATTCTTCATCGGGAGGGCAGATCTGGAGTCCGTTCGGGGCTCCGGAGAGGGGGATTCGTCGCCATCATCATCACCAACCTTCCTCCATCACCAATTTCATGATGCTCACCACTGGGAGTGAGTCATTCCATCGTAGGCTTACTGGACGGTGATGGGTTGGATGAGATTTATCATGTAATCGAGTTAGTTTTGTTAGGGTTTGATCCCTAGTATCCACTATGTTCTGAGATTGATGTTGCTATGGCTTTGCTATGCTTAATGCTTGTCACTAGGGCCCAAGTGCCATGATTTCAGATCTGAACCTATTATGTTTTCATGAATATATTTGTGTTCTTGATCCTATCTTGCAAGTTGTAGTCACCTATTACGTGTTATGATCCGCATACCCCAAGGTGACAATAATTGGGATTCTTTCCGGTGATTACCGTAGTTTGAGGAGTTCATGTATTCACTAAGTGCTAATGCTTTGGTCCGGTTCTTTATTAAAAGGAGGCCTTAATATCCCTTAGTTTCCATTAGGACTCCGCTGCCACGGGAGGGTAGGACAAAAGATGTCATGCAAGTTCTTTTCCATAAGCACGTATGACAATATACGGAATACATGCCTACATTATATTGATAAATTGGAGCTAGTTCTGTGTCACCCTACGTTATAACTGTTGCATGATGAATGCCATCCGACATAATTATCATTGCCAATCCATTGCCTATGAGCTTTTCACATATTGATCTTTGCTAAGTTACTTTTGTTGCTACTGCGGTTACAATCACTACAAAACTGCTACTGTTACTTTTGCCACCAATACCGTTACTTCCATACTACTTTGCTACTAAAAACTTTGCTGCAGATATCAAGTCTTTCAGGTGTGGTTGAATTGACAACTCAGATGCTAATACTTGAGAATATTCTTTGGCTCCCCTTGTGTCGAATCAATAAATTTGGGTTCAATACTCTACCCTCGAAAACTATTGTGATCCCCTATACTTGTGGGTTATCATCCGTCAACGTTTGCATCGGATGGTGCAGCCAACCACGGTGCGCTAGACGTTGTGGTCCCCCATGTGCCGGCGTGCAACAACTGGCCACTCCTCTACGAGCAGGCTTGGAGCATCGAGTTGATGCACCAGGGGCCTGCTTGGAGCGGCGGCTTGCTCCTCCGCTTGCCCGCCTGCAGCCTCGCCCATGGTACTGACGGCCTGGGGCAGGGAGGGAGGTGGGGCAGCGAGTTGCCTAGCTCGTCGGGGCACCCAGCCGGCTTTTATGCTGGAGAACTCGTCTTCTTGCTCACCGGATGCTATGGAGAGTGTGGAGAAAATGGTGCAAGGAGGATATGGGGAGCGGCGGTGTGGTGCGGTTCTTGCCAGGAATCTAGCCTCGTTTAAATAGCGGGCGGACGGGAGGAGCCAACCGGCGTTGTGTTCTAAAATGCTGGCCGACTCATGGAAGGACGTGTTGCCGGCACATGCGCGGATTCAATGGAGGTAGGCGGGGCAGTTTGAAGCCGGTTGCATGCGGCGAGGAGGTGTGTTCAGCCTGGCGTGCAGCGAGTGGGGCCATCTTGGTCGGCGCGCCGATTCAATGCCTGCGCTATGAGAGGTCGCGTCCGTGTCAGAGCAATCACTCCCTCTGGTCCTTTTTTGTTTGGGTATAACAAAATTTCATTTTCCATTCTTTTTTTACAAATTCGTGGACAAAATTTGACCCAAAATACGATGGGGACTGTAAACCAGGACAGAGGTAGTAGTGATGAATTCCATTTTCGCTCCATACCAATCGTTCTAAAAACTAGTATAACACACCATTGAAAATCGAAACTCTTACCCTGCTAAAAAAATGATATTTTAAACATGGCAACTCGATCAGTGCCGACTGGCGAGCCACCGCCTCCAGGTCGTTCACCTGTGGTCCCCGACCATTAACTCCTACAGATCAAATTATCGCGCGAACTGACTATTCCTACAAAGGTGCGCTCCACCACGTACCCGGTACCAGCGCATGCAGCAATCGTGCACCTATGGGTTTATTTGTTTACCGTGCCTTACGTAACTCTCATGTGTGCGAGACAGCGAGAGACCGACTATGTGCGCGCACCTCTTCTCTTCGTATATGTACTCTAGCGTTTGTCTGGTGTCCAAAAAATAATACTGTAATAACTGGCAATGTGCCAGTGCGTTGCAACGCATCCAAAGTAGAGTAAGACATATTCACCACTTTGATAAAAAATAGTCTAGTTTTGATATACAAATATCACTAAAAATATCTTATGTTTCACTCAAAATATATTCCTTTGGCTATTTTGAGGAGATAAGGGAGAAATGTGGTTGGTTTTGAAGATTCGAGAAGTGGGATATTGTTGCAAAAAGCCCATGTGTGTGTGTGTGTGAGAGAGAGAGGGAGAGAGGAGGAGGGCAGAGTGCATGTGTGACAAAGACACAAAGAGTGTGTGTGCGAGAGGTATTACCATAAAATGAGGCGATAGTGTGCGTGTGCACGATCGAGAGGGCGTGTCTCAAGAAGGGTCGAAAAATGTACATAGATACAAGGAGCGAAAGTGTGCGGTGGATGGATAAACCTATCTAGAGGCTGGTCGATCAATGTTTGTGAGAGAGATATGAGTCAAGGGTGCGAAAGCAAGAGTTTTGTGCTTGTGAGAGAGGGACGGTAGTGTGGCACCCTGATAGAGGGCCGACGCACGCCAGCCCCAGGATAAGACCTGGCGCACGTCAACGACATGATACAACAATTCCAGGCACAAAACTGGCTTCATTATATAAAATGGAGTATTACAATACTGTTGCTTACAACAATATTACATAACTCCAAGGCTATCTGAAATGGCAGCGAAGGTCTTGGTTCAGCGGTAACGTCATCTCTGGCTGGGCTCCACAACTCATAGGACTGGCTGGGTTACGATCTAGCACGATGGATCTTCTCCTGCAACTGGCCATGTGCAAGGCCAGGTGAGTACTTTGAATGTACTCGCAAGACAACCAAATACATAGCATCCAAACAAGGAGATAACAGGCAAGCCCTATGCTATGCAAAAAATTTATTCTAAACATGGCATGGAATTAACAGGAAAACATGAATCAAGCATGGCATAGCATACCTATCTAGCATTATTAATTATCATGTCGTAGCAAGATCACCTGGCATGATTAAACTTCTAGTAGCATTGATCATCATGACCTAACAAGGTTATCTAGCAAGATAACTACTGACGTAGAGTATAGTAAGGAAAAGCATATTAAGTATACAGTCCATATTCCAAACATTCTCATGATCCAATCCGAAACTGATCCTAGTCCAATCCAAGTTTTTCGGTCATCTGACCATCTCTTCCATAGCCATCCATGGCTAACATACCATATTCCTGACAACATCTGATGTCTATGCAGGATAGGTTCTTCCACCATTATTATCATTATCACGGTTGATCACCTAGCGAGGTCTCGACGGGCTGTCCAATACCGTGGACGCGGCTATTCGAATAGATTTCACACTCTGCAGAGGTTGCGCACTTTACCCACACTCTGGAGCACTGACCTCGTGATCCCATTCGGGTGGACCAGCGTTGCTCCAACAAAACCTGCCTGACCCGTGACTCTTCCATTGTACCACCGGCATTCATCCTCCCCCGGAGTACTGCCCTGGGTGGCCCCTGTGTCACTCCTGACACCTGCCACCGTCGTGGCCAAACAAAACTGTCCCAAACGGGGACGGGTACCCAAACAACTCAACTGGGCTCATAGGGTTATCGCCGCCTACCGGGCCAGGGCAACGCGCGCACATAACCCTCCCTGTCGGGCGGTACCGGTGAAAGAGCACACGATCAGACCCAGTCAAGGCCGTCCCATACCGGCAAATGTGGTTGCACGGATAAGCCCGGACAGGTGACTCTTGATCAACCAACTAAATTTATCAATGTATCTCCATCATCCCACCATTACCTTAACAATTATAAGTGTGAACAGCTACTTAACTTCAGCATAGCAGAATCATTACAACGTTGACAAACATGGCAAGAAATCAAATCATGGCACTCACATGATAACGGTATCCAAAATATTGTTACTAGCATGGCCGGATATGGCATGAAAACAAGTCATGATATTAGATGAAAAGTAATGCTAACATCTAATACAGATGACATAACAAGTGTATGCAAGTGCAGACTAACAGGCGATACAGACATACTACGATGAATACACAGGGTGCAAGCAAAGTCATCATGCAAGTCCGGAGCTCATGATAAGAGGTTGGCTTGCCTGGGGGTGAAGGAATACACCGGGTGGAAGTGCGATAAAACTCCGGAAAGATTTGCCCGAAAAGTTTCCTGTTGGGAGGGGCTGATCGAAGGGCAAGGGCAAAATGCTCATTTTCACAGTGTGAAAACATTATGAAAATGACGGCATCGGAACGGGCTCGACGAACTGAAGACGTGGGTGTTGGTTTTACCTCGATCGGAGTTACGGTCGCGGAGAAACGGCCGTTCGTTCGTTAAGCGATAAAACAGACAAAATCTATCCATTCTGGCGCTTAACGAGTGAACATTCACTATTTAGTGCTTTCGGCCGGCGGCTGAGAAAGTGAAAAGCGTACTTTAAGAATTACGCCTTTGGTGAGCTGAAGACGTATTCAGCAGAGTACATTTTCACTTAAACAGACTGGGCCCGGGGCTAGGCCACTTACAGGTGGGCCCCGCCCCATCCCTTTCCTCTCTCCTCCCCTGGGTTGTCCTCATCCCGATGGAAGCAGGGACAGGGGCGGCCGGCCGCCGGCGCAGCCATCGCCTCGCTGCTCCCCAGGGCTGGCCGTCGCGCGCAGGGGCTCCGCCACTCCTCGCCGCACCCGGGGATGGTCGCGGGGTCGCCGGAGACGGCCTACAGCACCCGCGCCACACGCAGGGCCGCGGCGGCCGCTGGGCATCCAAGGGCTTCTCCGGCGGCACTTCCCCAACCCAAAACGAGGACGGCGGTGGGGCTGCGGGCTCCTGGGGCGGCCTAGGGCGAGGAATGGAGAGGAGGGGAAAGGCCAGGGCATGGGGTGGCTGTGAGGATCGAGCAGAGCAGAGCTTCGGCCATTAGAGGAGCAGAGAGCTCCGAGCTCGAGCAGAAGGGGCTTGGGGCTGGTTTCTGGAGAGGAGGGGACTCGGGGACGCTACTTATAGCCGCGGAGAAAGCTACACGACGACGGCCGAAGCTCCGAGAGCTTGTCGAGGTGGCGGCAACCGAACGGGGAATCGACGTCAGCACGGCCATCCAAGAGCTAGGGGATGAGAGGAGATGTGACCAGACGTCGCCAACGAGTGGTGGGGAGCTCGCCGGCGCTCTCGGACAAGCCGGAGCTCGCTGGAATCGGCTTCCCGGAGCCTCCCGAGCACAGAGCGCCCGTTCATCGTGTTCTGGCCATGGTCACCGCGTGGCCACGGTGATGCCACGGAGCACTTGATGCCAAATGATGTCTGGGAGGTTCTCCACACATCTCTGAGTTGATATATGCAGCTGGATGGGATGGAAGAGGTCTGGGGTGACTACACCCTGGTCAAATAGTTTCCTGCAGCAAACTTTGCACACATGGTGTGGCCACCACAGTGCTTCGTTTGGCAAGATCCTGGGCAGGGTTCAATAATCCACTAAGGTGACCAACTTGGCATAATCTCAACTCAAATGGACAGGTCTAGATGGTACCTCCTTCACAAAGCACCAATCTGACCAGAAATGAAGATGAGGGTGCTGGGGTCAAATGGCTAGATGAAAATGGCCCAAATTTGGTAGAGACCAATAATTTAGGCATATGGAGGCACTGTAAAAATTTCATACCATTGGCATAAATAAAAATGGTACTTCCTTCACAGTGCTCCGATCTGGACAGAAAGTTAAATATTTTACTGAGGAATATTGGCTAGCTTGCATGAGCTGAGTTTTTGTGGGCAGCAATTATATGATCATGAGAGATAGCTGGAAAAATTTCAGCTCATTTTGATCATCTATGAAGGTACTTCCTTCACAATGGTCTAATCTGAACAGAAACTTAAGAAAACTATAGAAAAATATTGGCTTGATGAATTGAGCTGATTTTTGGTTTACAGTAGTAATATATCAATATGTACTACCATGCAAAATTTCATCCCAAGGAGATCAAGGAATCAAGCACTTACTTTGCAAACTGAAAATCTGGACAGAATTTGCAAAGTGATGTTGTGCTCAAAATTTAATGGGTGGAACTTGTGATTTTGATGGAAATGGTGAAGATAGGGATAGGACAAGCTCCACAATTTATTTGGAATTTTTCCTAACTACCAAAATGGTAGTTCCTTTGGAAAGGCCCCAAATTGAAATATTGGCTTAAAATAGGAAAATGCAATTTCCCCTATTTAATTATGGCCAATATTTTTATGAGAGCTCAATATGATTACAAAGAATATCTCCACAATTTTTCATGAACTTTGGAGATGGATAGATGTTTTTCTAAATTTAATTCCTCGGAAAGGCATAAAAAGGAATTAATTCTAGATGAGAAATATTGCATATGACTTGGCAATATTTTTGCACATCTAGGGTTTATGGGTGAAGGAGGATCTCTGGGAATTTTGGTAGGATCAACTGAGCAAGGAAAATGGTAGCTCCTTTGTAAACACAAAGGCAGGGTTTCTAGTTCCGATATTTTGGAACTAGGGTTTAAATGAGGTTCGGGGTTTACTGACGGAAACTTGACTGGCACAAGAGCATGGAAAATTCATGGAGAGGCTGAGGATTGTCTGAATTCACCTGGTCACTCACCAGATTCCAGAGAAAAAATTTGGGAGAGAAAAGCTAGGAAGGAAGGAATAACAGCACAAAAATCGATAACCCGATTTTTGGGGTGTTACAGGTAGTCGGTAAGGGGATCCAAAGCTGGAGCTGTGTGTGTGTGAGTGAGTGAAAGTGAGGGGGGAGAGTTTGTCTGATTGGTAAGCAAATGAATAATATCAGTTCTGGAACGGAGATGAAGACGGAAAGGGGACCCCAACAAACGATGTGTGTGCGGGAGAGAGTAATTTTAGTTGTAGGAGTCATATCTAGAAAGATATACGGTGCGTGAGAGAACCCTGGAGAGAAAGGCAAAGTGAAAGACGAGCGAGAGTGTGTGTGTGGCGGTGAAAAAGAAAGCTTAGGGAGCTATAGTGATACCAAAGAACGATAGAGACGTGAGAGATAATGAAAACCGTGTAATCTATGAAGAGAGAGAGAGTGTGACACTTCTCGAGGGAGATGATGAGAGACCGTGTTTGCAAAAAATGGAGAAGCATGTAGTGAGCGTGCGGGTGAGATGGAGAAAAGAGAGTGATACGAGATTCAAATATTTAGTTGTGCGCATAGAACATGTCAACATAAAAGGGATTCAAATATTTGAATTCTAGATGATGATACATGTAATTCATACTCGAACCAAAATTTGATCTATCAAACATGCATACTAATTTGAATTTGCGCGTGTGTATGTTATTTAATATATTGATATTACCGATCCATACATTTGAGCTGAACATAATTTGGTTTAAAAAATTTGAATTCAAAGTCGAACATAATTTGGTTTCTGAATTTTGAATTCAACCTTATGATTTTGAGATCATTGCATTTGTAAATCATATTTTATATATAAAGGAGCAGAATTCTTTGTTGTGCTTTTGAAAGTATATATAAAAAAATGATGTATATAGATTTGTATTCGAATACAAAATGGATCCTGCCCGAAAAAAAATACAAGATGGATTCGAATTGAGTTGGCACGGTAAACGTGCACTCTTTTTCTGCAAAAATTTGAACGAAGCGGGGAAACTCGCAGTAACCGCTCGAAACCAAAATCTGTGAGATGGAAATTACTACTGCCTATCCCTGACACGCAAAGCCTATCGGCTCGATTTCTATAGGTTTCGATAGGGGTAGGCTTGTAATTTCACTCAAACGTGACATAACCGCCTCCGCCTCTCACCTCCCCGGATTCATACACGGTGGGCGCCAAAACACAGTTTCTCCTCTGCCGAAATCGCCTCTCACCTCCCTAATTCATACACGGTGGGCGCCAAAACAAACTCTCCTCGGCCGAAATCTCCGTCGGCAAATATTCGGTGTATGCGAGATTACCGTCCTATCCCCAACCGACTTATATTGCTGTGATGTAGGACATTTTAAACGGGGGATAAGTTTGTAAATTTCCTCTCATTTGAGACAAGCGCGCCCTGAAGACATGGTTCCCCCCTACCTTTCTCCCTCCATTTCCCCATTCGTACTCTGTGGGCGCCAAAACACCCTCTCCACCCCAGTCTCCTCCGTCCGCCACCCCATCCACCGCCGTCCTCCTCCACCATGCCGGAGCTGATACCCCGACGCCGTCGTCCATTACAAGAGATCGACCTCTCTCATCTGTGGGTTCGGACCAGGATCCTTGCATCGCGTCCTCTCGCTTCATCCGCACCATCGTCCACCTTGCCGAGGCCACTCGTACGACCGTCTCGTCCACCGTGCCGGGATATTTCCCTCGCCGCCACCGTCTGCCCTCCTAGATGTGCTTCCACGCCGCCGACAGCCATCGCTACCGCAGCACCCTCAACGCCTCAGCAGATGCTTACACGGTGCCACACCAGAAGCGGTACTCTTTCGTATCTGCTCAAGTTATTTATCTCAGCAAGAAAATAGATCACCACTGCTTTACTGTGATTTCTTGTCCATCACTTAGAATCTTACTTGTTAGTTGAAACCAAACATTGGTTGCGAAGTTGCCGTTGTCCGGTTTGCACCTTCAGATCCGCCATGGAACGCTCACAACTATACTCGCAATGCTTATGGTTTTCCCCTTTTATATTCCACATTAGCTTACATGACAGTCGACTGAATTTCAAATTGGGGTCAGTCCATTTTTGGGAGTTCGCCGGAGGGAAGGAAGGGGCTTGCCGGAGGGCTGCCCCATTATCTATCTTAGGGTTTCGGGTGGGGACAGTGGTTGTGGGGGGCTGTCGTCGGGCTATGGTGGGGCCTCGCCGGAGGCAAAACTCGACGCGGGTGGGGGGCTGGGGGTGGGGTTGGCTAGAGGGATAGCCGGGGGCGGCGGAAGACCGGAGGTGGTGGCTGGTTCAGTGGAGGGCGGGGGCCGGTGGTTCGGCTGGTGGCCCGTGCGGTGGTCTGTAGGGGAAGAATAACAGGCGAGGAAGAAGAAGGGTTAGGAGACGTAGGATCTTCATCCAACCGCCTGAAATGGTCGACTGACCCAAATGACGATAGTCAGGCGACTTGCATGTAGACATTCCCTTTATATTCAGTGTACCATCATCCTAGGTGCTTCGAGACGTGCTAGCACTGCTCCTCAACCCATCAAGCTAAACAACATGCCAATCATAATTCCAAACTTTGTTGCTCAAGTACGAATCTGATATGATGCTGATATTACTAAAATAGAGAACATTTAATTGGTCAGCTAATGTTCCTACTTTACTTTTGAAAAGCACGTGCGCCACATATAGAGAGACAGCAGGGAGCTGCATTCTTTATGCTCTCTGGTTCATCATGTGTGGGCAACAAACATTTTATTATCCAAAATCTGCTTGCTCTTCTTTAGCATGTTCCTCTTCTGTTCTTCTTTAATAAGTACTCTCTCCGTTCCTAAATATAAGTCTTTGTACATATTCCTCCATGGACTACATACGGAGCAAAATGAGTGAATCTACACTCTAAAATGTATCTATATACACCCGTATGTGATCCATAGTGGAATCTCTACAAAGACTTATGTTTAGGAACAGAGGGAGTATAATAGTTGTACAGTATGTTCCTTGTAGTGAAGAGGAGCAGGGACATTTGCAGTGTACATGGTCTATTCGGTCGCCTGTCATGGACGCTTTCAACTCTTCGTGTTGGTCTGCCCTAATATCCAGGAAATGCTGGGAGCTGTGTCGCCTTTGAGAGTTAGACTGATAGTAACAGTACTGCGCCTTCAGTTGTAGAGAGCTGGTATCCGAAGCCTTTCTAGCCGTACCAGCAATACTAGCACATATTTTCCAGCAAGTTCCACTTTCCTGATTTTACTCGTGATGCTTAGTGTTTTCCCATTATATCTACACTATGATCTGCATAGGTGCTTTGTGTCCTACTAGCAGCAGTACACCCTTTAAAGGTAAACAACACACCAATCATAATTCCAAAGCTTAGTTGTTCCAATACGAATGTGACATGATATTCATATTAGTTAACAGACAAACATTTAATTTGTCAGCTAATGCTCCCACTTGAGTTTCCAAATGCCTGTGGCCACATAGAGAGAGACAACATGGAATTGCATTTCTTTGGATGCTCTGATTCATCATGGGTGGGCAAGCAACATTGTATAGAAAGAAACAAAATCTCCATAATATGCTTCCACTTCTATTCTTTAAAATGTTCCTCTCCTGTTCTTCTTTAATAAGTAAAGTATGTTCCTCATCAAGAAGGCAAGCAGGGACGTCTGCAGTCGACAGGTCTATTTGGCCGCTTCTGCAAGTTGCTTTCAGTAATTCGAGTTGGTCTGCCATAATATCCAGGAAATGCTGGGAGCTGTGCGGCCTTTGAGAGACTAGACTGATAGTAACAGTAGCGCGCCTTTAGGTGAATAGAGCTGGCTTGTAGGTGATCAATAGGCTTTCGATTAGTAGCGGCAATACAACCGCATATTTTCCAGCCAGTTCCACTTCCCCGATTTATTTATGATGCTTATGGTGTCCCCCTTTTATCGACACTACAATCTGCGTAGTGGCTTTGTGTCGTATTAGCAGCACTCCATCCTTCAAGCGAAACTACATGCCACTCATATTTCCAAAGCTTACATTTAATTGGTCAGCCAATGTTACTATGTGAGTTTTGAAATGCATGTGTGCCACCTATAGAGACATGTTGGAATACTATTTCTCTGTGCACTCTTGTTGTCATGGTTTCACAATAAACTTTCAATACAACATATTATGAACCTATCATCTGCCAACTATCCTTACTTCTGGAGCTCCCAACAGGGAGCCTATTTTTGTGTGTAGTTGTGCCAGATTATATTATTGTACACACCAAATTACAGCACACAAGGGCTCTCTCATCAAAATCCAGTAATAGCACACAAGGGTTTACAAGGACCCCCTATTATATTAGAATATCCTCTGCATTACAAAGATAAGCTCACTACTATTTATGTTGTCATGATTCTCAGATATTGAACAAAATAACAATGAATATGAGAATGCGCACATCAGAAGAGTATCACGGAACAGTGCAATGACTAACAAACATGGCATCGAGGCATTGAGTTCCATTCTGGATGGAATAAAGCCCACACGCTCTGCACCTACAAATTCATGTTCAGAATATGATCCTAATGACTATTCTGAACTCAGGGAGTCAAAGGCAGATGGCATATCCTGTTCACCCTACAAGGTGCCTGTTCTAATTTGGCAAGGTTTTATTGGTTGCACGTAACTTGCGTAAGCTGTCTTGCATTTCCTCTGCTTCTTTGCACCGCCATGTGCTTAGTTTACTCATCATATATGTGAAGTTGCCATGCCCACCCATTATCAATACGCATTCCATTTGTCATCATACCATGTTTTTCCATTCATATGCTGCTCTTGTGTATCAGACATCCAAAAGGAAGAGAGTGATTGCAGAACCTGAAGGAGTAGTAGCAAAGTCCTTGAAAAAGGTGGTGGTACCCCAGAAATCAGATAACACCCCACTTATATTGGCGATAGAACCAGTGCCACAAAACCTAGGATATCGCAACTATGCTGCTCGCTGCTTTGCTCTTGTTAGTACCTGATGTCTTGTATCGCTGTACTTACATTCATACATGGTTGATTATGTGACATCAGTGTGCATGATAACCTGCATATCCACTATTCTCTCCTAATTATCAGATATATATTAATGCTGACATTAATGTAGAATAAACCCAATGCTTATGAAGAAGTTTAGCTCTACATTGTTCTGTATCTGTTGTCCTTTATCATTGTACTTATACTGTCAGCTAGTTGTTCATGTACCATCACTTTGCAGCTTATTTTCCCTTGGCATCCATTTTGTACACATGCTACTGAAATGTTTACTCTTACCGAAATGTTGAATAAAACCAATGCTACTGAAGATGTTTAGCTCTGCATTACTCTTGTCAGTACCTTTTGGCTGTATGTTGTACCTACATTTATAGCTAGTTGATTATGTAGCATCACTCTGCATCTTAGCTAAAATAATCTCCATTTGTTCCTATATTATCACTTCTATATTTACTCTTAACAAAATGTAGAATAAAGGCAATGCTTTTGAAGAAGACTCTGTGGTAAACTTCTTGAATTGCCTGCCCATCAACATGGAAAAGGGCTTTATAGAGCCGGTCTTCATTACTAACGTATGTTAGTCCTTCTCGAGCCTTCAAACTTTGTTGTGTATATTTGGATAGCAATGACTACAACTGCTGTTTATTTTTGTCGTTTGCATCAAATTGCATGTTTAAAGTTTATTATGAAGTTCATAAACATAAGTTTCTCCTTCTCAATTTCAGTTTTTAGTTGTACAACCTATTTCCTTATTCGTACCATGTAAATTAAACTAAACATAGCAAATGATCTTCCTTAGCACTGCATGTATGCTTGTTGATCTATAATCCAGTGGTGTGGTCAAAATACCAACTCCAAGACAATGTCATATCCTGCTATGTCTTAACTATGAACAACGCATATTATGTTCATGTTATTTAAATCATCTCTTTATTTACCAATCTGAAATGGGATAAATTGACAGTACACTCACCATCGATGCTTATACATTCTTTAGCACTGCATCTATGCTTGTGTTCTTGATCTGTAATCCAGTGGTGTGGTGAAGCTGGCCACTCCTGCACAATGCCATTTCCTGCCATGTCTTAAGTGTGAACATTTTTTATTCTATTGTAATCCAGGTCTCTTTATTTGCCACTAAGAAATGGCATGAATCGACAGCACTGTTGCTTATATGTGCAAAGCATGTTATCTGTCTGCTTTTTTCTCTTTCAGGGTGATATCACTGACGCCAAGTACTGCCATTGATGCTATGTAGCTAGAGTTGGATATAAACGTCAAACAAGTGCAATCATCAGCTTGCTCAGCTGCTTGCGGTGCAGCTCCTAGGCAGGGCTAACCTTTCTTGAACTGTGTTGAAGTGATGTCGGTTCTGTATATTATTTTAGGCAGCGTGTTTATTTGCACTGGTGGCATCGCCCAGTGTATGTAATCTGCTGTCTAGTTGCGCTTTATTATCGCTGGCGGCAAACTTTTATGCCCAGTGCACGTAATATGCAGTAATTTCTTTGTTGTATAGTCTAGGTATATTCTTCGTCATGATGCTGTAATTTAATTTCTGTATATGCTGTCGTCGCTCCCTGAAAAGGCCGTAAGCTTTGACTGAGCGCAATGTGCCTAAACGTTCGGTTTATTATATAAAAAAATTACTGTACTAAAACTGGCCGTCCCGCCAATCGTTGTAAATGGGCCGAAACATGGGCCTACAATCATGTTCGGCCAATAGCAGGCCGAGTAAACCAGTTGCCTAAGTTGGGCCAGAAAAAATAATGGGCTTTTAACAGTTCAAAAAGTAGATTGGGCCTGAACGGTGTAGGAGGCCCATGATTGGCTCAACCACAAGACGGGCCGTTAACAGGCCAAAATATTTGTCGGGCCACATTTGGCCGAATAACATAATGGGCCATAAGCAGGCCGGATGCAAAGCGGGCCATCATTAGGCCCAGTTAACTCACAAGCCTGTAATGGGCCAATAGTCAGGTTGGGCTAAAATATATCCACGAAGACAACGGGCCTTTAAGAGGCCGAAAGTCACTTCGGCCCAGAAATAGGCCCACATGTACCAACGGCCATTAACAGGCCGAAAGTAATATCGGGTTGAACTATTACATGGGCCTTTAAGAGGCCGTACTTCAAATGGGACCCCAATGGGGCCGAAAGCACAGTGCCTATTAACGGGCCAGATCATATATGGGCTGTAATTTGGCCCAAAGAATGTCAGGCAGTTAACGGGCCGGATCCTATATGGGTCGTCATTTGGCCCAAAACATGGCAGACTGTTAACAGGCCAGATCTGATGTGGGCTATCATTTGGCCCAAAACATGACAGAAATCTAACTGGCTGGATCTTATGTGGGCCGTAATTTGGCCCAAACCGTGGCAGGCTGTTAACGGGCCGGCCTAGTAGAGTATGACAAAATCTTGTGGGCCGTTGGCTGGGCTGGCCTTTTTGTCTTAAATGGGCTACTGTTGGGCCCTGCCATGTGTCGAGGTAACATAGGCGCGCTCCCTCCAATGTACGGATGACATCTGTCCCAATGCTAAGCCGACACGTGGATCCTCCGGCGAATGAGAATTTAACACGTGGAAAATCCACATTGGTCTGAGCTGTTAACGGGTTATTGGATCCAAACCGGAACCCGATAACTTAACGGCGACCCATTACGGTGGATGCCACATGTCGGTCACCCTTGACGAAAACACTTCCATGACGCGCCATTTATAGTCATGGAAGTGGACACTTCCGTGATGATAATTTTGGTATTGTCATGGAACACTTCTACGACAGCACAGGTATGACTATCTTGATTCTGTCATAAAATCGTCATGGATGTACATGCATGACAGAAAACGTGACCTACTGTGACAAACACGTATCATCACGGAAGTGTATTTTTTTTGTAGTGCTTCTGGTCTAGAAAAAATTAATCCAAAGTTTTTTGTTCATTTGGACTCTGTTTGATATTGATTTCCTGAAAAGCCAAAATCAGGCAAAAAACAGCAACTGGCACTGGGCACTAGGTTAATAGGTTAGTCCGAAAAATGATATATAATTGCATATAAAACATCCAAGATTGATACTATAATAGCATGGAACAATAAAAAATTATAGATACATTGGAGACGTATCAGTGAGCAAGCACCACATGTTATAGGATCCATGACAATATAACTTCTATGTGAATATAAGCAAACATAACTCATTACGTTGTCTTCCTTGTCCAACGTCAACTATTTGACATAGAATATTTTAATGCGGGCTCACAATCATAAAAGATGTCCAAGATAGTATATCTATATGTGAGACCTCTCTTTCTTTATTACTTTTTCATGAATTGCAACAGTGACCAATGCTATGTTTGTTAACTTTCAACAAATTTCATCAACTATACTTATTTTATGTGAAGTCATCACTCCCCATGGGATTAGCATATGATCTTTTTATTCTCTTTATTCTTTTCATTTCTAAGATTGGAACAAGAAAGTAAAACAACTCAACTCAAACTACTCTTTATTATATAACTCTCACACTTGATTACATAGATAGATCACTAAACAAGCACTCAAAAATAGATCAAATTAAAACTTTATTCTTATAAATCATGAAATAACTGAGGATCGGACTAGAATAGATAATGATGATAAAAGTGATGGTGATACGATACCGGGCACCTCTCCCAAGCTTGGCACAAGCCAAGGGTGGTGCCCATACCCGTGTACTCAAGTCTCCTTCTTTGGTGATGGTGGTGATGAAGAGGTGGTGGGCTTGTCCTTCATAATGTTCATCAAGATCTCTTTCAGACTCTGAATTTCCCGGAGCACATGACGAATGATCTCGGTGTTCTTTTGCACTTTGGCCATAATGGGTTTATTCTCCAGACCCCAAGCATTCTTTCCTCCATCACTTTCACTTGGACGAGAGATGTTCCAATTGGAAGGTATGTGCATGCGAGGAGTATTTTCAATCCCATAATTGTCAACCAAATTATGAAAATTGTTTTGATGTAACATGTGTAAGGGCCTCCTAGGAGAAAGCCCTTCTTGAACCTCTTGGCCTCCCTTGTTACTTGTCGCTCCCATGGCCTGATGAGGATTGGGAGTAGTGGAGATGCCGGCCAGAGTGCCCCTCTCCGAAGTCGGAGGGTGGACCTCAAGCGGATCTCCTTCATCTTCTTCCATGGTGACCTCCTCGGCTTCCTCTCTCCTAAGTTCCATCTGCATCAACCAAGCATCGTCTCCCACGTTGTTGGAAAAAGAATAAGACGTGATGCCTGGCCTTGGGAATCTGGTAGAAAACAACACGAAACAAGAACATAGGAGAAACTTGCGATACGGTGGTCAAAACATCTGAGAGTATATATAATGATTTTGTTTCATGCAGGACAAGTAATATGGAAGAAAAATGGAGTCAAGAAAGTCCATGAGGGATCCACAAGCTCGGGAGGCGCGCCCAGGGGGGTAGGGCGCGCCTCTGGGCTTGTTGCTTCCTTGTGCACTTTCTGGACTGTTTGTTATTTTCCTAATTTTTTATATATTCCGAAACGAACAAAAAGTACTTTTATGGAACTTTTGGAGTCGGTTTACTTACCGTACCATGTTCCTACTCCTTTTCAGGGTTCTAGAGCATTCCAGAAGGTTTCCTCTATGTGCGCTTCCGGTGTCATAGTTTGAATAACACTAGTTTCAACATAATGTGCGTACCTGAGATATAATGTTTAATTCTTTGCCCATTAACCACTCTCGAATTAGTGCCTTTGGCGTTGTTGATCTTAATAGCTCCAGAGGGATAAATTCTTCGATGATGTATAGTCCTTCCCACTTAGAGAGAAGTTTTCCTGCAAAGAATCTTAAACGAGAGTTGTAAAATAAAACTTGATCACCTAATTTATTCTTTTATCATGCCATCTTTTAACCTTTTCTTTAAACAACTTGGCATTTTCATAAGCTTGTGTCCTCATTCATCTAGAGAGCTAATATCAAATAACCTATTTTCATCGGCAAGTTTGAAATCATCATTAAGTTCTTTAATTTCCCAATAAGCCTTATGTTCTAACTCAAGAGGTAAGTGACATGCTTTTCCATAGACCATTTTATATGGGGACATACCCATAGGATTTTTATAAGCAGTTTTGTATGCCCATAGTGCATCATCAAGTTTCTTAGACCAATTCTTTCTGGATCTATTAACGATCTTTTGCCAGATTAACTTTATTTCTCTATTACCCAATTCAACTTCACCACTAGACTGAGGATGATAAGGTGATGCAATTCTATGGTTAACATCATATTTAGTAAGAAGTTTAAGGAAAGCACCATGAATAAAATGTGAACCACCATCAGTCATTAAATATCTAGGGATTCCAAACCTCGGGAATATAACCTCTTTAAGCATTTTAATAGAAGTGTTATGATCAGCACTACTAGTTGGAATAGCTTTTATCCACTTAGTAACATAATCAAAAGCAACTAAAATATGTGTATATCCATTAGAGGAACGTAAAGGTCCCATATAATCAAATCCCCAAACATCAAATGGTTCAATAACAAATGAATAATTCATAGGCATTTCCTGACGTCTACTAATATAACCAATTCTTTGACATTCATCACAAGAAAGGACAAACTTATGTGCATCTTTGAAGAGAGTAGGCCAATAAAAACCAGACTGTAATACCTTATGTGCAGTTCTTTCTCCAGCACGGTGTCCTCTGTATACCTCAGAGTAACACTTTCGTAGGATTTGTTCCTGTTCATGCTCAGGTACACAATGTCTAATAACCCCATCTACTCCTTCTTTGTATAGATGTGGGTCATTCCAAAAGTAATGTCTTAAATCAAAGAAGAACTTTTTCTTTTGTTGGTATGTGAAACTAGGTGCTACATATTTTGCAACAATGTAATTAACATAGTCTGCATACCAAGGAGTGTTGCGAGAAGCATTTATAACAGCTAATGGTTCATCAGGAAAACTATCATCAATAGGCAGTGGGTCATCAAGAACATTTTCCTTTCTAGACACATTATCAGCTACTGGATTCTCAGTTCCCTTTTTATCAATAATGTGCAAATCAAATTCTTGTAGCAAAATAACCCACCTAATAAGTCTAGGTTTAGCAACTTTCTTTTCCACAAGATACTTAATAGCAGCATTATCGGTGTGAACAGTTACGTTAAAATAACAATATAAGATCTGGATTTATCACATGCAAACACAATCGCTAAAAATTATTTCTCGTAGTAGCACAATTTCTCACATGCAAAGACAAACTAGCATAACGGATAACATTCAATTTCTTATCAACTCTTTCTCCTAGAACAGCACTAACAACATAGTCACTAGCATCACACATAATTTGAAAGGGTAAGTTCGAATCAGGTGGTTGAACAATTGGTGCAGATATTAAGGCTTTCTTAAGTATTTCGAAGGCTTCTACACAATTATCATAAAAAAACAAATGGAACATCTTTTTGCAAAAGATTAGTAAGAGGCCTAGAAACTTTAGACACGTCTTTAGTGAATCATCTATAAAAACCAGCATGATCAAGGAAACTTCTTATACCTTTGATATCTTTAGGACATGGCATTTTCTCAATTGCATCAACTTTTTGTTGGGTAATGCTGCATGGAAAACAAAAAATTTCTACGCACACGCAAGATCTATCCCTGGAGATGAATAGCTACAAGAGGGGAGATCATCTACATACCCTTGTAGATCACTAAGCGGAAGCGTATATAACACGGTTGATGTAGTCGTACTCTTCGCGATCCGATCACGATCCAACCGATCTAGTGCCGAACGGACGGCACCTCTGAGTTTAGCACACATGCGGCTCGATGATGTCTCCTCCTTCTTGATCCAGCAAGAGGGAGAGGAGAAGTAGATGATATCATAACCAACATGACGATGTGGTGGTGATGGTGGTGGTGCAACACCGACAACGCTTCGCTATGCGTCGCCGGGACGAGGCGGTGGAACTACGGAGTAACGGGAGAGAGAGGGGCGCCAAGGGCTTTGTGTGTTCTCTTGGTGCACCCCTCCCCTCTATATATAGGTGGAGGGGCATGGGGAACATCCCCTCCAAAACCTAGGGCACAACCAAGGGGGAGGAGGTGGAATCCTAGTCCTCCTCCTTCCCTTCCATACAAAGGTGGACTTTCCACCTTTCCCAACTGCATGGGCCTTGAGGGACTTGTGTGCGCCTGGCCCAATAAGGCCATGGCGCCTCCCCCCAGCCCATTCTAACCCTTGGGACATGGTGGAACCCTTGGTGGACTTCCGGACTCCTCTGGAAGTTTCCGGAACCTTCTGGAAGCTTCCCGGTACAATACCAAAAAAACTGAAAGTTTTTTCGGAACCCTGAAAACAACTTTCCATATATAAATCTTTACCTCCCGACCATTCCAAGACTCCTCGTGACGTCCGGGATCTCATCCGAGACTCCGAACAACATTCGGTTACCAATCATCAAATATCCCAATACTACTCTAGCGTCAACGAACATTAAGCGTGCGACCCTGCGGGTTCGGGAATCATGTAGTCATGACCGAGACACCTCTCCGGTCAATAACCAATAGTGGGACCTAGATGACCATATTGGTTCCTACATATTCCACGAAGATCTTTTATCGGTTGAACCATGATGTCAAGGATTCGGTTAATCCCATATGCAGTTCCCTTTGTCCGTCGGTATGTTACTTGCCCAAGATTCGATCGTCGGTATCTCATACCTAGTTCAATTTCATTACAGGCAAGTCTCTTTACTCGTTTTGTAATACGAGATCCCATGACTAACTCCTTAGTCACATTGCTTGCAAGCTTCTTGTGATGTTGTATTATCGAGAGGGCCCAAAGATACCTCTCCGTCACACGGAGTGACAAATCCCAGTCTTGATTCATGCCAACTCAACAGACACACTCAGAGATACCTGTAGAGCACCTTTATGATCACCCAGTTTTGAAGTGACGTTTGATAGCACACAAGGTATTCCTCTGGTATCTGGGAGTTACATGATCTCATGGTAGAAGGAATAGATACTTGACATGAAGAAAGCTGTAGCAAATAACTTAAATGATCTGATGCTAAGCTTACAGTTGGATCTAATCTATCACATCATTCTCCTAATGATGTGATCCCGTTATCAAATGACAACTCATGTCTATGGTTAGGAATCCCTAACCATCTTTGATCAATGAGCTAATCTAGTAGAGGCTGACTAGGGACACGGTGTAGTTTATGTATTCACACATGTATTTAAGTTTCCGGTCAATACAATTCTAGCATGAATAATAAACTTTTATCATGAACGGGAAATATGATAATAACCATTTTATTATTGCCTCTAGGGCATATTTCCAATAGTCTCCCACTTGCACTAGAGTTAATAATCTAGTTCACATCACCATGTGATTAACACCCAATGAGTTCTGGGGTTTGATCATGTTTTCCTTGTGAGAGAGGTTTTAGTCAATGGGTCTGCAACATTCAGATCCGTGTGTACTTTGCAAATATCCATGTCTACAATGCTCTGCATGGAGCTACTCTAGCTAATTGCTCCCATGTTCAATAAGTATCCAGATTGAGACTCAGAGTCATCCGGATTGGTGTCAAAGCTTTGCATCGACGTAACCCTTTATGACAAACTCTTTATCACCTCCATAATCAAGAAACATTTCCTTAGTCCTCTTTAGGTACTTCAAGGTATTCTTGACCGATGTCCAGTGATCTACTCCTAGATCACTTTGGTACCTCCTTGCTAGACTTATGGTAAGGCACACATCAGGTTTGGTACACAGCATGGCATACATTTTAGAGCCTATGGCTAAGGCATATGGAATGACTTTCATTCTCTCTCTATCTTCCGCCATGGTCGGGCTTTGAGTCTTACTCAACTTCACACCTTGCAATATACGCAAGAACCCTTTCTTTGACTAATCCATTTTGAACTTCTTCAAAACTTTGTCAAGGTATGTGCTTTGTGAAAGTCCTATTAGACGTCTTGTTCTATCACAATAGATTTTGATGCCCAATATGTAAGCAACTTCACCGAGGTCTTTCATTGAAAAAATTCTTAATCAAATATCCTTTTATGCTATCCAAAAATTCTATATCATTTCCAATCAGCAATATGTCATCCACATATAATATCAGAAATGCTACAGATCTCCCACTCACTTTCTTGTAAATACAGGCTTCACCGTAAGTCTGTATAAAACCAAATGCTTTGATCACCTCATCAAAGCGTATATTCCAACTCCAAGATGCTTGCACCAGTCCATAGATGGATCGCTGGAGCTTGCACACTTTGTTAGCACCCTTTGGATTGACAAAACCTTCTAGTTGCATCATATACAGCTCTTCTTTAAGAAACCCGTTATGGAATGCAGTTTTGACATCCATTTGCCAGATTTCATAATCATAAAATGTGGCAATTGCTAACATGATTCTAACAGGCTTAAGCATCGCTACGGGTGAGAAAGTCTCATCGTAGTCAACCCCTTGAACTTGTCAAAAACCTTTTGTGACAAGCCGAGCTTTGTAGACAGTGACATTACCATCAGCATTCGTCTTCCTCTTGAAGATCCATTTATTCTCAATGACTTGCCGATCATTGGGCAAGTCCACCAAAGTCCACACTTTCTTCTCATACATGGATCCTATCTCAGATTTCATGGCCTCAAGCCATTTGTCGGAAGCTGGGCTCATCATAGCTTCTTCATAGTTCGTAGGTTCACCGTTGTCCAACAACATGACTTCCAGAACAGGATTACCATACCACTCTGGTGCGGAACGTGTTCTGGTCGACCTACGAGGTACAGTAGTAAATTGATCTAAAGTTTCATGATCATCATCATTTGCTTCCTCTTGGGTTGGTGTAGGCATCACGAGAACGGTTTTCTCTGATGTGCTACTTTCCAATTCAAGATAAGGTACAACTACCTAATCAAGTTCTACTTTCCTCCCACTCACTTCTTTCAAGAGAAACTCCTTCTCTAGAAAGGACCCATTCTTAGCAACAAAGATTTTTCCTTCGGATCTGTGGTAGAAGGTATACACAATAGTTTCTTTAGGGTATCCTATGAAGACGCATTTCTCCACTTTGGGTTCGAGCTTATCAGGCTGAAGCCTTTTGACATAAGCGTCGCATCCCCAAACTTTAAGAAACGACAACTTAGGTTTCTTGCCAAACCACAGTTCAGACGGTGTCGTCTCAACAGATTTAGGCGGTGCCCTATTTAACGTGAATGCTGTTGTCTCTAATGCATAACCCCAAAAGGATAGTGGCAAGTCGGTAAGAGACATCATAGAACGCACCATATCTAATAAAGTACGGTTACGACATTCGGACACACCATTACGTTGTGGTGTTCTAGGTGGCGTGAGTTGTGAAACAATTCCACATTGTCTTAAATGAAGGCCAAACTCGTAACTCAAATATTCGCCTCCGCGATCAAATCGTAGAAACTTTATTTTTCTTGTTACGATGATTCTCCACTTCACTCTGAAATTCTTTGAACTTTACAAATGTTTCAGACTTGTGTTTCATCAAGTAGATATACCCATACCTACTCAAATCATCTGTGAAGGCTAGAAAATAATGATACCCACCGTGTGCTTCAACACACATCGGACCGCATACATCGGTATGTATTATTTCCAATAAGTCATTAGCTCGCTCCATTGTTCCGGAGAACGGAGTTTTAGTCATCTTACCCATGAGGCATGGTTCGCAAGTATCAAATGATTCATAATCAAGTGATTCCAAAAGTCCATCCGCATGGAGTTTCTTCATGTGTTTTACACCAATATGACCTAAACGACAGTGCCACAAGTATGTTGAACTATCATTATCAACTTTGCATCTTTTGGCATCAATATTATGAATATGTGTATCACTGCGATCGAGATTCAATAAGAATAGACCATTCACTAAGCGTGCATGACCGTAAAAGATGTTACTCATATAAATAGAACAACAATTATTCTCTGACTTAAATGAATAACCGTCTCGCAATAAACAAGATCCAGGTATAATGTTCATGCTCAACGCTAGCACCAAATAACAATTATTGAGGTCTAAAACTAATCTCGAAGGTAGATGTAGAGGTAGCGTGCCGACGGCGATCACATCAACCTTGGAACCATTTCCGACGCTCATCGTCACCTCATCCTTAGCCAATCTTTGTTTATTCTGCAGCTCCTGTTTCAAGTTACATATATGAGCAACTGAACTAGTATCAAATACACAGGCGCTGCTACGAGCACTAGTAAGGAACACATCAATAACATGTATATCAAATATACCTTTGTTCACTTTGCCATCCTTCTTATCTGCCAAGTACTTGGGGCAGTTCCGCTTCCAGTGACCATTTCCCTTGCAGTAGAAGCACTCAGTTTCAGGCTTGGGTCCAGCTTTGGGCTTGGGTCCAGCTTGGGCAAGCACGCGTGCCAGTCTTCTTGAAGTTCCCTTTCTTTCCCTTACCCTTTTTCTTAAAACTGGTCATCTTGTTAACCATCAACACTTGATGCTCTTTCTTGATTTCAACCTCCGCCGATTTCAGCATCGTGACGAGCTCGGGAATCATTTTCGCCATCCCTTGCATATTATAGTTCATCACGAAGCCTTTGTAGCTTGGTGGCAGTGACTGAAGAACTCTATCAATAACACACTCAGCTGGAAGATCAATTCCCAACTGAGTCAAGTGGTTGTGGTACCTAGACATTCTGAGTATGTGTTCACTGACAGAACTATTCTCCTCCATCTTATAGCTAAAGAACTTAATGGAGACTTCATATCTCTCAACCCAGGCATGTGTTTGAAATATTAACTTCAGCTCTTGGAACATCTCATATGCTCCGTGGCATTCAAAACGCTTTTGAAGTCCCGGTTCCAAGCCGTAAAGCATGGCACACTGAACTATCGAGTAGTCATCAGATCGAGCCTGCCAGATGTTCACAATGTCTGCATCAACTCCTGCAGCAGGTCTGTCACCTAGCGGTGCATCAAGGACATAATTCTTCTGTGTAGCAATGAGGATAATCCTCAAGTTACAGACCCAGTACGTGTAGTTGCTACCATCATCTTTCAACTTAGCTTTCTCTAGGAACGCATTAAAATTCAAGGGAGCGGTAGCACGGGCCATTAATCTACAACATAGGTTTGCAAAGACTATTAGGACTAAGTTCATGATAAATTTTAGTTCAAATAATCAAATTACTAATGAACTCCCACTTAAATCAACATCCCTCAAGTTGTCTAAGTGATACATGATCCAAATCAACTAACCCATGTCCGATCATCACGTGAGATGGGGTAGTCTTCAATGGTGAACATCTCTATGTTGATCATATCTACTATATGACTCACGTTCGACCTTTCGGTCTCCAGTGTTACGAGACCATGTTTGTACATGCTAGGCTCATCAAGTTTAATCCAAGTATTCTGCATGTGCAAAGCTGTCTTACATCCATTGTATCTGAACGTAGAATCTATCACACCCAATCTTCACGAGGTGCTTCGAAACGACGAACTTTGGCAATGGTGCGTACTCAGGGAGAACACTTTTATCTTGAAATTAAGTGAAGGGATCATCTTATAATGCTACCATCGTTTTAAGCAAAATAAAATGCATAAAGGATAAACATCACATGCAATCAAAATATGTGACATGATATGGCCATCATCATCTTGTGCTTTTGATCTCCATCTCCAAAGCAACGGCATGATCTCCATCGTCACCGGCGCGATACCTTGATCTCCATCGTTGCGTCGGGTTCGTCTTGCCAACTATTGCTTCTACAACTATTGCTAATGCATAGCGATATAGTAAAGCAATTACATGGCGCTTAAAGATTGACACGCAGGTCATACAATAAGTTAAAGACAACCCTATGGCTCCTGCCGGTTGTCGTTCTCATCGACATGCAAGTCGTGAAATTATTACAAAACATGATCATCTCATACATCAACATATATCATATCACGTCTTGACCATATCATATCACAACATACCCTGCAAAAACAAGTTAGACGTCCTCTACTTTGTTGTTGCAAGTTTTATGTGGCTGCTACGGGCAACTAGCAAGAACCATTCTTACCTACGCAAAACCACAATGGTGATTATCAAGTTGCTGTTTAACCTCATGCAAGGACCGCCGTAGTCAAATTAGATTCAACTAAAGTGGGAGAAACTGACACCCGCCAGCCACCTTTATGCAAAACAAGTTGCATGTTAGTCGGTGGAACCGGTCTCATGTACGTGGACATGTAAGGTTGGTCCGAGATGCTTCATCCCACAATACCGCTGAATCAAAATAAGACATTGGTGGTAAGCAATATGAACATCACCGCCCACACCTCCTTTGTGTTCTACTTGTGCATATCATCTACACATAGACCTGGCTCATGATGCCACTGATGGGTAATGTTGCATGGAAAACAAAAATTTTCTACGCACACGCAAGATCTATCCATGGAGATGCATAGCTACGAGAGGGGGAGAGCATCTACATACCCTTGTAGATCACTAAGCGGAAGTGTATATAACGCGGTTGATGTAGTCGTACTCTTCGCGATCCGATCTCGATCCAACCAATCTAGTGCCGAACGGACGACACCTCCGTGTTTAGCACACGTGCGGCTCGATGACGTCTCCTCCTTCTTGATCCAGCAAGAGGGAGAGGAGAAGTAGATGGGATCACAACCAACACGACAGCGTGGTGGTGATGGTGGTGGTGCAGCACCGACAATGCTTCGCTAAGCATCGCCGGGACGAGGCGGTGGAACTACGGGGTAACGAGAGAGAGAGGGGCGCCAAGGGCTTTGTGTGTTCTCTTGGGGCGCCCCCTCCCCTCTATATATAGGTGGAGGGGCGTGGGGAACAGCCCCTCCAAAACCTAGGGCGCAGCCTGATGACCCACAAGTATAGGGCATCAATAGTAGTCCTTTCGATAAGTAAGAGTGTTGAACCCATCGAGGACCAGAAGGAAATGACAAGCGGTTTTCAGCAAGGTATTTTCTGCAAGCACTGAAATTATTGGTAACAGATAGTTTTGTGATAAGATAATTCGTAATGAGAACAAGTAACAAGTGTAACAAAGGTGCAGCAAGGTAGCCCAATCCTTTTTATAGCAAAGGACAAGCTTGGACGAATTCTAATATAAAGCAAAGCACTCCCGAGGACACATGGGAATTATTGTCAAGTTAGTTTTCATCATGCTCATATGATTCGCGTTCGTTACTTTGATAATTTGATATGTGGGTGGACCGGTGCTTGGGTGTTGTCCTTACTTGGACAAGCCTCCCACTTATGATTAACCCCTCTCGCAAGCATCCGCAACTATGAAAGAAGAATTAAGATAAATCTAACCATAGCATGAAACATGTGGATCCAAAGCAGCCCCTTACGAAGCAACGCAAAAACTAGGGTTTAAGCTTCTGTCACTCTAGCAACCCATCATCTACTTATTACTTCCCAATGCCTTCCCCTAGGCCCAAATCATGGTGAAGTGTCATGTAGTAGACGTTCACATAACACCACTAGAGGAAAGACAACATACATCTCATCAAAATATCGAATGAATACCAAATTCACATGATTACTTATAACAAGACTTCTCCCATGTCCTGAGGAAGAAAAGTAACTACTCACAAAGCATGTTCATGTTCAAGATCAGAGGGGTATTGAATAACATTAAGGATCTGAACATATGATCTTCCACCAAATAAATCAACTAGCATCAACTACAAGGAGTAATCAACACTACTAGCATCCCACAGGTACCAATATGAGGTTTTGGGACAAAGATTGAATACAAGAGATGAACTAGGGTTTGATAGGAGATGGTGCTAATGAATATGTTGATGGAGATTAACCCTCCCTCGATGAGAGGATCATTGATGATGACGATGGCTTCGATTTCCCCCTCCCGGAGGGAAGTTTCCCAGGCAGAATCGCTCCGCCGGAGCCCTAGATTGCTTCTGCACAGGTTCCGCCTCGAGACGGCGGCACTTCGTCCCGAAAGCTTCCTTATGATTTTTTCTAGGTCAAAAGCCTCCATATAGTAGAAGAGGGGCACCGGATGATAGCAAGGGGCCCACAAGCCCTGGGGGCGCGCCCTCGGGGGTAGGGCGCACCCCCAGTCTTGTGGCCACCTGGTGCGTCCCCTCTGGTAGTTTCTTCGCCCAATATTTTTTTATATATTCCAAAATAATTCTTCGTAAAATTTCAGGACTTTTGGAGTTGTGCAGAATAGGTTTCTCAGATTTGCTCCTTTCCTGTCCAGAATTCCAGCTGCCGGCATTCTCCCTCTTCATGTAAATCTTGTAAAATAAGAGAGAAAAGGCATAAGTATTGTACCATAATGTGAAATAACAGTCCATAATGCAATAAATATCAACATAAAAACATGATGCAAAATGGACGTATCAACTCCCCCAAGCTTAGACCTCACTTGTCCTCAAGCGGAAGCCGAAATCGATAATCATGTCCACATGTTTAGAGATAGAGGTGTCGATAAAATAAAATACGGACATGAGGGCATCATGATCATCTTTAGAACAACAACATATATTGTCTTGTAATTTCTTATGCTAAAGTGACAATTTGTTCACAAGGTAAAGTATGAATCAAAAACTTTATTGAAAACCAACAAACTACGAATTTGGTCATTGAAACAATTGCAATTTATCATAACATCGGAAAGAGTCAATGTAAGAGCTTTTGTTTAGCAAGTTTCACATACCTAACCATCATTTAATCTTTCATAATTGCTGACACTCACGCGATACTTATGAGATCAAAGTTTCAATCAAACACACAGGAAGATAGGGGCTTATAGTTTCGCCTCCCAGGCATTTACCTCAAGGGTAACATCAACAATAATAGTTTATGAGCACCTACATCCGAGTGGATATATATATCTGGATCTTCCCCAACATATAGTGCTTGCCAAAAACAAAAAGTATAAAAAGGAGAGGTGAAGATCACCATGACTCTTGTATAAAGGTAGAAGGTAAAAGATAGGCCCTTCGCAGAGGGAAGAAGAGGTTGTCATGCGCTTTCATGGTTGGATACACAAAATCTTAATGCAAAAGAACGTCACTTTATATTGCCGCTTGTGATAAAGAACTTTATTATGCAGTCCGTTGCTTTTATTTCTTCCATATCACAAGTTCGTATAAAGCTTATTTTCCTCACACTAAAAGATCATACATATTTAGAGAGCAATTTTTATTGCTTGCACCGATGACAACTTACTTGAAGGATCTTACTCAATCCATAGGTAGGTATGCTGGACTCTCATGGCAAAACTGGGTTAAGGGATTTTGGATGCACAAGTAGTATCTCTACTTGGTGCCAAAGCTTTGGCTAGCATAGGATGAGAAGCAAACTCAACATGTTGGAGGATCCATGACAATATAACTTCTATTCGGATATAAGAAAACATAACCCATTATGTTGTCTTCCTTGTCCAACATCAACCTCTTAGCATATAATATTTTAATGAGTGCTCACAATCACAAAAGATGTCCAAGATAGTGTATTTATATGTGAGACCTCTCTTTCTTTATTACTTCCTTTTAATTGCAACAATGACCAAAACTATGTTTGTCAACTCCCAACAAGTTTTGTGCGACATACTTCTTATATGTGAGGTCATCACTTCCCATAAGATTATTATATAATCTTTTTATTTCTTTTGTCTCTATTTTCTTTTCCTCCTTTTTTTTCTCAAGATCATAGCAAGAAAGCAAAGCCCTCAAATCAAAACTAATCTTTATTATATAACTTTCAGACTCGATTACATAGAGGGAACACAAAGCAAAACCCAAAGCTAGATCATACTAAAAACTTTATTCTACTAGGTAATGATAAAACCAAAAGGATCGAACTAAGAAAAACGATAAAGATGTGATGGTGATACGATATCGGGGCACCTCCCCCAAGCTTGGCACAAGCCAAGGGGAGTGCCCATACCCATGTACTCAAGTCTCCTTCTTCAGAGGTGGTGGTGTGATATTCTTGGCGATGATGCCCTTCAAGATGCGATTTTCCTCCTCGAGCCTATTGATTTGCTGTTTGAGGTCCATTATTTCCTTGCGGAGTTTTCCTGTGACGGTTAGAGCACCGTCCACCCATGGATGCATCTTGGCTGCGAGGGAAAAAGCAACACTCTTTTTCATGTTATTATAAGAGAGAAATTTAGCATTGGGAGGTATGACCGAATCCGGTATTGCTGCACTATGTAGTTCCTCGAGCATGGCTCTAGGTTGAGGGCGAGAGATGACTTCTTGATCCTCCTCCATGGCATCCACTCTTTTCAGGTCAGCCTCCATCTCTTCCTCTATTGACCACCCAAAAGGATTCGCTTCGCTGTATGCTCTTGGATCCTGCGTCGGGTTGGAAACACGACTCCCCCCGACCAACTCTTGCGAAGACATCTTTCTCTAAATCTGCTGCAGAAATAGCTAGAAACAAGAACAGAGGATATTGCCGTGGTACGGTGGTCAAAACCTTCGGGAGATTATATAATGAATTTTTCCCGTGCAAAACAAGTAATCTGGGAGAAAACAGAGTCCGGAGGGCACACGAGGTGGCCACAAGCCTGGGAGGTGCGCCCAGGGGGTAGGGCGCGCCCCCACAGCTTGTCGCCTCCTCGTGCACTATTTGGACTACTTCTTATTTTCCTAATTTTTTAAATATTCCAAAACGGAGTAAAATTGCTTTTGGGAAAGTTTTGGAGTCGGTTTACTTACCGTACCACATACCTATTCCTTTTCAGGGTTCTGGTGCGTTCTGGAAAGTTTCCCTTATGTACTCCTCCGGTGTTATGGTATTAACAATATTGGTTTCAACATTTATGGGAGTACCTGAGATATAATGTTTGATTCTTTGCCTATTTACCACCTTCGGGTTATTGCCTTCGGCGTTGTTGATCTTGATGGCACCGGAGCCATAAACTTCCTCGATAATGTAAGGTCCTTCCCATTTAGAGAGAAGTTTTCCTGCAAAAAATCTTTCCGTTCGCACAATTAGTGTCATCTTTCCAACATATAATTTTGATCTTAGCCAGTTACTCTACTAGTCCATCAAAGAGTTGTTACACAACATTCTAAGTAGATTCAATGCTATGTTGAATTACTTGATCCGTTATTTTCAATCTACTAATTCTTTTTCCTACATATTCATATTGACTTCCTACATCCAGTAGCATCATTAGTTTCAATTTTTGATCTTTTCAAATTTGAACGATTCAAATTTGAACTCGAAGCTTCACTTGATCATATCTTGTAAACTGTAGCGCTTTTTCAATTGATTCCTTTTTCAAATTGAATCCCTAGGCGTAATCTAACATCTTGAGCCATCACCACACTTTTTCACCGAAATTAGGATCTGATCCTGCAAAATAATTTGATTTGATTCTTTTGGAGTTTTTGCAATCTTCCTTTGCATTTTTTTGGGTCTTTGAGTGATTGCTTATGTGTGGATAAAATTTGCTTACTTACGATAGATTGATCGGAGTGTGACGAGTAGAACTATCTGGAATTATGAGTGCGAAGAATCTTCATCAATAGTACAAGGCAAGTTCACACTTTGATCATACTTTTCAATACCCAGTTTTTACTATGCATTAGTTTCACCCTCAAAGATTGCATGAGTAGGATTGGGAACATGCGGTTGTTGCTATGTAGTTGATGAGGTAGGAACCTATTACCTTTGATCACCCCGGGAATATACGTTATGCTCATATTGCTTAGCCATGCTCGTAGACGGGGATTGGTATGTGAGATTCATGAAAGTTGCGAGAGTAATTTATCTAAGGGAAACTTAAGGTGGCTACTTTAATACACATCTGGGTGGATTGGTTGCGAGCACCTGGGGAATCCAGTGTTGTCCTAGGAGATCCCGGGGTACCCGTGTGATCATCCTATGGAATGCCACCCAGGCTCAAAGGGATCATAAGATTATTCATGGTAGAAACTTCCGTGTGCAGCCACATGCCATTATGGGCTCTGGCATAGTTGAGTAAGTTGTGGGAATCCTTTACATGATGGGCTAGCAGATGTAGGGGAATTGTAGGTGTACCGGCCTATCTATCGGTTAAGGGGACCTCTTCGGAAATACTGTGTCTCGATCATCCGTTTCTCAAACATCATGCAGTGCGAGAAATTCAACGGAGGAGATCAAGTCTTGTGGGGAAAAGTGCGCAAACCTCTGCAGAGTGTATAAACTAATCATGATTAGCCGTGTCCCCGGTTATGGACATCTTGAGTATCTGGTATTTGAATTATTGGTTTGATCTCATCACTTTACTTAATGAAACTGTTGGGTTATTATTATTCTTTTGGGATTGAGTTGGAGGAACCTTCTCAATAATGGCATAAACTTGGTAGTAAATAAAATTTATTCCTTTGTTGTAGGGAAAAATTAGCTTTATGCAAAACTAAACTTAGAGCCTCCACCAGCCAAATATGCATGTAGTGATAGATATTGTTCATCATTATTCTGTGGTGTGAATTTGCCAGTACATTCAACGTACTGACCTACACGGCTGCAACGTCTCATGTTGCAGGAATTATCCGACGAGTAAGTGATACGTTAGGGTTGCGATGACTACACTCAACTTTGCCGTTGGTGTTGTTGGGACTCCACAACTTTGTTGTTACTTCCGCTATATTATTTGAGGTAATAGTATTTACGTTATTTTATACATGTGATTTACCTCTGTTATAAATCCTCGAGTACTGTGTGTGTCAGCATACCGATCCAGGGATGACACTTAAGCACAGAGACTTCAATCCATTCGGGTCGGGTCGCTACAGTCTGCATACCATGGTGTACTACGAGAAGCATTTATGACAGCTAATTGTTCATCAAGAAATCTATCATCAATAGGTAGTGGGTAATCAAGAATATTTTCTAACCTAGACAAGTTGTCTGCCACGGGGTTCTCAGCTCCCTTTCTATCAATAATATGTAAATCAAATTCTTGTAACAAGAGAACCCACCTAATGAGTCTAGGTTTAGCATCTTTCTTTTCCATAAGGTATTTAATAGCAGCATGATCAGTGTGAACAGTAACTTTGGAATCAACAATATAAGATCTGAATTTATCACAAGCAAACACAGCTGCTAAAAATTCCTTTTCAGTAGTAGCATAATTTCTTTGAGCACTGTCTAGAGTTTTACTAGCATAATGGATAACATTTAATTTCTTATCAACTCTTTGTCCTAGAACAGCACCAACAGCATAATCGCTAGCATCACACATAATTTCAAAGGGTAGATTTCAATCTGGTGGTTGAACAATAGGTGCAGAAATTAAGGATTTCTTAAGGATTTCAAATGCTTCTACACAATCATCATCAAAAACAAATGGAACATATTTTTGCAAGAGATTAGTAAGAGGCCTAGAAATTTTAGAGAAGTCTTTAATTAATCTCCTATAGAAACCAGCATGACCAAGGCAACTTCTTATACCTTTGATATCTTTAGGACATGGCATCTTTTCAATAGCATCAACTTTAGCTTTATCAACTTCAATACCTCTTTCGGAGATTTTATGCCCCAAGACAATACCTTCATTAACCATGAAGTGGCACTTCTCCCAATTCAAGACAAGATTAGTTTCTTCACATCTCTGCAAAACTCGATCAAGGTTGCTTAAGCAATCATCAAAAGAAGTTCCGTAAACGGAGAAATCATCCATGAAAACCTCAACAATCTTTTCACAAAAGTCAGAGAATATAGCAGTCATACATCTTTGAAAAGTAGCAGGTGCATTACATAGACCAAAAGGCATACGTCTATAAGCAAAGGTACCACAAGGGCATGTAAAAGTAGTTTTTTCTTGATCCTCTTTTGACACAGGTATTTGGGAAAAACTAGAATAACCATCTAGAAAGCAGAAATGTGTATGTTTTGATAGGCTCTCTAGCATTTGATCAATGAAAGGTAAAGGATAATGATCATTCTTAGTAGCTTTATTTAATTTTCTGAAATCAATTACCATTCTATAACATGTGACAATTCTTTGTGGGATAAGTTCATTTTTATCATTAGGAACAACAGTAATACCTCCCTTCTTGGGGACACAATGAATAGGACTTACCCATCTACTATCAGCAATAGGGTAGATTATACCTGCTTCCAAAAGCTTTAATATTTCATTTCTGACCACTTCCTTCATCTTAGGGTTCAACCGTCGCTGATGATCAACAACTTGTTTAGCATCAGGTTCCATATTAATTTTGTGCTGACATAGAGTGGGGCTAATGCCTTAAGATCATCAAGAGTATATCCAATAGCGGCACGGTGCTTCCTCAGAGTTTTCAATAATTTCTTTTCTTCATGCTCTGAAAGGTTAGCACTAATAATAACAGGATATATCTTATTTTCATCAAGATAAGCATATTTCAAAGTATCAGGTAATTGTTTAAGATCGAACAGTGGATCACTCTTGGGTGGTGGAGGATCTCCAAGAGTCTCAACAGGCAAATTGTGTTTCAAAATAGGCATTTGTTTAAAGAAAATCTCGTCTAATTCCTTTCTTTTATTCATGAACATATCATTTTCATGGTCTAGCAAATATTGTTCTAAAGGATCTGTAGGAGGCATGGCAATAGAAGCAAGACGAATAATCTCATCTTTACTAGGCAATTATTTATCATGAGGTTGTCTACGAAATTTAGAGAAATTAAACTCATGAGACACATCCCCGAAATGTACACTAACATTTTCTTTCTCATAGTCTATCTTAGCATTAACAGTGTTCAAGAAAGGTCTACCAAATATAATGGGACAAAAATCATCTTGTGGGGAAACAAGAACTAGAAAATCAGTAGGGTATTTTATTTTCCCACACAAGACTTCAACATCTCTAACAATCCCAATTGGTGAGATAGTATCTCTATTAGCAAGCTTAATAGTAACATCAATATCTTCTATTTCAGCAGGTGCAATATCATTCATAATTTCTTGGTATAAAGTAAGGGGAATTGCACTCACACTAGAACCCAAATCACATAAGCCATGATATCAATGCTCTCCTATTTTAACAGCGACAACAGGCATGCCAACAACAGGTCTATGTTTATCTTTATCATCGGGTTTAGCAATTCTAGCAGCTTCATCACAGAAATAAATAACATGTCCATCAATATTATCGACCAAGAGATCTTTAACCATAGCAATACTAGGTTCAACTTTAATTTGTTCAGGGGGTGTAGGTGTTCTAGTATAACTCTTACGGACCAAAGCTAAAGTTTTAGCATGTTCTTTTATCCTAACAGGAAAAGGTGGTTTCTCAATATAAGAAGTAGGAATAACAGGATCAACATTATAAGTAATAGTTTCTTCTTCAGCTTTAATGGGTTCTACTATTTTTACTTCAATGGGAGGATGATATTTAAACCACATCTCCTTAGGGAGATCAACATGAGTAGAAAATGATTCACAGAAAGAAGCTACTATCTCAGAGTCAAGTCCATATTTAGTGCTAAATTCACAAAAAGCATCGATATCCATAAAAGATTTAACACAATCAAACTTAAGGTTTATACCTGACTCCTTACCTTCGTCGAGCTCCCAATCTTCAGAGTTGCATTTAATTCTTTCCAAAAGATCCCATCGGAATTCAATAGTCTTCTTCATAAAAGAACCAGTACAAGAAGTATCGAGCATGGATTGATCATTACGAGAAAGCCGAGCATAAAAATTCTGAATGATAATTTCTCTTGAGAGCTCATGATTGGGGCATGAATATAACATTGATTTAAGCCTCCCCCAAGCTTGAGCGATACTTTCTCCTTCACAAGGCCAAAAATTATATATATATATATATAATTCCGATCACGATGAACCAGATGCATAGGATAAAACTTCTGATGAAATTCCAATTTCAATCGGTTGTAATTTCAAGCTCCAATATCATCACATAGCCTATACCATGTCAATGCCTTTCCCTTCAAAGATAAAGGGAAAATTTTCTTCCTGACTTCATCTCCGGGCAAACCTGCAAGCTTAAATAATCCACAAACTTCATTCACATAGATTAGATGCATATCAGGATGTAGTGTTCCATCTCCTGCATAAGGATCAGCTAGCAGTTTCTCTATCATACCCGAAGGAATTTCATAATAAATATTTTCAGTAGGTTCAGTAGGTTGAGGAGCAACTCTTTGCTCTTCCGGTCGAGGTGAAGATACCCCAAACAAGCCCCTCAAAGGATGATTTTCCATAGTGACAAGTGACAATAAATTTCAGCACGTAATATGAATGTTTCCTTACCAAATTCTACTTACCAAAGGCGCTTCACTCCCCGGCAACGGTGCCAGAAAAGAGTCTTGATGACCCACAAGTATAGGGGATCAATCATAGTCCTTTCGATAAGTAAGAGTGTCGAACCCAACGAGGAGCAGAAGGAAATGACAATCGGTTTTCAGCAAGGTATTTTCTGCAAGCACTGGAATTTCGGTAACACATAGTATTGTGATAAGATAATTCGTAACGAGTAACAAGTAACAAGTGTAACAAAGGTGCAGCAAGGTGGCCCAATCCTTTTTATAGCAAAGGACAAGCCTGGACAAATTCTTATATAAAGCAAAGCGCTCCCGAGGACGCATGGGAATTATTGTCAAGTTAGCTTTCATCATGCTCATATGATTCGTGTTCGTTACTTTGATAATTTGATATGTGGGTGGACCGGTGCTTGGGTGCTGTCCTTACTTGGACAAGCCTCCCACTTATGATTAACCCCTCTCGCAAGCATCCGCAACTGCGAAAGAAGAATTAAGATAAATCTAACCATAGCATGAAACATGTGGATCCAAATCAGCCCCTTACGAAGCAACACATAAACTAGGGTTTAAGCTTCTGTCACTCTAGCAACCCATCATCTACTTACTACTTCTCAATGCCTTCCCCTAGGCCCAAATCATGGTGAAGTGTCATGTAGTCGACGTTCACATAACACCACTAGAGGAAAGACAACATGCATCTCATCAAAATATCGAACGAATACCAAATTCACATGATTACTTATAACAAGACTTCTCCCATGTCCTCAGGAACAAAAGTAACTACTCACAAAGCATGTTCATGTTCAAGATCAGAGGGGTATTGAATATCATTAAGGATCTGAACATATGATCTTCCACCAAATAAATCAACTAGCATCAACTACAAGGAGTAATCAACACTAATAGCAACCCACAGGTACCAATCTGAGGTTTTGGGACAAAGATTGAATACAAGAGATGAACTAGGGTTTGAGAGGAGATGGTGCTGATGAAGATGTTGATGGAGATTGACCCTACCTCGATAAGAGGATCGTTGGTGATGACGATGGCTTCGATTTCTCACTCCCGGAGGGAAGTTTCCCCGGCAGAATCGCTTCGTCGGAGCCCTATATTGCTTCTGCCCAGGTTTCGCCTCGAGACGGCGGCGCTTCGTCCCGAAAGCTTCCTTATGATTTTTTTTCCAGGTCAAAAGCCTCCATATAGCAGAAGAGGGGCACCGGATGATAGCCAGGGGGCCCACAAGCCCTGGGGGCGCACCCTCGGGGGTAGGGCGCGCCCCCCATGCTTGTGGCCACCTGGTGGGTCCCCTCTGGTAGTTTCTTCGCCCAATAGTTTTTATATATTCCAAAATAATTCTCCGTTAAATTTCAGTACTTTTGGAGTTGTGCAGAATAGGTCTCTCAGATTTGCTCCTTTCCGGTCCAAAATTCCAACTGCCGGCATTCTCCCTCTTCATGTAAATCTTGTAAAATAAGAGAGAAAAGGCATAAGTATTGTATCATAATGTGAAATAACAGTCCATAATGCAATAAATATCAACATAAAAACATGATGCAAATGGACGTATCACAGCCAAGGGGGGAGGAGGTGGAATCCTAGTCCTCCTTCCCTTCCATACAAAGCTGGACTTTCCACCTTTCCCAACTGCATGGGCCTTGAGGGACTTGTGTGCGCCTGGCCCAATATGGCCATGGAACCTCCCCTCAGTCCATGCCAACCCTTGCGATGTGGTGGAACCCTTGGTGGACTTTCGGACTCCTCTGGAAGTTTCTGAAACCTTCTGGAAGCTTCTCGATACAATACCGAAAAAACTGAAACTTTTTCCGGAACCCTGAAAACAACTTTCCATATATAAATCTTTACCTCCCGACCATTCTGAGACTCCTCGTGACGTCCGGGATCTCATCCGGGACTCCGAACAACATTTGGTTACCAATCATCAAATATCCCAATACTACTCTAGCGTCAACGAATGTTAAGCGTGCGACCCTGCGGGTTCAGGAATCATGTAGTCATGACCGAGACACCTCTCCGGTCAATAACCAATAGCGGGACCTGGATGCCCATATTGGTTCCTACATATTCTATGAAGATCTTTGATCGGTTGAACCACGATGTCAAGGATTCGGTTAATCCCGTTTGCAGTTCCCTTTGTCTGTCGGTATGTTACTTGCCCAAGATTCGATCGTCGCTATCTCATACCTAGTTCAATATCGTTACCGGCAAGTCTCTTTACTCGTTCTGTAATACAAGATCCTATGACTAACTCCTTAGTCACATTGCTTGCAAGCTTCTTGTGATGTTGTATTACCGAGAGGGCCCAGAGATACCTCTCCATCACACGGAGTGACAAATCCTAGTCGTGATCCGTGCCAACTCAACAGACACCCTCAGAGATACCTGTAGAGCAACTTTATGATCACCTAGTTACGAAGTGACGTTTGATAGCACACAAGGTATTCCTTTGGTATCTGGGAGTTGCATGATCTCGTGGTCGAAGGAACAGATACTTGACATGAAGAAAGCTATAGCAAATAACTTAAATGATCTGATGCTAAGCTTACAGTTGGGTCTAGTCCATCACATCATTCTCCTAATGATGTGATCCCGTTATCAAATGACAACTCATGTATATGGTTAGGAAACGTTAACCATCTTTCATCAATGAGCTAGTCTAGTAGAGGCTGACCAGGGACACGGTGTAGTTTATGTATTCACACATGTATTTAAGTTTCTGATCAATACAATTCTAGCATGACTAATAAACTTTTATCATGAACGGGAAATATGATAATTACCATTTTATTATTGCCTTAGGGCATATTTCCAACACTTTTGCTTTATCAACTTCAATACCTCTTTCAGAAATTTTATGCCCAAGGACTATACCTTCATTCACTATAAAGTGTCACTTCTCCCAATTGAGGACAAGATTAGTTTCTTCACATCTCTGCAAAACTCGATCAAGATTGCTTAAGCAATCACCAAAATAAGCGCCATAAACGGAAAAATCATCCATGAGTACCTCAATAATCTTTTCACAAAAGTCTGAGAATATAGCAGTCATACATCTTTGAAAGGTAGCAGGTGCATTACATAAAGCAAAAGGCATATGTCTATAAGCATAAGTTCCAAAGGGTCAAGTAAAAGTGGTTTTCTCTTGATCTTCTTGTGACACAGGTATTTGAGAAAAACCAGAATAACCATCTAAGAAGCAAAAGTGTATATGCTTAGTCAACCTTTATAGCATTTGATCAATAAAAGGCAAAGGGTAATGGTCTTTTCTGGTAGCGTTGTTTAATTTTCTAAAATCAGTACCATCCTATAACCCGTTACAATTCTTTGTGGGATCAGTTCATTTTTATCATTAGGAACAACAGTAATGCCTCCTTTCTAGGAACACAATGAACAAGACTTACCCATCTACTATCAGCTATAGGATAAATTATACCTGCTTCGAGAAGCTTTAATATTTTAGTTGGTACGACATCCTTCATTTTAGGATTCAGACAACGCTGATGATCAACAACTTGCTTAGCATCAGGCTCCATATTAATCTTGTGCTAACATAGAGTGGGGCTAATTCCCTTAAGATCATCAAGAGTATATCCAATAGCAGCACGGTGCTTCCTCAGAGTTTTAAGTAATCTCTTTTCTTCATGCTCTGAAAGGTTAGCATTGATAATAACATGATATATCTTATTTTCATCAAGATAAGCACATTTCAGTGTATCAGGTAATTTCTTTAATTGAAACATTGGATCACTCTTAGGTGGAAGAGGATCTCCAAGAGTCTCAACAGGTAAATTATGTTTAAGGGTAGGTACTTGTTTAAAGAATATCTCACCTATTTTATTTCTTTCATTCATATGCATATCATTTTCATGGTCTAGCAAGTATTGTTCTAGAGGATCAGTAGGAGGAACAACAATAGATGCAAGACCAATAATTTCATCCTTACTAGACAATTCTTTTTCATGTGGTTGTCTACGAAACTTAGAGAAATTAAACTCATGAGATACATCACCAAACTTAACTCTAACATTTTCTTTAACACAATCAATTTCAGCATTTAACAGTATTCAAGAAAGGTCTACCAAATATAATGGGACAAAAATTATCTTGTTGTGATCCAAGTGCTAAGAAATCAGTAGGGTATTTGATCTTACCACACAATACTTCAACATCTCGAACAATCCCAAGTGGTGAAATGGTATCTCTATTTGCAAGCTTAATAGTAACATCAATGTCCTCGATCTTAGCAAGTGCAATATCATTCATAATTTCTTGATATAAAGTAAACGGAATAGCACTCACACTAGCATCCATATCACATAAACCATGATAGCAATGATCTCTAATTTTAGCAGAAACAAACGACATGCCCACTATGGGTTTATTCTTATCTAGCATATCTTGTTCATTTCTAGCAGGTTTAGCAATTCTAGTTGCCTCATCGCAGAAGTAAATAACATGCCCATCAATATTATCAACCAAGAGATCCTTAACCATTGCAATATTAGGTTCAGCTTTAATTTGTTCACAGGGTCTAAGTGTTCTAATATTACTTTTATTAACCATAGTTGTAGCTTTAGCATGTTCCTTAATCCTAACAGGGAAAGGAGGTTTCTCAACATAAGCAGTAGGCACAACTGGATCAACATTATAAACTATTGTTTCATCTTTGGCTATAACTGGTTCTTCATACAATTCTTCAATAGGTGGATGATATTTAAACCACTTCTCCTTACGGAGATCAACATGAGCAGCAAAAGTTTCACAAAAAGTAGCTACTATCTCAGAGTCAAGTCCATATATAATACTAAATTATGAAAAGCATCGGTTTCCATAAAAGATTTAACACAATCAAACTCAAGATTTATACCTGACTCTTTACCTTTGTTGATTTCCCAATCTTCAGAGTTGCGTTTAATTCTTTCCAAAAGATTTCACTTGAATTCAATAGTTTTCTTCATAAAAGAACCAGTAGAAGAAGTATCGAACATGGATTGATCATTATGAGAAAGCCAAGCATAAACATTCTGGATAATTATTTCTCTTGAGAGCTCATGATTGGAGCATGTGTGCATCATGTACTTCAGCCTCCCCCAAGCTTGAGCGATACTTTCTCCTTCACGAGGCCAAAAATTATATATATATTTCCGATCACGATGAACCAGATGCATAGGATATAACTTCTGGTGAAATTCCAGCTTCAGCCGGTTCCAATCCCATGTTCCAGTATCGTCCAATAGCCTATACCATGTCAATGCCTTTCCCTCCAAAGATAAAGGGAATATCTTGTTCTTAACTCCATCCTCGGATAAACCTGCAAGCTTAAACAATCCATAAATTTCATCTATATATATCAAGTGCATATTAGGATGTACCGTTCCATCTCCTGCATAAGGATTAGCTAGCAGTTTCTCTAACATACATGAAGGAATTTCATAGTAAATATTTTCAGTAGGTTCAGTAGGTTGAGGAGGAACTCTTATTGCTTCCGGTCGAGGTGAAGATACCACGAACAAGCCCCTGAAAGGATTATTTTCCATATCAACAAGTGACCGTAAATTTCAGCACGTAATATAAATGTTTCCTTACCAAATTCCACTTACCAAAGGCGCTTCACTCCCTGGCAACAGCACCAGAAAAGAGTCTTGATGGCCCAAAAGTATAGGGGATCAATCGAAGTCCTTCGATAAGTAAGACTGTCGAACCCAACGAGAAGCAGAAGGAAATGACAAGCGATTTTCAGCAAGGTATTCTCTGCAAGCACTGAAATTATCGGTAACAGATAGTTTGATAGCAAGGTAATTTGTAACAAGTAGCAAGTAACAATGGTAACAAAGGTGCACAAGGTAGCCAAATCTCTTTTATAGCAAAGGACAGGCCGGAACGTTCTCTTATAATAAGCAAAGCGTTCTTGAGAACACATGGGAATTATCATCTAGTCACTTTCATCATGTTTGTTTGATTCACGTTCACTACTTTGATAATTTCATATGTGGGTAGACCGGTGCTTGGGTGTTGTTCTTACTTGAACAAGACTCCCACTTATGATTACCCGCTCTCGCAAGAATCCATAACTACAAAAGAAGAATTAACATAAATCTAACCATAGCATGAAACATATGGATCCAAATCAGCCCCTTATGGAATAACGCATATACTAGGGTTTAAGCTTTTGTCACTCTAGCAACCCATCATCACCGACACCATGAAAAATGGAGCACGTTATGTGGCTGCGGCACAGTTGTTTTTGATGATTATTAGGTTGTGACTTCCCTCTTACTGGTTTTGAACATTGTAATAGAGAAGTAAATAAGGTCGGTGATGAGCTTGCTATATTAGACAGTTTTTTACGACTTTTCATTAGTTTAAGGGGCCTCTGAATTATATTGTACCGCTCATCTTAAACATGCAACTGTTATTTTGTATTAATAAAACTTATATTGTACGCCTTGCACCACTCATCTCCCACCACTGGTCTCATAACATAGGACAAGGCCCACCAGATGCACACCTTGCGTTGGTTACAAAAAATAAACCCGTTCTGCCCTTAAAACTTGGGCTAGAACCTTAAGGCTCACGCATGTCCTGGAATCAGACTGCAAAATTGTCATCGACCTCCTCGACTTTATTGAGGAATCTAGGCAACTTTCTGACCTGAAAAAAAGCTACGGTCTGTAGTCATCAATGTGCTCCATCGAGCCACTCAAAAAAAAACTCTCTTCTGGAAACAACCCGAAAAGGTCCGATCTGCGGTTGAAGGAGACAAAAACACAAAATATTTCCAAGTCTCTGCCTCTCAGCATTCCCGCCATAACAAAATTGCAGTTCTCGATCACAATGGCTCCGAATTCTTCTCCTACAATGAAAAGGCCTCCATCTTTAACTCCTTCAATCTTGACCAAATTGGGGCCCCAAAAACTATCGGTGGAACCTCTCGCTCCATGATACTTACCCCCAGACTCTCACCCAGCTTCGGACGCTTGACAACCCCTTCTCAGATCAGGAAATTTATGATGCTTTCCTCCAAATCAACCCAAACGCTAGCCCTGGTCTGGACGGTTTTGGACCAGGCTTTTATCGAAAGTATTGGCACTCCACTAAAGAAATCATCGTCCCTTTTTTTCAAGCCTTCCACGAATAGACTGTAGGTGTTGAACATCTCAACAGAGCATTCATGATTCTGCTCCCCAAGGATACCGTTGCCAGATCTGCAAATGTCTTTCGACCCATTTCCCTTCAAAATTGCCCTCCAAAGGCCATTGCAAAGCTCCTAACAAACCGCCTAAACCCTCTTATCCCACTGCTCATCCACGATGACCAAACATGATTCATTAATGGGAGATCAATTGCTGAGAACTTCATCTATGCAGCCGACTTGCTTAACTACTGCCACACTAGAAAAGCGCCCACCATGATCTTTAAATTGGATTTCTGCAAGGCTTTCGATTCAATCGCTTGTCCCCCCTTTGTAGCTTCACATTCACATGGGTTTCCCCCTGAAATGGGTTCAATGGTTCAACTCCCTCCTCTCCTCTAGAAAAACAGTGGTCATGCTAAATGGTGTGCCCAGTACATGGATAAATTGCAAAAATGGCCTTCGCCAGGGCGACCCGCTCTCCCCCTAGCTTTTCATCCTTGTTGCTGATATCCTGCAATGTCTGATCATACTAGCTCACAATGATGGCCTTCTGCACCACCTTTTAGACCACAACCCCCCCCCCCATCGTCCTATAATATGCGGATTACACTCTCATCCTGGCAAATGCCTCCTCCAACGGGGCAACCCAGCTCAAACAAATTCTCGATAATTTTGCCAGCGTGACCGGCCTCTCTCTCAACTTTCACAAAACAACGTTTCTCCCCATCCACCTCTCACCCAACCTAGCCTCTGTAATTAGCAACATCTTCCGATGTGTCATCTCTGTATTCCCTCAACCTTACCTTGGTCTACCTATCTCCCCCACCAAACTACCTTCTTCATCTCTGCTTCCCTCAACCTTACCCTAATCTCTTCTGTACTTGACTCAAAAGTGGTTTATTTCATGTCGATTTTCCATATCCCAAAAAAGATCTTAAAACAGCTAGACGCGATTCGTAGAGCTTTTTTGGGCCGCGGAGGAAAACTGCTCGGGAGCACAATGTCTTATTGCTTGGAAAAATATTTGCAAACCTAAAAATTTTGGTGGTCTAGGTTACTTCTCCAGAATAACTGCTTAGTAATGAAGTTTGCTTTCAAACTACTTCAGGGTAAAAACCTACCTTGGGTAAACTGGTATCATAATAGATAATAGATATCCCCACTCCATCGCAGATAAACCTACAAACCCCTCATTTCTTTGGAAAGTGGTAAACTCTTAGCTACCTACACTTCAAAATATATCCTTTGTGCTGACAAACAATGGCCTTACTACTTTTTTTGGATTGATACTTGGATCACTCATAAACTGTTGGGGAACGTTGCATGGAAAACAAAAAATTTCTACACACACGCAAGATCTATCCATGAAGATGCATAGCTACGAGAGGGGGAGAGCATCTTCATACCCTTAAAGATCTCTAAGCGGAAGCGTTTATCAACGCGGTTGATGTAGTCGTACACCTTCACGATTAGTCCCGATCAGGTACCGAATGTACGGCACCTCCGTGTTCAGCACACGTTCAGCTCGATGACGTCCTCGCCTTCTCGATCCAGCAAGAGAGGTGAAGTAGTAGATGAGTTCCGGCAGCACGACGGCGTGGTGACGGTTGGTGATGAAGAACAATCTCCGCAGGGCTTCGCCAAGCACTACAGAAACTAGACGGAGGATAAAATAGAGGGGACAGGGTTGCCGGCACACGGCTTGGTGAATCTTGATGTGTCTTGGGTGCTAGCCCTGCCCCTCTATTTATATGTTGAGCCCTAGGGTCGAAACTTGGTGTAAAAGCCTCCTCAAAGTCGGTTTTGCCCGAAAAGCAAGAGTCCTTCTCGGACTCTAGGGCCAGACGCCAGGGTTCCCGGCGTCTGGGCCCAGACGCCAGGGTCTCTAGCGTCTGGCCTCTGGTCTCCGCAAAAATTCCTTTTGATCTTTCCAAAACCCTCGTGGGCTTTCCCCTTTGGCCCAAATAAAGTGTTCTCATACCCAAACATTTCGGGAAACATCTGAAACCCCTTCCGGTGAATTCCGGAACCCTTCCGAAGACCAAACACTATTATCTCATATATCAATCTTTACTTTCGGACCATTCCGAAGCTCCTCGTCATGTCCGTGATCTCATCCAGGACTCTGAACAACATTCGGTCACCAACATACATAACTCATATAATACTATATCGTCAACGAACGTTAAGCGTGCGGACCCTACGGGTTCGAGAACTATGTAGACATGACCGAGACACCTCTCTGGTCAATAACCAATTGCGGAACCTGGATGACCATATTGGCTTCTACATATTCTACGGAGATCTTTATCAGTCGAACCTTATGACAACATACGTAATTCCCTTTGTCCATCGGTATGTTACTTGCCCGAGATTCGATCGTCGGTATCTTCATACCTAGTTCAATCTCGTTACTGGCAAGTCTCTTTACTCGTTCCGTAATACATCATTCTGCAACTAACTCATTAGTCACTTTGCTTGCAAGGCTTCTTATGATGTGTATTACCGAGAGGGCCCAGAGATACCTCTCCGATACTCGGAGTGGCAAATCCTAATCTTGATCTATGCCAACTCAACAAACACCTTCAGAGATACCTGTAGAGCATCTTTATGATCACCCAGTTACGTCGTGACGTTTGATAGAACACAAGGTATTCCTCTGGTATCCGGGAGTTGCGTAATCTCATAGTCGAAGGAATATGTATTTGACATGAAGAAAGCAATAGCAATAAAACTAAACAATCATTATGCTAAGCTAACGGATGGGTCTTGTCCATCACATCATTCTCCTAATGATGTGATCTCATTATCAAATGACAACACATGTCCATGGTTAGGAAACCTTAACCATCTTTGATCAATGATCCAGTCTAGTAGAGGCATACTAGGGACATGGTATTTGTTTATGTATTCACACATGTATTGAAGTTTCCGATCAATACAATTCTAGCATGAATAATTAACCTTTATCATGAATAAGGAAATATAAAATAACAACTTTATTATTGCCTCTAGGGCATATTTCCTTCAGTCTCCCACTTGCACTAGAGTCAATAATCTAGATTACATTGTAATGAATCTAACACCCATGGAGTCTTGGTGCTGATCATTTTCTGCTCATGGAAGAGGCTTAGTCAACGGGTCTGCCACATTCAGATCCGTATATACTTTGCAAATTTCTATGTCTCCATCCTTGACCTTTTTACGAATGGAGTTGAAGCGTCTCTTGATGTGTTTGGTTCTCTTGTGAAACCTGGATTCCTTTGTTAAGGCAATTGCTTTAGTGTTGTCACAAAAGATTTTCATTGGACCCGATGCACTAGGTATTACACCTAGATCGGATATGAACTCCTTCATCCAGACTCCTTCATGTGCTGCTTCCGAAGCAGCTATGTACTCCACTTCACACGTAGATCCCGCCACGACGCTCTGCTTGGAACTGCACCAACTGACAGCTCCACCATTCAATATAAACATGTATCTGGTTTGTGACTTAGAGTCATCCGGATCAGTGTCGAAGCTAGCATCGACGAAACCATTTACGACGAGCTCTTCGTCACCTCCATAAACGAGAAACATATCCTTTGTCCTTTTAAGGTACTTTAGGATGTTCTTGACCGTTGTCCAGTGATCCACTCCTGGATTACTTTGGTACCTCCCTGCCAAACTTATGGCAAGGCACACATCAGGTCTGGTACACAGCATAGCATACATGATAGAACCTATGGCTGAGGCATAGGGAATGACTTTCATTTTCTCTCTATCTTCTGTAGTGGTCGGGCTTTGAGTCTGACTCAACTTCACACCTTGTAACACAGGCAAGAACCCTTTCTTTGACTGATCCATTTTGAACTTCTTCAAAACTTTATCAAGGTATGTGCTTTGTGAAAGTCCTATTAAGCGTCTTGATCTATCTCTATAGATCTTGATGCCCAATATATAAGCAACTTCACCGAGGTCTTTCATAGAAAAATTCTTATTCAAGTATCCTTTTATGCTATCCAGAAATTCTATATCATTTCCAATCAATAATATGTCATCCACATATAATATCAGAAATGCTACAGAACTCCCACTCACTTTCTTGTAAATACAGGCTTCACCGCATGTCTGTATAAAACCATATGCTTTGATCACCTCATCAAAGCATATATTCCAACTCCGAGATGCTTGCACCAGTCCATAGATGGATCGCTGGAGCTTGCACACTTTGTTAGCACCTTCAGGATCGACAAAACCTTCGGGTTGCATCATATACAACTCTTCTTTAAGAAATCCATTAAGGAATGCAGTTTTGACGTCCATTTGCCATATTTCATAATTATAAAATGCGAAAATTGCTAACATGATTCGGACAGACTTAAGCATCGCTACGGGTGAGAAAGTCTCATCGTAGTCAACTCCTTAAAATTGTCGAAAACCTTTCGCGACAAGTTGAGCTTTGTAGACAGTAACATTACCATCAGCGTCAGTCCTCTTCTTGAAGATCCATTTATTCTCAATGGCTTGCTGATCATCGGGCAAGTCCACCAAAGTCCACACTTTGTTCTCATACATGGATCCTATCTCAGATTTCATGGCCTCAAGCCATTTTTCGGAATCTGGGCTCATCATAGCTTCTTCATAGTTCGTAGGTTCATCATGGTCTAGTAACATGACTTCCAGGATAGGATTACCGTACCACTCTGGTGCGGAACGTGCTCTGTTCGACCTATGAGGTCCAGTAGTAACTTGATCCGAAGTTTCATGATTATCATCTTTAACTTCCTCTCTAGTTGGTGTAGGCATCACGGGAATGGATTTCTCTGATGTGCTCCTTTCCAAATTGAGAGAAGGTACAATTACCTCATCAAGTTCTACTTTCCTCCCACTCACTTCTTTCGAGAGAAACTCCTTCTCTAGAAATGTTCCATTCTTGGCAACAAAGATCTTGCCTTCGGATCTGTGGTAGAAGGTGTACCCAATTGTTTCCTTAGGGTATCCTATGAAGACGCACTTCTCCGATTTGGGTTCGAGCTTATCAGGCTGAAGCTTTTGACATAAGTGTCGCAACCCCAAACTTTAAGAAACGACAGCTTAGGTTTCTTGCCAAACCATAGTTCATACGGTGTCGTCTCAACGGATTTAGACGGTGCCCTATTTAACGTGAATGCAGCTGTCTCTAATGCATAACCCCAAAACGACAGTGGTAAATCGGTAAGAGACATCATAGAATGCACAATATCTAATAAAGTACGATTACGACGTTCGGACACACCATTACGCTGTGGTGTTCCAGGTGGCGTGAGTTGTGAAACTATTCCACATTGTTTTAAATCAAGGCCAAACTCGTAACTCAAATATTCGCCTCCATGATCAGATCGTAGAAACTTTATTTTCTTGTTACGATGATTCTCCACTTCACTCTGAAATTCTTTGAACTTTTCAAATGTTTCAGACTTGTGTTTCATTAAGTAGATATACCCATATCTACTCAAATCATCTGTGAAGGTCAGAAAATAATGATACCCGCTGCGTGCTTCAATACTCATCGGACCGCATACATCGGTATGTATTATTTCCAATAAGTCATTAGCTTGCTCCATTGTTCCGGAGAACGGAGTTTTAGTCATCTTGCCCATGAGGCATGGTTCGCAAGTATCAAATGATTCATAATCAAGTGATTCCAAAAGTCCATCTGTATGGAGTTTCCTCATGCGCTTTACAACAATATGACCTAAACGGCAGTGCCACAAATATGTTGCACTATCATTATCAACTTTGCATCTTTTGGCATCAATACTATGAATATGTGTATTACTACTATCGATATTCAACAAGAATAGACCACTCTTCAAGGGTGCATGACCATAAAAGATATTACTCACATAAATAGAACAACCATTATTCTCTGATTTAAATGAATAACCGTCTTGCAATAAACAAGATCCAGATATAATGTTCATGCTCAACGCGGGCACCAAATAACAATTATTCAGGTCTAAAACTAATCCCTAAGGTAGATGTAGAGGTAGCGTGCCGACGGCGATCACATCGACCTTGGAACCATTTCCGATGCGCATTGTTACCTCGTACTTAGCCAATCTTCGTTTAATCCGCAGCTCATGTTTCGAGTTACAAATATGAGCAACCAAACCAGTATCAAATACCCAGGCGCAGCTACGAGCATTAGTAAGGTACACATCAATAACGTGTATATCAAATATACCTTTGTTCACTTTGCCATCCTTCTTATCCGCCAAGTATTTGGGGCAGTTCCGCTTCCAGTGACCAATCCCTTTGCAGTAGAAGCACTCAGTTTCAGGCTTGGGTCCTGCTTTGGACTTCTTCCCAGGAGTGGCAACTTGCTTGCCATTCTTCTTGAAGTTCCCTTTCTTTCCCTTGCCCTTTTTCTTGAAACTAGTGGTCTTGTTAACCATCAACACTAGATGCTCCTTCTTGATTTCTACCTCCGCAGCCTTGAGCATTGCGAAGAGCTCGGGAATTGTTTTGTTCATACCTTGCATATTATAGTTCATCACGAAGCCTTTGTAGCTTGGTGGCAGTGACTGAAGAACTCTGTCAATAACACAATCAACTGGAAGATCAACTCCCAGGTGAGTCAAGTGATTATAATACCCAGACATTTTGAGTATGTGTTCACTGACAGAACTGTTCTCCTCCATCTTGCAGCTATAGAACTTGTTGGAAACTTCATATCTCTCAACCCGGGCATTTGCTTGAAATATTAACTTCAACTCCTGGAACATCTCATATGCTCCATGACGTTCAAAACGTCTTTGAAGTCCCGGTTCTAAGCCGTAAAGCATGGCACACTGAACTATTGAGTAGTCATCAGATCGAGCTTGCCAGGCGTTCATAACATCAGCTTCAGCTCCTGCAGCAGGCCTTTCACCTAGTGGTGCATCAAGGACATAATTCTTCTATGCAGCAATGAGGATAATCCTCAAGTTACGGACCCAGTCCGTGTAGTTGCTACCATCATCTTTCAACTTAGCTTTCTCTAGGAACGCATTAAAATTTAGGGGAACGGTAGCTCGGGCCATTGATCTACAACATAGATATGCAAAACTATAAGACTAAGTTCATGATAAATTAAGTTCAATTAATGAAATTACTAATGAACTCCCACTTAAATAGACATCCCTCAAGTCATCTAAGTGATATGTGATCCAAATGAACTAACCCATCTCCGATCATCACGTGAGATGGGGTAGTCATCAATGGTGAACATCTCTATGTTGATCATATCTACTATATGATTCACGTTCGACCTTTCGGTCTCCAGTGTTCCGAGACCATGTCTGTACATGCTAGGCTCCTCAAGTTTAACCCAAGTATTCTGCATGTGTAAAACGGTCTTACACCCGTTGTATGTGAACGTAGAGTCTATCACACCCGATCATCACGTGGTGTCTCGAAACAATGAAATGTAGCAACGGTGCATACTCAGGGAGAACACTTTTATCTTGAAATTAAGTGAAGGGATCATCTTATAATGCTACCGCCGTTCTAAGCAAAATAAGATGCATAAAAGATAAACATCACATGCCATCAAAATATGTGACATGATATGGCCATCATCATCTTGTGCTTTTGATCTCCATCTCCAAAGCATCGTCATGATCTCCATCATCACCGGCTCGACACCTTGATCTCCATCGTTGCGTCGTGGTCGTCTCGCCAACTATTGCTTCTACAACTATTGCTAACGCATAGCGATAAAGTAAAGCAATTACATGGCGATTGCATTTCATACAATAAAGAGACAACCATAAGGCTCCTGCCGGTTGCTGATAAATTTACAAAACATGATCATCTCATACAATAACGTATATCACATCATGTCTTGACCATATCACATCACAACATGCCCTGCAAAAACAAGTTAAACGTCCTCTACTTTGTTGTTGCAAGTTTTACGTGGCTGCTACGGGCTTCTAGCAAGAACCGTTCTTACCTATGGCAAAAACCACAACGGTGATTTATCAAGTTTGCTGTTTTAACCTTCTTCAAGGACCGGCCGCAGTCAAATTCGATTCAACTAAAATAGGAGAAACAGACAAAACTAGTTGCATGTCTGTCGGTGGAACCGGTCTCATGTGCGTGGACATGTAAGGTTGGTTCGGGCCGCTTCATCCCACAATACCGCCGAATCAAAATAAGACGTTGGTGGTAAGCAGTATGACTATCACCGCCCACAACTCTTTGTGTTCTACTCGTGCATATCATCTACGCAAAGACCTGGCTCGGATGCCACTGTTTGGGAACGTTGCATGGAAAACAAAAAATTTCTACGCACACGCAAGATCTATCCATGAAGATGCATAGCTACGAGAGGGGGAGAGCATCTTCATACCCTTGAAGATCGCTAAGCGGAAGTGTTTATCAACGTGGTTGATGTAGTCGTACACCTTCACGATCCGTCCCGATCAAATACTGAATGTACGGCACCTCCGCGTTCAGCACACGTTCAGCTCGATGACGTCCTCGCCTTCTCGATCCAGCAAGAGAGGCAAAGTAGTAGATGAGTTCCGGCAGCACGACGGCGTGGTGACGGTTGGTGATGAAGAACAATCTCCGCAGGGCTTCGCCAAGCACTACAGAAACTAGACAGAGGATAAACTAGAGGGGACGGGGTTGCCAGCACACGGCTTGGTGAATCTTGATGTGTCTTGGGTGCTAGCCCTGCCCCTCTATTTATATGTTGAGCCCTGGGGTCGAAACTTGAAGTAAAAGCCTCCTCAAAGTCGGTTTTGCCCGAAAGGCAAGAGTCCTTCTCGGACTCCAGGGCCAGACGCCAGGGTTCCCGGCGTCTGGGCCCAGACGCCAGGGTCTCTGGCCTCTGGCCTCTGGTCTCCGCAAAACTTCCTTTTGCTCTTTCCAAAAACCTCGTGGGCTTTCCCCTTTGGCCCAAATAAAGTGTTCTCGTACCCAAACATTTCAGGAAACATCCGAAACTCCTTTCGGTGAATTTCGGAACCCTTCCGAAGACCAAACACTATTATCCCATATATCAATCTTTACTTCTGGACCATTCCGGAGCTCCTCGTCATGTCCGTGATCTCATCCGGGACTCCGAACAACATTCGGTCACCAACATACATAACTCATATAATACTATATCGTCAACGAACGTTAAGCATGCGCACCCTACGGGTTCGAGAACTATGTAGACATGAGCAAGACGCCTCTCCGGTCAATAACCAATAGCGGAACCTGGATGCCCATATTGGCTCCTACATATTCTACGAAGATCTTTATCGGTCGAACCTTATGACAACATATGTAATTCCCTTTGTCCATCGGTATGTTACTTGCCCGAGATTCGATCGTCGGTATCTTCATACCTAGTTCAATCTCGTTACCGGCAAGTCTCGTTACTCGTTCCGTAATACATCATTCTGCAACTAACTCATTAGTCACTTTGCTTGCAAGGCTTCTTATGATGTGTATTACCGAGAGGGCCCAGAGAGACCTCTCCGATACTCGGAGTGGCAAATCCTAATCTTGATCTATGCCAACTCAACAAATACCTTCAGCCTGTAGAGCATCTTTATGATCACCCAGTTACGTTGTGACGTTTTCTAGAACACATGGTATTCCTCTGGTATCCGGGAGTTGCATAATCTCATAGTCGAAGGAATATGTATTTGACATGAAGAAAGCAATAGCAATAAAACTGAACGATCATTATGCTAAGCTAACGGATGGGTCTTGTCCATCACATCATTCTTCTAATGATGTGATCTCATTATCAAATGACAACACATGTCCATGGTTAGGAAACATTAACCATCTTTGATCAACGAGCCAGTCTGGTAGAGGCATACTAGGGACACGGTATTTGTTTATGTATTCACACATGTATTTATGTTTCCGATCAATACAATTCTAGCATGAATAATAAACCTTTATCATGAATAAGGAAATATAAAATAACAATTTTATTATTGCCTCTAGGGCATATTTCCTTCATAAACCTCTAGCCACTGTTTACCCTCACCTCTACTCACACTCCATAAAACCTACCATTTTAGTGTCTCAGGTCATGCAGGATGGATTACTAGCTAACGTGCGGAATCACCTGACTAATGTTGCCTCAAATGAGCTAGTGGTTGTATTGTGTTTATTGCAGGACTTCGCCCAAATGATGCTTCTGATGATAGGTTCCTTCTACACGACGCACCTTTCTCCTCCAGACAGGCCTACTCCATCGTCACTGAGGAAAACAACATCGACCCCTTCGCCGAGCTTATTTGGTCATCCAAAGTCCCGATCAAGGTCAAGATTTTTGGTTGGCTCCTCTTCAAGGATCGTCTCAACACCAAGCACAATCTCCTCCAGAAGACGATCACTAATGATTCAATTTGCCCTCAATGTGATGCATCGGTGGAGGATGCTACTCACTTGTTTGTCCACTGCTCGTTTGCAGTTCAGGTCTGGGATACCCTACAGCTCGCCACACCACTCTCGCTTGTTGCAATTTGGGATATAGCTTCGCCGACTGGGCTCGACTACGAAATTTGACCGTCGGTTGTGCTCGCTATTTTGTGGAAAGTTTGGGACTCTAGGAACGCTTGTGTTTTTCGCAATGAAAATCACACGCCTAGGACTACGCTTCTGAGCCTTGTAAATGATTTCTCGCTCTGGACCTTTAGATTCGCTAATAAAAAGGTGGCTGCAGTGTCTTGACGCCAATACCTTTCCTTACGTGCTAGCGCTCTCTTGTACCTCGCATCTAGCGCTTTGAGTAATATATTCAGATGGGGGTGCTCTCCCCCCGGTGATTGTTCAAAAAAAAAACTTATATTGTTTATCAGAAAAAATATCTCCTTCCCCGTTATTTTTGCCGTGTTTTTTATCCTTTCACGTGACTGTTCATTCACTAAGTCTAGAAGGCGAACGGTTGTGCGCTAGATTTTATATCAGGGAAAAAGATAGTGGCAGAAGGATTGCGTCAATTCATTAACATCAGCATTATGTCACACAGCTTGAAGAAAACGGTAATCATCGATAACTAGTTACTGAGCATACTCCCTCGGATTATTTAAAAAAGTACCGCTAATTCCCTAGCCAATCAAACTACGTATTCGGCTGGACGATAGAGCCACCCGCCAGTCAACTCCTAGTTGCGGTGGCTGCAGCAGAGTGCCTGGACGATGCGCGTGCGGTGCTCCGGGTGGACGCTAATGACGAGCCAGAGGAAGGCGAGGACGCCCGCCCAGACGAGGATGTCCATCGACAGGTGCGTCCTGGGCTGCGACACGACGAAGGTGAGCACGAGGCTAGAGTAGGCCACCACGAACGACCACCGCACGTGCCGCGAGTCCACCGACATTCGCACCAGCAAGCTCAGCGTCATCACCATCGAGCTCGCGAACCCAACCCAGCTCGCCGCCATGAACAGCCAGTACCTGTGCATGCCGGCGTGTCAACCGATACTGGCATGAACGACCAGTCGAGTGGTATTCAGTATTCACGGCGCGCGCGTACCTGGGCCGGTGCAGGTCGCGCATGATGGGGTCGCCGGCGCGGTACAGCTCCCTGCCGTGCAGCGACTTGGTCTCCTGCCAGTACCCGCCGGGGATGTTGGTGCCGAGCTGGTAGGTGAGCGTGGTGATCAGCGTGGCCACCACCAGCAGCGTGTTGGCGTCGTTGCCGACCCAGGTGTTCGGTCCTTGCCCGCCGAGCTGCTGCTGGTTCACGGCCGGCTGGTCGTGAGCCGCTGGTGGCGGCGGGTTCACAGCTGCTGCTTGTGCCTGGTGGCCCATCTCGACGTTGCCCGCCGGCGCCGCGCCTGGGTGAACTATGGGGAGGTCCATGCTCACTCACTACCGAGTAGGGATCTCGAATCGGAGGAAGGTTCGGTGCTTCGTTGTGGTGACACCTCGATCGATCGGGGTTGCTTACGCGGACGATGTGAGTGGCTCAGTTAAGTTGTGTAGGGCATATATAGAGTGGAGGAGCTCTGTGCTTCGCCGGGTCAAGTGAAGTCTACGATGCAGTGTTTTGTCGTCCCGTAGAACTAACCGCGTCGCTGGCGACCTGTATCTTCTACGAACTCTCCTGACGCCCGCGTTGCCCCTCCCCCGCAAAATCACCCTGCATTTGCTACAGCTGACTGAGTCTTTGGCGACCTGTATCGTCTGCATTGACCTGTGGGCTCCAGGAGTTGTTGGGCACTTGGACGTACGTGCTCTCTCCAACACCTCTTAAGCATCTATGTTGCGCCACCAAAAACTCCACCCATGGTTGCCATACTAGAGACTGGGGCGCCACCTGAGGCGGGCCTGTGCGCTCCCAGGCTAGTTACGCACATGATTTGGCCACTGAGTTATGTACATGAACACTAGCTCATGAGAAGATTAAATGCCTCACAATTTTTTTATGCAATCAACAGCAAGTAAATGAGGAAAATAAATGTTACAAACAAATTTAGTCTCATTTTGCTTAATTAATATGCAGTAATGTTCAGAGATTTACACACTCACAATCTGAAGAACCTGTGATACAAATCATATATATCTACAAACCCTTGCTTGGTCTCCTTCAACATCTCTCCAAGCAACGCAGAGGCCCCGGATAGGCTTCCACACATATGGCAGCAATGAGCGCTTCCTTGACATTCAGAAAGAATATGTATTAATGCATCCATGTTGCTCCAAAATGTTATCTTGTTTCTCTACAAAACTGTATTTGACTGATGGGAATCAACTTGACATATTACAATCAAGTGAGAGCATTCATATTCAAAAACTTACAAGAGCTCTCAAGGCGACATGCACCCAAACAATTCCTAGAACTCAACTGAGGTGCGTGAGGACATTAAGCAGCCACCCGACCCCTACAACCAGGTCACTGCCATGTTCCCATTTAGTGAAAATTTACATTCTAATCATTACAACCCTCATGTTCGTACATTGTTTTTTTTTTTGCATAGATGTAATTAATATGTAGAATCAACCAAGGTGTACAAATTACCTCAGCAGCTTGGTTTGTCTCAAGCAAATCATGCGTCAACGATTCAAAATCAATAGGCTCCAGCTGTCCTTCATTAAAACTGAGAACTCAAAAAATATCTAGTAAGTTCGCCATTTTAAAGAATTAGTGTATCTTATAGCCATGGATGATATCATGTTAATAGCAAATGTAAACACGAAAGCTGCACAGATTATAGGGTGCTCAATGCTCACTCTCCAATTATCCAAAGCGGACGGCGAACATCTCCCTCTTGAACTCATAGTCGGCGAAATGGTTAGCAAACCTATTGGTCATCCTGAAGCTAGTTTAGTAAGAGAGAACATTTAGCAAAAAAAGAAGAAGCTTGCAACGAGTATGCAATGTGTGGCACTGAATAATTCAGAAGAGCATGATGCATGTGTTCAGATGGTTACTGAAAAAGAATCTCACATTGTTCCAACACAACATGTGGTGATCCGTAAACATAGTAGATGTTATTTGCGTTCATTGGTTCAGATCTCATGGCTCAAAAAGATGGTGCTGCAAAAGCATGTTATTTTCAAGAAATTAGCACCAAAGCTGTAAGCAAAAAAGAACATCAAATTGTTAGCAAACCTACCAGCCGTCCTGAAGTTTGCAGGTACTGTTACAACATAAACAAAAGCACCCAGTAATGACAATAATAAATGACATCTTAGCATTCAAACATCACACCATCGATAGGTAGAAATAGAAACAATATATCTGTAATAGTACATGTTTCCAATGACAAACTGAATCGTGTTCCTCCGCTTCTTTAAGTTTCCTGCAGTTTCACTTATTTTTCTTTGCCTCACTATTAATTATCGAGGGAATGAGACAATGATGAACAGCCGAGCACTAAGTTTTAATGCCAACAACCTTCCACAAAGCAGATTGAAGGTAATACAACTCTTCCATTGCTAAAGACAATACGGATGCCTATAGACTATTAACTATAACTTCACCACACTCAAAGCGTTGGTATCACAACCATAGTTATGTATGCTTTTTCTAAGAAATAAACCTTGGGTGGTTCCAGAAACCCCACCGGACATTTGATCAAGATGCATGGCACAATGTTTTCACCTGATACATGATGGAATAATCCCATCAAGAAAGCAGTTCAAGACGTTCTACCCAATTAGACCTTATTCTGGATGCTAATTACCCTAGACTCTGATTCCTTCTTGAGTGTCAGAAATAAATTACAACAAATAACACCAGCAGCCAGATTTTCAAGACCATCCATATTTTTAAGAAGAAAGCATAGCAAGAATGTTGTATTCATCACCTTGATGGAGCAAATTATGGTTGAGTGCTGCAACATCCGGTTGATTAATTTCTCCGTGTAATGTCATTACTAGGCAAGTGCATCTAAATCTGCATGATAGCAAAAGAGTGATATCAGCAAGAGAACATAGTACTTCCATGTAAAGAACCATATAGAAAGGTATAAAATAGGATTTAAAAGATAATCTATGCTGAACAACGTCACAAAAAGTGACCAGAAACTGAACCTTAGTACAGATTAGGCATGTGCGCGCGTGTGTCAATAACATCTTACAGTAAAAGAAAAACCTGGCGGACAAACCTGAGCTTAGCAAGGGAAGATTAGGCAAACAAAAATCGAGGAATTTTTAATCAGAAAATTATCAAGTCCGTACCTTTGTTTTAATAGGAACATCCACATTGATGTGGTCATGGACCAACCCAAAAGAAAGGCATAAACGATGAGCTATATTTAGGAATGATGCTCAGGCATAGACTAATCAAGCAGATCACATCGGAATATAATTTCTTCGAGCGGCCCACGCTGCTCCTGCCAGGGGAGATGAGGCGTTTTGGACATTAAATCACGAGACCCCTTAAATGAAAAATAGCAGTGGAAGAGAGAGGGGAGGAGGAAAATCAGGGGGGCTACAGGGGTGAGAGGCCAAATGCGGCGAGGCTGGTGGCCGGCGGCAAGATCCTCTTCCCCGACACTGGGCTATAGGTTAGACCATTCTCCTCTGCATACCGATAACCGAACAACAAGTCAATTAGGTTACTTATTCAATATGGATATTCCAAAAACGAGAAAATCGTCCGTGTGCACGCACCCTGAAGCTTGTTGCAGATAGCCTTCGTCATCTCCATACTCCCGGCATTAGGGGTTTACCTTGTCCAACTTGCTACAACTACAACACCCGTGCCTGCAGAATGTATTACCCTGAAATCTACTATTAAGTCTCGATGATACAAAGAGAAACCTGAAGCAAGAGAACAATTTTCTTTGTCGCTCAGTGCAGCTAAACTGACTCGCGAATTGACTGTTTAGAAAAAAAACATTAACTACATAAATGATGATGAAATCTTGGGGAAGATATAAACCATTTTATGGAGATAAGCCTACTTTCTTTGGGATGCTCATCTCAGTCCTATAAGGAAAGCCAATAAATAAATACATGAGCACATAAAGGCCCCCCAAAAGCTGCAGACCATAAGAGAAAAAAAATTGCAAGAGTAGACAGGAAACACCAGAAAGGTTACATTAGTAAATCTGATCTCATCCTATAACTCGTGGAATGGAAGGAACTTAGCAATCACAGTAACAATGATGGGTACAATGAAATCGGCTCAGGTATGCATTATTTAGTAAAATGAAGTAATATTGTTGCTATATCATCAAGCAAACATCACGAAGAGGATTGAGCACACAGTGTTGCTACATAATGCATCAGTACAGAGTACAGACCTTGCTATCGAAGAAAGTTCTCCATAATCCTCATTCACGTTCTTTAGCTTTCCGAGAGTGAAAACTGCAAACAATATTCAAATTAGTAATGCATGCTCTGATATGATATGAGAGCAAGACCATGCTAAGCATGTTTATGAGAAAATAATAGAAGTAGTAGTGGACAATCATTCTGTGCTGGATAGTACTATGAAACTTCAAGATATAAATAAAGTAATCGATATCCGTACAAAACAATCATGCTGATTAGTGTTAGTCAATCATGGCAAAACAAGACTCAGGACCAGTATTAGCAATATTATCATGGAACTTCATAAGACCAGCCATTTTTTCAAGCCTAGCTGATTTATTCCAAAGATTAACCAGTAGACTGGAACCAAACATATTTTCTACTTATTATGTTTCGATGCCTCTATATAACAAGATAAAGAACAAACTGCAGATAAGTAGAACAATCTTAACAGGTGCAACCTGTGGATGTTCTTGCAGGGGGAAACATCAACGTCATGACAGGCAAAAACGACGTCTCCCTTGAGCGACGCCGTAGCAACTGCCCCGAGGTGGTCGCCAACCCCCGCTGGTTAACTTGACGGATCTGTAGGTCCATCTAGCCCTAGCAATACAACACATGGTAATATGTAAATCAGCGAGAACACAAATTAGTTACTTAATCAAACTGCAAGTAAACAACATAGCATAAAAATTACATACATTAATCATCCCTCACAGCCAATTGGATATGAGGAGTTGGGTTAATCTCCCCTTAGGGCCAGTGAGATATGAGGATTTGGGTTAAATCGATGGACATCGAGATCGAGAGAAAGAGAGAGGGGACGAGGCGTCAAGTCGCTGGATGGCAGCTGCTGCCTTGCCATCTGGATCATAGAGATGCGTGAGGGTCGGACGAGCCGAGCCGTGGCAGCTCCGCCCACCGGTAGAACGCCGGCACATCCATCTCCGCCGCTAGATGCAGGCCTGCGGGGGCGATGTCGACCTGGCCGACCTCGGCCAGCAGCGGCGATCTGCCGTGTGGGCAAGGTCGATGCCGAGGATGCGGGCTCCCGGGACGACCTCCTCCTGGCGCGGCTGCTTCTCCTCCTCTCCTCCAGAGCAACTTTACTGGCGGCACGGACGCCTCTTTGCGGCGAGGCCGACGTGGGGCGAGGGGACGTGGCGGCGCGGGACTGCTGAGAAGAGGCGAGAGCAGGAGAGACGAAGAGGTCGTGTGCGTGAAGGAAAAAAGGATCACGTGAGAGCCAGGGGAGGGCGATTCTGGGCAGATATTTCCTTCTTGACTAAGAAATCCAACACCCAACGCACGCTTCGCAGCAACGGAGACGTTCGCGTTTTTTTCTATGTTACTGTGCAAACCCGACGTGGACACTCCGAGGGGGCGCCCTTACCGTGACGGTTATTGTGTTTGATAGTCTTCGTATAACTTTGTGGAAAACATTAACCAAGCTGCGGTGCATTAAGTGAAAAATAAACTCAAAATTCTTGGTACCCATGTGAGCATAACAAATTCTAGGTTATCTCTTTCCAATCTTCGTATGCTCCTGCTTGCTGTCTTAACAGTCTGACGGACAGGGACATCGGTCAGAACGAAAGATAAGGTTGAGATCATATAGGATGACATAAGAGCGCGATGCTGAGGGTGTCCAACTTCTGAGGCATGACAACAATGCATGCTCGAAGGCTTGTCGGCTTCAACATGACGATGCACATTGGGAGCTTGAAGTCGACTGACGTGAGGGTGGACCGATCATCCATCATAAGGTCATGTACGTTAAAGGTGGAGCTAGAGTGTGGTAAAAGATTTCACTGGGCTGATGGAGGGGCTACAATGAAGCCTATATCAGAGGGGAGAAACGCAAGAAACACTTGGTTCGTATTGGGGCTCACTAGTCTAAGGGAAACATGGAACTCGACATGGGCCAATGGTGAATGATGGTTCTTTGTACTGAGGGCCCAGAAGGCATGGGCTAACTGCCCATGGCACTCAACCAGACATCAGAGACCTGATACGGTGATAGCTGTGAGGCATGTGGTAAGCATGAAACATATCCACGGGCCAAGCAGCACTGGAGGTCAAATATGTGGTCACACAAGTGTGCAAAGGTGCTAAATTTGTGTTGGCGAGTACCAGGTTCAAACTGTTGACTAAGTCTATCGGCACCGAAAGATGGACATGAGTTGACCTTGGAGAGTTTGAGAAGTGGTGGTTAAAATGTCCAAGTCTTCGAGTGTACATACGGTATAGCTATGGGACATGTAAAAGACTACCTACAAAAATAATAATGAGGTAACTACGAATTTGACTCTTGATGACTAATGAACATGTTTCAAATTCCAAAAGGGTTGTCAACAAGAGTGAGGATGATGAGTTCAAGTAACTCTTATATGTGTCACATAATATGTGCCCTATTTATCTTCCCATGAGCCGTAGAAGAGGCTATTAGAGTGCTCCTACCACGATGTTGTCGGATACAGACTTTATGCTCGATGTGTGATGACACTGTGGTTGTGAACGCAAAACATGAGTGAAAGAACTTAATCATCAAATGAGTATTGACTGATGGGAAAAAGGGACACAGTTGCAAGTGGAGTCATATATAGTCAAAGAAGTAGTAGCGGAGCGCATAATTCATGTTCAAAGTTAGTCAAGATACACTAGGCTTTCGTGCATGATTGTTCAAAGATGTCCACGACATCTGCCAAGGCAAATTTGCTAAAACTATCTCAAGTATTCCCATGAGTTGTGCTACAATTGGACTTATAATTTACAGATGATTAGATGTTTGAGTCAAACATATCCCATGCTGGCACAACGGATAGCCAAATAGACTAGCAAAAAGTTAGTAGGCTAGAAATAGATCACGACTAAGGGCTTAATCACGAAGGTCTAGGTGCTCATGGCAAGAGTGAATGGACTAACCATGGTCGGGTCGAAGATACTATCTAATGTCCTTGGAGAACTTTGTCGTTGGGTGTACTATGTCGATGCAGTACAGAGGGAAGAACACCCATAGGTATATCTCAGGAAGTAGGTTGTCCCTGAACCTCATCAGCAAATCACGGTATCATGTCTTGATTGCTTGTCCTCGTTGATTGATCGTGCTCGAGTTTTCTAACAGGTGGTATTGCCTCACGTCTCATATTTCATGTTGCATGCACAATCAACAATCGTTGCTTTACACACTATCTTGGTGAAAGCGTTTTTCACTAATATGAGGTTTTGTAGTTGCATATCAGTTCCATGACCTAGAAAATTAACCAGTCCGAAGCATCTATCACACTAGACAGAGCGCACACTACGATCGCGACCACACTCTTCTAGAGAAGTCGAGGACGTGCTGGCTGTAGATACCACACACCAGCAGAGAGGGACACACCAGTGGAAAGAAGGCCTCAGTGTGTAGCTAGACAATAAAAATCGATTTAAGGCGCGAACTCTCAGTTTTCATACTATCAACTTTCAACGGACGAGCAAACATCAAATATTAGAAAACAGGGAGGACAATGCAACCAATTTTGAGAGGAAGGCGGTGAGGGGGTGGGGAAACAATAAGTGGTTGCTAATCCGCACATGATCGATTTTTTTTCATGCTTTTATCACCTAGTGCGGTGCCATCATCAGGAGGTTTCCAGTGCAAGGAGCATGAAAGCATCATGAGAAATGGATGACAACGAATTAGGGTGTGGGAGGGTGAGGATCCCAAAGGGTAGTTACCACGTGATCCAGGAGCGGATCACACATAGATTGCATGTGGGGACCACACATGTGTGAGGGGAGGGAACGGAGCTTTATTTTTTAGGAGGGGCGTTTTCGGGAACGTTGCATGGGAAACAAAAAATTTCCTACGCTCACCAAGATCAATCTAGGAGGTGCACATCTACGAGAGGAGAGATTGGATCTACATACCCTTGTAGATCGCTAAGCGGAAGCGTTAAGAAACGCGATTGATGTAGTCGAACGTCTTCACGATCCAATCACAATCCGTCCACGAACTCCCGATCAAGTGCCGAACGGACGACACCTCCGCGTTCAACACACGTATGGCGTGATGACGCCTTCACCTCCTCGATCCAGCGAGCGATGGTGAAGTAGTAGCTCGAGTTCCCGGCAGCACAATAGCGTGGTGGCGGTGGTGGTGGAGCAATCTCGGCAGAGCATCGCTAAGCAACGCGGAGAAGGAGAGGAACTACGAGGGAGAGGAAGGGCAGCGCCGTGGCAATGGATGGGTGTCGGCTGCCCTCCCTCGGCACCTCTATATATAGGAGGAAGGGAGGAGGAGGGGTGCCCTAGGGTTTCCCCTAGGGGGCGGCCACCAAGGGGCGCCCTAGGGTTTGGGTGGCCCTCCTAGGCGCCTTGCCTCCCAAGCAAAGGGGGGCGGCTGCCCTAGGGGGGGCGCACCACCTCCCTGGCCGAGTGTGCTGGGGTGAGGGGAGGCGTCCAGCCCCTTGTGGGCTGGTGTGCCCCCTTCCCCTGGCCCATGAGGCTCCCCAACACTCGTCGGGGCCCCCCGAAACACTTTTCGGTTCTCCAGCGATAATCCGGTACACCCTAGAACACTTCTGGACTCCGATACCCTTCATCCTATATATCAATCTTCACCTTCGGACCACTCCGGAGTTCCTCGTCATGTCCTGGATCTCATCTGGGACTCCGAACAACCTTCGGTCACCACCATAACAACTCAACTATACTTATATCGTCACCAAACATTAAGTGTGTAGACCCTGCGGGTTCGAGAACTATGCAGACATGACCGAGACACCTCTACGGTCAATAACCAATAGCGGGACCTGGATGTCCATATTGGTTCCTACATATTCTACGAAGATCTTTATCGGTCGAACCTCGATGCCAAGGATTCAGCTAATCCCGTATGCAGTTCCCTTTGTCCATTGGTATGTTACTTGCCCGAGATTCGATCGTCGGTATCTCCATACCTAGTTCAATCTCGTTACCGGCAAGTCTCTTTACTCATTCCGTAATACAAGATCCCGTGACTAACTTCTTAGTCACATTGCTTGCAAGCTCATTGTGATGTTGTATTACCGAGTGGGCCCTGAGATACCTCTCCGTCATACGGAGTGACAAATCCTAGTCTTGATCCATGCCAACTCAACAGACACCCTCGGAGATACCTGTAGAGCATCTTTATAGTCACCCAGTTACATTGCGACGTTTGATACACACAAGGTACTCCTCCGGTGTCAGTGAGTTGCATGATCTCATGGTCATAGGAACAGATACTTGACATGCAGAAAACGATAGCAATAAACTTGATACGATCATATGCTAGGTTTATAGTTTGGGTCTTGTTCATCACGTCATTCTCCTAATGATGTGATCTCGTTATCAAATGACAACTCATGTCTATAGCTAGGAAACCATAGCCATCTTTGATCAACGAGCTAGTCCAGTAGAGGCTCACTAGGGATAGGTTGTTGTCCATGTATCCACACATGTATTTGAGTTTCTAGTCAATACAATTATAGCATGGATAATAAACGATTATCATGAACAAGGAATTATAATAATAACCACTTTATTATTGCCTCTAGGGCATATTTCCAATAGTCTCCCACTTGCACTAGAGTCAATAATCTAGTATTACATGGTAATGAATCGAACACCCATACAGTTCTGGTGTTAATCATGTTTTGCCCGTGGAAGAGGTTTAGTCAACGGACCTGCAATATTCAGATTCGTATGTACTTTGCAAATGTTTGATCGCATCGCAGATGGAATTGAAGCATCACTTTATGTGTCTGGTCCTCTTGTGAAACCTTGGTTCCTTGGCTAGAGCAATGGCACCAGTGTTGTCATAGAACAGAGTCATTGGGTCCAGTGCACTGGGCACAACTCCAAGATCTATCATGAACTGCTTCATCCAGACACCTTCCTTTGCTGCCTCCGAGGCAGCTATGTACTCCGCTTCGCATGTAGAATCAGCTACCATGCTTTGCTTGGAACTGCACCAGCTTACCGCTCCCCCATTTAGAGTGTATACGTATCCGGTGTGAGACTTAGAGTCATCCGGATCAGTGTCAAAGCTTGCATTGATGTAACCGTTTACGACGAGCTCTTGATCACCTCCATAAACGAGAAACATTTCCTTAGTCCTTTTCAGGTACTTAAGGATATTCTTGACCGCTATCCAGTGTTCCACTCCTGGATCACTTTGAAACCTTTCGGCCATACTTATGGCAAGGCTGACATCTGGTCTCGTGCATAGCATCGCATACATGATAGAGCCTATCGCTGAAGCATAGGGGATGACACTCATCTTTTCTCTATCCTCTGTAGTCATTGGGCATTGAGTCTTACTCAACTTCACACCTTGCAAAACAGGCAAGAACCCCTTCTTGGACTGATCCATTTTGAACTTCTTCAAAATCTTATCAAGGTATGTGCTTTGTGAAAGTCCTATTAAGCGTCTCGATTTATCTCTATAGATCTTGATGCCTAATATGAAAGCAGCTTCTCCTAGGCCCTTCATTGAAAAACTCTGGTTCAAATATTCCTTCACGCTTTCCAAAAGTTCTATGTTGTTTCCAATCAGCAATATGTCATCCACATATAATATTAGAAACGCTATAGAGCTCCCACTCACTTTCTTGTAAATACAAGCTTCTCCATAAACTTGTATAAACCCAAATGCTTTGATCACCTCATCAAAGTGAAGATTCCAACTCCGAGATGCTTGCACCAGTCCATAAATGGATCGCTGGAGCTTGCACACTTTGTCAGCATTCTTTGGATCAACAAAACCTTCCGGTTACATCATATAAAACTCTTCCTTAAGGAAACCGTTAAGGAATGCTATTTTGACATCCATCTGCCAAATTTCATAATCGAAATATGCAGCTATTGCCAACATGATTCTGACGGACTTAAGCATCGCTACAGGTAAGAAAGTCTCATCATAGTCAACCCCTTGAACTTGTGAAAACCCCTTTGCCACAAGTCAAGCTTTATAGACGGTGACATTACCGTCCACATCCGTCTTCTTCTTGAAGATCCATTTATTCTGAATGGCCTTTCGCCCTTCAGGTAATACTTCCAAAGTCCATACACTGGTACAGCGAGGTGCTATACAAACGGTTTTAACCCCTTTCCGCGACGGCATTTGGAACCATCGCCAAGTGAGTGACTGCGATAGGGGGGTCCTTCCCACACAACCCAGAAACCGTCGGGGATAGGGAGCCACCCAGACGCTGCATCCTTGTAACTCGTTTGTGCTCGCATTGCCATCGCAGTCGGTATTCTGTGGTGCTACGTTTACGATGCGCGGCCCATCACAAATGGTTCACGATTATAGAACGTGTATGATAAGTAGACAATCACACACATTCGTTTTTCCCAAACCGTATGCGATAACTAATTAAGAAGATTAGCTAATCGTCGTACGAGTGTCGGACAGGATTACGAAACGTCGGACCGTCGTAACTATCGCACACGCTATTCTGTGGTGCAACGTTTACGATGCATACCACATCAAAAACAGTTCATGGTTGCGAATCGTGTACGATAAGGCAACTATCACAAACGTTTAGTTTGCCCGTATCGTTTGTGATATTGTTTGACATCGCACACGCTTTGCAAACGGCAACTGTGTGCATGCTTCCACATGTTTCCTCTCTGTGAACCGTGTCGGATTATGGTGTATATCGCAAACGTTTGTGTTTTACCAACCGTGTGCGCCGTAACGACCTGGAGAGTGTAATTTCACTGTAATTTAATTGCTGCTATTTCAAATTGTACCAGATTTGAATTTGAATGTATGCTATAGCTTTATTCATATCCATCAGGTTCAAACAACCAATGCATTATTCGATTCATAGGTACATATGTTCAAGAATTACATAAGAACCAAATAAAGAATGATGAACCACAGTTGTATACTTTTACTATTAAAGACGATAAAGAAAAAGGCGAAATACATTCTGGTTGCTGAACAAGGTGAAGCGGAATGCCCATATTGTGCCCTCCTCCATGCAGAAGGCACGCACGACTCTAGTCCAACCCCTTGTGATGGCCGACCGCCCATCCTTCACGGTCTTCATGAAAACATCTAGATAATCATCGTGTTCTGGTAGAAATACTTTAACCTTTGCATGCCCACCAATCATGTAGTTTGAGAGGTAATCTTGAGTAAACTGCTTTGGGAACCACTGCAAAGGAAAAAGATTCAGACATTGTCGTCTAACACAACTCATTATGGGCAGTAAAAAGAAGGCTACAGAGTTATTACTTACCATCCTGCAGTTCACTGGTGTCTTGGTTAAAGTGTAAACAAATAGTTTAATTGCCATCTTTTGACCCATTTTACTAACAATCTTTATCAGCTTCCTCACTTGATGCTGGTTCATCGATATCTCATTGCCCCATACGCAGAAAGGGTCGAAGCGCGGATCTTTACCAATGACATATGTACCTAAAAGCACCAAGTTAATATTAGAAGCTAAACAACAATTGCACAATGATGTAGTACAACACTCTTTTATAATATCTTATAACATCCAATATACTCACATATTAGATGAATTAACATCTTATATTATGGGCCGGAAGAAGTTAATTGCATTTTTACAAATTATCGGTTGATTAACTACTGTTGTATCCATGGGTTAGAGTTAGTTTGAGCTAGTTCGGGGTCAAATAGCCCTAAAGTATATCCAAACATGAGGGCTAGTTTGAGCTAGTTGCATCTAACCCACCCAAAAAAACTATCCCATCCAAGAGGTGCTAATTGGAGCTAGTTCTCCTAGTGCATTTATTGTCAATCTAACCCTGTCATCCAAACACCTCTTTGGATGGAGTTAGTTCAGGGTTAGTCATGAGCTAGAAACTAACTCTAACCTCTAGCTAAGTTGAGTATCCAAACAGGGCTGTGTTGTTGTTGTTGCTGCTGCTGCTCTTCTACGTATATCTAGACATCATCAGAACATTAAGGTAACACTCTTCCTTGTTGCTATGTAGCCTAGGATTGCATATTTAGACATTAAGTACAGTGCATGTTGCTATGTAGCCTCAGATATATTACATATGGCCCTAGTTAACCTAACGATAAATGGGTTACAGATATATTCAGTTAAAAATCCGATTCAGCGATTAGTCCCTTATCAGCCCCTGGCCTATATGGTACCAGCTACCGATATCCTGAACAGTGAGTATATATAAGCCATGGGATGAAACTAACCTCGATGGAAAACAGCAGTCGTTCCCAAAATTGTCCTGTGTAGGTACATCAAGAGGCATGTTAAGCACAACAGGCTAAACATCAACCAAATATATCCATGGCAGACAAAATAATCTCCAAAAGATAGCTTCAGTGTGCATGTTTAAGCACGCTAGTAAAGCAAAACAAGTGGAAAGGTGTGTTAACTGCAACAGGCCTAACATTTAACAACAAGCAAACATAGTCATTCAAACTGGTATTGTGCCGGTCTAAGTACACTGGTTATTGTTAAATAAAAATGGAAAGGCGTGTTAACTACAAGATGCAACAACCAAATGTAGTCATTCATAGTGGTATTGTTGAAACTGGTATTGATGAAATTGAACTGCACAGTTCATACTTGCACATATAGAGCATCATGTTGTGAATAACTGGAATAAACAAGGCATACTACGAACAACCAAAGATAGCATTTGAAACTGGACATATGCTAACTACAAACAACTGAACAATCAAAAAACTTTAAAAGAGGCATATGCTAGCTATAACAGGCTTAACAGCAAGCAAATATATGCATTCCTATCGATATGTTTAAAACTGGATTGATGAAATGTACTGCACAGTAAATAGTTGCACATATAGAGCATCACATTGTGAACAACTGAAATAAACAAGGCATACTGCAAACAACCAAATATAGCAATTAAAACTGGACATATTCTCACTACACTACAAAAGGGACTCGACAAAACAAATCATGAGTTCCCCCCTGTGAAGAGGCACGACAAAACAAATCATGGGTTTCCTCACTTGTCACAGATGGGCTCGTTCCCGTGGGAAGAGCACGGACCCTGGATGCGCTCCATGTTGTCGCAGATGGGCTCCTTCCCCTTGGAAGAGCACGACTGTAGGGTGCCCTCCCTGATGTCGCAGACGGGCTCTTTCCCCTTGGAAGAGCAGATGGGCTCTTTCCCCTTGGAAGAGCCGGAGAGGGTGCCCTCCTCGTGGTCGTCGTCGATGAGGTCTGACTTGGAAGCTGTGGATCCCAAGCCAGCGTCACAGAACGTGTCCTTCAGAAATGACAAAAGGGGCTCGATGGCGATGTAGGATGGCAAATTCTTGACAATGAGCCAAAGGAGATCAGCGGCGGGGCCATGGATGAGATCGATGGCGGTTGAACCCGAGGGGTTGGGGGTGGGCCACTTAACCTGTGACATAGCCCTCGTCAGGCCGTCGCTGTCGACGACCTCGATGTCGTAGCCAGCGTCCGCGACATACCCGCATACTCTAGCCCGCTGATTGAGTGCCTGCGGCCTATAATGGTCGTCAGCTTCCTTAGCGACGTCGGGCGAAGAGACCGCGATACACCTCTTTTTGGTCAGTCACTCCTCGAGCTCCACGGGAAGCGTAGCCGAGCTTAGGCTGCGACGCTCTGGAGTGGGGGGTGGGGATGGGGATCTGTGGGAAAGGGGGCGTTTGGCAGGCATCATCTAAGAAACTCAGGGCGGCCTGGGTATGGAGATCGGTGGGTAAGCTGCACGGGCAAACCGGCAGATGTTGACAATGTAGGCCTTGCAGCGGCGGCGGCGACCTTGCTAGGGTTTCGAGCGAGGGAGGGGTGTGTGTGTGTGTGCGCGCGCGCGCGCGCCTGAGGAGGTTTTGGTGTGTGTGTGTGTGTGTGGAGGGGGGCGGGGGTGTGTTTGAGGAAATGACGTGGCTACTGAAAATTTTACTATGCGGGAGTCAAACGCGGGAGTGAAATGCCGGGGCTATTGAAAATTTGGATGATGGTGCATCGCACATGGTTCGGAAATAACATTCGTGTTATGAAACAGAAAAACCCTTGAGGCGGGCAGATATTTTCGAGGGATGTAGGCGGGAGCGGGAACAAGAAACATCACACACGGTCGAAACATAATAACCGTGTGTTATCAAACAGAAAAAACCTGTAGGCGGGTAGATATTTTTGAGAGGGGAAGCCTTGTGTTGCCCAATGTACTGTGCGGATGTGCGTGACAGGGGCACCGGCGTGGCACACAGTTAGTGTGAGTGAACCGTGTATGTTGCGTCATCCGACTTGTCTAATGTTCATAAATTTGGCGAAAAATGACGCGGGAGAGGGTCAGAACACGAACACACTTGCATGTGGACCAAATATATGTATGAAAAGGGTTGTTTGATGTTCAGATACCAAATACAACTTCGATGTGGCACCTATCTCGCAAAGCGCATGGTATTGCTTGCCCCCCCTCGTGTCGGCAGGATGGGAATCCTAAGCTATGAATGCATGCCCCCCCACGGAGGTTCACCTAGCAAAGTGCGAAGTAGCAGTCCCCCCCCCCCCACACACACTTTTAGTCGGCGGGCCAAAGAGGGCATCTCACCAAGATGGATCGTAAAACGGACCAAGAATAATCCACCTTGGTCGTACAACCTCTCTCTTGTTGTTGGTCAAAGTGATGGCCGTCCATGCGACCCCGGAGATGGGCTAGCTCGCCAATAATCACGCAAGTAGCTAGTCCCCGAAGACAACCACTGCCTGCGTGTGGCCCAAACATATGTATGGAGAGGTGTGTTTGAATACACAATGGAACAACTTTGATGTGGCACCATGCTTTCGAACCAGAAATCCCCACACTGAGCGAGGGTTAGTTGACGATGCATATGTATGTCACACCACACTTCAAGCCGATGACGGGGATTCATGCATGCATGCGTGCATAGTATGAGCTCAAACTTAATTATGTCTGAATCTCACCATGACCTATACTACGATAACACGAACCAAAGGAAGAATCCGCCATGGTAACCTATCTTGTTGTCGGTCAAGGTGATCATGGATGTCCACGCGGGCCCATGAATATATAGGCTTGTTGCCGATAACCACGCGAGGGAGTGTACCGTTCGAAGACAACCACTACATGCATATGTATGGAGGTGATGCGTGCATGCATGTTTGAATACCATTTCACAACATTGATGTGGCGCGTGCGTCGAAAATCGTACAGTCCCCACACAGAGCGAGATCAGTTCATGACGTGTCGTGGTACTAGCCACTTCGACTCGAAGGGAGGGATTCATGCGTACACATGCATGTGTGTGCTCAAACTGTATCATGTCATCCCAGAGCATGACCTATATATATACCATATTACAAAAAAAAAATAACCCCCTCCTAAGTCAAATTAACCTCTCTCATTGTCAGGCAAAGTAGTTATGGACCAAGCAGGCCCACAGATGGAAAGCATCGATATCGCTGATATCCGCTTAAGTGGGTGCGAGAGGACAACCACCATCGCTTTGCATGTGGGCCAAACATATGTTGAATACCCAAAATGCACAACTTTGATGTGGCACATGCCTCGAAAACCATAAAGTCCCCACACAGAGCGAGGTTCATGAAGCGTACTACATATGATGGTCCCCTTCCCCCTCTTCGACGCATACTATATGCTCCTACCGTAATACAACCCAAAAAGAATCCTCCTTGATGGTGAAATTAATTAACCTCTCCCGATGTAGGTCAGAGTGATGCATGCATCAACGATGGCCTCGCGGACCCACAGATGGAAGCATCACACGTGAGTGTCCTAGGATAACCACCGCCTGCATGCATGTGGCCCAAAGAGGTGTTGTGTGATGTTTGAATAGCCAATTTCACAACTTTGATGTGGCACGTGCCTCGGAAACCGAAAAGTCCCGACACTGAGTGAGGTGTACTTGTTCACAGACGTGTATGTCTAGTATATATGCTAGTCCCCTCCCACCTCTTTGACGCGTACTATATACTCCCACCATAACACAAACAAAAAAGATTCTACCTTGCTGGTCAAATTAACCTCTCTGCCGACTGTTGGTCAAAGTGATGGACGACGACCTCGTGGGCCCACAGAAAGCGTCACACGCGAGTATCGAGTGTCGTGTAGGGCAACCATCGACTGCATGTGGCCAAAACATGTATGTATGAAAGGGTTGTGTAATGTTTTAAATAACGAATTCAAGACTCTGATGTGGCACCTGCCTCACAAAATGGCCAACCCACACGGTGGCTCACGACTCGTAGTGTACTGCCAACCACCCCCACCCCCCAGACGCACACACACACACATCGCGAATCCACCGCAACTACGATGCATGTTAAATTATCCCGCGGTGAACATATGTTACCAAAGGAGGGACGTTTTAATTTTGAAAAAGAAACAGAGATCATTAAGACGTTTTAGTACATTGATCGATTTTCTAGGGGTATAATGTGCAAAAATCAAATTTGAGCTACATGCACACGTGACAGTGCACCTAAATGGATTGCAAAAACACATGTGTCTCACTGGGTGCATGTTTACTCCCCGTGCAAGAAATTTCAAACATTGAGAATCTTGATTTTTAAATTCTAGTACATCCAAAACTTATTTGAAATTCATGAAACTTATCGTGTTGTCATATGGACACCAATACAAAGTGGCATTGTACTTTTTTTGTCAAATTTAAGACCAGTTTTGATGTAATCTTTATCTTCTTACAAATGGGAGATTATTAATAATTGGGAACCAATATCGCAAATGGATTATTTATTCGAACCGTGAGCGTTAGACCAACAATGGATACGTGCCATGCTTCGGTTAAGCAATAAAGCGGCAACATTAATTATCCAAATAGAAAAACAATATATGTGCCGCCACGCGACCCGTGTGCCGTGCGAGCAGGCGTGAGTTGACGGGACGCATGCGAGCAGTCCGCCGCGCAGGCAGACCGAGAGGCGTGCGTGCAGGTGTGTGAATTGACGGGAGGCGTGCTCGCTGCGCAGTGTCATCGGGAGGCATGCGAGTAGCTGTGTGAAACGACGGTAGGCATGCCAGCAGTTCGGCGCGCAGGCTCACCGGGAGGCGAGCCAGCGGTTTGACCGCCGCCCGCCTCTCTCCTACTACTCCATATTAATGGCGCGCCCGAGCGGCCGCACCCCCCATCCTCGCCACACACACAATCCTCTCTCTCCACTTGCATCCTCGACGCCGCTCTCAGTCCTCAAAGCCGTCAGTGTATAAGGATGCCGCCGAAGCGCCCCATCGGAGGGAGTGGCGACGCCGGGGCTGCTGAAGCACCGGAGCACGGCGTGGAGATGGAGACAGAGGTTGCCGTCACCGCCGGCGAGGTATCGCTGCACCCTGACATCATCGACGGCGTCGTGCTTCCACAGCCGGAGGCGGAGGTCCACACCGACTCCGATGATGACTCAGGTGACGACCCCGACGACGACTCCGACGACCACTCCGGCGACGACTCCGACGACGACGGACAACCGGTTAGTCATCTATACCCATTTATGTGTCAAATAGATCCTAGGGTTTCTCTGGTTACTCCTGCCTTCCCCTTTTTGGAATAGAAATCCTATGGTTTTGTTCTCCCAATCCATGAAATCTGAGTAAGTTTTGTTAGATCCGTGTAGTGTATTGATTGTTTGAATGGTACAAGTGATAAGTGATTAGTTGTTTCATCTGTGCAAATGATTTCTGCTAGTAATCCGACTAGGGTTAGTGTTCGTGCTAATAATTCCTAGCCAGGACTTGACAATTGATTTTGAATGACCTACATATATGTTTGTGCCATTATTTTCTTGAAGATTGGTCTGTACATAGACGATTGTGCTTAAAAATCGAACCATAATCTCTGGATATGTATAAAAAATAGCCATAAATTCCTAATCCTACTTCACGGCATGTAAACATTGATTTGATGCCAAATTTTGGCAACTGCCAAATGTTCACTAGAGATTAGTTTGTAAACATTAATTTGATGCCACATTTTTTTTACTATTTGTATAGGTGCTGTCTGATGATGTGGACAGCGAGGATGAAGATGGCCAGAGGAGGTACAAGAGGCAAATCCTGAGGGAGCTTTATGCGGGAATGCATAACAGGCGTATTAGGACCTGGGACGGCGGCTATCGATGCCCATTTTGCAACCAAAAGCTTCATGACGCGTATGAAAGTGTTCTGGCGCATGCAAGAGGGCGAGCCGTTGGCTCCTTCAAGCAGAAGTATTCTCGCAGGGTGGCGCACGCCGCGTACGCCGAGTACCTGGAGAAGCTTCGGGATCATGACGGCAGATGAGATGAGATGTGGGATCGAACTATGTACGCTTGAGTATGCTTAATGACGGTTGAACTATATACTTATGGTTGTACTATGCTTGTGTACGCTTATTATCTATGTCTGAGTATGTTTAATATATGTTTACTTATGTCTAAATATGGAATATGGATGCAATCAGTTCGGTTGATGGAATCTACCTCCGTCCTGGTTTATTGGTCCCCTTTATAATTTGTGTTAAATTTTGACCAAACATTTAACTGACAAAATGTTAGTGCAGGTCAGCAAAAATTATATCGTTGGATGCATATTTGAACATAGTGTTCAATGATATAATTTTTGGTGACATGCATAAACATTTTTTAGTTAAATATTTGGTCAAAATTTGGTACAAATTACAAAGGGGACCAATAAACCAGGACGGAGGTAGTACGTCAATCACACACGGTTCCCAAAATTGGAACCGTGTGCAATGACTTTTATTTTCCTTGTTACGTCAATCACACACGGTTGGCTCTAGCAAACTGTTGCCTCCGAAACTCTTTGTGGGACAGAAAACCCTCACCACCCAATTCAAAAAAGAAAAAAGAAAACCCTCACCATCCCCACGTCACAAAAACCCTCACCTCGCCCGCCACCCCCTCCGGTCCGCATTCACACCTGCACAAGCTCCACTGCGTCTATGCATGGCACCGCCTATCGCGGCGGCAACCACCTAGCTCGACGCCTGCCGCCGCCGCCAGGCTGCCGGCAAACCCCACCGCATTTCGCCATTTCCGCTTGCCGCTGCCTATCGCCATCGACTTTCTCGACGCTGCTCACGGTCGACCCAGCTCCGCCTGGTTGGGGAATCCGCCGTATTGAGGGTTTTTTTCATGGACAACAAGGTAACTAATTTAATGAGATATTATCTCATCTCTTATCCCAGTTCATCTGCCTCCTTTAATGACCCGGCCCAAATCGCCGTGAATTCATTTTTATTCTAGCTGATTTGAAGGTTTTCTTTCATTCATAGAGTGTACAGTGCGCGGACACATCAGGACTTTGCGGCCTCCACCAGACATCCATGGAGTTCCATCTCACCGTACCAGATGACTTGAGGATGCGCGCGGTATGTTCAATCTCACCCTAAATTGGTTGGCATGGCCTACTTTCCTGAACATATACTAAATATTGCTACATTTGGATAAAAGGTGCCACATGCACCATATACGTGAAAGGGGATTTTTTTTCCTCTTCTTTCTATATTAGGCAAATTAATGATGTATTGTTTTTTCGATTACTCTCATATTTCCATGACATCATGTTTACCCTATCTGTTTAATTATAGATTTTTGTCCTTCGATTTCAACTGCTGTACAGTTCTTTCAATTTGGGCCCATATTTGCATGTTACCATATTTTCTTTAACAATCCTACCATTTTCTGCAGCGCGTCCCTTGCTATGCAACAGAATCTGTAGTACACAAGCTTTCCCTTTACATAAATCAAGATTGCAGGGATGTCATACTGAACACAAACCATGGATTTACAATCGTTGCTACTCTAAGACTTGATGAACGTGGTGACTCCTATTTTGGCACTGGCCTTTGGAAAGAAATTTCTAAGTTTTATGTACTGAAAGCTGGCACTAAAATTGCACTGCACATAAAAGAGCCTGGTCATGAGATATATGCTAACTTCCCCGACGATATCATCCGTCCAGACTTTGTTCGAAGTAAGTGTTCTTTTTCAAGTATCTGCATGTTGACTTACCCAGCAATATCAAATGAATTGTGTAGTATTTAAGCAACCAGTTGTTATTCCATTTTCTTACTCTATTCCTACCTACTAACTTCTAGTTACCAATACACTTTTCTATTGCCCTGTTTTAACTAAATATTCCCTGTACTCCCACTTCTATCAGAAAGCGCCGCTGACAAGGAGACTCCGAAGGTGGAGAACGGGGCTGCCAACAAACGGAGGCGGGTCGAGCAAGAACCGCAAGCGACTCCAGCAGGCCTAGACTTCATCAACAGCCTCCCCGATGATATGTTGAAAGTCATCATCTCCCTCCTCCCAATCAAATATGGGGCGCGGACAACCGTCCTTTCCCGGCGGTGGCGCCCCCTATGGACCACCCCTCTCGACTTCATCGACACCCACGAGCTCTGCCATGGCTATCGCAAAAGCTTGGATGTGTTCTCCAAGATCCTCGGCAGTCACCTTGGCCCAACCAGAGGCCTTAGCATGGGCAAGTTCCGTTCCAACGGCAAGGACAGAGCCAAGCTTGACGACTGGTTCCGATCCCCCGCCCTAGATCAGCTCGAGGAGCTCACTTTTGATGATGGGCATATGCGCTCGCTGCTAACGTCCGCGCTCCGCCTTGTGCCCATGCTGCGTGTCGCCAAGTTCAGGAACTGCCATCCCCCCCCCCTTAATGACGCGCCCGCTCTTATTCTACCATGACTGAAGCACCTCAAGCTCGTCGCCGTCTGCCTCCCAAACGGTGACATGGAGCGCCTACTCCGTGGCTGTAATGCACTCGAGTACCTTCGTCTTCAGCCGATCAATGGGTTGAGTAGCTTCCACATCACCTCCATGACTCTCCGGACTATTTATGTGTGTTGCTGGTGCGGCAAGAAGACGTCACAAGATGTGTACCACGGTATGGTCATTGAGGACACACCTTCACTTGAGAGATTACTTGTAGTTGATCAAGAAGGCCCAACAAGAATCAATGTCATTTCTGCGCCGAAATTGACAGTGGTGGGCTACTCGTCTGACAAATACTCCGAACTTGTTATTGGATCCACACCCGTTCAGGTACAACAGCCGCCTTCTACCTCTCCTTCTAGAAATTAACATTATTTCTAATTTTGAAGATGTATGTTCGTCTGTCATCGAGAAAATGATTCCGACAAGCTTGACCCCGAAACTGCGCACAGTGAAGGTCTTGGCACTAGAATCTATCGGCCCCAACCTGGAGCAAGTTGTCAGTTTCCTGAGATGCTTTCCGTGCCTGGAGAAGCTATATATCGAGGTGATGTTCCTTTCCTGTTAAATGTTAACCATAAGGGAGTTCAATTTGTGACACCTTTTTCCAAGTTTACAATGACAATGTACTACGGTTTCTGAAGGATTTTTTGGAGGATTTCAGTACATACATGTTCCCCCCCCCCCATATTGGTTGCTTGATCCATATGGTTACAATCCATAAGCATTTCTCCTTTGGATTCTTCTGTACTAGTTTTCTTAGGGAACTTTTCATCCACTCCAACCTCTTGTGAAGAAGGCTACATTTTTCTAGATTGTAATCAAATGCCCAAGTTAATCATGTCGGATCGAAGATGGCATGTTAGTGCATTTTACAGATCCTGCAAACCAAATAGGCCTTTAGTAGTGTTCAAAACTGCATGTAGGCACTAACATGTTTTCTTCTTTTGCAGATAGATTAGGCCCGGTGGTGGATAATGTGATACAATATAACAATCACATCGAATGCCTAGATCGGCATCTCTCAGAAATTACTTTGAACTCCTACCGAGGGACCTTATCGGAGATTATATTCGCCAGGTTCTTTGTTGTCAGAGCAAGGGTGCTGAAGGTAATGAGGTTTGCCTTACATTTATTTCGCAAAAATGAATGGGTTGTTGATCAGCGCCGGCGGCTGCGGCAGAATGGAATAGGCTCGGAAAATGCTGAATTTCATTTTGGAACTTCAGATGACAGAGTAATCGGAAGCCATCGTGTCAACCCCATACATGACTTCTCAGTGGCTGACCCCTTTGCAAAAATTATGAGGTTTCGAAACCAGACTTACAAGTGGTAATATTAGTTTGAACCTCTCTGATATCCATGTTCAGCGGATCAGCGCGAGCGTTTGCAGCTGATGAGCTGAATTTCATTTCTAATATCAGTTTGAACCTTGTAATCTTCGAATTTGAGCCATATAACTCTGGAATTTGAACCTTGTAATATTTAGAGCTTTTGTGGTACAATCGTTGAAATGGCATCGTATGAGACTCGTATATTGGTAGCACTATTTTGACCTTAATATGCAATGGACTTAGATTTTATTAACCATTCTCGAATCTGTTTACCTTGTCGATCTCATAGCACACGATCTATATAGCTAACTCGACAGCGTCGATCTCATAGCACACCATCTGTATAGCTAACTCGACAGCGATCTTTGACATTATTGCACATAGTTGGTTTCTTCAACGGTGTGCCCTGTAGAGCGCAGAATTAATTATCGCACTCGAGTGTCCATCATCACCCTTCTGTGTAACTTTGACCTCATCACCCACGGGTGAACTTATGACTGAAGTCATTCCACACACTTCGTTTTTACAAAGCTTTTTGCCAATAAACACCCACGATTTGTCCCTATTCTAGCTGATGCGTGGCCAAACTAGCTGGGCGGGAAGCTTGCGCAGTAAACTGCGCGGTAGCGCGGGAACAGGCTCACCGACGATACATTTGGCGCCTCTTCAAGCCCACGCGTGGTCAAACGAAACGCGTGCGGTGCGGTGTTGTCAAGCGTGCACTAGAATCCTCCGCTATGAACGCGGTGACAAGACGTGACGATTACAGGCCGGCCGGCCTCCATTTATTGTAGCGGCCATTTAACCCTTGTGTCTCTTCAACCTTTCGATCACACCCCACCATTGCAAGAAGCACACCCACCACGACAAATTCTTAGAGGGTATCCTGCGCGGCTCCAATGGCGCTCTGAGCGGCTGCCAACGACGAGCAGCAGTTCACCATGCATGCCGTGGTGGACACCCACAGAAGATTCACAGAGCTCTCGGTGGTGTACACCAACAACCCGGTCTGGGTGGAGCACTCCATCCACATCATGGAGCTGTTGCTTGCTTAGGAGAAGTACAAGGTGGTCGGGTTCGACCTCGAGTACACCCGCGCTCGTGCCGGGTCTCGTCCCAAGGTCGCCGTCGCCCAGATGTGCGTGCGTGATCATGTCCTCGTCTACCACTACTACCTGGCCACAAGGCCTTGCGAGCGTTTCGCCAGGTTTGTCAACAGCCCCCACTACATGTTCGCTACAGTGGACATCACCAACGATGTAAAGGTGCTCAAGAATTCGGGCATCGCCTACCAGAATCTTGTCGACATCCAGGGCCAATACAAGATCTGGGGTAGGAACGAGCATGAGAAGGACTCACTGGTTCACCTCGCCGAGGCCATCATCGATCCCTACTACAGAGACATGAAGGATTCCGGCAACAAGGACAAGCATGCCTGGCACTCGGCCTGGATGGAGAAACTCGACAAAGCTCACGTCGTGTATGTGGCCAAGGAGGCATACACGAGCTATGAGATGCACAGGCGGATTGTTGACATGAGGAAGTGCCTCCTTCCCCAAAACGGCCAGGGATCCAGCCAAAAGCAGAGCAATGGCAAGCGTCATCGCAACAAGAAGTAGATGATTAGATGCTCGTTTCTCCTAGTTTAGTTTGCATGTAATTGCTTACTTTGGTGTGTGGAAATGTTATGTGTGTAGTCACCTGTGTAATTGTATGCTTAATTTGGTTTTGCAATGCTGTCTTTTTAAGTATATATGTTGATGCTCTGTAGACAGAGCGTAGATGTTGTGCGGACAGACCAAATCACATCGCACATGGACTAAACAATGGAACCCATCGGTGATGATTTCATCAATCACTGACAATTGTATACCAGCAATCGTTTGCTCACAACACACACAGCTTGTTAACAGGAATCGTCTATGTTGTTATCGGTCTTCCCACACATTTTTTATTACAGTCCTGTTTGCCGCGTATCACACACATCTTGTTAAGTTGAACCGTTTCTGTTCTCTTCCCTAATCGAAAACAGTTCATTCGAGTGAACCGTATGCCGTATATCACACACACCTTGATCTAGCTGACCATTTCTGTTGCTTTCCCTAATAGCAAACAGTTCATCGGAGTGAACTGTATGCCGTATATCGCACGCACATTGATATGGCTGCCCGTTTCCGTTGTTCTGTCTAATCGCAAACAGTTCATATGGATCAACCGTATGCCCAGCATCGCACACGCAAGTAAAATCTGAACCGTGTTTGATGTATCCGCCATCGCAAACATTTTGCATCTTTTTTTATGGTTTTTTACATCACCGTTTGCGATTAATGCATCGCACACAATTTCGTCAAAGGGTCTCTGATCGTAGTGTCGCGTTAGCAGCATCCTGCAGTAGTGATACTTTGTTTTCATACATGGATCCCATCTCGGATTTCATGGCCTCTAACCATTTGTCGGAATCCGGGCCCACCATCGCTTCTCCATAGCTCATAGGTTCATCGTTGTCCAACAACATGACCTCTAAGACAGGGTTACTGTACCACTTAGGAGCAGTACGTATCCTTGTTGACCTACGAGGTTTGATAGTAACTTGATCCGAAACTTCATGATCACTATCATTAGCTTCCTCTTCAACTGACGTAGGTGCCATAGAAACATCTTTTTGTGCTGCGCTACTCTCTGGTTGAAGTGAAGGTTCAATAACCTCATCAAGTTCTATCTTCCTCCTACTCAATTCTTTCGAGAGAAACTCTTTCTCGAGAAAGGACCCGTTCTTAGCAACAAACACTTTGCCCTCGGATCTGAGATAGAAGGTATACCCAACCATCTCCTTTGGGTATCCTATGAAGACACATTTGTCCGCTTTGGGTTTGAGCTTTTCTGGCTGAAGCCTTTTGACATAAGCATCGCAGCCCCAAACCTTAAGAAACGACAGCTTAGGTTTCTTGCCAAACCATAGTTCATACAGTGTCGTATCTATGGACTTAGATGGTGCCCTATTTAAAGTGAACGCAACTGTCTCTAATGCATAACCCCAAAACGATAGTGGCAGATCGGCAAGAGACATCATAGAATGCACCATATCCAATAAGGTACGATTACGATGTTCGGACACACCATTACGCTGTGGTGTTCCAGGTGGCGTTAATTGTGAAACAATTCCACATTGTCTTAAGTGATTGCCAAACTCATAACTCAAATACTCTCCCTCTCTATCAGATCGTAGGAATTTAATCTTCTTGTTATGATGATTCTCAGCTTCACTCTGAAATTGCTTGAACTTTTCAAACATTTCAGACTTATGCTTCATTAAGTAAATATACCCATATCTACTCAAGTCATCGGTGAAGGTGAGAAAGTAACGATATCCACCGCGCGCGTCAACACTCATCGGACCGCACACATCAGCATGTATGATTTCTAACAAGTCACTTGCCCATTCCATTGTTCCGGAAAACGGGGTTTTGGTCGTCTTGCCCATGAGGCATGGTTCGCATGTGTCAAGTGATTCAAAATCAAGTGACTCCAAAAGTCCATCAGCATGGAGTTTCTTCATGCGCTTTACACCAATATGACCTAAGCGGCAGTGCCATAAGAAAGTGGTACTATCATTATCAACTCTACATCTTTTGGCATCAATGTTATGAACATGTGTATCATCACTATCGAGATTCAATAAGAATAAACCCCTCACAATGGGTGCATGACCATAAAAGATATTACCGAACAACCATTATTCTCATATTTAAATGAGTAACTATCTCGTGTTAAACAAGATCCAGATATAATGTTCATGCTCAACGCAGGACTAAATAACAATTATTCAGGTTTATCACTAATCCCGATGGTAATCGAAGAGCGAGCGTGCCGACAGCGATCACATCAACGTTGGAACCATTTCCGACGCGCATCGTCACTTTGTCCTTCGCCAACCTTCATCTATTCCGTAGTTCCTATTTAGAGTTGCAAATGTGAGCAACCGCACCGGTATCAAATACCCAGGCACTACAACGAGAGCTGGTAAGGTACACATCAATAACATGTATATCATATATACCTTTGTTGATGTTGGCCCCCTTCTTGTCGGCCAGATACTTGGGGCAATTCCGCTTCTAGTGACCAGTTCCCTTGCAATAGAAGCACTCAGTTTCTGGCTTGGGTCCAGCCTTGGGTTTCTTCACGAGAGGGGCAACTGCTTTGCCACTCTTCTTGAAGTTTCCCTTCTTTCCCTTGCTCTTCTTGAAACTAGTGGTTTTATTGACCATCAACACTTGATGCTCCTTCTGGATGTCTGACTCAGTGACTTTCAGCATCGCGAATAGCTCGAAGACTGACTTGTTCATCCCTTGCATGTTATAGTTCAACACAAAGCTCTTGTAGCTAGGTGGTAGCGATTGAAGAACTCTGTCAGTGACCACCTCAGGCGGGAGCTCAACTCCCAACTCAGCCAGATTGTTGTAATACCCAGACATTCTAAGTATGTGCTCACTGACAGACCCGTTCTCCTCCAGATTGCAGGCATAGAACTTATCGGAGGTCTCATACCTCTCGATCCGGGCATTCTTCTCAAAAATAAACTTCAACTCCTGGAACAACTCATATGCTCCATGACATTCAAAACGCCTTTGAAGTCCCGGTTCTAAGCCATACAACATGGCACACTGAACTATTGAGTAGTCATCAACACGCGACTGCCAGACATTCACAACATCCACAATTGCTGGAGGGGGTGGCGCACCAAGCGGTGCATCAAGGACATAAGACTTTTGGGCAGCTGTGAGGATAATCCTCAGATTACGGGCCCAGTCCACAAACTTACTTACATCATCTTTCAGCTTAGCTTTCTCTAGGAACGCATTGAAATTCAGGGGAGCTACTGCGCGAGCCATTGATCTACAACATAATTTGCAAAGGCAACTTTAGACTATTGTTCAAGATAATGAGTTCAATTAATCATATTACCTAAGAACTCCCACTCAAATCGACATCCCTCCGGTCGTCCGAGTGTAACATGATCCAAATTCACCAACCCAAGTCCGATCATCACGTGAGATGAGGTGGTTTCAATGGTGAACATCTCCATGTTGATCATATCTACTATATGACTCATGTTCGACCTTTTGGTCTCTTGTGTTCCGAGGCCATGTCTGTACATGCTAGGCTCGTCAAGTTTAACCCAAGTGTTTCGCATGTGCAAAACTGGCTTGCACCCGTTGTATGTGAACGTAGAGTCTATCACACCCGATCATCACGTGGTGCTTCGAAATGACGAACTTTCGCAATGGTGCACACTTGGGGAGAACACAATTTTATCTTGAAATTTTAGTGAGGGGTCACCTTATAATGCTACCGTCGTCCTAAGCAAAATAAGATGCATAAAAGGATTAACATCACATGCAAATCATAAGTGACATTATATGGCCATCATCTTGTGCTTTTGATCTCCATCTTCAAAGCACCGGCATGATCTCCATCGTCACCGGCATGACACCATGATCTCCATCATCGTGTCGCCATCGGGGTTGTCATGCCAACCATGCTTCTACAACTATTGCTACTGCTTAGCGATAAAGTAAAGCATTACATAGCTCTTAATGATTGACACGCAGGTCATACAATAATTAAAGACAACCCTATGGCTCCTGCCGGTCGCCGTATTCATCGACATGCAAGTCGTGATAATCTATACAAAACACGATCATCTCATACATCAAATATATCTCATCATGTCTTTGGCCATATCATATCACAACATACCCTGCAAAAACAAGTTAGACGTCCTCTACTTTGTTGTTGCATGTTTTATGTGGCTGCTATGGGTAACTAGTAAGAACCGTTCTTACCTATGCAAAGCAACAACGGTGATATGCAAGTTGCTATTTAACCTTCTACAAGGACCGGCTTTGTCGAATCCGATTCAACTAAGGTGGGAGAGACAGACACCAGCCAACCATTGATACGTCTCCAACGTATCTATAATTTTTGCTTGTTCCCAGTTGTTATATTATCATTCTTGGATGTTTTACAATCATTTTATAGCAACTTTATATCATTTTTTGGGACTAACCTATTGACATAGTGCCCAGTGCCAGTTGCTGTTTTTTGCTTGTTTTTTACTTCACAGAATATCAGTACCAAACGGAGTCCAAACGCAGCGAAACCTTTTGGAGATTTTTTTTGGACCAGAAGACACCTAGTGGGCCAAAGAAGTATCAGAGGGGAGGCCCGAGGTGGGCACAACCCACCAGGGCGCGCCAGGAAGCCCAGGCGCGCCCAGGGGGGTTGTGCCCCCCTCGGTGACCTCCCGCACCGCCTCTTCACCCTATAAATTCCCAAATATTCCAAAAACCCTAGGGGAGTCGACGAAACACAATTTCAGCCGCTGCAAGTTCCAGAACCATGAGATCCAATCTAGACACCATCACGGAGGGGTTCATCATCCTCATTGGTGCCTCTCCGATGATGCGTGAGTAGTTCATCATAGACCTACGGGTCCGTAGGCAGTAGCTAGATGGCTTCCTCTCTCTCTTTTGATTCTCAATACAATGGTCTCTTGGAGATCTATTTGATGTAAATCTTTTTTGCGGTGTGTTTGTTGGGATCCGATGAACTTTGAGTTTATGATCAGATCTATATCCATGAATATTATTTGAGTCTTCTTTTGATCTCTTATATGCATGATTATTTATAGCCTCGTATTTCTTCTTCGAATCTTTGGTTTATTTAGGCCAACTAGATCGATTTTTCTTGCCATGGGAAGAGGTGCTTTGTGATGGGTTCGATCTTGCGGTGTTCTTTCCCAGTGATAACAGGGGCAGCAAGACACGCACGTATCGTTGCTATTAAGGATAACAATATGGGGGCTATTCCTACATGAATAGATCTCGTCTACATCATGTCATCATTCTTATTGCATTACTCCATCTCTTCATGAACTTAATACACTAGATGCATGCTGGATAGCGGTCGATGTGTGGATTAATAGTAGTAGATGCAGGCAAGAGTCAGTCTACTAATCTTGGACGTGATGCCTATATATTGATCATTGCCTTGGATATCGTCATAATTATTCGATCTTCTATCAATTGCCCAACAGTAATTTGTTTACCCACCGTGTGTTATTTTCTTGAGAGAAGCCACTAGTGAAATCTACGGCCCCCCGGTCTATTCCTTATCATATTTGCTTTGAGATCTATTTTTATTCGCTTTTATTTTCAGAGCTATTATTCCAAAAACCCAAAAATACCTTGCTGCACTTTTTTATTACTTATTTTATTTCGCATTTTATCGAGATCTATTTATCCAATCTACACAAATTTTATCCCATCAACTTGACAATTTCTGGTGCCATTACCCGAAGAGGGATTGACAACTCCTCATACGCGTCGGGTTGCAAGTATTTGTTCTTTGTGTGCAGGTACCGTTTACATAGTGTTGCTTGGTTCTCCTACTGGATTGATACCTTGGTTTCATAACTGAGGGAAATATCTACCATAGTTGTGCTGCATCATCCCTTCCTCTTTGGGGAAATACCGACGTAGTTCAAGCGACATCAGCCATCTTTATGCAACAAGTTGCATGTCAGTCGATGGAACCGGTCTCATGTACGTGGACATGTAAAGTTGGTCCGGGCCACTTCATCCCACAATACAGCTGAATCAAGAAAAGACCAAGGAAGGAAGCAATCTGAATATCAACGCCCACAAACTCCTTTGTGTTCTACTCGTGATGTCATCTATGCATAGACCTAGCTCATGATGCCACTATTGGGGAACGTTGCATGGGAAACAAAAGAATTCCTACGCTCACCAAGATCAATCTAGGAAGTGCACATGTACGAGAGGAGAGATTGGATCTACATACCCTTGTAGATCGCTAAGCGGAAGCGTTAAGAAATGCAGTTGATGTAGTCAAACGTCTTCGTGATCCAATCACGATTCATCCACGAACTCCCGATCAAGTGCCGAACGGACGACACCTCCGCATTCAACACACATACGGCTTGATGACACCTTCACCTCCTCGATCCAACGAGCGATGGTGAAGTAGTATCTCAAGTTCTCAGCAGCACAACGGCGTGTTGGCGGTGGTGGTGGAGCAATCTCGGCAGAGCTTCGCTAAGCAACGCGGAGAAGGAGAGGAACTACGAGGGAGAGGAAGGGAAGCGCCGTGGCAATGGATGGGTGCCGGCTGCCCTCCCTCTACACCTCTATATATAGGGGAAGGAAGGAAGAGGGGGCGCCCTAGGGTTTCCCCTAGGTGGGGGGGGGCGGCCACCAAGGGGTGCCCTAGGGTTTTGGTGGCCCACCTAGGCGCCTTGCCTCCCAAGCAAAGGGGGGCGGCTGCCCTAGGGGGGCGCACCACCTCCCTGGCCGAGTGCGCTGGGGTGAGGGAAGGTGCCCAACCCCTTGTGGGCTGGTGTGCCCCCTTCCCCTGGCCCATGAGGCCCCCCAACACTTGTCGGGGCCCCCCGAAACACTTTTCGGTTCTCCGACGATAACCCGGTACACCCTGGAACACTTATGGACTCCGATACCCTTCATCCTATATATCAATCTTCACCTCCAGACCACTCCGGAGTTCCTTGTCATGTCCTGGATCTCATCCGGGACTCCGAACAACCTTCGGTCACCACCATAACAACTCAACTATACTTATATCGTCACCAAACATTAAGTGTGTAGACCCTGCGGGTTCGAGAACTATGCAGACATGACCAAGACACCTCTACGGTCAATAACCAGTAGCCAGACCTGGAAGTCCAGATTGGTTCCTACATATTCTACGAAGATATTTATCGGTCGAACCTCGATCCCAAGGATTCAGCTAATCCCGTATGTAGTTTCCTTTGTCCATCGGTATGTTACTTGCCCGAGATTCGATTGTCAGTATCTCCATACCTAGTTCAATCTCGTTACCAGCAAGTCTCTTTACTCGTTCCATAATACAAGATCCCGTGACTAACTTCTTAGTCACAGTGCTTGCAAGCTCATTGTGATGTTGTATTACCGAGTGGTCCCTGAGATACCTCTCCGTCATACGGAGTGACAAATCCCAGTCTTGATCCATGCCAACTCAACAGACACCCTCGGAGATACCTGTAGAGCATCTTTATAGTCACCCAGTTACGTTGCAACGTTTGATACACACAAGGTACTCCTCCGGTGTCAGTGAGTTGCATGATCTCATGGTCATAGGAACATATACTTGACATGCAGAAAATGATAGAAATAAACTTGATACGATCATATGCTACGTTTATAGTTTGGGTCTTGTCCATCACATCATTCTCCTAATGATGTGATCATGTTATCAAATGACAACTCATGTCCACAGAGAAGATTGACGGCTGACCCGAGCTCTGGCGACCACCGGGGCGATGCGCCCGGCGTGGCCTCCCCTGCGCCGTCCCCACCCCCACGCCCCCTTCGGTCGTCGCTCCGCCGGCGCCACCCCCGCCCCCGCCCCCTTCCCCCTCGTCCCCCGCAGCTCCGGCTCAAGTGGTTTGGGCCGACATTGCCGAGGCCGACGATGTTGCTGCGGGATGCCCCGTCGTCTGCCGCGACCGCATCCTCCCTCCCACTCTGGCCCGTCCACTGTAGTTTGGTGCTGCCGGCGGCCTTACTCCCAGGGGTGGGAGTTCGGCTGCCCGCGCGCCAGCTCAGTCCCGTCGTCGGCCGCCGAGCTCGTCTCGGCCGCCCGCTGGGCAAGGCGCCGCCTTGAGGGCCGGGGGGTCCCACCGCTGCCGCCGCTCAGCTGGCTGGGGGGTCGCGGGTCTGGCTGACCTCAGTTGTGCCCGCTCGTCGTGGTGGTCTCCGGTGGCCCTGGCTCCTGGAGGTACCACCGCGGCGCCGCCGGCGTGGCCTGTGGGTACTCCGGTGATCCTGCGGTGCTCCCCCTTCCGTTCATTCATCGCCGCCTTCGGCTCTTCCCGACTCCGCTTCTCGACCGACCCGCTCAGCCACCGCCCCTGGGTCGCCCCACGCCGGCCAGACTCCTCATCAGCGACGCCGGCGGCTTCAGGGGAAACCCTAGCCTCCCGCGCAGTGAGCCCTGCTGGGCTGGGCCACCCCCGGGCAGGCCTGGGCCATGCGCACTGCCAGCCCACGTTGGCCCCTATGTCGGTGCGGCCTTCTGTGGCTGGGCCCATGGTTGGGCCCATGAGGGTTGGGCCTCTGCAGCCCGAGGCGGACGCTGGCCCATCTAGGAGCCTGCCCCCTCGTCCGGCCGTTAGACGCCAGATCTGGCTACCGCAAGGGTTTCCCATCCAGCCGCCTCCTCCCCCCGTAACCCCTTCCCTTCGCCCCGACACCCATGTTCTGCTCCCTAGCTCTCCCGCCGCCGCCCCGCCTCCCCCCTCGCCGGTCGCACCGCCGCTGCCAGCCATGACGTGAGACTGGGGCGACGCGGCTGGACGGCCCAAACGCAGCCTGGACGACCGTCGGGATGCGCCTCGCTCCTCCCCGGAGGGCCTCCGCCACGAGGCGGACCTGCGCCGCCAGCTGTCCTCATGGGACACCCGTTGCTCCCCTCCCCGCGACTCCCACCACTCGCCGGGCCGCGACTCCCACTGCCCTTCTCCTTAAGATGACCGTCGGGATCAGCCCGGTCTCCACCGGCAGAATCGTGGCGCTCGGCACGGTGCCGGTCCCCTTCCCCTCCGCACCACCGGGAGTGATCCCCATCTCCTCCACGCCTCCAGCAGCAGCCGCTCGACAACGCCCTGTCCCCTCGCCGGTACCAGCCCCCGCAGAACCAGCCCAACTTCCCTCCTGCCAACAGAGGAAATGGGGCCAGGGGCCTCCAAGGCGCTAAGAAGAAGAAGAAGGGCCCTGCTTGTCGTGGTTCTAAGTTTGACAGTAGAATGGGGGGTAGGTATGAGGAGGCAGGATCCTAGCTACGGTGAGGTTGTGCACGCAAGATTTACGAGTTCAGGCCCTTCTCGGAGGAAGTAACAGCCCTACGTCTCGGTGCCCGGAGGCTCGGTCGATTGACTTATGCGTGAAGTTACAGGGGGTGCGAACCCTTGTGCCTGAGGAGGGGGTGGCTTATATAGAGTGCGCCAGGACCCCAACCGTCCCACGTTACAAGGGATTCAATGTCTATAAAGACAGGACGTTACTGATAACGCCAACAATAAAGGCAAATAAATGTTCATTAAGACTACGGAGTGAACGCCTAACCCTTGCCATCCTGAGTGACCTTAGATCTTCTGTCTTCCGAGTGGTTTCTGGTGTGGTCGAGTGAGTACACCCCGGTCGAATGGAATTGGGTTATCCGAGTGAACTGTTGGTCGAGTGGGTTGCACCCTGTGGCGATTTCAGTCGGTAGATGGTGCTATCCTTTGAATGTCCTTGGCCTTAGGGCAGTGTCCTCGGGTAAGGGTGTCTAGGTCAGGCCTATTACCCTACCCTAGGTACATGTCTTCATCATTAGCCCCCGAATGGATCTGGGTCCGAGTGGAGAAGGGGTTGAAGATGGTTCCGACCCGATTTATATGCTTCAGAGGCATCCTAACCGGGCCGGTGATCTTTGTAAAAACTTCAACTTCATTTTCAGTCGCCTGGGTCCATTCAGAGGTCGTCGAGTGATTTTTGCTGATAAGCTCTGAGTGTTGGTATGGTATAAGATCCTCGGCGCGATTGGTCACGCTGCTGCTTTTCGGATCTCACGGGATTCAAAATTTGGAGAAGCGCGCGGGACGGAGAGCGCCGCAGTAGACGGAGCGGGTTAGGCAGGGACGCCTCGATTCTCACGCCACCTTTTTCGCCACGTATCCAGCGCGCGACTGTTGCGGGATTTGACTGGATTGCCTGGGCCCACCAGTCAGCCACTCGAGAGCAGACCCATATAAGGCATCAGGGTCGATGAGCCCGGTACTGTGCTCCCCATCTCCTTCTCTTCTCCTGTTTCACCACCACATTCGCCGCCACCTTCGACGCCACCGCCCCACCCGAGCGCAGCCTGCCGCGATGGGGAAGGAGAAGACGGCGGCCTTGGAGCGTGCGAAGAAAGCGACGGCGGCAGCGAAGGGCAAGAAGACGAGTCGGGGTGGCTCGTCGTCGAGATCCGGCCTGCCGCCCGGCTGGATCCAGGGCGATTGGATTCGCTCCACTATTCAGCAAGAGGATATGGAGGATCTGGTCGAGGGGGGCTTGATCACCCATGGATCCTGGAGGCTGCCAGGTGATGAGACCGAGCCGCAGCCGCAGGAGGGTGAGTGCGTCCTCCTCGTGACCCACGTCGACCGTGGTTTTTCTCTGCCCCCTCATCCTTTTTTTCCGAGGTTTTCTGAACTTTTTCGGGGCTCAACTTCATCACTTTTCTCCGAACACCATCATATACCTTGCTGCGTTTGTCTCCATGTGTGAGAATTTCCTGGGTTGTCGACCGCATTGGGGTCTCTTCAAACACATCTTTACTTGCCGCTCACAGTCTGTGAAAAAGGCCAATCCGAGTGATGAGAGGACGCACGTAATCCAGATGTGCGGAGGTCTAGGGATCCAGATGAGAGGCAAAAGCACTTTTCCACCTATGACTCTTCCCGATTCGGTCAGAGGGTGGCAGTCGACCTGGTTTTATTGTAAGGACAAACCAACTCCTGGTCAGTCGACTGGCCTTCCTCCCTTTACCATGGGGCAAATTGAAAAGCCCTCTTCCTTGAAAGTGACTCCAGAAGAAAAGGCGGAGGTGAACATATTGGTTGACCGCGTAATCCAACTTGTCCGCGATGGCGTGACCGACATGGATTTGCTAGAGGTGTTTCTCACTCGCCGCATCCAGCCGCTCCAGGCCCGCGATCATCCTATGTGGATGTATTCGGGCGCCGATGATTCTGCTCGGATCCACCCGGAGGAAGTTGCCGAGGAGACGGCGGCGCGATGGCTGCAGAGCATTACCGGAAACAAAGACAACCCCAGGGGGTCTAGGAGAATTCTGCCACTCGGCACTGATAACGAACCAGACAAGGTCAGACCTTCGATGTCGAGTGACTTTTACTCTAATTTGTAAACTGTCTTTGGAACCGACTGATGCTTGTTCGATTCTTTGCTTCGCAGATATATACTGAGATGTACTCGATGCCCAACGGGGAGCAGATCCAGGAAGGAGAAGAGAGCGGAGGCGACAGCGGCGACTGGAACTCTGATGGGGAGAGTGATGAAGAGCACGAAAACTCAAGCAGTGAGGAGGAGGTCGATTCTCCACCTCGCACGGAAAAGCGTTCCAAGCACAAGCACGACCCAACAAGTATCCGGAGCAAGGTGGCGGCACTGACTGGACAGACTTCAAAGCGCACTCGGACATCTTCTCCGGTGCCGACTGAGAAGGCTCCGAAGCAGCTCAAGACTGCGCCGTCAAAGCCACGGAAGGCTTTGCCCAAGATCAAGGTTGACGTCCCCGTCGCCTCTGCGTAAGCGTTTCGTTTTCACCCTTTGTTTGAAGAATCTTATATCAGTTGTCGACCCATTCACTTGCTTGACCGAGTGAACCTTGAGATTTGCAGCACTGCTACCTCCGGGACTTCTGCTTACCAAGATGATGGTGACGAGGAGATGGAGGACGCGGTCACCTCCAAAGCGGGTATGACCTCTGTTATCTCATCTTTTCTTTGTTAGCCAATTCTTCAGTCGACTGAACTCTTGTGGTCGATTCTTTTGCAGCTCCGCAAAATGTTATTGAACTTCAAGACGATGATGAAGATGAGCCACAGAAACTCGTGGGTAGGAGGAGCAGGACCTCAGTCAAGAAGGTACCAGCTAGCAAGACGCCTCAGTCGAGGCCGGCGACGGAACCAGCTATCCAGCAATCCGGGGACTTCAACCGTGTCTCTGTTACTTTTGCGAATCCCTTGTCGAGTGTTCATCCTTCATCGTCGACTGTGCTGGCCCTTGCTTCGTCTGTCCAACTTCATGCCTCAAGCTCTCAAGCTACTGCAACTGATACACCGACTGCACCTCCCACCGCCCATTACGTCCTAGAAGACCAAGTGAGTGCTGCCAAGGAGGCTATACGCCAGGCTGGCGTTATGATGGAGCAGATGAAGGTGGTGCGCGAGACCAGTCAAGCTGCCTATGATGCCAGCTCAGCACTTTAGGCCAATGTCCAGGTTAGCTTACTTCCGACTGAACTCCATCTTGACGCTTGTTCTGTTAGGATATGATATTTAGAAACTGCTGCTTTATCCGCAAGACGTCCGTGGATGAGCGTTTTGGAACCTTAATTGCACACCCATTGTCAGTCTGTACACCCACTGGGTGTTTTAATTTCTGTTGAGTAGTTTTTCCACTTGAGTTGACTAGGTTGTGCTGATCGAACCTCTGAACCAGTGGGGGCACGCTGAGTGCACCCACTGGGTGTAGTCCCCGAGACCGCCGTCGAATGATTGATTCGGCGGGGGTCTTTTAACAGATCTTTTCCACTCGGCCTGGGCAGATCATGCCGAGTGGAACCTTTACCAGTGGGGGCACGCTGAGTGCACCCACTGGGTGTAGTCCCCGAGACCGTAGTCGACTGCGGGCAGTCCGCTATGGTCTGAGTTTTTTTTTGACTGGACGGACCAAGTCGATTGAAAGAGTCGGACCAGTGGGGGCACGCTGAGTGCACCCACTGGGTGTAGTCCCCGAGACTATTGGCGAATGTTTGATTCGGCAGTAGTCTTTGTGTCTGCCGACTGACTATCTTCTGAACACAGAAATCTTGTGATCTTGGAGCCCGGTTTGCCGACTTGGAGAAGAAGCAAACCCAGCTCAATCTTGACCTGGAGTTGGCTCGAAACAACTTGCAGAAGGCTAAGGATGACGCTGCTGGTAAGGAAAGCTTGTCGACCAGTTCTCTTGCCATCTTTTCTCCTCCTTTTTCTGATTCGAATGTTATTCTTTCTAGAAACAATGAGACAAGCTTTGGAGAAGAAGGATCTTGACCTTGCGGTTGCGAAGAAAACCGCCGAAGACAAAACGGCGCTTGCCGACCAAAAGATGGCCTCAGTCGGACAGCTGGAGGGAGAGAATGCCAAGCTGAAGGCTGCTCTCGACGAAGCCAACAAAGAAGTGACTCGTTTGAAGAAGGACAAGCGAACCCTGACCGACGAAGTAGAAGACATCACCCGCAGGAGGGACGAGCTGGAGAACTACCTGGGAGGACTCGCCAAAAAAATATTCCTCATGCTTGAAGGTACCTTTCTCTGTGCGATTGGTTTGCTTTCGTCGACTCATCATACCGCTGTCGACTCATTATTTCTCTGCGAGTGCAGAATTCTGTCAAGACTTCGAGGAAGAAACTGGGCGAGTCGAGACGAACTTGGACCCTATCAACTCCCCTGTCAAAGATGAAGCAGCCATGAATGTGCTCCGACTGGAGTCTCGCCTTGCCAGTGCCTTGGAATATCTTGCTCGACTCAAGGTTGCAGTTTCGCGGATCGACACAGCGCTCTGGCCAGGGGACACGCTCCGAAATGATCTCGAGTCTCTGATGACTCGACTTAACGAGATTCCTGGTCGAGTGCAGGAGTGGAAGAAGTCCGCTGCTCAATGCGGTGCTGACGTAGCTTTGTCCCTGGTTCGCGTCCACTGCGAGGAAGCCAGAGAAGAGAAGCTAGCGGCAATCAAGGTCGCCAACACCAAGAAACTCGACTTCCAGTCTTTCATGGAGACCTTCATTGCTGCTGCTACTCGAATCACAGATGGAATCGACCTGGACGAGTTTGTCGAGCCTGCCAGCCCCTCTGCGGAGTGAATGAAACTTTTATGATCTGATTCAATTTGCCTCGGTATGCCGAGTGATTCTGTAACCGTAAAACTCCTTCGGGCCTGATGCCTGAGTACTTTGAGCTCCTTCGTCCGAACTTTTATGATCCGGTTCAATTTGCCTCGGTATGCCGAGTGATTTTGTAACCGTAAAACTCCTTCGGGCCTGATGCCCGAGTACTTTTAAGCTCCTTCGTCCGAACTTAGTTTACCCTTAAATATGCTTGTTTTTATTTCCGAACAGACGCAGTTCTGAGGAGAGGATCGCGGACGACCTGCACCTCGGCGTCCTTGCAGATCAGGATGGAGCATGTTTTACACTTAGGCGAGTACAGGACTGCAGCTAAGCCTCCGAGTGAGAGGGTTGCTCATCACTTGGTAGGATTTTTTTTAAACTTAGGCGAGTACAGGACTGCAGCTAAGCCCCCGAGTGAGAGGGTTGCTCATCACTCGGTAGGATTTTTTAAACTTAGGCGAGTACAGGACTGCAGCTAAGCCCCCGAGTGAGAGGGTTGCTCGTCACTCGGTAGGATTTTTTAAACTTAGGCGAGTATAGGACTGCAGCTAAGCCCCCGAGTGAGAGGGTTGCTCGTCACTCGGTAGGATTTTTTAAACTTAGGCGAGTACAGGACTGCAGCTAAGCCCGAGTGAGAGGGTTGCTTACTCGGTAGGATTTTTTAAACTTAGGCGATACAGGACTGCAGCTAAGCCCCCGAGTGAGAGGGTTGCTCATCACTCGGTAGGATTTTTTAAACTTAGGCGAGTACAGGACTGCCGTAAGCCCCCAGTGAGAGGGTGTCTTCACTCGTAGGATTTTTAAACTTAGGCGAGTACAAGGACTGCAGCTAAGCCCCCGAGTGAGAGGGGTGCCTCTCACTCGGTAGGATTTTTTAACTTAGGCGAGTACAGGACTGCAGCTAAGCCCCCGAGGGAGAGGGTTGCTCATCACTCGGTAGGATTTTTTAAACTTAGGCGAGTACAGGACTGCAGCTAAGCCCCCGAGTGAGAGGGTTGCTCTTCACTCGGTAGGATTTTTTAAACTTAGGCGAGTACAGGACTGCAACTAAGCCCCCGAGTGAGAGGGTTGCTCTTCACTCGGTAGGATTTTTTAAACTTAGGCGAGTACAGGACTGCAGCTAAGCCCCCGAGTGAGTGGGTTGCTCATCACTCAGTAGGATTTTTTTTAAACTTAGGCAAGTACAGGACTGCAGCTAAGCCACCCACTGGGGGATTTTGGACACATGTATTAGTAACAACAATCATTTAGGAGACTGTAAAACCATGTTTTTGATAAACGAACTGAAAGGTACTCTTTATTACATCTCATCAGTCTGAACACTTAAGTATAAAAATGGCGGAGTAGCTCCGCATTCCAAGCACGTGGCTCGTCTTTATTATGCTCCACATTGTAGAGGTGATACGCTCCGTTGTGGAGCACCTTGGTGACGATGAAGGGACCTTCCCAAGCGGGGGCAAGTTTGTGAGGCCGTTGCTGGTCCACTCGGAGCACAAGGTCCCCTTCCTGAAATGCTCGACCCTTCACATTTCTGGCATATAATCGACGAAGGTCTTGCTGATAAATGGTCGATCGGATCAAGGCCATCTCTCTTTCTTCTTCCAGAAGATCAACAACATCTTCTCGAGCTCGTTCTGCTTCAGCTTCTGAAAAAAGTTCTACTCGGGGCGCATTGTGAAGCAAGTCACTCGGCAGCACAGCCTCAGCCCCATAGACCATGAAGAAGGGGGTTCGACCAGTCGACCGATTTGGTGTTGTTCTTAATCCCCAAAGGACTGATGGTAGCTCATCTACCCAAGCGTAGGCCGCATGTTTGAGGTCGCGCATCAATCGAGGTTTCAGACCTTTGAGAATCAAACCGTTCGCTCTTTCTGCCTGTCCATTCGACTGAGGGTGGGCGACTGAAGCATAGTCGACCCGAGTACCTTGGGATGCACAGAAAGCTCGAAACTCATCAGAATCAAAGTTCGACCCATTATCCGTGATGATGCTGTGTGGGACTCCACATCTAAATGTTAACCCTCTAATGAAGCTGACCGCAGTACTTGCATCCAGGTTTTTGACAGGTTTAGCTTCGATCCACTTGGTGAACTTGTTGACTGCTACAAGCACATGGGTGAAACCACTCGTGCCAGTCTTCAGAGGTCCCACCATATCCAAACCCCAAATAGCGAATGGCCAGACGAGTGGAATGGTCTTCAGGGCTGAAGCGGGTTTGTGGGACATGTTGGAGTAGAACTGACAGCCCTCACATTTGTCAATTATTTCCTTTGCCATCTCATTCGCCCGCGGCCAATAAAACCCTGCTCGATACGCTTTGGCCACGATGGCCCGAGAAGACGCATGGTGACCACAGGTTCCCGAGTGAATATCATCGAGGATCATTCGGCCTTCTTCCGGAGTGATGCATTTTTGAACGACCCCAGTGACACTTTCTCTATAGAGTTGCTCCCCCATTACTGTGAAGGCTTTGGATCGACGGACAATCTGGCGGGCCTCTTCTTCATCCTCTGGAAGCTCTTTCCTGAGAATATATGCGATATACGACACTGTCCAATCAGGAATAACAATCAAAACTTCCATGATCAAGTCGACCACAGCTGGGATTTCAACTTCAGTCGGATCAGTGAAACTTTTAGGCTGTGGGGGCTCTTCTGTGAAGGGATCTTCTTGAACTGATGGTGCGTGAATATGCTCCAAAAACACATTGCTGGGAATAGGCTCCCGCTTGGATCCTATCTTCGCCAAGTCATCAGCTGCTTGATTCTTCAGTCGGGGTATATGGTGGAGCTCTAGCCCTTCAAACTTCTTTTCTAACTTTCTCACCGCATTGCAATAACCATTCATAGCATGGCTCCTGACGTCCCACTCCTTCATCACTTGATTAACCACTAAATCTAAGTCACCGTAAACCATTAGGCGGCGGACGCCGAGTGAAATGGCCATACGCAACCCATACAAGAGTGCCTCATATTCAGCTTCATTGTTGGAGGAATCAAAGTGAATCTGGAGAACATATCTGAGGTTGTCGCCTCGTGGAGATACCAGGACCACTCCAGCGCCTGAACCATTCAACATCTTGGACCCGTCGAAGAACATAGTCCAATGTTCCGACTGTATTTGGGTTGGTAACTGTTGTTCAATCCACTCAACGAGGAAATCTGCTATTGCTTGAGACTTGATCGCTTTCTTTGCCTCAAACTTGATATCCAGCGGAAGGAGTTCAATCGCCCACTTTGCCACTCGGCCAGTTGCATCTCTGTTGTTCAGAATTTCTGACAACGGAGCGTCGCTGATGACTGTAATCGAATGATCTGAGAAGTAATGTGCAACCTTCTTTGTGGTCAAGTAAATTCCATAGACAAGCTTCTGATAATGTGGATATCTCTGCTTGGATGGAGTTAAGACTTCAGAAATATAATACACTGGCGTTGAACCTTGTAGGTTTTACCTTCTTCTTCCTGCTCGACCGTGAGTACTGTACTGACAACCTGTCCAGTGGCTGCTATATAAAGCAGTAAAGGCTCTTTGCTGATTGGAGCAGCAAGCACCGGCTGGGTGGAAAGCAGGGCTTTGAGCTCTGCAAACGCTGCGTCAGCTTCAGGAGTCCACTCGAACTTATCAGATTTCTTCATCAGTCGGTAAAGAGGCAATGCCTTTTCACCGAGGCGAGAGATGAATCGACTCAAAGCGGCCAAACAACCAGTAAGCTTCTGAACGTCATGTACACGCACAGGGCGTTTCATTCGGAGGATTGCACCAACTTTCTCTGGGTTTGCATCGATCCCACGTTCGGAAACGAGGAAACCGAGTAACTTTCCACCTGGAACTCCAAATGTGCACTTCGACGGATTAAGCTTGATATCATATCTTCTCAAATTGGCAAAGGTTTCAGCAAGGTCAGTCAGCAGGTCGGAACCTTTGCGCGACTTAACCACGATGTCATCCATGTATGCTTCCACATTCCGACTGATTTGAGCTAGCAGACACTTATGTATCATGCGCATGAATGTGGCACCAGCATTTTTGAGACCAAAGGGCATGGTGATGTAGCAAAAGCACCCGAATGGGGTGATAAAAGCTGTTTTTATTTCGTCAGGTCCATATAGTCGGATCTGATGGTACCCGGAATAAGCATCCAGGAAGGACAATCGTTCACATCCCGCTGTTGAGTCGACTATCTGATCGATGCGGGGGAGAGGAAAATGATCTTTCAGGCAGGCCCGATTGATATGCTTGAAATCAATGCACATATGGAGTGAATCGTCTTTCTTGGGAACCATGACAACATTGGCGAGCCACTCGGAGTGGTAAATCTCGCGGATGAACTCAGCTGCCAAAAGCCGAGCCACCTCTTCGCCGATTGCCTTTCTCTTCTCCGCAGCGGACCGACGGAGGTGCTCTTTCACGGGTTTTGCCTTTGGATCGACTCGCAAACGGTGCTCAGCCAGCCCCCTGGGTACACCCGACATGTCAGACGGCTTCCATGCGAAGATGTCCCAGTTCTCACGAAGGAACTGGATGAGCGCTTCTTCCTATTTGCTGTCGAGTGTTGTTGAGATATGAGTCGGTGCAGCACTGGGATCGGTCGGGTGAATGTGAACAGGCTTTGTTTCACCGGACGACTGAAATGCAGACTCGGAAGCAGGCTTCTTAGCGCGTAACAAATCACTCGGATCTGCAGTCTTCTTATATTCTTCCATTTCAATCGCTGCCATCTGTTCATCGGCAATCTTAGAGCCCTTCTGGAGGCACTCTTCTGCTCGTTGCCGATTGCCAGTGACCGTGATCACGCCCCTGGGACCAGGCATCTTCAGCTTGAGGTACACGTAACACGGTCGAGCCATGAAATGGGCATATGCAGTTCTGCCCAGAATAGCATGATAGGCACTGTGAAAATCCACAACTTCAAATGTCAGCTTCTCCTTGCGGTAATTCTTTGAGTCGCCGAAAACCACGTCAAGAGTGATCTGTCCGAGTGAATCAGCTTTCTTCCCTGGAATGACACCGTGGAACCGCATGTTGCTCTCACTGAGCCTGGACATCGGAATGCCCATCCCACGAAGAGTCTCTGCATACAAAATGTTCAAGCCGCTGCCACCATCCATCAAGACTTTGGTCAGTTGGGTGCCCCCAACGACCGGGTCGACCACCAACGCTTGCCTCCCGGGGGTGGCGACGTGCGGAGGGTGGTCAGATTGGTCGAATGTGATGGGAGTCTTTGACCATTTCAAATATGTCGTCGTTGCCGGAGCAACCATGTTTACCTCTCTGTTGATGACTTTCAGTCGACTTTTACTCTCAATGTCAGCAAAAATCATCAAAGTGGAATTGACGTTAGGGAAACCGTCATCATCTTCTTCCTGATCGCCATCCTTGTCAGACTCTTTTTCCTTTTCATTGGGCTATTTCTCTCGGAACTGCTGGATCAGGAGCCGACACTGTCGAGTGGTATGTTTGGGATAAATCAAATTTCCCTCTTCATCCTTCTTGGTGTGAATGTGACATGGCAAGTCCAACACATCGTTCCCAGCCTGATCTTTCACCTTCTTGGGGATCCAGGGTCCCTAGGGCTTTCCCTTGAATTTCCCTTGAGTTACAACTGCAGCTTCACCTGGACCTGCTGGCTCGGCTTTGCGCTTCTGCTTTCGACCCACTTCGGTGTCTTGGGCGACTGGCTTGCCCTTCCCACTGCGGAGTCGGTCCTCTTCTTCACCATTAGCGTACCGGGTGGCTATTTCTAGGGGTGGGCACGGTTAAACCGAAAACCGAAAAACCAAACCGAACCATATTAACCGATATGTCGGTTAATTCGGTGGTTTGGTTTTTGGTTCGGTGGGAAATTTTAAGGCTGTTCGGTGTTTGGTTTGTGTTCGGTTTTCAGTGCCCAGAAACCGAATAGACCGAGCAAACCGATATGTAGGATGCCCTGTGTAAATACCATGTTCACTCCATCAGGCGGAGGTCTCTCCAAAAGGTAAATTAGGCGGCGATCTCTTCAGCCATTGGCGAACAATTAAACATCTGGCCTGACTCCGGCGAGCTAGCAATCATCGGCAAATCCTTGTTATTTGTGGCGGACATCCGGCTAGCCGCTAGATCACATGTACTTTTACAACTGCTCTGAGTCTCTAATCTCCCAATCAAACTAATAATGTCCATGTATATCTGGTATGTATGCATGCCTCTTGGTCGTGCAAGTAACTACTAGTGTATCATTTAGTGCATGAGCTGCTCAATTTGGAGGCATCGCACGTGTTCTTCCGTACATAATACATGGCACGTTTCATGTGATTTTTCCACTTAATTATGTTCACTTTTTTGCTTGACCGAATAAAGCATTGCCTGATGTTAAGGTTGCTAGCTCTTGTGACTATTTTATGCATTCTATACAATGCAAATCAATGCTCATGAATCATTACACTTACACTGACGAGTGCATGTATTTCGGTTAACCGAAGAAACCGAACCGATATATTATGGTTAATATGGTTCGGTTTCTAACTTTGTGTGCTTGTTTCGGTTTCCATTTCTTCAAAACCGATATTATAAAAAACCGAATAAACCAAACCATATTAACCATATAAACCGAACGCCCAGCCCTAGCTATTTCCATCATTCGGGTCAGAGACATATCTCCTGTCCGACCGAATTTCAAGTTAAGCTCCCGATACCGAACGCCTTCCTTGAAGGCACAAACTGCTTGGTGTTGGGATACATTCTCTACTGTGTGGTGTAATGTGGTCCATCTTTGAATGTAATCCCTCAGAGTTTCATTCGGCTTCTGTACACAATGTTGCAATTCTGTCAACCCCGCAGGTCGTTTGCATGTGCCCTCGAATGTCCTGACAAACACTCGGGCTAACTCCTCCCAGCTGAATATACTGCCTGGAGCCAACTGATTCAGCCATGCTCTGGCCGACCCTTCCAGCATGAGAGGAAGGTGTTTCATAGCTACCTCATCATTTCCACCACCGATCTGGACAGCCACTCGGTAATCTTCGAGCCAAGTGTCAGGCTTCGACTCACCGGTGAACTTACTAACCCCAGTCGCCAACCTGAAGTTGGGGGGATCTCAGCGGCTTTGATAGCTCTGCTAAAACACTCGGGACCCGAAACATGGATCCTGCTTCCACTCGGGCGATCCCTGCCTTGCCCCTCTCTGTGTGCTCGGTTCTTGTCGACCAAACCTTGCACTAAAATTGACCTCGCATCAAACCCTGGCTCTCTTGGGTCGACCGGCGTCCTCCGCCCTCTGCTGTACGGGCACCTGTCATCATAGTGCCGGGGCACATATGATCCGCTTCTCGGAGGGGGTGTAGGCGCTCGACGGCGGTCATCACGGCCGAGTCGATGATCGTACTGCTTGTGGATCCGACCCAAGTGCTGATCCTGGCGATGCACCCACCCTTCACGCCACGGAGGCGATCTTGGGCTGTGAGCCGACTGAACTGTGTCAGCCACCACAGATCTGCTATGGATTCTGTTACGCGACTGTGATACTGCAGTGTTTTGGTCTCCTGCCGCCCGGAGCAGAGCTCGGATCTGCATCAAACCTCGACCAGCTTCTAACTGGGATGGCTGGATGAATTCTGCTATACGAGCTGCGGCTGCAAGATTCTGAATCGGAGTGCGGTATACCTGAGGTTCAGGAGGGAACAATTGCCGCCGTCGACTGGACTCAGGAATCCGCTGCCGAGCACGTTCGTCGAGTGCATGCTGAAGATTTTCTAGTCAAGTGCGTTCAGCCAAAGTGGCCAAGCACGCTGCCTCCAAGGCCCGAGTCTCAGAGGTCTCTCCGACGATGGGCGTGTGGAGTGCTTCCTCGTTACGGCGGTGAAGTTCCTCCCTCCGCTGTGAAGAGAGGGTTTCGGGGTGGTATTCCTCGTGAACACGCGATGGATCGCCATCGCCGTCGCCGCCTCCGTTGCGACACATGCCAGGTGGGCTACGCGGCATGTCGACCATCAGGACCTCCGCCGCAGGATCGCTGCTGTCGCACTCGGACAGAGTCTCGACGAAGCCAGTCGACAGATTGAACATGCCGTAGAGAGATTCATCGGGCTCGATTGCCGCGACTTGAGGGGTGGCTGATTGACGTGCCACTGCATGCTTCACCCACCGCTGAAGCCGCGATCGACCGGATCGCTTGCGACGGCGAACAGCGGGGAACGAAGACGCCGTAGGAAACGACCGATATTGGGTCGACGGCTGCCGCAGAAGGACGCCGCGGACACATGCACGAAAGTGCGTCGCCCCGCGGACGGGGAACGTCTCGACGTCGAGGGGGGCCTCCTGGAGCCAGGCAGAGTCGTCAGCGATGAAGACGAGCGCACCGAGACGGATCTCGTGGCCCTCAGCCAAACCTCCACCCGAAACCATGATGATGGGAATCAGAAAAAATCGCAACCTCACCAGAAAGTCGCTAAGACACCAGCCCCACGGTGGGCGCCAACTGTCATGGTTCTAAGTCTGACAGTAGAATGGGGGGTAGGTATGAGGAGGCAGGATCCTAGCTACGGTGAGGTTGTGCACGCAAGATTTACGAGTTCATGTCCTTCTCGGAGGAAGTAACAACCCTACGTCTCGGTGCCCGGAGGCTCGGTCGATTGACTTATGCGTGAAGTTACAGGGGGTGCGAACCCTTGTGCCTGAGGAGGGGGTGGCTTATATAGAGTGCGCCAGGACCCCAACCGTCCCACGTTACAAGGGATTCAATGTCTATAAAGACAGGACGTTACTGATAATGCCAGCAATAAAGGCAAATAAATGATCATTAAGACTACGGAGTGAACGCCTGACCCTTGCCATCCTGAGTGACCTTAGATCTTCTGTCTTCCGAGTGGTTTCTGGTGTGGTCGAGTGAGTACACCCCGGTCGAATGGAATTGGGTTATCCGAGTGAACTGTTGGTCGAGTGGGTTGCACCCTGTGGCGATTTCAGTCGGTAGATGGTGCTATCCTTTGAATGTCCTTGGCCTTAGGGCAGTGTCCTCGGGTAAGGGTGTCTAGGTCAGGCCTATTACCCTACCCTAGGTACATGTCTTCGTCACTGCTCGCCCCCCACCCCCCGGCGGTGCCAGCCCCTGTCACCGCGGCCTCCTCCCGGCTCGACTCTGGCCCCTCCCGAGACCCGCCCCCATGCTTCAACTGCGGGCTCGCGGGGCACTACCAAGTCGAGTGCACCAACCCTTCGATGTGCTATCTGTGCAAGGACACCGGCCACCCCGCGGTTCTCTGCCCGGACCATCCGGTCTCCGAGGAGCTCATGATGTACGGCCACGGCATCGAGGGCCTCGACTTCTTCCACATCGAGGGCCTCGACTTCTTCCACATCGAGGTGGAGGACATCCCTGTTGGGAAACGTTGCATGGAAAACAAAAAAAATTCTACGCACACGCAAGATCTATCAAGGAGATGCATAGCAACGAGAGAGGAGAGTGTGTCTACGTACCCTCGTAGACCGTAAGCGGAAGCGTTTGACAACGCGATTGATGTAGTCGGACTTCTTCGCGTTCCAACCGATCGAGCACCGAACGTACGGCACCTCCGCGTTCAGCACATGTTCAGCTCGATGACGTCCTTCGCCTTCTTGATCCAGCAAGATGACGAGGTAGTGGATGAGTTTCGGCAGCACGATGGCGTGGTGACGGTGATGGTGAAGCTATCTCCGCAGGGCTTCGCTTAAGCACTACAAAAATATGACCGGGGTTGTAAACTGTGGAGGGGGGCGCCGCACACGGCTAAGGAATTGTTGTGCTTGTGCTAGGCGCCTCCCTCCCACATATATATAGGTGGGGGAGGAGGGAGCAGCCAGGAGGCGCCCCCCAAGTAGGCCGAATCCTACTTGGGGTGCCTTCCCAAGTGGCGCCCCCTGCCTTATTTGCCGGAGAGGAGAAGGAAAGGGGGGAAGGAGAAGGAAGGGGGAGGCCGAGTCCCCCTCCTTTCCTTCCTCCCACTTGGCCGGCTGCCATGGGGGGTGCGCCAGCCCCTTGTGGGCTGGTGTGCTCCCCTCTAATGGCCCAATAGGCCCACTTGCCTCCCGGGGGTGACCGGTACCCCCTTCGGTACTCCGATGACTATCCGGTTTTCTCTGAAACACTTCTGGTGTCCGAATACCATCGTCCTATATATCAATCTTTACCTCTCGACCATTTTGAGACTCCTCGTCATGTCCGTGATCTCATCCGAGACTTCAAACAACATTCGGTCACCAAATCATATAACTCATATAACACTATATCATCAACGAACGTTAAGCGTGCGGACCCTACGGGTTCGAGAACTATGTAGACATGACCAAGACACCTCTCCGGTCAATAACCAATAGCGGAACCTGGATGCCCATATTGGCTCCTACATATTCTACGAAGATCTTTATCGGTCAAACCGTTATGACAACATACGTAATTCCCTTTGTCCATCGGTATGTTACTTTCCCGAGATTCGATCGTCGGTATCTTCATACCTAGTTCAATCTCATTACCGGCAAGTCTCTTTACTCGTTCTGTAATACATCATCCTGTAACTAACTCATTAGTCACTTTGCTTGCAAGGCTCCTTATGATGTGTATTACCGAGAGGGCCCAGAGATACCTCTCTGATACTTGGAGTGACAAATCCTAATCTCGATCTATGCCAACTCAACAAACACCTTCGGAGATACCTGTAGAGCATCTTTATGATCACCCAGTTACGTTGTGACGTTTGATAGCACACAAGGTATTCCTTCGGTATCCGGGAGTTGCATAATCTCATAGTCGAAGGAATATGTATTTGACATGAAGAAAGCAATAGCAATAAACTAAACGATCATTATGCTAAGCTAACGGATGGGTCTTGTCCATCACATCATTCTCCTAATGATGTGATCCCATTATCAAATGACAACACATGTCTATGGTTATGAAACCTTAACCATCTTTGATCAACGAGCTAGTCTAGTAGAGGCTTACTAGGGACACGGTATTTGTTTATGCATTCACACATGTATTTAAGTTTCCGATCAATACAATTCTAGCATAATAAACCTTTATCATGAATAAGGAAATATAAAATAACAACTTTATTATTGCCTTTAGGGCATATTTCCTTTAGTCTCCCACTTGCACTAGAGTCAATAATCTAGATTACATTGTGATGAATCTAACACCCATGGAGTCTTGGTGCTGATCATGTTTTGCTCGTGGAAGAGGCTTAGTCAACGGGTCTGCCACATTCAGATCCGTATGTACTTTGCAAATTTCTAAGTCTCCATCCTTGACCTTTTCACGAATGGAGTTGAAGCATCTCTTGATGTGTTTGGTTCTCTTGTGAAACCTGGATTCCTTCGCCAAGGCAATTGCTCCAGTGTTGTCACAAAAGATTTTCATTGGACCCGATGCACTAGGTATTACACCTAGATCGGATAAGAACTCTTTCATCCAAACTCCTTCATGTGCTGCTTCGAAAGCAGATATGTACTCCGCTTCACACGTAGGTCCCGCCACGACGGTCTGCTTCGAACTGCACCAACTGACAGCTCCACCATTCAATATAAATACGTATCCAGTTTGTGACTTAGAATCATCCGTATCAGTGTCGAAGCTAGCATCGACGTAACCATTTACGACGAGCTCTTCGTCACCTCCATAAATGAGAAACATATCCTTGGTCCTTTTCAGGTACTTCAGGATGTTCTTGACCGCTGTCCAGTGATCCACTCCTAGATTACTTTGGTACCTCCCTGCCAGACTTATGGCAAGGCTCACATCAGGTCTGGTACACAGCATAGCATACATGATAGAACCTATGGCTGAGGCATAGGGAATGACTTTCATTTTCTCTCTATCTTCTACAGTGGTCGAGCTTTGAGTCCGACTCAACTTCACACCTTGTAACACAGGCAAGAACCCTTTCTTTAACTGATCCATTTTGAACTTCTTCAAAACTTTATCAAGGTATGTGCTTTGTGAAAGTCCTATTAAGCGTCTCGATCTATCTCTATAGATCTTGATGCCCAATATATAAGCAGCTTCACCGAGGTCTTTCATTGAAAAATTATTATTCAAGTATCCTTTTATGCTATCCAGAAATTCTATATCATTTCCAATCAACAATATGTCATCCACATATAATATCAGAAATGCTACAGAGCTCCCACTCACTTTCTTGTAAATACAAGCTTCACTCTAAGTCTGTATAAAACCATATGCTTTGATTACCTCATCAAAGCGTATATTCCAACTCCGAGATGCTTGCACCAGTCCATAGATGGATCGCTAGAGCTTGCACACTTTGTTAGCACCTTTAGGATCGACAAAACCTTCTGGTTGCATCATATACAACTCTTCTTTAAGAAATCCATTAAGGAATGCAGTTTTGACGTCCATTTGCCAGATTTCATAATTATAAAATGCGGCAATTGCTAACATAATTCGGACAGACTTAAGCATCGCTACGGGTGAGAAAGTCTCATCGTAGTCAACTCCTTGAACTTGTCGAAAACCTTTCGCGACAAGTCGAGCTTTGTAGACAGTAACATTACCATCAGTGTCAGTCTTCTTCTTGAAGATCCATTTATTTTCTATGGCTTGCCGATCATCGGGCAAGTCCACCAAAGTCAACACTTTGTTCTCATACATGGATCATATCTCAGATTTCATGGCCTCAAGCCATTTTTCGGAATCTGGGCTCATCATAGCTTCTTCATAGTTCGTAGGTTCACCTTGGTCTAGTAACATGACTTTCAGGACAGGATTACCGTACCACTCTGGTGCAGATCGTGCTCTGGTCGACCTACGAGGTTCAGTAGCAACTTGATCTAAAGTTTCATGATCATTATCATTTGCTTCCTCTCTAGTTGGTGTAGGCATCATGGGAACGGATTTCTCTGATGTGCTACTTTCCAATTCGAGAGAAGGTACAATTACCTCATCAAGTTCTACTTTCCTCCCACTCACTTCTTTCGAGAGAAACTCCTTCTCTAGAAAGGTTCCATTCTTGGCAACAAAGATCTTGCCTTCGGATATGTGGTAGAAGGTGTACCCAATTGTTTCTTTAGGGTATCCTATGAAGACGCACTTCTCCGATTTGGGTTCGAGCTTATCAGGCTGAAGCCTTTTGACATTAGTGTCACAACCCCAAACTTTAAGAAACGACAGCTTAGGTTTCTTGCCAAACCACAGTTCATACAGTGCCGTCTCAACGGATTTAGACGGTGCCCTATTTAACATGAATGCGGCTGTCTCTAATGCATAACCCCAAAATGATAGTGGTAAATCGGTAAGAGACATCATAGATCGCACCATATCTAATAAAGTACGGTTACGATGTTCGGACACACCATTACGCTGTGGTGTTCCAGGTGCCGTGAGTTGTGAAACAATTCCACATTGTTTTAAATGAAGGCCAAACTCATAACTCAAATATTCGCCTCCGCGATCAGATCATAGAAACTTTATTTTCTTGTTACGATGATTCTCCACTTCACTCTGAAATTCTTTGAACTTTTCAAATGTTTCAGACTTGTGTTTCATTAAGTAGATATATCCATATCTACTCAAATCATCTGTGAAGGTCAGAAAATAACGATACCCGCCGCGTGCCTCAACACTCATCGGACCGCATACATCGGTATGTATTATTTCCAATAAGTCATTAGCTCGCTCCATTGTTCTGGAGAACGGAGTTTTAGTCATCTTGCCCATGAGGCATGGTTCGCAAGTATCAAATGATTCATAATCAAGTGATTCCAAAAGTCCATCTGTATGGAGTTTCTTCATGCGCTTTACACCAATATGACCTAAACGGCAGTGCCACAAGTATGTTGCACTATCATTATCAACTTTGCATCTTTTGGCATCAATATTATGAATATGTGTATCACTACTATCGAGATTCAACAAGAATAGACCACTCTTCAAGGGTGCATGACCATAAAAGATATTATTCATATAAATAGAACAACCATTATTCTCTGACTTAAATGAATAACCGTCTCGCAATAAACAAGATCCAGATATAATGTTCATGCTCAAAGCGGGCACCAAATAACAATTATTGAGGTCTAAAACTAATCCCGAAGGTAGATGTAGAGGTAGCGTGCCGACGGCGATCACATCGACCTTGGAACCATTTCCGACGCGCATCGTCACCTCGTCCTTAGCCAATCTTCGTTTATTCCGCAGCTCCTATTTCGAGTTACAAATATGAGCAACCGAACCAGTATCAAATACCCAGGCGCTGCTACGAGCATTAGTAAGGTACACATCAATAACATGTATATGAAATATACCTTTGTTCACTTTGCCATCCTTCTTATCCGCCAAGTATTTGGGGCAGTTCCGCTTCCAGTGACCAGTCCCTTTGCAGTAGAAGCACTCAGTTTTAGGCTTGGGTCCAACTTTGGGCTTCTTCCCGGGAGTGGCAACTTGCTTGCCATTCTTCTTGAAGTTCCCTTTCTTTCCCTTGCCCTTTTTCTTGAAACTAGTGGTCTTGTTAACCATCAACACTTGATGCTCCTTCTTGATTTCTACCTCCGCGGCCTTAAGCATTGCGAAGAGCTCAGGAATCCTTTTATTCATCCCTTGCATATTATAGTTCATCACGAAGCCTTTGTAGCTTGGTGGCGGTGATTGAAGAACTCTGTCAATAACACTATCAACTGGAAGATTAACTCCCAGCTGAGTAAAGTGGTTATGATACCCAGACATTTTGAGTATGTGTTCACTGACAGAACTGTTCTCCTCCATCTTGTAGCTATAGAACTTGTTGGAGACTTCATATCTCTCAACCCGGGCATTTGCTTGAAATATTAACTTCAACTCTTGGAACATATCATATGCTCCATGACGTTCAAAACGTCTTTGAAGGCCCGGTTCTAAGCCGTAAAGCATGGCACACTGAACTATTGAGTAGTCATCATATCGAGCTTGCCAGACGTTCATAACATCAGCTTCAGTTCCTGCAGCAGGCCTTTCACCTAGCGGTGCATCAAGGACATAATTCTTCTGTGCAGCAATGAGGATAATCCTCAAGTTACAAACCCAGTCCGTGTAGTTGCTACCATCATCTTTCAACTTAGCTTTCTCTAGGAACGCATTAAAATTCAGGGGAACGGTAGCTCGGGCCATTGATCTATAACATAGATATGCAAAACTATAAGACTAAGTTCATGATAAAAAGTTCAATTAATCAAATTACTAATGAACTCCCACTTAAATAAACATCCCTCAAGTTATCTAAGTGATACGTGATCCAAATGAACTAACCCATGTCCGATCATCACGTGAGATGGGGTAGTCATCAATGGTGAACATCTCTATGTTGATCATATCTACTATATGACTCACGTTCGACCTTTCAGTCTCCAGTGTTCCGAGACCATGTATGTACATGCTAGGCTCGTCAAGTTTAACCCAAGTATTCTGCATGTGCAAAATTGTCTTACACCCGTTGTATGTGAATGTAGAGTCTATCACACCCGATCATCACGTGGTGCTTCGAAACGACAAACTTTGGCAACGGTGCATACTCGGGGAGAACACTTTTGTCTTGAAATTTAGTGAAGGGATCATCTTATAATGCTACCGCCGTTCTAAGCAAAATAAGATGCATAAAGGATAAAAATCACATGCAAAAATATGTGACATGATATGGCCATCATCATCTTGTGCTTTTGATCTCCATCTCCAAAGTATCATCATGATCTCCATCGTCACCGGCTCGACACCTTGATCTCCATCGTTGCGTCGTGGTCGTCTCGCCAACTATTGCTTCTACAACTATTGCTAACGCATAGCGATAAAGTAAAGCAATTACATGGCGTTTGCATTTCATACAATAAAGAGACAACCATAAGGCTCCTGCCGGTTGCCGATAATTTACAAAACATGATGATCTCCTACAATAACGTATATCACATCATGTCTTGACCATATCACATCACAACATGCCCTGCAAAAACAAGTTAGACGTCCTCTACTTTGTTGTTGCAAATTTTACGTGGCTGCTACGGGCTTCTAGCAAGAACCGTTCTTACCTACGGCAAAAACCACAACGGTGTTTCATCAAGTTTGCTGTTTTAACATTCTTTAAGGACCGGCCGTAGTCAAATTCGATTCAACTAAAGTAGGAGAAACAGACACCCGCCAGCCACCTTTATGCAAAACTAGTTGCATGTCTGTCGGTGGAACCGGTCTCATGTGCGTGGACATGTAAGGTTGGTCCGAGCCGCTTCATCCCACAATACCGCCGAATCAAAATAAGACGTTGGTGGTAAGCAGTATAACTATCACCGCCCACAACTCTTTATGTTCTACTCGTGTATATCATCTACGCATAGACTTGGCTCGGATGCCACTGTTGGGAAACGTTGCATGGAAAACAAAAAAAATTCTACGCACACGCAAGATCTATCAAGGAGATGCATAGCAATGAGAGGGGAGAGTGTGTCTATGTACCCTCGTAGACCGTAAGCGGAAGCGTTTGACAACGCGGTTGATGTAGTCGAACTTCTTCGCGTTCCAACCGATCGAGCACCGAACGTACGACACCTTCGTGTTCAGCACACGTTCAACTCGATGACATCCTCCACCTTCTTGATCCAGCAAGACGGTGAGGTAGTGGATGAGTTCCGGAAGCACGACAGCGTGGTGACGGTGATGGTGAAGCTATCTCCGCAGGGCTTCGCCTAAGCACTACAAAAATATGACCGGGGTTGTAAACTGTGGAGGGGGGCGCCGCACACGGCTAAGGGATTGTTGTGCTTGTGCTAGGCACCCCCTCCCACATATATATAGGTGGGGGAGGAGGGAGCAGCCAGGAGACGCCCCCAAGTAGCCGAATCCTACTTGGGGTGCCTTCCCAAGTGGTGCCCCCCTGCCTTATTTGCCGGAGAGGAGAAGGAAAGGGGGGAAAGAGAAGGAAGGGGGAGGCCGAGTCCCCCTCCTTTCCTTCCTCCCACTTGGACGGCTGCCATGGGGGTGCGCCAGCCCCTTGTGGGCTGGTGTGCTCCCCTCTAATGGCCCAGTAGGACCACTTGCCTCCCGGGGGTGACCGGTACCCCCTCCGATACTCCGATGACTATCCGGTCTTCTCCGAAACACTTCTGGTGTCCGAATACCATCGTCCTATATATCAATCTTTACCTCTCGACCATTTTGAGACTCCTCGTCAAGTCCGTGATCTCATCCGGGACTTCGAACAACATTCGGTAACCAAAACATATAACTCATATAACACTATATCGTCAACGAACGTTAAGCGTGCGGACCCTACGGGTTCGAGAACTATGTAGACATGACCGAGACACCTCTCCGGTCAATAACCAATAGCGGAACCTGGATGCCCATATTGGCTCCTACATATTCTACAAAGATCTTTATCGGTCGAACCGTTATGACAACATACGTAATTCCCTTTGTCCATCGGTATGTTACTTGCCCGAGATTCGATCGTCGGTATCTTCATACCTAGTTCAATCTTGTTACCGGCAAGTCTCTTTACTCGTTCCGTAATACATCATCCTATAACTAACTCATTAGTCACTTTGCTTGCAAGGCTTCTTATGATGTGTATTACCGAGAGGGCCCAGAGATACCTCTCTGATACTTGGAGTGACAAATCCTAATCTCGATCTATGCCAACTCAACAAACACCTTCGGAGATACCTGTAGAGCATCTTTATGATCACCCAATTACGTTGTGACGTTTGATAAAACACAAGGTATTCCTCCGGTATCCGGGAGTTGCATAATCTCATAGTCGAAGGAATATGTATTTGACATGAAGAAAGCAATAGCAATAAACTGAGCGATCATTATGCTAAGCTAACGGATGGGTCTTGTCCATCACATAATTCTCCTAATGATGTGATCCCGTTATGAAATGACAACACATGTCTATGGTTAGGAAACCTTAACCATCTTTGATCAACGAGCTAGTCTAGTAGAGGCTTACTAGGGACACGGTATTTGTTTATGCATTCACACATGTATTTAAGTTTCCGATCAATACAATTCTAGCATAATAAACCTTTATCATGAATAAGGAAATATAAAATAACAACTTTATTATTGCCTCTAGGGCCTATTTCCTTCAATCCCGCCCCCTCCCCTTCGCTTCAGGTGATCGTCACCGTCGTGGGGGTGGGTGTCGCGTCCCCGGAGATGATCGAAGCCGAGCTCAACCACCTTTGCCGGTGCGTGTGGGATTGGCAGGTGACGCCGACCTCTGCCAGCTCATTCACCGTGGTCTTTCCGGATGCTATCAGCTTGGGCTACTGCACCCGCAGCGGAGACTTCACCTTGGCCCTTAACAAGCTGGTGGTCGACATCTCTGAGCCGAAGTATGATCCCAAGGCGGTGGCCATCCTAGACACGGCTTGAATCCTCGTTGCGGGGCTCCCCGACATTGCAAGATCTGAGCGGGTGATTTGCAATATGGCCAAGATCCTCGGCAAGGTGGTGGTGGTGGATGAGCTCTCTCTGCGTAAGGAGGAGGAGGTCCGGGTCAAGGTCAAATGCCTGGACTCCTCCAAGCTTCGCGCCATCATCCGTGTCTTCTTCAACAACCAGGGATTCGACCTCAAGATCTACCCCGAGCCCCCAAACCACGCCGGCCGCCCCCGCTACTCTGATGATGGCCACTTCGGAGGGGGTGGCTCAGGTAAGGGCGACGACTCTCACTACCGTCGCCCCCGCCCTTCGCATCATGGCGACCCGGATGACGATGATTAGCGCTCAGGGCGCAGCCGCTCCCCCTCCCATGAGCCCTTCGACCCTCCTCCGGGCCGCGGGGGCTCGGGCACCGGGCGGTCCCGTTTGGCTGCTCCCACACCCGTGGCGGCCTCTGCCTCTCTGTCGGCCGCCTCCCCTGAGTCTTCGGTGGAGGAGAGCGACATCTCCAGTGTGAGCCTCCTCGTCGTCCCGGCCTCCTCGCCAAGATCCCCCTGCTCCGTCCCCGCCATCGACTCGGAGGTGTCGGACCCGGCGGCCTCCCTCCTCGGGCTGTCGCCCCCCATGGCGGCTGCTCCCCCACTCCTGGAGCCCTCCCCTGAGGGGACTCTCGGGAGCTGCGCGCTACTGTTCCCATCTGCCCCACCGGACCCTCCTCCCGAGGGGGCACTGGAGACCGTGGCCTTGGGCTCACCCCTCCCCGCTCAGCCTGAGCCCAACGCCCCTCCGCTCGCCTCTTCGCCTGCCTCCCCGACGATGCAGCTCGGGAGGGACGCCGACGTGGTGTCCACCCCCGTCGCTTCCCACCCGCCGCAGACGGTGTCGTACGTCCGGCGGGCCAGGGCTTCCTCGACACCGGTGACTGCCTCCCACCGCAGCGCCCGTATCGACGCAGCCCGCCCGTCCGACTTCCCGGCTTCATCCATCCCCAAGCGCGCTGAGCTCCGGGCGGTGGCCCGGAACCTCGAGTCAGGTGCGACCGATATCCCCTCCAGTTCTTCCAGCTGCCCGTTCTCCGCACTTGAGGCAGTTCCTCTCGGCCATCTTGCTAAGGTCGCCGCCAACTCGTCTATCATTTTCAGGGGGGAACTAGGCCCCCCCTTAGAGCAGATTGCGGCGCTCCGCTCCTGTGAGATCCTTGATGGGAAACTCACCGAGACCCGGGCCCGACTTCTCCACACGCCCCCGCCTCAGCCCACGGAGGCTCCCCCCTCCGAGGTGCCGGTGGTGGAGATCTGTGGACGCACCCGCTCCCGCACCGCCGCCCTCCGGGACCGTAGTGCATCCCTCGTCTTGGGGTCAAGCAGCCCCCCAATGGCACCCTAATGTGGACTCTATTCTGGAACATCCGCGGCTTTGGCCAAGACGGGCGGCGTCGCCAATTAGTCGAGTACATGCGAGACGAGCACATCAACATAGTAGCCATCCAAGAAACCATGCGGACGGAGTTCTCCCTCCAAGAACTCGAATGCCTTAGCTCCCACCTGTTCGCCTAGCATTGGCTCCCTTCTAGTGGGAGCACCGTCCATTCGGGTGGCATCCTTCTAGGCATAAAGGATGACACCTTCGAGGTGGGCAGCATGGATAGGGGCGAGTTCTTCGTTAGTATGGAGGTGTTTGAATGGGCGCTCAACTTTAAGTGGGAGATTGTGATTGTCTATGGTCCAGCCGACCACCGCCGTTCGGAGACCTTCCTCGCTAAGCTTCGGACGAAGGTTTCTACGGCCCAACTGCCGGTTGTGGTTGGTGGGGATTTCAACCTCCTTCGATCCCCTGAAGACAAAAACAACGACCTAGTTAACCTCCCCCGCATGCAGATGTTCAATGATTGCATCGCGGATCTGGGCCTCCGCGAGCTGGACCGGACTGAGGCCAGATTTAGCTGGACTAATAGACAGGCCGACCCGACGCGATCCGTTATGGATTGCGTCCTAGTTTCCCTAGATTGGGAGCTCTGGTACCCCCTCGCCTCCCTGCGGGCGATCACCCGCATAGGGTCAGACCACGTCCCCCTCCTCCTCTCCACCTCTGATGAGCGGCCACCCCTTCTGCCTCAGTTTCGATTTGAACTATTCTGGCTCAACCAGCCGGGGTTTGTGGAGGTGGTGGGCTCACAGTGGGTGGCGGCCCGGGAGAGTCCACACCATGCCTTCTCCGCGATTGACTCCTGGCAGTTTTTTGTGCGAAACTTGCCCGGCAGTTTATGAAGGGATGGGGGGCTAACCTTGGACGTGACCTTCGGGAATGAAAACTGCGCTATTGTCCTCCATTCAGATCCTCGACGCCTGCTCAGACACCGCCGGGCTCTCCTTTGAAGAATGGATGATGCGATATGAGCTCGAGGATCAACTATCGGTTATCTATACTGATGAGAAGGCGTATTGGCGCCAACGGGGTACCCAACGGTGGGTGCTCTATGGTGATGCCAACACCGCCTATTTCCAGGCGATTGCCAATGGTAGGAGACGTCGCAACTCCATCCATTGCCACTGGGACGGTGACACCATCCTCCACCGCCCTTTGGATATTCGCGCTCACGTAGATGGCTTCTATAAGGCCCTATTTTCCGCCACCCATCGGGGCGGTGCCTCGCTAGCCCTGAACACTTGGTCGGGCTGCCAGCTGGTCTCGGACACGGATAATAATGCCCTTATGGCCCCGTTCGGCGAGGAGGAAGTCCTTGCGGCGATTAAGGGCATGAACCCGTCTTCATCACCGGGGCCGGATGGTCTCCCGGTAAAGTTCTTCCAAACCTTCTGGCAAATTATCAAGCCCGAGGTTATGGCTCTGTTTAATGAGTTCTATGTGGGGTCCATGGACCTTGGTCGCTTAAACTACGGGATCATTACTCTAATCCCCAAGGTCCTGGGCGCATCGGACATCCGTCAGTTTCGTCCTATCACGGTGATCAATGTGATATTTCGGATCCTGGCGAAGGGGTATGCCAATAGGGTGACCCTACTCGCGGACTCCTTAACCCACCCCAACCAATCCGCCTTCATCCAAGGCCGGTTCATCCTCGATGGGTTGTTGGTCTTTCACGAAGTATTACATGAAGTCCGCTCCAAGAGCCAGCGGGCGGGCGGTCTTCCTAAAGCTTGACTTCCATAAAGCCTATGACACTGTCCGGTGGTCCTTCCTTCGGGAAGTCCTCCTCCGCAAGGGCTTCGACAACCGCTGGGTCACCAGTGTCATGCAGCTAGTCTCTTGCGGCCGGACAGTGGTGAACATCAATGGCGAGATCGGACCCTACTTCCCCACCCTATGTGGGGTACGCCAGGGCGATCCCTTCTCCTTGTTTCTGTTCAACATGGTGGTCGACGCCCTGGCTGCCATTTTAGACAAGGCCAAGGCAGCAGGGCATATCCGAGGGGTGGTTCCTCACCTCGTGGGAGGGGGAGGGGTCTCCCTCCTACAATATGCGAATGACACCATCATAATGATCGAGGGCTCGGCATACGATATCGCCAACCTAAAATTCCTCCTCCTGTGCTTTTAGCAAATGTCGGGTCTCATGATCAACTTCGACAAGAGCGAGGTGATGATCCTTGGTTACTCCCCGGCGGAGTGCCAGGATATGGCCGACCGGCTGAATTGTAGGCTGGGATCCTTCCCCACCACTTACATGGGGATTCCCATTAGTGATACTAGACTGACCGTGGTGGACCTTCGCCCGGCAGTGACCCGAATGCAACACCGAGTGGAGCCTTGGAGGGGCAGGTGGCTGTCTAAGGCAGCCCGACCGATCCTCATCAACTCCTCCCTCTCCAGCCTCCTATGGTTCCTGATGAGCTTCTATAGCTTGCATGAGACACTGCATCGGGAGATCACCAAATACCAGTCCAGATTCTTCTGGGCCGGCGAGGGGGATAAGCAGAAATACCACATGGTCAGCTGGCCGGACATCTGCAAACCCAAGGACCAGGGAGGCCTCAGGATCCTGTCCTCTAGATGCATGAACATCGCCCTCTTGACTCGCTGGCTCTGGAGGATAGCCAACGGGGAGGGCGGCCTCTGGTTGGACATCGTCAAAAACAAATACCTTTACGGCTAGCCCCTAGCCTTCTATCAGCGCACAGGTAGATCCCAGTTCTGGCAGGCCGTTGTCCAGCTCATGCCAATTCTCCGGATTGGTAGATCCATCTCGGTGGGGTCTGGCTCCTCGACTCTATTCTGGTTTGACCGGTGGGTGGGGGATCTTCCCCTCGCCGCCTGATTCCTGGAACTATTCTCCATCGCTGTTGACCCTCGAGTCTCCGTCGAGGTGGTCCTTATTGACTTAGGGCGCCTCGCGTTCCGTCGACCCTTTGGCTCCCTGGAGGTGGCGGCATGGGATGCCCTCCTCCAGTACATTGCTCTTCAGCCTCTAGACGTAGACAACCTGGACGACTCCGTCTCTTGGCGCCTAGAGACTTCTGGCCGCTTCTCGACCAAGTCCCTATATCAGGCTATTGCGCCCTCCACTGCCCCAGAGCCTTTCAGCCTGAACTGGGACATCCGCCTCCCCTTGAAGATCAGGATCTTTCTATGGCAGTGGATCCGTGGACGCCTGCCCTCTAGGGTAGAGGTGCGCAAGCGTAACGGGCCTGGGGATGGGCTTTGCCCCCTTTGTGACACGGCGGAAGAAGCTAACCATATCTTCTTCTCCTGTGTCACCGCCCAGTTCATGTGGTCCTGCCTCCGCGGCGTAGTCGGTGGGCGTTGGTGCAACACCAACTTCCACGACTTGTTGGCGGAGATCCAGGCTTCAGCCCCTGCCACCGCCGCATTAGGTGGCTGTGCATCGGGGTGCTGGCCTAGACGCTTTGGACCGTCCGCAATAGGCTTGTCATCCAACGTGCTCCTCTTCGACGTGCTACTGATGCCATCTTTAAAATGTGTGGTTACTTGCAGCCCTGGCGGCCGCTTAGCCGCCCCGAGGACCGGAGCGCCATCGACATTCTCCTCACCGACCTCAGAGCGATGGCCTTCCGCGTGGCGCCCCCGCTTCCGCCACCCCCTCCGGAGCCAGACTAGGCCTGCTGCTACTTCGCGTCGAGGCCCCTCCGGATCGTTCCTTTGGGCTCCTCTTGGATGTGCTGGTGTCTTTTCCTTTTTTTGGGCTTGTTGAGCTGTGCCCTCAGCATTAACTTGCTACCTTTGTTGTGTGTGTGTGTGTGTACTTTCGTGCCTTGGGCGTGCGTGTGGTTGAACTCGTGTTTTTCTGTTGTGGCTTGGGCGGTTGGATTTATATATAAAGCGGGGCGAAAGCCTTTTTCGGTATGTATCCACAAATGTATTTGAGTTTCTAGTCAATACAATTATAGCATGGATAATAAACGATTATCATGAACAAGAAAATATAATAATAACCACTTTATTATTTCCTCTAGGGCCTATTTCCAACAGGGCGAACCGGGTGATTAGGGCCTTCACTATTTGGCTCGGGACTTCTAGCTAGTAGGAGTTTGTTGGTTAGATGTGGCTTTTTATGTATGTATATTTCTTGAGTAAACACTTAATAATTTGTTCCTCTACCTGAAATTCATGTCTAAGCCGGACTCATCTACCCCCGATGAACAGTAAATAAAAATAGTAATTTTTTAAAAAGTTCTAATTTTTTTTGGCATTGAAGATGCTCAGATGAGCAAGAAGTGTGCACATTTTTGTGGTGTTTGGACATTTGGGGACTTCGGGGCAAAAAAGAACAAATTTGGGTCCAAATAGTGCTCTTTTTAAAGTTTCTTTCACACCCAATTTTTTTTGTCATGACTTCCTTGGATGTCCAAAGACCATAATCTTTGCACACAAATCACGCATTCAAACATCCTGGATGACAAGAAAATTCAGATGCTTTTCAAATTTTACTAGTATTTTATTTGATTTTACTATTCTTGCTCAGGTGGAGATGCACATGGGCACCGAATAGCCACACTCGTTCTTCTACCTCCATCTACACCTAGACACCGAATCACCACACTTGTTCTTCTACCTCTCAAAACAGCCTTTCGCCCCCGTGACTCTAATATACGGTGATCGATCGGTAGGGGAGAGCTCCGATCTAATGATTATTCGCCAGGGGGAGCATCCCCCACGGACCGTTTCTGGTTGATTGCCATGAGGGCAGGACAGGGCGACCCCCGAGACCCAAAAGGCCCATTTAAGTGTTTTTTTTGTTAAATTGCCATGTTAACTATTTTTAAAGTTGAGTGATCTAGAATTTGTTTTTTGCCATGCTAAACTTTGAAACTGCCGCCCTCTATATTAAAAATTCCATGAACAAAAAATGTGCACAAATTTATAAAACTGCCATGCTCTTTGAAAAAAAATGTTGTGCTACTTTATAAAACCGCCATCCTCTAGATAAAATATTTTACTTGGATAAGCCCAAGAAAAACTGCCATGCAATTAAAAACAAAAAAGGCCATCGTCTCAACGTTAAAAATGCCATCCTCTTGACATTAAAAATGTCATTCTCTTTATAATAAAAATGCCATGTCAACAATAATAAAAATGCAATGCTCTAAAAAAACCACCTATTAATAATAAAATCTCCTAATAATAAAACCGCCATCCTCCTGATAATAAAAATGACATGTTATTAATAATAAAATGACATGCTCTTAACCATGAAAATGCCATCATTTTGACAAATACAAATGCCATGTACTAATAATAAAAATGTCATGCTCTTAATAATAAAACTACCATTCTCGTAATAATAAAATGACATGTTACTAATTATTAGAATGCCTTGCTCTTAATTAAATTTCCACGGGGGCATTAAAAAAGACATGGAAATTGCCATGCTACATATAATAAAAAATGCACAGGGCAAGTTTATAAAAAAATGCCTCTAAAAAATAGGGATTCTTATTCTATCAAACAATGACAATTTTTGGGATTTTTAGGTTTTTTTACAAATGAAAAAAAATGAATTTTAAAAACAATTTAACTCGAATATATAATAGGTGTTTGAGCGCAAAGTGCTCATAAACACCTCTTTAGCCCAACTGATGTGTGCGCGTGGCTAAATTGTAGGAGGGCGTGAGTTTGATAAGGAAAAAAATATAAAAAGGATGTTCGCCAAGAGATTAGTTGCACCGAACCGTTTCAGAGAGCTAATGAGGTGTCGGATTTGCACCAAGATCTATGCGGCCAAATCAGACGGCAGGAAGGGCATTCGCCAGCATCAGCCTCCTGGCGAATCGTTCGTAAAATAGTATTTTTTTATAAATAAAGACATAAACAGTTGAACCGATACATAGTGGTGAGAAAACCCTTAAACAAGCAGGTCGAAATAAAAGATAAAACGGCCGGGGCAAATAGCACAATTGCCCGAAATCACTAATTAACGAGTACTCATTGCAAAGATCACTTCAACCTCCCTAGGTTGCGACAAGTGGCGCGCTACATGTGCGCCACTTGTCGTAACCTGGGAGTTTTCCCTTTTTTCGTAGATCTGTTTATTCAAAATGTTTTATCTCTTAAACCGTGCGTCCAAATCTCGAACCGCTTTCACTGTTGGATTCCTCGTGCCGAGATCTTCAAAACTAGATCCCATGTTGATAGGTTTTGACAAACTTTTTTTTCACGAAAAAACCCGAACCCGGAGCACGGATTTTTTTCCTTTCCGAAAGAGGCACGGCCGTGACTCTCGCGAAAGCACAACCGTGCCTCTCGCGGAAGCAAACCCGTGACTCTCGCGAAAGGAAAAAAAACAGAAAACGTGTTTTTTCCGTTTCCGAGAGGCACGGCCGTGATTCTTGCGAAAGCACATCCGTGCCTCTCGCGGAAGCAAACCCGTGACTCTCGCGAAAGGAAAAAAAAACAGGAAACGCGTTTTTTTTCGTTTTCGAGAGGCACGGCCGTGACTCTCGCGAAAGCATAACCGTGCCTCTCGCGAAAGGAAAAAAACAGAAAATGCGTTTTTTTTTTTCGTTTCCGAGAGGCACGGCCGTGACTCTTGCGAAAGCAAAAGCATGCCTCTCACGGAAGCAAAATCGTGACTCTCGCGAAAGAAAAAAAAAGAAAACGCGTTTTTTCGCCTAAAAAAAATTCAAATTTTTTTTATCCAAAAGCTAAGGAAGATCGGTGGAAAATCGAAACGTCGAAAAAACCTGAAAAAAAGCCGTTTAAAAAGCCGAAATCGCGTGCGGAAAAAAAAATCCGGAGAGAGCGCCCAGAGCGCGACACGTGGCGAACGGCTGAGAGCGCGCCAAGTGGCGCTGATAGTTGCGAGGCTCCCGAAAAAGCGCTCGTCAACTAGTTGCTCTCACGATTGCCACAAACTTAACACAGAGTAATAATGCACATGAGAGGTCCTCTACCTCCTTGTTTAAATCTCTTCCTTTAGTTGGTAGGCAGATTGTATATTTGTTTTTTTTATATGTATATTTCTTGAGTGAACACGTCTTTTTTAGCTGGACTCTGATTTTATGGGAGTACGATATAAGACAAAGGTTAATCGTGCATGCATGAGACTCTGTTTTTTTTTCAGTTAGCATACACTTCCATATCTTACCGATATTTAAAAGGATTTTTCCGTTTTATTCCCGAATAGATACTGTGGTCGTTACCAACAAAACTCCCGGCAAAGTCTCTTCCGGCGGTTGATTCATGCCGCGGCGGCAAGTCGACATGGAAGAGGAGCTCGACGAACGGCAACCTCGCCTCACGAGAGGGTTGCGTGTACCCCGCCGGCGCCAGTTGCTGCTGCGTATCACCCTCAAGTGGCCGGAGATGAGCGGCTACGAGGGCCCGGCGTGGAAGCGGTTCACCTGCCTGGATGTGTTTCTCGGCGGCGAGCAGATAAAATCGTTGAGGCTTCCCGTTGAAGTTGACGATGTAAAGAAGTGGAAGGCAACCATGGAATACTTCATGGAATTGAGCTGGCGAGACTTATCCGTCGGCCTCCAGGCCGTGCGCGCCGACAGCTTCATCCACCAGGCAACGCACCGCGTGGTGGTGTTGCGCGCGGGCGAGCCGCACACCTCCCGCCACACCGCGATGATCGGGGCGGCGCGGGTTCCGCTGCTGGACGCGCTGGTGCTCGGGGACGACGACGACAGCGCCGACGAGCGGGCGGAGGAGAAGAGGATGGAGAAGAAGAGGCGACCCAACCGCCAGCGGAAGCTGGCGGAGGGGACGCGGACGTTCTACGAGAGGGTCAAGCTGCAGGGTTGGCGGGCTGGGGAAGCGGGCGGAGACCCGACCAATGTTGTTTGCGGCACGGTGGTCGTAAAATTGCGCTTGACTGAGCACGACGACCTCCCCGGTCGATGATCTTGCATGGGTAAGGTTGGTTGGTGAAGAAGAACCCTTCGTTTATTTTCTTTTGCAAAAACGAATTGCTTCCCGTTTTTCGGTTATCCCGTTTGTAGTTCACACTATTAAAATCCAGAAAAGTGAGGAATGGTGCTATGTTTGAAAACAACAAGGTTACTTGTCCTTGTGTTCCTGAAAACCTGATTGTTAAAATACTTCATGATTGGCTTATTTCGCAGGCAAAGAAAAACGACGGGTGCTGAAGTGAGGCATAAAAAAGGTTGAAATGATCGTTGGTGAAGTTTCAGAGCTGCCCATGGATGGAGATCTTCGCTTTGTATCACTGCTGGATGAAGAAGACGTTTCCTTCCTTGGTGGAGCTTTGGTTGGCTTCTTCCAGTATTTTGCAAAAACGTATGAGTAGAATGTAAGCCTGCCTGCAAAACTTTCTGGCGTTTGGTGTCAGTAAAATATCATCCCGTGGACCCGGTTTGTGGCTTTCCCAGGATGATGATGTTTCTGAATATCTTTAAGTTCTCTATAAGGTTATCAGTGGGTTTTGCTGATATACCATCGTCGATCATGCATCGTCAATCGATAATTTGCGTTTGCTGCTAGTAGTTTATTTTAAGAAGACAATGTGGTTTCTTTAATGAAAATAGGAGGGGAAGCTCTCTTTATAAAAAAAAAGGTTCACACTATTATCGGCCAGAAATTTGAGACTGGTAGGCAGCGCTCTTTAAATACTGTTAGGTAGATAACATTGAAACAAGAAAAAGATGACCAGGGACAGAACTCGAAATATAAATATCTGCCTGAGAGATTCATCCATTCTTCACATTAGCTGGAGTCTTCTCTTTTTTTTGTAATAACTATTAGTTGTTGTTTTCACACCATAGATGTTTTCCTTTTACCGACATATTGATGTTTACACGATTAAGCCATCCTAGTTGTAAGGCTTCTAGGGCAGTTAAATTTGGTCTCAGTTAAGATGATCAGTCCAAAAGCTTTTGTCAAACATCCTTTTGGGTCATTTTAACATTTTCTTAATCAAGCAGTGGCGTTACATAAATAGAAATTCAAATCTACTTTTTTTTCGGGGTAAAAGGAGATCTCTGTTGCTTAGGGTGGTGCATCATTCTTACAAGTTGAACGAAATATAAGGTGAAGGTACCTCAAGAAGGATTTCTTGATGCTATTTATGCAGGTTGAACCGAACAATTGAGCCTACGAACATGGAAGCTTAAATGTATGTGTCCGAAGTGAGCATAAAAAGGAGGCATTTTTAATTTCGAGTTCCCGCAACTAAACTTAAAAATTGCAGTTTGAAATATCAACGATCTTTCAAATATGGGATCTGTTCCAAAAAGTATGAAACCTCGACAACGGTATTAGAACAATTATATTAGACTGACTTGCAGTCAGAGATAGAAAGTAGTATTTTGTAAACAAAAAAAAACTAAATTTGCAAGATTGTGTATAATATGATATAATTGTACTAGATTGTGAAAATAAGAAACAGCGCGGAGTAGAAAACGTTAACTATTACCTTTTTTGCGAGAAACATTATCTATTACCACTACAACAGTACTCCCTCCGGTCCTTTTTAGTCAGCATATAAGAATTGTCTGAAATCAAACTTCATAAAGTTTGACCATATTTATATGAAAAAATATTAACATCTAAAATGATAAATTTATACAATATGAAAACTAAAGTTATGACGCATCTTATGTTGTTGATTTCACATTCTGAATGTTGGTATTTTTTTCTATAAACTTGGTCAAAGTTTACGAGGTTTGACTTCAGACAAATCTTATATACGAACTAAAAAGGACCGGAGGGTGTACCACACACGGATATGAACATAGATATCTGCCCAATAATTTGTTGAACTATAGATGGGCTTTGGCTCATATAAGACAATAATTCCTGATTAATCTCTAAGGCCCTTGTAGGTTTATGGTAGTGGTGGAAAGTTTAGTACCACCTTGCTAGTTGAGGAGAGTTGAGACCCCTTTATAAGGATTACACTACCACATGCCATTGCGAGGTTGGGAAGAGGAGTGGTACATGTGCGCTCCTCTCTGCTGCCCGCCTCCACGCGTGCGATCGTGCCGCAGGTTGCGGGGATGAGCCGAGCCAATCTCACACATATGCGCTTTATTTTGCCTGTCAGGAATGGTTAATTAATCTCATCGCTAACACAAGTGCCACTGTACAAGACTCGATCGTGGGCCTAAGCCCATGCCGCATTGGCCAGTGCAGCCAACACACTCACTCACTCCTCGTGCAACCCTAGTTGTCATCTATTGTTTCTTTCACTGTGCTTCTTCCGGCGACCTCATCCCGACGACCGCGTGCACCGTTGGTCGGGAGAGTAGGTTCCTTCGGAACCCCGTCCTTCAAGATCCTGCCCAGGAGAAGGGCGATAAGGTTTTTTGGGAGCGTCTCAACGTGACTGCTCCCGATCCCTCCCCATCTCCGTCCTCCTCCGCTTCCACTACTTCCCCTGCATCAACCCCATGGCCGACGATGAAGCCGCCAAGAGGAAGGCCATGGACGACGCCGAGGCGGCGGCTGCCGCCCCTGCGTTGGCGTGGCCAACCGGAGGGTATGATTTGTTCATCTCCTACTTGCTTGTTCATGTGCTAGCCGTATATTTTGTGTTTATTGATGTTTCAATTCTATGTATTATACATGCTCACATGCTTAGGTATCGGTATTAGTTGCATACTGTGATTTCCATGTTTATTATTCAATCATGGATTAGATTAATCGAAGAAGTGGTAATATTTCCAACATAATTGGTATCCTATTGGTTACTCCAACTTCCCCATGTGGCACAACATAGATCTCCCATATGCACATGGATATGAACCCGCGACCATGTGAGAGAGAGGAACCCGCGACCAAGGATGAAATAAAAAACAATAAATCAGGAAAAACTGTGGGAGGAGAGAAAAAACGATCGAGGGGGAGGCCTATCGATCAGTGGGAGGGAGGTAACGAACGACGACATACAGATTCCTCATTACTAGTAGAGGTTTGTATTTAGGAGTTACACGATTGGATTTGGGGTCGGGTACCGTGTCGCACACCGGTAGATTTTTTGATTTAGTGCTGGTCAATGCACAATGGTATCTCGGGTAAGCAGAGGTGGCGGAGGCGGAGTGCTGCTATGGTGTTATTTATTTATGTTTTGTTACACAATGAAGCATGTGTATTTTATTTATGTTTTGAGAATGACAAGCATGTGTATTACAAAACATATTTTTGACCTATTCAAAATATGTTAAACATGAGAAATATGCGCGATGGATATTAATTTTGTACTTTAATGGGATATGAAAAGGATTTACTAGAACTTTGTAAGGACCATGCTCACACTCCTTACTATCAAATCGTATGGAAATGGTGTTTCTCGCTGATTATTCCTCCCATCCACTCTCACAACGAGTTTGGTAGTTTGATTACAAGGGATGAATTATGACCGAAGCCTTCCCTTCTTCCTAGCCAATTATAAACGATGCACACTCGGTGCTATATATTGGTACCAGTTGTTACACCCGGTAAACGGGTCCGGTTTGGGCCTGCAAGCCACTGTGGTTCACACAGATGAGTTGACCGAGCTTCAGGCCCACGATTTGTAGTTGGTGTGTCCCTCTCTTCTACTCCATTGCCTTCACTTGCTGAGTAGCCACATTCCCCGATCTTGAGTAGCAGCTAGCACCCAAGCTGACACCCTCGGAAAGTTTGCTTGAGGAAGTCTAGGTCTTCCCAAGTCACCTCTTAAGGTGAAGCGTCACTCGAATCCATCAAAACTTGAGCCACCATACATTTTCCAGCTCTACGAATGCAGTGTTGCAAAATCATGATAGGGACTTGACAGGGTGAACTGAAAGAAGGCAATCCGTGGTGTACCTGGAGTGGAGGCCGCACACATTTCTTCAATTGAGAAACATGAAATACATGATGAATCTTGCTACTATCAGGTCATTGTAGTCTGTAAACCACTTCTCCAATTCGCTCAATGACAGGATAAGGACCATAATACTTCAACACAAGCTTGCAATTCGAGCGATGAGCAATTGAGGTTTACACATATGGTTGCAATTTTAGAAAGATTTCATCTCCCACAAAAAATTCTATTTCAATTTGTAGCCTGTCAGCCTGAACCATCATTCACTGTTGAGTTCTCAACAAGTGTTGTCTCATCGACTGATTTGCTACTTCTGTGTCATCCAACCACTATTGCAAATCCAAAGGTCCCACTATATCAGAAGGAGTAATTCCAAAATATCTAGGATTGTGACCATACAACACTTCAAAAGGAGAATTATTGAATGATGGGTGACAATTTGTATTCACTACAAGAAAGAGACACCTCCATGATATTTTGTCCTGAATGAACTTATTTTTTGTCATGAGTGACACTTTCATGAAATAATAGTGATGAAAAACGTATTGTCATGGATGTGCTGGCCATCTACTTGTATGACAAAATTTAAGACAGAAAAATGAATTTTGGTCCTGGGCGGGCTGGCGGCGCACCTTCATGACGTTCTTTGGGTCTTCCATAACGTAAAAAATCATGATAGAAGTGAGGACGATAATTTTTCAGTGATTTCTCGGGTGGGTTCCGCCTCTCGCACGGTATACGGCGGGTGGTCGGCTCGAGCGATATGTAGGGTCTTTGCACGATCTCGTATGTGTGCGAGCCTTCGCATTACTGAACTCGAGCGATTGATGCGTGACTCGATCAATGCTCATGCGCGGCAGTTGTAGGCCCCCGACCGATTGACCGATGCTCGTGGGCGATAGTTGGAGGCCCTCGTTGCATGCGCGAGACGATGCATTAGAGACAACTAAATCGATCTATTAATGTGAGACTCTCGCTATAGCATACTGCAGGCTTGTCGGTGGTGCAAGATAGTTGGAGAAGCCGTATGCGTGAGATGTTGCGATCGTGCGCGGTAGTATGAGGCCCCTGTAACAATCGATCGATGTGAGATTCTCGTTAGCTGTAGCGATGCCACGTACTTGGCGGTGGTGCGTGAAGCCGTATGCGCGAGTATAGACCCCTCTGGTTGCATCATGCGTGATAGGTGGAGGCTATGTTCGTATGCACGAGTGTAGTTGATGTGGTTGCATTGCAAGGAGCACTCGCACGTTGTTGCACCCCTAGCGTGCGATAGGTAGAGTAGAGATCTAGTCGGTTGCGAATGTTGGAAATATACCTAGAGGCAATAATAAATTGGTTATTATCATATTTCCCTGTTCATGATAAACGTCTATTATCCATGCTAGAATTGTATTGATCGGAAACTCAGATACATGTGTGGATACATAGACAACACCGTATCCCTAGTGAGCCTCTACTAGACTAGCTCGTTGATCAAAGAAGGTTAAGGTTTCCTAACCATATACATGAGTTGTCATTTGATAACGGGATCACATCATTAGGAGAATGATGTGATGGACAAGACCCAACCGTTAGCATAGCATATGACCGTTCAGTTTATTGCTACTACTTTCTTAATGCCAAATACATATTCCTTCGACCATGAGATCATGCAACTCCCGGATACCGGAGGAATACCTTGCGTGCTATCAAACGTCACAACGTAACTGGGTGATCATAAAGATGCTCTACAGGTATCTCCGAAGGTGTCTGTTGAGTTGGTGTGAATCAAGATTGGGATTTGTCACTCCGTGTATCGAAGAGGTATCTTTGGGCCCTCTCGATAATACACATCACAAGAAGCTTGCAAGCAAAGTGACTAAGGAGTTAATTGCAAGATGATGTATTACGGAACGAGTAAAGAGACTTGCCGGTAACGAGATTGAACTAGGTATAGAGATACCGACGATCGAATCTCGGGCAAGTAACATACCGACAGACAAAGGGAATTACGTATGTTGTCATAAAGGTTCAACCGATAAAAGATCTTCGTGGAATATGTAGGAATCAATATGGGCATCCAGGTCCCGCTATTGGTTATTGACCGGAGAGGTGTCTCGGTCATGACTACATAATTCCCGAACCCGTAGGGTCGCACGCTTAACGTTCGTTGACGCTAGAGTAGTATTGGGATATTTGATGAGTGGTAACCAAATGTTGTTTGGAGTCCCGGATGAGATCCCGGATGTCACGAGGAGTCTCAGAATGGTCGAGAGGTAAGGATTTATATACGGGAAGTCATATTTTGGGTTCCGGAAAAAGGTGCAGTTTTTTCGGTATTGTACCGGGAAGCTTCCAAAAGGTTCCGGAGGATTCCGGAGGGGTTCGGAAGTCCACAAGTGGGTTCACCATGACCAAAGGGCTAGCATGGGCTGTGGGGAGGCGCCCTAGCCTTATTGGGCTAGGCACACGAAGTCCTCAAAAGCCCATGTGGCTAGGGAAGGCAAGAAAGGAAGGAGTCCTAGTAGGAATAGGATTGGACTTGGAGTCCAAGTCCTCTCCCCCTTAGCTGCGCCCTAGGGCTTGGAGGGGCTATTTCCCACGCCCCTCCACCTATATATAGAGGGGAGGGGGCGCCCCAAGAGGACACATCAAGCCCTTGGCGCCCCTCTCTCTCCCGTTACTCCGTAGTTCCACCACCTCGTCCCGGCGACGCTTAGCGAAGCGATGTCGGTGCTCCACCACCACCATCACCACCACGCCGTCGTGTTGGTTGTGATCCCATCTACTTCTCCTCTCCCACTTGCTGGATCAAGAAGGAGGAGACGTCATCGAGCCGCACGTGTGCTAAACTCGGAGGTGCCGTCCGTTTGGCACTAGATCGGTTGGATCGTGATCGGATCGCGAAGAGTACGACTACATTAACCGTGTGATAAATGCTTCCGCTTAGCGATCTACAAGGGTACGTAGATGCTCTTCCCCTCTCGTAGCTATGCATCTCCATGGATAGATCTTGCGTGTGCGTAGATTTTTTTTTTTGTTTTCCATGCAACGTTCCCCAGCAGCGAAAGTCCTCTCAATGTGTATGTCACCAGGGGAGCGTCCAACTACCCACACGGTGGCAGCTCGCAACTTGGACCTAGGCCACAAGAAGGGGGTTCGTGGAGGCCGAATGGCGCCTCTCCATGTAGGCCTAGGCCCATATTGACCTCCTACTGATGAAACTTTGCAAACATATTTTTTGTATTTTTTTATTCTCAAATATATCCTTTTTTGCAAAACCAAAAACACTAGAAAACAGTAGCTGACACTTGGCACTGAATTAATATGTTAGGCCAGTAAAAATGGTACGAAAGAAGCCAAAAGTATGTATAAATGATGTAAATATACCATCAACTTAACAAAAATTATTTAGGCCAGTAAAAATAATACGAAAGAAACCAAAAGTATGTATAAATGATGTAAATATACCATCAACTTAACAAAAATTATTGATACATGGAAGACGTACCACCCCCAAAACGCTCAAACAAATTTTAAATTTCTAAAATCGCCCAGTGGCAGGCATGGCATTGGACTCGCCACTAGTACGCCAAATAGTTTGCGCTCGCTCGCTCGCCTAGCACACTTTAGTTTGATAGTTTTTTGTCACTCGTTTTTATTTTTGGTGTCACATGTCTCTGATAAAAAATACTATCATTTATTTCAACTTTGATTTTTTTAGTGAATCAATGTTTTTGTGTATTTAAAAAAATTCATTAACTAATTTTTTTCTTAATTTATAAATGTTCACAAATTTAGAAAATATTCATGAACCTCAACAAATGTTCGCCTCTTGAAAAATATCTATGAATTTTAATAAGTCCCTGAATTGAATAAACATTCACAAACTTTACAGAAGTTCAGGAACTTGAAAAAAACATTGATTTTGAAAATATTCATGATTTTTAATACAAAAAATAACAGGAAAAAAGTGGGAAAACACCGAGTAAGAAACCTAAACCCTAAAACATCAAAATGAGAAAAGAGAAAAAAATAAAAGCTTCGAGAAGCTTGCTAAAACTGGAAAAGGGTGGAGGCTAATGGACAGGCATTACAAACCAATGGCTTGCACTCTATTTTCGGCCCTAAAATAGGATTTACCGGTGATGGCCCTGTTTATTATGCATGTGTTTCTTAATGTACTAGGACAATGCCCGTGTGTTGTTACGAGATATAAATATTGTAGTACGTTATCTTGTGATTTACCTGCCATATGAATGCGATTTTGTACATAAATATTTATCAAATTATGCTCGTGATTTACCTTATAGTTTATTTGATAAGTAAATTAAAGTGGATTTTTTGTGAAATAAATTAAAATGGAATTGATTCAGAATGTAAGTAAATTAAGATGATTGATTATCATACGGAGAAGTTTGGACGAAGGGGTGGTTGGAAAAAAGGGTGAAAGAGGAACCTTTTATTAAGTACTAGGAAATTGCCCGTGCGTTGCAACGGGGATAGACGGTTAAAATGTTGTCATAGCGGTGAAACTGGCATAACGTGGAAGAAACCACTACCATAGCAGTGTCAACGAGTCGTTGCCGCAGAAAAACATTAGTTCTTGTCAATATTCATTTAGTTCCATATGTCAATCACCCCTTCTTGAAAAATATCATATATGTATATTATATGGGAAGATAGTGAGTTATCTATCAAAATGTTGATGTGTATAGCTATAACAAAATCCAAGAAACAATAGATAAAACAACCAATTATGTGCATAAATAATTCAATTATCCAACAATTACACTAAGTGATCCATATCTAAATGTATATTTATCTTTTCTATTCAGTGCAACCAGCGCACACCATTTCATTATATACTTCTGAAGCCTATTCAAGAAATGAGTGAAACTAAATTCCTCCCATAAATCTCTCTCTGAATTCCTCCCATGAAAACATCTAAAAAAAATCCTACGCGAAAATCTCTCACTATCAATTACTCCTGTTACAATCTCTCTCTCTCTCTCTCTCTCAATTCCTGTCGTCATGGAGATCCACAAGGCATAGACATGACACAGATGGGTGCACAGTTGTATACACGAATACAAGAACTAAGTAGTGCACGTTGGAGATAAACTGATACATCATACTGTATTACTCTACATTTTTGCTGTTACCTGCACTTTTTTTTGGTTTTCCTGTGTAATGGTGGAATCAGTATCAATGGTAGTCCTTGGAATATTGTTGTTGGAGCGGTGATTTGTAGGCATCGCATTAATTGGTTATGTACTTATGTGTTTGGCATGGCAACTATTTTCTTTTTTTCCATGGCAACTAAATATAGTAGCTTTTCCGCGGCAACTAAGTTGCTATGGTTACTGCTAGGTTTTTTTTTGCCATCATGGACGGGGTGAGTTGCACGGCAAATATAAAATTTCATGGACAATGACATGGCAGATTGTCCACTCTTCTTTGTTGAATTACATCTTAGTGTGTTTAAGTACGCACGTGTCTTGGCCTCTTGACCTAGCCAGCCGCTGCCTCCAAAAAGCTAGGGTACTCTGCCTCCCGCCGGCTCCGGCGCCGGTCCGTCCCGTCTCCGGTGGCCTTAGGGCCACGGAGGCGGAGTGGATCTCGCCCCTTGCCGGTGGGAGGGCTCTGTTTTTAGATCTTTTTTCGAGCTTTGTTAGGGTTTGTGTCTTACTCAGGAAGGCGAGACGGCGATGGCTCCCTGAAGATGAAATAAAGGTCTCCCCGCCTAGTCCCCGTTCCGGTGATGCATTATCGATGGGCATGTGGAAGTGTGTCTCCGGCGGATCTGTCTTTGGTGGATTTGCTCGGATCTGTTCGTCGTTTGTCTTTGTTCGTGTGTCTTCAGGTTGGATCCTTTTGATCTACACTCTTCATCTGCGGCGGTTGCTGTTCCGGTGCGTTGGTTCTATGGGGGCCTTAGCACGACGACTTCCCGACTGTCTACTACAACAAGGTTTGCCCGGCTTCGGTGAGGGAGGGGCGATGACAGCGGCACGCCTTCGGCTCGCTTTAGTGCTTGTAGTCGTCGCTAGATGGTCTACGAATCTGGATGTAATTTTTATTATTTCTAGTGTTCGTTGTACTACCATGATTGAAGATGAATAGATTGGAAGTTTTTCCGGAAAAAAAGAGTGCATGCTTTAAGTTCGCTGCTAGTGTTACTACGACCCCAATACAACAATTCATGCTTTTTTGCTAGCTAGTTGTGTTTTCGACATCTTTTTCTACTTCACCATGGCAATTTCAGTTTTACTACCATGGCAAATTTAATTCATAGAACATGGCAAAATCTATCCTATTTTTTTCTCATAGTATGGCCAAAGACCACGGCAATTTTTTCATGCATTATTGCATTTTTTTTGTTTGAACCATGGCATTTTTTTTACTAATCAATACGGCATCCTTTTGTTTTTCATTCCCTCACACGTCAAAATTTATTTTCCGTTTTTTGAACCATGGCAGTGTTTTTCATAGCATGGGAAAAAAACAGGCTTTATTAGTCATAGCAAACTGGGCTTTATTTTTCGTATTTTTCTTCACAGCAAAAAGGCCTGTAGGGCCAGGGAGAGGGCGGAGCGCTTGTGCTCCCGAACGAGATCGTTCGGTCGATGGCCCTGTCTGTACCAAACGAGTCGTTCGGTCCGGGCTCTCCCAGACCAAACGTCAGGCCAATATCTTTTCATCGATCTATTCCTTTTAAACTCCGGTCTGTGTTGAATATGTAAGGCGAAGAGATAGAATTATATCTCTTGTTCAAAAAGGAAACGGAAAAGGAGAAGCCGTACTCCACCCTTTCAATACAGTTTGTATACACTTCCATATTTTTTCATCGTTAGTAGTACTACTTGAGCGAAATCTTTTATCCCACCGTAACAACCCTGCGGCCTGTACCCATAAAATCTAATAACGCATCGATCGTCGGCAAGTCTCCCACTGAGCCCCTGCAGCAGCAGCCGCAGCCAACATGGAGGCGGAGAAGCCGGCCGGCCGGCGGCAGGTGCTGCACCTCATCTTAAGTCAGCCAAGGAGGATAGGCCGCCAGATTGAGGGCCATGGGTGGAAGAAGTACACCTTCCTCGAAGTGTACTTCTGCGGCGAGCGCATGAAGAGGGTATGCTCGCTGCTGCTCCCCGGCAGACACGCCGACGTAAAGCCGTGGAAGGAACACTACGAGTTTCAGGTGGACAGTGGATGGCGGCACCTGTGCCTCCGCCTCGAGGCCGTGCGCGAGGACTGCGACGTCGACGAGGACACGGGCCGCGTGGAGGTGTTCCGCACGGACGAGCCGCACACCTCCGGCTGCACCGCGGCCATCGGGGCGGCGCAGGTGCGGCTCCTGGACGCGCTGGTGCTCGGAGACGACAGCGACGACGAGGCGGTCGCGGAGAAGAAGAGTCGCCTGAGCCGCCTCGACCTCGAGAAGAAGAATGATGATCTGGCCATTATTCCGGCCAAGGGGACGCTGGTGTTCTACGAGAGGGTCGAGCTTCAGGGCTGGCGCCCCCCGGGGCCGGGCCGAAAGCCGACCAATGTTGTTTGCGGCACCGTGGACGTGGGCCTGTACGTGACCGAGGGCGGCCACGGCTCTGGCCGATGATCTGTGCATTGCTAAGCTTGGTTTGCCGATTTGGCGGTGGAAGATGGGCTGCCTGATTACCACATATGAAGAACTCACAAATTATTACTTTCGTTTATTTCCTTTTGCTTAAAGAATCGTCTGTAGACTACTCTTATTAGCCAGAAATTTGATTTGATAGGCCTCTTTCTCCTGCCATTGCGTATTAATGTACCTAAAATCTTAAAAGTGCAAGCACACTATTTGGCAAGAGCGAGCGGCCAGCTCCTAGCCGCACGATCTTCTGGTGTCGTCGCGAGTCCCACCTGCAGGTGCTACTTGGTCGGGGGAGACACTCGCTTACCCTCTCGTCCTTTTTTTCTGGACTGATTCCCTCCGCGGCGGTGCCCCTGCTTCTCCCCTTCCAATCCATGGCGCCGCCCTGCTCCTCTCCTTCCCTTCCTCCCCATGGCGCCGCCCTGCTCTTCCCCTTCCTCCCCATGGCGCCACCCTTCTCTTTCCCTTCTCTTTCCCTTCCTTCCATGGTGACGCCCTGCTCCTCCCCTTCCTCTCCATAGTCGATGCTGCTGCTGCAGATGGCGGGGCCAAGGACGACGGAGCGACTGCCGTAGAGGGCGGCTTGTGCGGCGCGGCCTAGAACGACGGCCCAGACCACCACAACATCCTCGACAACTGTCCCGTTGCTCCTTCCCCAAGCGGATCCAGCCCCATCGCCGCCGTGATGGACAGAGTCAGAGAATCTTCAGATCCCCAACCAGATCCTGGTATGTGAGGCCATGTGTATGAAGCCAGAGAAGCTTCATATGTTGAGGAAACATAGAAGGTTGATGTTTACCACTTCAAGAACCCTGAGCTCCTTGCTCCATTCTGTAACTTAGCTATAGCTTAGGCTGACGACGATGTTCAACAGGTAAATTGGGATCGCCCACAGGCTTCTCATTCTCTTCTAGCAGCTGGATGGGGGTCAGCTTTTGCAAACTCGCGCACCAGATCTTGCGGCTAGAACTAAACAGAGTTGGAATCAACACAAATCATCAGCTATAGGAGCTATGAAGTCGCTTCCTCCATGATGAAAAGAAAACATGGTGTGAGTGACAGATCTGAGTTGGACTGTTAACTTGAATGTTGAATTTCTTGATGACGTTGATGATTTCCTTCTTGCGGACAGTGGCGCATGCATGATATTTTTTTTAGGAATATGAATATCTAATTCTCTACTTTGTTGAATGAACAGCGACAATATGTTATCTAATTCTCTTATTTGTTGAGCAAACATGAACGATCATTCAACAATAATAATTGGGAGAATATAGGGATTTTTACCATCGAGGAGCCACTCAAACTTCTTGTTAGTGTCTATCTTCCTGGTGATTTTTTATGTCGTGATGGTAGTTGTAGTTGCACATATAATTGTTCTCGGTTGGATATGACTATTGAGAAGTTGCACACACGGTGATACTAAGTGGGCTACATAACATGCGCTTGCATTGAATGCCCAGTACCTCAAAATTTATTCGGTACGCATAACTTTCAAACGTCATGTTGAAATTAAGATATGTTTTTACCGTTGAAACTCTCGTGATGTGCTCTTCGAAATTAGATCCTGCATGGGTATGTTTCGTTAAAAAAAAATTGTGCAATTTAGTCTCCGTTTTGTGCAACTGCCTAGCAGTCGATGTGCAACTACGTGATAGTGGATGTGCAACTTTTCGCCTACCCGTAGATGTGTAGTTTTCACTGGTGGGCGCCTCCACCCCCAAACTACCTCCGTCTCTGGTGAGATGTGCAAATTCATGTGTTGTGCACGCCAACTGCCTAGTAGTTGATGTGCAAGTTTCCCCCTCCCTGTGGTTGTGTTTCATTGTTTGCTGCATCGGTCAACTGTCTAGCAGTGGATGTGCAACTTCAGATACTTCCACGGCCAACTATTTTATGAGTGATGTGCAACCTTCCCTCATACCCCGTGGATGTGTAATTTCCCTACTAGCACCCTGTCCAAACCACCCCTCTAGTACAATGTGCAACTTAATTTAGCGTCCTGTTTATATGCAACTTTTCACTATCTTCATGAATATATGACTTTTCACTACCCCTCGTGAATGTGAAATTTTCACCATCCAACTGTCCCTGCCTGTGAGATGTGCAACTTCATATGTTGCTCCGGCCAACTGCCTGGCAGACTTTGTGCAACTCCGTTTGTTGCCCCCGCCAAGTGAAACTGCATATCCACAAGTAGGAAGGGGAAGGAGTTGCACATCAAGTAATAGACAGATGGCTCTAACAACAGACTAAGTTGCACATATCGCTGGTAGGGGAGATGGGGCAGGGTGTGTCAACTAAAAAAAACTACACATCCACGAGTAGTGACAATGGTTGCGCATCCAATACTAGATAATTGGTCGGAGCAGTAGACTAGTTGCACATCAAGTTGTCATGGTTGCTAGGTTGCAACCTCATATGAAGTTAGATCATGCAGCTCCAAAAACTGGTTTTGAAAAAAGTTGCACCATGTAGTACTAAAGTTGCACAATGCAGTACTGAAGTTGCACCATATAGCATCAAAGTTGGCATCAAAAAAATTTCATCGAAACATATCCATGCGGGGGATCTAGTTTTAAAGATCTCGCCGCAAAAAATCCAACGGTGAAGACGGATCTGAATTCCGACGCGCGGTTTGGAAGATATGGCTTTTTCAAAATTTGAAAACTGAAACAAATGCATGTGTGAACTGTTTTTCCAACTGATATGACCAGTGTGAATGCATTAAATGCCAAAAGAGACATGCGCTAGCGGACAAAAATTACACACATGCATGTCTACACAGAGCGCGGACGCTGGCAATCCCTAAATAGTGCGTGCGCTAATAAGAATTCAGGTTATAAAAATTAAGGGATAAAAAATTTCTATTTTAGGCCGGCCGCTACGTAGACTCTTCCATTAATGTAATATATATTCCTGTTTAAGATCGAAACTCTACTCCAAGAGCCCTCATAAATCTGGATCATAGACGGAAGGATTGAAGAATCTAGACCTACCCGTCCTTATCCACATCTCCGGTTTCTCTCTTTGCCTTTCCTCCTCGTATAGGTTTCGCGCCACTTCCTATTATTCTAACCAATAAGAGCATCTCCGCTACTTCCTATTATTCTCACCTATAAGAGCATCTTCAATAAAAAATGTATATGCAAAAATAACTTTTGCATCTTCGAGGATCAAAAATATCTCTCTAACAGATGGTGTAGATGAAAAAAAAATTACATCTCCACCTCCCGCAGATGTAAACTATAACACCTCACCGTGCAAATTTGCATCTCCACCTACAGGAGATGTAAAAAGGCAACCGCCCGTCAATTGTCCAACTGCCATTCCATTCTCTTTCGTGTAACTAGCCGCCGCCCGCCCAACTTCGCCGCCGGCCGAACCGCACCAAATCGTCGCCGCCCGCCCAATGGCCGTCGGGCCCGCCGCGACTTCGCGCCCCCCCTCCCGGTCCCCCGCCGCCTGCCTCGCCGGCTCCGAAGTTCCTCTGCCGTCGGCCGCCACTAATCTCCGCCGCCTGTCGCCGCTCGATTCGGCCTGGCCGCCGCTCCTCCGCTAGCCCCCGGCCGTCGCTCGAGTCACCCCGCCCCTTACCAAATGAAGCACAGAAGAAGTTCCGATAAGACATAGAAAGAAACACAAAAAACAAATATACCAAAACAAAATAACCCAGAACTATTACTCACCACACAACAACGTAAGAGCGGTCGCTCGACCTCGCCCAAACAAACCCTCACTGCCCGAGCCGTCTGCTCCCCCGTCGCCGCTGCCCAACCTCGTTACCCCCGCATCGTCCGTCCCGTCGCCGCCACCTGACCTCGCTGCCCCCGCACCGTCCAACCTGTCGCCGCCGCCCGACCTCGTTGCCCCCGTGTCGTCCGCCCCGTCATTGCCGCTTCACCGCCCACCTCCGCATGCAGCCGCTACGACCTCGCCCGAACCCGCCACCGCCCGACCTCGCCGCCCCCTCAAATGAAGTACTAGTCGAAATATAGTTTTTACATCTCCATTTGCATCTTCTATTGGAGTAGCTGTTTTACATCTTCGTTTTGCATAGTCTGTTGGAGTTGGCCCTTTTTTAAAGATGCAAAAGGCACTTTTTAAAATGTAAATTTTTACATCTCCTGTTTTACATCTCCAAATTTACATCTTCTATTCGAGATGCTCTAAGGATCCGGGACGACCCGCCCTCCCGAGCGCTCCCTCGATTTTACGTCGTTGTGGCCGTTTGATCTTAGTTGAATAGTCAGTAGCCGCTGCTTCTATCATTGTGACAGAAGCCGTGTTACTGCTTGCTCGGTTGGCGTGTCCATGCACACTATGGCTGCCCTTGTTCCTCAGAAAAGCCTCACACGTTCAAGCAACATCTGCATTCGGGGCTACCACCACGTCGGAAAAGCACCCCAGATTAACCGTAATGATGAAGAAAAGGCAACAACTTGGGGCACTCAAAGCGTCATCTTATTAATTTGTTCCGAAATTGCATTTCCAATCAATATTCTATGCACTGCCACTGCACCACACATGCTCCCAGGATACCATTGTTACAACATCTGATAGAAAATTTCCAATAAATCAAAGGTTTCACACGGTATGTTAGGCTAGTCCATCTCAGATTACTGCATTCTGACCTCCACACCAGCATCTACCAGATGCTCTTTCACTGCTAGAATGGGAACCTGTATCAAAGCAAAAGTTCGAGGTGTCAAATTCAAACCAAATACTAACAGACAATAATTTTAACCCATCGAGAATGTCTACACTGCACTGATAGACAGAACAATTACAAGTTTACAACCACAAGAAAAGGATGAAAACAATTGCAGGATTCAAGATGAGCAAGGATTTTAAGATACTGTGCATAAGAATTACTAAGACCTCAGGGCCTTTGTGGAATATATAGCCTTTTTTTTTTTGCGGAGAGGAATATATAACGTATTAACGCCACTTAACTAATGGATAATCATGTACTTTACTAGGAAAGGATGGCAAGATTGGTGTAAAAGAAATGGTATTTGCTGAGCATTATGACATCATTTCAATGAAATCTAATGGTGGGATAATCATAATACCTCTTTTCGATGGAAAATGCCAGCGGCAAGGGCAGCAGAAGCGCTTGTTTTCTCAAAGACTTCAGAAAAATGTTCCACCGAACCAGCACCACTGCTTGCAATGACAGGAATTGTCACAGCATCCGACACCATTTTGATCAAATCTATATCAAATCCACCGCCCTGACCTGCAAGATAGAATGACATAATACATTCAGCATGGCTTTATAGAAGACTATAATACAAGCAACAAATTCACAAGGTACATTCAATACAAGAAAATTACGTGCTACAAGTTATTTGTTTCACAGCATAATTACATATAACAAACTGTAATCCAAAACAAGTATCTTCTTGTGCTTAACTCAGTTAAACAGTGTTGACATATTGATGAAGATAAATTGATTGTATACTTCAGATTTTATAAGGAATAATACAGTGAAATCATCATTCCAGATTGGCAAAGCACAAAGCTTCCTACAATCATGTGTCATTTGTTTGAACCGGCTCCATTAAGTACCTAAAGTGCCCAATCACGAATGAAACCACAAAGCAAACATCCAAAACAGAAAATTAGGATTACCAAAAGAAGAAACATATAGCAAATTTCATGCAAGTATACGTACTTTAATTAAACTACCATAAAACTACTCTTTGAAATGTTTTTGCGAAACGGCATGCCCTTCACTTCTCTGATCCTACCACAGAAACTACACTTTAATGAATACCCGTTCCAATTGACGGAGTCTGACCAACCGGATCGACCTATAAACAAAGCATGGACCAGACGCATCAGCATATGACCTGATGCTTTGCATGAAGAAGGTGGGGTGGAGGATCCCAAGGCCTTTAGCCCCCCTCGGTGCTGCATATCAGGACAACATTCCACCATTTTATTTGGCCCACGTCGCAGCTTCGTGACAGGCAGAAATTACAATGTGTGCCTTAGAGGTGCACCCAGTTGTTTAAGAGCATTCCAATTGACTAGAACAGGGGTATGTCAGAAAAGGAAAAGAATCTTGTGACTGGTGCACCCAGTTGATTACGAGCCTTCAAAGAATAAGCAGCTTCATCAAAAGTACTCGAAACATAACTAGAAGATTGTTGATATTGCTTCAGAGGCTTGAACAAGACACTAAGAAGTTCCACCCAGTTTATCGTACCTAAGCTGTGTACTGGCAAATTAAAACTATTTAGCATACCATCACAATCAATGCAGTTGAGTAGTATTTCTCCTGCACCCAAATCTTCCACAGCTTTTGCTAGTTCATATGCTCCTATAGGCCGGCTATCACGCCCACCACTTACCTGGAACAGAAATAAATCAACACTTATACTGGTACAAAGAAGAAACAAGACGCCACATATAGCATGCAAAAATAGACACACAAAAGCTCTACTAGAAAAGACCCAGTATCTTAATTAATGCTTCCCTCTGTGCACTAATGTAAGATATGAACACATCGCGAACATACACTTGTACGGTTGTACCTAAAATGATTGACTACAAAATATCTGAAGGGAGCCCCCTTTTTTCAACAATCTGGAGTAAACCATTTGTATAAGCACTCACATGAGTAGAAAACTAAATCTTTGTATAATGACACCACACATGCATGAATGGCATATTAAATCAAAACAGTAAAAGCAGAACAACGGACTTACTGTGCACTGGTACCATGCATATTCTTCTCCTAATGGACCTGAAGAAAGTACAGGAAATGTGAGAACATTTGAAACGCAAATTTGTACAGGGAATATATGCAAGCATACCTTTACTAGACACTTTTACGGTTCTAAATTGCACCTCATCTGGACTTTTGACATATACTCTTCGAGGATCAATACTTACAACTACAGCCTGAGAGAAAAAGCTTTGTTACAATGAGTGATTTACAGGTTATCTAACTATTCTACAGAACAACTGAAAAAACAGGTCCTTTCATCTGAAATGGCGGTAAACAAACTGCATCAGTTGCAAATCAGAATTCGTTAATTGAAAACAAGGAAATAATTATTACTGGAGCTAAGTTCGAGGATCCAAGTTGTTAACCACAGAGAAGACCTGAATGTTATGAAACCTCCTCAATATTTAAATGGATAAGGAAAAACAATCATGCTCAGGCACATAATTCTTTTGTGTAGAGGAATATTGATAAAAAAAAGAATTTCACGGTACTTTTCAATGTAATTGTAACACCCCAGATTTCTACCATGCCTTGCGGTGCTACCACACTACTCTAAATATCTCAAATTACAGGAAATACCCATAATTTAGAGTATTTCCTGTACTTTGTGATATTTAGAGTAGTGTGGTAGCAACCACAAGGTAGAGTAGAAATCTGGGGTGTTGCAGTAACGAAAATGTGGAGTATTGCATGCATCATTTAAGAGTCGGATCAGGAAAGATAGCTGGAGTATGATTCAGATTTGTTGGAATAGTTCCTTACAACGTTTCGATACGTTGGACCTGATCAAACCCCACACAAGACTTAATTGTGATTTATTCAGTTTTTTGCAATGTTATTTTTTGAATAAAATGGCATGCTAATATGAATACCAGATGTGATTTTAGATTATACTCCCTCCGTCCCAAAATAAGTGTCTTGAGCTTAGTACAAATTTGTACTAGAGCTAGTACAAAGTTGAGACACTTATTCTGGGACGGAGGGAGTAGTTGGTAATAAACTACTAGAAACACAAAAGCGAGTTGTGAAGAAAAATAAAAAATAAACCTGGTTTCCATATACTCTAGAAATTTGCTCCAAGCTGCTTTTCCCCGTCTTTACCTGATACACAGGAAAAATTATGCCATGGGAAATTAGCTGAACATCACAGGGAAAATAAGATACATACACCAGTCTGTAAATAGGCTTCAGCAGCAAAAACAGCATCACTTCCAATTGAAATCTTGTCAGCACCAGACCTGAAATATTTTGATGCTACTTCCAAGCTTGAATAGTATCTGAAAAGAGATAGGTTGACATCATTATTCTGCTATAACCTTTTTCTTGGTATTGACTAGTACCAAATATCACTTGAGAAAAAGTGTGGGAGGGGTAGTGTGGTTGGGAAGGGACAGCATAAAAATAATAAAATATTAAACATGGAGAGTAGCAAGCATGGTTTTCGAGTCGATGAGTCATTCTGGGGTAGCGACTCGGAAAAAGTCGAGCCTGCAGTTGCGACTAGTCGTGACTCAAGTCGCTAGTCGACACTAAGTTGAGTTGACATTTTTTTTTTGCGACTCATCGACTAGTCGACGAATAGTCGCGTGACTCGAAAACAATGGTAGCAAGTAGGCCCCCTAGTAAAAAGGAATAAGATAGTAGACTGTCTGACACCCCTCAGAGATTGGAACACAGGGAAATAAATACTAAAAATCAGGCCTATTCAGAATAAAATCAGGGAATTTGTGTACCATTCAGTACAGATTATCTCATCAAGTCAACGGGAATAATATATTGTTCATCCATGCTGGGATCAACATTTGCTCACAAAGATAATGACTCGGCCCATGATGGTCTCTACCATGTTGAGCATACTATGCTGACCTTCACATGATGACCTCCATTCTAATTGAATCGTACAAGAAAGAAAACATATGTATAGCAGTACCAGCATTGGCTCAAAACTGGGGACGAACTAACCTTCCACTTTCATCCGTGAAGTCTCTTATACCACCACCAACTGTAAGTGGCACAAAAACTTTTTCAGATGCGCAACGTAGTACCTACCAATTGTACGAACCTGTCACTTCACCAGATAAAGGCAAGTAATGGAAATACTTGATAGTTATAAAACTCAAACAAACCTCTAGCATTGGCAAATCACCCAGTGGAAAGGCACGGAAACCAGTTATATTCAAGAAGCTGACCTAAAGGGGGATTTGTATCATGGTATTAGAGCATATGTACATTGCAAATATATACATAAATGTAAACATTATGTAGACAAATACCTCATCAGCTCCATCTATGTAGTATTGACTTGCTAATTCCACTGGCTTGCCAAGGTTTCTTACCTATAAGCATGGAATAAAAAGATATTCCAGTATACAATGATTATGTCTAGGTAGAACAATAAAGATGTTTTAAACTATTTTTTTATTGTACAGATACATCAGAAACTAACTATCCCTAAATGGCCAACTAAGAACTAGTTCTAATGTGTAGAAAATTGATATCCCAGGGTCAATGAATAAAGTTTGGTACCTCTTTGCTACTACTATGATCTCTTACATCATACTGGTCACCTTTTGTTACCACAAGATCCCCATTATCATTTGACCGAACATCAAGGCATGCTATCACCTGCGAAATAGGAGATAATAAGTATGATGGCAATGGAAACTGGTGTTCGAGATGGCAATGGAAAATGTGATGGACGCTGGAACATTTGGCAATAAAAAGCTTACTCTCTTGGCAAGTTTTGATGCTTTTCTACGAGCTGGGACCTGAATTGCACACATAAGTGTGAATTCTATGTTGAATAAAAAAAGATAAAAGGAAGTGCAAACAATAAAGCCAGACTTGATGATTACCTTTGCCCCTGAAGAGTTAGGACTGAGAAATTTTTCAAAAATGGAAAGTCCAGTAGCTGCACGGAACAAAATAACATAGTAAATATACGCTTAGAAATCCTAAATATTACACAGTACCCTGTACACTTTACAAGGCAAGCTACCAGAACTCAATAACTTACAATATTACATCCACATTATAACATACATTATGAATATTTATCTGTGAAATGTCATGTATATAAGTATATTCACTAATAAACTACATATTTTACCTCCACTCTTCTCTGGATGAAACTGAACTGCCTCAATGTTGCCCATCGAGATAGATGATATGAAACTCTCACCGTAGTTACATGTCGACGAAATCCAGTCTCTGTTCGCATCTGACTAAGCGTGCAGAAAGGAAGAAACAACTCAAATTTGAGTCCACAATAAGAGAAAGCATCTAAATGGAGTTGCTCCTTACAGGTAGAGCGTGATAGGAGTGAACGAAGTACACATGGTGGCCATCAGCTCCTTGCAGCAGCTGCGTGTCCTTGGTGATCTGGAGCGCGTTCCATCCAATGTGAGGCACTATGAGACCCTCCGAAGAGTCGAATCGCCTGACAACTCCAGGTATCACACCAAGGCCGCTTACTACAGTAGCAAATGCACTATCAGCTCCTACTCAACAACATGTTCCCAAGCAAGTAGAGTGCTAAAAGCCTTACCCGGGCCATTCTCCTCGCTGGAGTCGAATAGCAGCTGAAGGCCGAGGCAGATACCCAGGAAGGGGCGGTCCCTGCGGATGTACTCGCGAAGCGCGTCGGCCATGCCTGTACGGTTGAGGACATCCATGGCGGAACCGAAAGCTCCGACTCCGGGGAATACGAGGCGGTCGGCGGCGAGGATGTCCTCGGGGCTCCGCACGTCGCGGATGTTGAAGCCGAGGTGGCGGATTGCGTTGCGAACGCTGCGGACGTTGCCCGCGCCGTAGTCCAGCAGCGTCACGGCTGCGGCCACCGACCGACCGGCGAAACAAAGCAAACGCAGCCGTGAAGCCATGGATAGGATGGGACGAATTCTGGAAGGGAAGGGGGGTGGGGATGGTCAGAGTGGCGCTTACTGTTGGCGTCGCTGGACGCGCGCACGGAGAGGGAGGCGGGTCTGCGCCGCTGGTTCGTCCCCTTCGGACGGCCGACGGAGCAGGGGAGGGGGTGGTTGGCGGCGCCGGTGGCCATTGCTCCCTGCGACGGCGGCGGCGGCATTGGTCTCTTTTGGTTGTTGGCTCTCCCGACTCTCAGAAGTCACAGTCACACGGGCAATTGGGCAAATGCAAATTTCAATCGACTGAAGCCCAAATAAGCCCAATTGCATTTTAATGCCTTGCTTTTATTTTTTTTACTTCAAAAGGCCTTGCGTCGATTAATAACAAAAAGAAGGGCCAGAGCGAAATAAGGCAATATCTTTCAGCAATTTGACATTATTTATTGTTTATAAATAAAAAAATCTACTTTTTGTAAATTAAAATCAGCACAATAGATCAAATAATTTTTAGTAAGCACGAGCAACATGGACCCTCAATAAAAAAATGTTACATCAAGGTTGTTCGGCACCATTGTCTTTTCAATGTCAACGTTCTCTCAAGCTGGAGATGATTTTAGACAAAGCATTTACAAGTTGGAATATCTCAAGTTCATGGCAGGTTGTCGAAGAAATGCTTCCATGGAGATCAAAACACCACCGCCTCCCAAATGTCAACTGTGACAACCATTTCGTTACATTCATGGAACCAAGGGACTTCTATTTCGTGTAGCGTTGTATCCATTGTCATAGGGCCACCATCAACCTAACACTGAATATATATATACGTAAACCGCACCAAATTCATTCCAAATTCATCCACCGCATAGCACTAGAATGACCGCTTGAGGCGAGAAGTGGCAAGAACAATGATGTAAAAAACATGACAGATCGGTAATTGGGTTTTCACAAAAGTGCTTGTAACACTTTATTTATTGGTAACTAAAAAGGTACATTGCAACAAAATGATTGTGACAAACATGAATAACAAAAAAACCATGATAAATTAAAAAGCTACATGAAGGTTCTTCGAAGTCATGGTCTTTACCGCTACATTTTGCATCTACGTCTTTAGCTCTTCATAGAGTTACCGTTTGAGGAAGTAAGTTAACACAGAAGATTTTGTCGTTAATCTACTAGGGGGTGAAGGCCTTTAACTGATGACACTGGTTTCGGATTGGATTCCCAATTTTAACTTGGTCAACCTTTTTTCACCCTAGAGGGTGAAGGCCTCTCATTCTTTTTTTTATTTTTTTGAGAGAGTGAAGGCCTCTCATTCAATTGAGGACAATGATGTTGGATTGGGTTTCCAATTTTGTCTTGATCAACAATTTTCAAGGAGCTCTCTCATTCAAGTGAGATGTTCAATTTTAAATTTGATTTCACGACTTTGACTAGTCAATGATTTCTCAAATTAACCGGCAACAACCAGCTTACAAAAATATATCAATCTCGCCCACGATCTTGTCATCTGTCAAAAATAAATATGAACATGCAATATTGTAGGACCAATATGATTTTGGATTGAGTTCCCAATTTCGGACTTGGTCAATAATTTCTCAAGGAGCTCTCTCATTCTAATGAGGTGTTCAATTTTGAATTTAGTTCAGGATTTTGACTGGTCAATGTTTTCTCAAATCAATCCGCAACAACCAGCTTGTAAAAATGCATCAGTCTCGCACCCTCTCATCACCTGACAAAAAAATGTCAACATGTGACATTGTAGTACCAATATAACACATATAGTCACCACTGCAAGAAATTGGCGTGCATACGTGTGGGTTTATTTTCAGATAACACATAATTATACGTTCATGATTGATCCATGGATCTGGTTGTAATTTTTATTACTTTCAGTCTTCTTTGTACTGCCATGATTGATTATGAATAGATCGGAAAGTTCTCTCACAAAAAAAAAATTAATGTCCAGAAAGAGACCATCAAAATACCACATTACAAGAAAAAAACACTTCATCATCTCTCCCACACGTCAAACCAATTTTTTTTAATGAAATCCCAACAACACCAACCACGCGGCAAAGTGTGTCCAATCCTTCTAGTGTTCATCTACGTCTTAACCTCTTCGAAGAGTTACCGTTTGAGCAAGTAAATTACACTGAACCACCACTTTTATAAAAAAAATAACATAAACACTACTTTGATTTGTTTTTTGAAAAAAGTGACATCTTTGAGGCAGAAGTAAATGTGGACTTAAAAAGACATTTCTATGCCTAATACGTCCTACTTGTACCTATACATTTTGAAATTGTCACACTTATTTCTTATCATTTAATGCATTATTTAATATTTTATTGGACTAACCAAGTAATTATCAGCCAAAAGGCAATTTCATGTTTTAGTGTTTGTGGATATAGGAACCTTACCGAACTCTGACAAATCCGAGAAAATTCAAGCGTCAATATTTCAACGAAGGAGGACACCTACCAAAAGATGGGCTCGGGGGCTACAGGACCACATGCCTTAGGCCTAGGGCATGTGGGCCCATAGGTGCCCCCTAGACTTGGGTTTTGCAAATTATCGTGCCATTTTCCGTCACAGCTACGTACTTTGCTATCTGAGCCAAAATTCATCTACAATCATGTGTTGGTAGTCTGACGGAGGGGCAATTCACTGCCACCTTCACCAATAATTCATCCTCCATTGTTTCTCGATGTGGTGTGAGTAGTCCACCTTCTGGACTACGGGTTTGTAGAAGTAGCTATGTAGCAACATCTCTCTACTGGTATGTGATAAATAATTACTTTATGATCAAATCATGATGTTCGATTGGATAATTTATATATGTGTATTAATCTCACGTTCATAATTCTTTTCATTAGTCAATCTAGATGAAAGAACAATAGAGTTATGTTAGTGGTGTCCATTAGGTGGAGTGGAGTGAATCCCTATTTGTAAAGTACACTCAATGTCAAAGAGAGAAAAAGCTTAGATGGATCTTCCTCTCTAAGGATAAATGATTGCTTGACTTGTTATATTGTACCACGAGCGATGAGAGGAAGGGCCAGTTCTTTTGGGCGGCTTAAAAAATAAGGTGCCTCTCCCTAACTTAAAAAATAAGTCGTCCCCTAAATTTTGTGAGACTTATAAATTAGTTTTCTCATAACTAGTTTAGAAGCTCCAATGAATAAGAGAGGTGGCTTATGGGAAAAACTGGGGAGAAGACGGCTTATTTTTTAAGCTGCCAAAAGAACTGGCCCGAATTGCTTTCAAACACATGGCATCTTGCTTATGCAATGCTCTATTTTAGTATTTAATATTTGAAGTGAGTTCACGAGTGTTTCGGGTGCATTGGGTGGAGTATTAGCTATTAGATATGGTATGTGTTGGCCTAGTAGAATTATGGATGTACGGTGGATACATAACATGATCCAAATCTATGATGATATTTGTCATGAATGTTTGGTTTATCATTACACATACATATGCTTATACATGTGTCGTCGCTATTATGAGAGACACTATTAGTGAACATATGAACCCCGTTCCAACTCTCTACATAAAAAAAAACTCCCCAAAAGTAATTTACATGCATTTTTGTTTTCAGTATTTAGTATTCCAAAAATACGAAACATTTTGAACTACATTATGTTTAAAAAACTTGTTGCAACTATCAAGGCCAGTAAGATTGACAACCTCGCTACAATTATTCAGGGCACAAACAATTTCGTAATATGTATTGCATGTTACTTGATAGAGTCTATGGGTGTTGCCTTTAGGGAATCATACCTTGGTTTCTCGGTTGAAGGAAAAGGTTAGAGCATCTCTAGCAGACCCCGTATATCACCGACCCGCAAAACTCATTTACAGTTCGCGGATTGAATATTCCGTTTTACAGTTCTGCTATGCGGGGTCTGCTCAGCCGGCGCCCGCGCTGGCCCGCAAAACAATTTGCAGTTTTATCTGAATTTGACACATATGCACATATTCAGAATTACTAATTTGCAATATAAGAAAAAATGTCAATATTACAATACAACAATCATCCAAATTACAATAATTATTCAAATCACCGAAGCAAACTAATTCAATACAAAACTTGTCCCGAATACAAATCACACATGAATTAAATGAAAATGAATGGAAAAATGAAATGTGTTACTGCCCAGCCCTTTGCCAATGGTGCTCAATGAGATCCTCCTGAAGCTGAAAGTGGGTGTTTGCATTTTCAATCTCCCTGTAGGTCTGAAGAAAAGCTCTAATGCGGTTAGGGTCTCTAGCTGGTTTGACACGGCTACCCACATTGTCGTAGAAGAACTCCAAGTTCACGCCTCTCTCATCTTCGAGAATCATATTGTGAAGAATAACACAGCATGTCATGATGTTTTTCAAGGATCGCTTGTCCCAAAAACGAGCAGGACCATGAACAATGGCAAACCTAGATTGCAAAACCCCGAATGCTCTTTCAATGTCTTCTCAGGCTGCCTCTTGCACCCTTGCAAATTCACATTGTTTCCTAGTTTGGGGGTCTTTGATGCTCTTGACAAATGTGCACCAAGGAGGGTATATACCATCTGCAAGATAGTACCCCTTTGTGTATTCATGCCCATTGATAGTGTAGTTGCAAGTAGGAGCATCACCACTAGCAATCCTAGCAAACAAATGAGACCGTTGCAACACATTGCTATCATTGAGAGTACCCGGCATACCAAAAAAGCAATGCCAAATCCATAAATCCTCGGATGCTACGGCCTCTAGCACAATTGTTACATCACGAGACTTGCCACAATACATTCCCTGCCATGCCTTCGGGCAATTTTTCCAAGTCCAATGCATACAATCAATGCTACCTAGCATGCCAGGCCAACCTCTTCTCTCATTAGATGCCATCAATTTTTTTCTGTCTTCCTCGTTGGGTGCCCGAAGATATTCAGGACCAAAGACACGGATGATCACTTTGGCAAACCTACACACTGACTCAATTGTAGTATCTTCACCAATGCGAAGGTACTCATCGGCATAGTCAGCCGGAATGTCGTATGCAATTACCCGCATAGCTGCCGAGATTTTTTGTATGCACTAAATCCCTTCAAGCCCGCGGCATTTCTTCTTTGAGTAAAATACCGACAATTGGCCTCGCAAGCTAGAACTATTTTTACAAAGAGGGATCGGCGCATTCGGTACCTTCTCCGGAAGAGGTGCGGCAAATATGTTGGATTGTCCGCGAAGTAGTCTTGCATCAACATCTCGTTCCCGAGATGGCGATTACGAGGAATGCAAAGACGGCCGACGATCGATCCTCGCCATCTCTTTTGGTTCTCATCTTCATGCTCCTTCACGGCGAGGGCCATCACCAACGTCTACTGCCGATAGTTGACAAGCAGCGTCTCAGGGCGGCGGCTCTGCGGCGGTGGATCCCGAGGCGGCGACGGCGACTAGGGGCGTCTCGGGGCGGTGGATCTCGGGCGACGACGGCGACTAGGGGCGGCTCGGATCGGCGGATCCGGGGAGCCAGTGAAGCGGCTTGGTGGAAGAGGGTAGGGGCGCCCCCGCGGCGTGATTCCGCCCGCAGATTTGGCCGAAATCGCCGGCGGCAGACGGGCGAAACCAATGGCGGACGGCGGCGGAAGGGGGTGGGGAAAGGGCGCGGGCTGAAATGTCCCTCCCGCCAACCGCTTTCCTGGGATACGGGCCACCGTCGGGGCGAGGCAGAAACCTGCGTTTTCGCGGGTTGGGGATGGGATTATACCGCGCCCCTCAAAAATTTTTACGGGTCGGACGCGTTTGCGGGGTCTTGTCGGGCAGCATTTTACACGCGGACCCGTATTTTGGCGGTTATTTTGCGGGTCGGGGCATTATACGGGGTCTGCTAGAGATGCTCTGATCACTTGCTGCAAACCTCTGCTTTTATTGTCCCAACAACTACTGCCTATCGCTATCACGAGAGTAGCAAGCACCATGCCCTTTTCTGACGCTGTTTTCGAGGAAGTAACATTAAGTCTTCTAGGTTCTGCATTACAATTTTTATCTTCCTTTTATGTAGTTTGTTAGCTGCATTTTATTCACCTTAGTTTAATTTATTAAAAAACCTAAAACAACAGCACAATATTCCAATTGGTAGTTACTTTCTTTTATCTAGTTACTAATAGTTATAAATGAAAAATGTCATAAAAACGATATGACAAGGTAGTCGGGCGTGCGTCCTGATGGATTATGAATGGGCTTAGGCCCATATAAGATAATAATCCCTGGTTAATCTCTAAGGCCCATGAATGTGTACGGCAAGTGGTGGGAAGTGTGGGAAGTTTAGTACCATACTGCTACAGAAGAAGAGTGAGACCTCTTTATAAGGGCTGCTCTACCACTTGCTATTGAGAGCTTGGGAATAGGAGTTGTACATGTGCGCTCCTCCTCCTCCGCCGCCCGCCTCGCCTCGCCACGCCTCGCCTCGTCACAACGCGTGCGCGCGCCGCGGGGTGCGGGAATGAGCCGAGCCGGATTAATTAACGAGTCGCTTACGGAAGTGCCACTGTCCGAGACGTTAGACCGTGGGCTGTTCGCGGACTTGGTCGTGGGCCTGAGCCCAGGCCCATCTACCCGACGGCCTATATAAGAAGGCGCTGGCCAGTGGAGTGAACCCTAACTCAGTTCACTCACTCCCTCTCGCACAACCCTAGTCATCATCTACTGTTCCTCTCTTTGTGCTGCTTCCGGCGATCCCATCCCGACGACTGCGTGCACGGTTGGTCCGGAGAGCAGGTGCCTCTGGAACCCTGTTGTTCGAGATCCTGCCCGGGAGAACGGCAATAAGGTTTTTGGGGAGCGTCTCGACGCGACTGCTCCCGATCCGTCCCCGTCTCCGTTCGCCTCTGCTTCCACTACTTCTCCTGCATTGACTCCATGGCTGACGACGAAGCCGCCAAGAAGAAGGCCTCGGCCGATGCCGAGGCTGCATTGCCGCCGTCGCGTTGGCATGGCCAACCGGAGGGTATGACTCGTTCATCCCCTATTTGCTCGTACATGTGCTGGCCATATATATGTTGTTCATAGATGTTTCGGTTCTATGTACTGTACGTGCTCACATGCTTAGGTTTCGGTATGAGATGCATACCGTATTTGCCATGCTTATCATTTACTCGTGGATTAGATTAGTCGGAAAAGTGCTAATATTTCCAACAATCCAAAAACCTTATTTGAAGCACTTTTCGACTCATGGCTTCGCCGCTACTCTGAAACCGGAAAAGTTTACCGGGACGCATTTTAAACGTTGGCAGACGTGGACTACCTTGTGGCTCACGACAGTGAACGTGTTCTGAGTTGTGAAGGACATATGCCCTAGAGGCAATAATAAAGTTGTTATTTTATATTTCCTTATTCATGATAAAGGTTTATTATTCATGCTAGAATTGTATTGATCAGAAACTTAAATACATGTGTGAATACATAAACAAATACTGTGTCCCTAGTAAGCCTCTACTAGACTAGCTCGTTGATCAAAGATGGTTAAGGTTTCCTAACCACAGACATGTGTTGTCATTTGATAACGGGATCACATCATTAGGAGAATGATGTGATGGACAAGACCCATCCGTTAGCTTAGCATATGATCGTTCAGTTTATTGCTATTGTTTCTTAATGTCAAATACATATTCCTTCGACTATGAGATCATGCAACTCCCGGATACCGGGGGAATACCTTGTGTGCTATCAAACATCACAACGTAACTGGGTGATCATAAAGATGCTCTACAGGTATCTCCGAAGGTGTTTGTTGAGTTGGCATGGATCGAGATTGGGATTTGTCACTCCGAGTATCGAAGAGGTATCTCTGGGCCCTCTCGGTAATACACATCATAAGAAGCCTTGCAAGCTAAGTGACTAAGGAGTTAGTTGCAAGATGATGTATTACGGAACGAGTAAAGAGACTTGTCGGTAATGAGATTGAACTACGTATGAAGATACCGACGATCGAATCTCGGGCAAGTAACATACCGATGGACAAAGGGAATTACGTATGTTGTCATAAGGTTCGACCGATAAAGGTCTTCATAGAATATGTAGGAGCCAATATGGGCATCCAGGTTCCGCTATTGGTTATTGACTGGAGAGGTGTCTCGGTCATGTCTACATAGTTCTCGAACCCGTAGGGTCCGCACGCTTAACGTTCGTTGACGATATAGTGTTATATGAGTTATATGATTTGGTGACCGAATGTTGTTCGGAGTGCCGGATGAGATCACGGATATGAGAAGGAGCTCCGGAATGGTCCGGAGTAAATATTGATATATAGGATGATGATATTCGGACACCGGAAGAGTTTCGGAGTGCACCGGGTAGTCATCGGATCACCGGAAGGGGTTCCGGACACCCCCGGGAGAATGATGGGCCTATTGGGCCATTAGAGGGGAGCACACCAGCCCACAAGGGGCTGGCGCACTCCCCTATGTCAGTCGGCCAATGGGAGAAAGGAAGGAGGGGGATTTGACCTCCCCCTTCCTTCCCACTCCCCCCTTTCCTTTCCCCCTCCGGCGTATATGGTAAGGGTGGCGCGGCCAGGGCAGGAGCCCAAGTAGGATTCGGCCCTACTTGGGGTGTGTGACGCCCCCGGCCCGATCGTGCACTAATCATACACGCAAATGCACACGATCAAGCCTAAGGACTCACGGGAAGATATCACAACACAACTCTAAAACATAAATAAAGTCATACAAGCTTTATATTACAAGCCAGGGGCCTCGAGGGCTCGAATTCATAAGCTTGCGAACAAGCGTCAGCGGAAGCATCAGATATCTGAGTACAGATATAAAAGAAAGTACAGAAAGGCCTTTAGAAAGGCGGGGCAAAATAAAACACTACGATCGAAAGGCGAAGGCCTCCTGCCTGGGACCCTCCGATCCTACTCCTGGTCGTCAGTCAACTCGTAGTAGTATCCATCCTCTGGGTAGTAGTAGTAGCGATCGTCGGGGCATCTGTCTCAGGGGGCTCCGTCCTCTGGTCACGTCAAACTGATATGGGGAGAAAAAGGAAAACAAAGCAACCATGAGTACTCAGAAGTACTCAGCAAGCAAGGATCTACACTACATATGCAACATTATCAAGGGGAGGCTGTATATGTGGACTGGGCTGCAGAAATGCCAGAATAGAGAGAAGGCCTAGTCCTATCGAAGACTAGCATCTTCAGCGGTCTTGCAGCAGTAGAAGAGAGTAGAACAATACCATATAATGTAGCAGTAATAATATCAACCTCACCCAGAGATCCTTTCTCGACTCCCTGCGAGAAAGCAATCCCAGAGCCATACAGTCATCAACCTCGTCCTGAGATCCCTTCTCGACTCCCTGCGAGAAGCAATCCCAGAGCCATATATACAGGTCTCATCACAGGTATCCAGTTCTAAATTGTATCAATCAGGATACAACTCCGAGTGTCCTTTACCGTAGGACCGGCTATCGATAGAAGTGTTCTTCCCTGCAGGGGTGCACCAACTTACCCATCACGCTCGCTTAACTCCGGCCGGACACACTTTCCTGGGTCATGCCCGGCCTCGTCCAAACAACACACCGCAACCCGACCTACAGCTCAGCAGAGAGGTCCCCGTCGGTCTACATCCTAAGCGCTCAGAGGTCTTGGGCCATCGCCCTGTGCACTCCGAGTCGTTGCGCGCAGGGAGAAGCCTGGCACCAGGAGGGCGCCGGTCCGTCCGTGCCGCCATGCTGAACTGGACGTCTGACAGAGCTTTCGGCTGATGCTACGATGCAGAACGCCCATACTATGCCCACGTGATGGTTAGTGCTATCAGACCAGAGGCCTGCTCGGATCAAATATCCAAATCGTTAGGACTAGGGGCTTGCGGAAACGAGCAGAGACTCACGAAAGATGTGACCCCGTCGCCCCGTCTCGAGGACTTGCTGCAAGGGCTAAGAATGCCCGGCCGCGCCTCGTATTCACCACTCGGGCACCACACTGGCAACCCGCCTTCACATCACACGCGGGTACCCCTCAGGGTCGACCCGCCTTTCCAAGTAACATTGTAAGGTCCAAGTATCCGTGTGTCCATAACATCAGGGAATCCGAGGTATCACCCTCATTGAATTCCCACTCGATGTATCCGTCAAGGTGAACTAGGAGGAATCACCCTCACTGGGTCCACACTTGAGGTGTTGTAGGACAGTGTCGTTATCGGAAGCGGTGAAGGAGGAATCACCCTCGATGACCACGACCGAATAGCTACTCTACAGAGTTAACATCAGAAGTGCTACAAGAGGTTTCACCCTCGGCACTCGATAGTAACGCTGCAGTGTCGTTACAACTAAGGGGGTTGATGTGCGGTGTCGGGTCCTGGTCTTCAATCCCATTGATCGGGTCTTCTGACGATCCAGCGCGGCAGTCGGGATAAGTGGGGTCACTGATAGGTCTCTACCCAGCCTAGACTAAACAGTTTAGGATATGCAGGTAATTATCAACAGCAGGTTACAATGAACAGGCTATGCATCAGAATAGGTAAAGCAGCAGCAGCAGTAATTCTAATGCAAGCATGAGAAATTTAGAATGGGCGATATCGGTATGCTCAAGGGAGGGGCTTGCCTGGTTGCTCGGCGGCAAGGGCAAGGTCGTCTATGGTGTCTTCGGGATCCGGAGCTGCGTCGGTCTCGGGGACGACGTCAGGGTCGGGGGCTATCGAGAGAGAAGAGGGGGAGGAAACAGTATAAATATATAGCAAACATGAGCATGACAAATACGATACACGGTGGTAGGGGTAGTCTAACGCAGCATCACACGTGACAGACGGAGCGGGAGAATATCTGACGATATTTCCCGGGTCTTTGGAATTATCGGACAGAGGATAAGAGGGGAACGGTTGCAAGTTCGGATAGTTAGGGACGCGTGACGGACGAACGGACCGCGTATTCAGATTCGTCTCGTCGTTCTGAGCAACTTTCATGTACAAAGTATTTTCATCTGAGCTACGGATTATTTTATATGATTTTCTAAAGTTTTTATTAATTTCTGGAATTTAATTAATTATTTAAATTAACATTATCCGAAACAGTGTCTTGCTGACGTCAGCATGACGTCAGGACCAGTGGGTCCCACCTGTCATAGGCTGTTAGGTTAATTAGTGATTAACTAATTAAATTACTGTTTAATTAACACTAACTACTTAATTAGATTAACCTAATCAGGATTAATTAACTCAATTAATTAACTAATTAATTATTTTTAATTATTTTAATTATTTTTTTTATTACATTTTCTTTTAATTCGTTTTTAGGGGCTGGGCCCCATCTGTCATTGCCTCAGGGGGAGCAGGGCCCACCGGTCAGTGGCACGGCCGGACATGTCTGGGTTGTGCCCGTTTGGGCACCGGACATGTCCGGTGCGCATACGGGCGCACGGGTGCGGCCAGCGGGTGAGGCGGAGACGGGCGGGGCAGGGGCGGCCGGGCGCGGTGGCCCGTCGGACGGCGAGCGGCGGCGCGGTGGAGCCGGGGCAGCAGAGCTGCGCGCGCGGCTGCAGCAGCGGGCGTGGGCAGAGGCGACGAGCAGGGCCGGCCTGGGCGTGGTCGCGCGCGAGCCCGGGCGCGTGGTGGGCGCGGGCGACGGCCGGTGACCAAGGCGCAAGGGGAGGCGAGCAGAGGCGGCGGCAGGAGCGCGGCGACGGCGATGCGGGCGCGGCCGGGGCGCGGGGTGGGGTGCGCGCACAAGGGAGGGAGGCCGAGGCCGAGGCCTCACCGGCGTTGTAGGGCACGGGCAGCGGGGCTCGGGGACGACGGCGTCGGGCAGCGGCGACGGGTGCGAGCGCTCGCTGAGGCGATTCGGGGAGGAGAGGTCCCGGCGACGGCGTCCGAGCGCGGGCGGCGAGGCGGAAGCGAGCGCGAGCAGCGGCGGGGAGCGCGGCGACGGGCGACGGGATCGGGGCGCCTCTGCCCCGGTTCGATCCAGGGGAGGGGGGTCGAGTGGAGGAGGCGGTAGGGGAGGCGACAGGCGAGGCAGATCGGCGCGGGGAGGCGGTCGGGGACGGTCGGCCGGCGAGGGCGACGGGGGTCGATCCCGATCCAGAATTTCTGGATCGGGGGGGGGGGGAATGAGCGAGGGGGTGGGGGTAGGGCTAGGGTTTCGGGTGGGGGTGGGAGATATGGGGGAGGAGTGGGCGCCGCTGGGCCGGCCTGGCTAGCCCAGTGGCAGCTGGGCCGAGGCCCAGTGAGGGGGGGGGGCTTTATTTTCTTTGTTCTTTTTCTGTTTTTCTTTATTCCTTTTTCTGTTTGTCTTTTATTTTTAGTCCAAAAGACTTTTGTAAAATATGAGACTTGCTCCATTATTTACAGTGTATTATTTGTCACTGCTAGAAATTGGTTTGGGGTCCATATCTTTTTGTTTGGATTTTATTTAAATTGAAAAAGGATTGAATAGTGCTATGTTGCTGCTGTTTCTAGTTGTTCGAGTCCTTTTACAATTTCAACTAATGTTGCAATCATTTTTACAAATGCTATGGGAATATTTGCAACATGAGGCACATTTTGGTTTTCCAGTTTGAACAACTTTTATTTTCCACTTTCATTTAAATTTGGATTTTGAGTTAGAAGCTGAAATGCATTATGATGCAAATGATGATCATGCACTGTTAATCATGCTGACGTGGCATAATCAAAATGGGATTACTGTAGTTAACCACCGGGGGTGTTACAGGGTGCCTCTTGGCTGCTCCCCTATCCCCCACCTATATATATGTGGGAGGGGGCGCCACACATAACCACGACAATCTCTTAGCCGTGTGCGGCGCCCCCTCCACAGTTTCGTCCCTCGGTCATATTTTCGTAGTGCTTAGGCGAAGCCCTGCGGAGATAGCATCACCACCACCGTCACCATGCCGTCGTGCTGCCGGAACTCATCCACTACTTCGTCATCTCGCTGGATCAAGAAGGTGAGGACGTTACCGAGTTGAACGTGTGCTGAACGCGGAGGTGTCGTACGTTCGGTACTCGATCGGTTGGATCATGAAGAAGTTCGACTACATCAACCGCGTTACTAAACGCTTCCGCTTACGGTCTAGAGGGTACGTAGACACACTCTCCCCTCTCGTTGCTATGCATCTCCATGGGTAGATCTTGCGTGTGCATAGAAAAAAATTTGTTTTCCATGCAACGTTTCCCAACAGTGGCATCATGAGTCAGGTCTATGCATAGATGATATGCACGAGTAGAACACAAAGAGTTGTGGGCGGTGATAGTCATACTGCTTACCACCAACGTCTTATTTTGATTCGGCTGTATTGTGGGATGAAGCGGCCCGGACCAAGCTTACATGTCCACGCACATGAGACTTCCACCGACTGACATGCAACTTGTTTTGCATAAAGGTGGCTAGCGGGTGTCTGTTTCTCCTACTTTAGTTGAATCGAATTTGACTACGGCCGGTCCTTGAAGAAGGTTAAAACAGCAAACTTGATAAATCACCGTTGTGGTTTTTGCGTAGTTAAGAACGGTTCTTGCTAGAAGCCCATAGCAGCCACGTAAAACTTGCAACAACAAAGTAGAGGACGTCTAACTTGTTTTTGCAGGGCATGTTGTGATGTGATATGGTCAAGATATGATGTGATATATGTTGATGTATGAGATGATCATGTTTTGTAATATCGACAACCGGCAGGAGCCTTAGGGTTATCTCTTAATTATTGTATGAAATGCAAGCGCCATGTAATTGCTTTACTTTATCGCTATTCGTTAGCAATAGTTGTAGAAGCAATAGTTGGCGAGACGACCCCGACGCAACGATGGAGATCAAGGTGTCGAGCCGGTGATGATGGAGGTCATGACGATGTTTTGGAGATGGAGATCAAAAGCATAAGAGGATGATGGCCATATCATGTCACATATTTTGATTGCATGTGATGTTTATCCTTTATGCATCTTATTTTGCTTAGTATGGCGGTAGCATTATAAGATGATCCCTTCACTAAATTTCAAGATAAACGTGTTCTCCCCAAGTATGCACCGTTCCAAAGTTTGTCGTTTCGAAGCACCTCGTGATGATCGGGTGTGATAGACTCTACGTTCACATACAACGGGTGTAAGATAGTTTTGCACATGCAGAATACTTGGGTTAAACTTGACGAGCCTAGCATGTACAGACATGGTCTCGGAACATTGGAGACCAAAAGGTCGAACGTGGGTCATATAGTAGATATGATCAACATAGAGATGTTCACCATTGAAGACTACCCCATCTCACGTGATGATCGGACATGGGTTAGTTGATTTGGATCATGTATCACTTAGATACCTTGAGGGATGCTTATTTAAGTGGGAGTTCATTAGTAATATGATTAATTGAAATTAAATTTATCATGAACTTAGTCTTGATAGTTTTTGCATATCTATTTTGTAGATCAATGGCCCGAGCTACCGTTCCCCTAAATTTTAATGCGTTCCTAGAGAAAGCTAAGTTGAAAGATGATGGTAGCAACTACACGGACTGGGTCCGTAACTTGAGGATTATCCTCACTGCTGCACGGAAGAATTATGTCCTTGATGCACCGCTAGGTGACAGACCTGCTGCAGGAGCTACTGCAGATGTTATGAACGTCTGGCAGACTCGATCTGATGACTACTCGATAGTTCAGTGTGCCATGCTTTACGGCCTAGAACCGGGACTTCAAAAACGTTTTGAACGTCATGGAGCATATGAGATGTTCCAAGAGTTGAAGTTAATATTTCAAGCAAATGCCCGGGTTGAGAGATATGAAGTCTCCAACAAGTTCTATAGCTGCAAGATGGAGGAGAACAGTTCTGTCAGTGAACACAAACTCAAAATGTCTGGGTATCATAACCACTTGACTCAGCTGGGAGTTAATCTTCCAGTTGATAGTGTTATTGACAGAGTTCTTCAATCACTGCCACCAAGCTACAAAGGCTTCGTGATGAACTATAATATGCAACGGATGAATAAAACGATTCCTGAGCTCTTCGCAATGCTTAAGGCCACGGAGGTAGAAATCAAGAAGGAGCATCAAGTGTTGATGGTTAACAAGACCACTAGTTTCAAGAAAAAGGGCAAGGGAAAGAAAGGGAACTTCAAGAAGAATGGCAAGCCAGTTGCCACTCCCGGGAAGAAGCCCAAAGCTGGACCCAAGCCTGAAACTGAGTGCTTCTACTGCAAAGGGAATGGTCAATGGAAGCGGAACTGCCCCAAATACTTGGCGGATAAGAAGGATGGCAAAGTGAACTAAGGTATATTTGATATACATGTTATTGATGTGTACCTTACTAATGATCGTAGTAGCGCTTGGGTATTTGATACTGGTTCGGTTGCTCATATTTGTAACTCGAAGCAGGAGCTGCAGAATAAACGAAGATTGGCTAAGGAGGAGGTGACGATGCGCGTCAGGAATGGTTCCAAGGTCGATGTGATCGTCGTCGGCACGCTACCTCTACATCTACCTTCGGGGTTAGTTTTAGACCTCAATAATTGTTATTTGGTGCCTGCGTTGAGCATGAACATTATATCTGGATCTTGTTTATTGCGAGACGGTTATTCATTTAAATCAGAGAATAATGGCTGTTCTATTTATATGAGTAATATCTTTTATGGTCATGCACCCTTGATGAATGGTCTATTCTTGTTGAATCTCGATCGTAGTGATACACATATTCATAATATTGATGCCAAAAGATGCAAAGTTGATAATGATAGTGCAACATACTTTTGGCACTGTCGTTTAGGTCATATTGGTGTAAAGCGCATGAAGAAATTCCAAACGGATGGACTTTTGGAATCACTTGATTATGAATCATTTGATACTTGCGAACCATGCCTCATGGGCATGATGACTAAAACTCCGTTCTCTGGAACAATGGAGTGAGCTAATGACTTATTGGAAATAATACATACTGATGTATGCGATCCGATGAGTGTTGAAGCACGCGGCGGGTATCATTATTTTCTGACCTTCACAGATGATTTGAGTAGGTATGGGTATATCTACTTGATGAAACACAAGTCTGAAACATTTGAAAAGTTCAAAGAATTTCAGAGTGAAGTGGAGAATCATCGTAACAAGAAAATAAAGTTTCTACGATCTGACCGCGGAGGCGAATATTTGAGTTACGAGTTTGGCCTTCATTTAAAACAATGTGGAATTGTTTCACAACTCACGCCACCTGGAACACCACAGCGTAATGGTGTGTCCGAACGTTGTAATCGTACTTTATTAGATATGGTGCGATCTATGATGTCTCTTACCGATTTACCACTATCGTTTTGGGGTTATGCATTAGAGACAGCCGCATTCACATTAAATAGGGCACCGTCTAAATCCATTGAGATGACACCGTATGAACTATGGTTTGGCAAGAAACCTAAGCTGTCGTTTCTTAAAGTTTGGGGATGCGACGCTTATGTCAAAAGTCTTCAGCCTAATAAGCTCGAACCTAAATCGGAGAAGTGCGTCTTCATAGGATACCCTAAAGAAACTATTGGGTACACCTTCTACCACATATCCGAAGGCAAGATCTTTATTGCTAAGAATGGATCATTTCTAGAGAAGGAGTTTCTCTCGAAAGAAGTGAGTGGGAGGAAAGTAGAACTTGATGAGGTAATTGTACTTTCTCTCGAATTGGAAAGTAGCACATCACATAAACTGTTCCCGTGATGCCTACACCAACTAGAGAGGAAACAAATGATAATGATCATGAAACTTCAGATCAAGTTACTACTGAACCTTGTAGGTCAACTAGAGCACGATCCGCACCAGAGTGGTACGGTAATTCTATCCTGGAAGTTATGTTATTAGACCATGGCAAACCTACGAACTATGAAGAAGCTATGATGAGCCCAGATTCCGATAAATGGCTTGAGGCCATGAAATCTGAGATAGGATCCATGTATGAGAACAAAGTATGGACTTTGGTGGACTTGCCCGATGATCGGCAAGCCATAGAAAATAAATGGATCTTCAAGAAGAAGACTGACGCCGATGGTAATGTTACTGTCTACAAAGCTCGACTTGTCGCGAAAGGTTTTCAACAAGTTCAAGGAGTTGACTACGATGAGACTTTCTCACCCGTAGCGATGCTTAAGTCTGTCCGAATCATGTTAGCAATTGCCGCATTTTATGATTATGAAATCTAGCAAATGGACGTCAAAACTGCATTCCTTAATGGATTTCTTAAAGAAGAGTTGTATATGATGCAACCAGAAGGTTTTGTCGATCCTAAAGTGTGCAAGCTCCAGCGATCCATCTATGGACTGGTGCAAGCATCTCGAAGTTGGAATATATGCTTTGATGAGGTGATCAAAGCATATGGTTTTATACAGACTTACGGTGAAGCCTGTATTTACAAGAAAGTGAGTGGGAGCTCTGTAGTATTTCAAATATTATATGTGGATGACATATTGTTGATTGGAAATGATATAGAATTTCTGGATAGCATAAAAGGATACTTGAACAAGAATTTTTCAATGAAAGACCTCGGTGAAGCTGCTTATATACTGGGCATCAAGATCTATAGGATAGATCAAGACGCTTAATAGGACTTTCACAAAGCACATACCTTGACAAAGTTTTGAAGAAGTTCAAAATGGAGCAGTCAAAGAAAGGGTTCTTGCCTATGTTACAAGGTGTGAAATTGAGTCAGACTCAAAGCCCGACCACTGCAGAAGATAGAGAGAAAATGAAAGTCATTCCCTATGCCTCAGCCATAGGTTCTATCATGCATGATATGCTGTGTACCAGACCTGATGTGTGCCTTGCCATAAGTTTAGCAGGGAGGTACCAAAGTAATCCAGGAGTGGATCACTGGACAGCGGTCAAGAACATCTTGAGGTACCTTAAAAGGACCAAGGATATGTTTCTCATTTATGGAGGTGACGAAGAGCTCGTCGTAAATGGTTACGTCGATGCTAGCTTCGACACTGATCCGGATGACTCTAAGTCACAAACCGGATACGTATTTATATTAAATGGTGGAGCTGTAAGTTGGTGCAGTTCCAAGCAGAGTGTCATGGCGGGATCTACGTGTGAAGCGGAGTACATAACTGCTTCGGAAACAACACATGAAGGAGTCTAGATGAAGGAGTTCATATCCGATCTGGGTGTAATACCCAGTGCATCGGGTCCAATGAAACTCTTTTGTGACAACACTGGAGCAATTGCCTTGGCAAAGGAATCCAGGTTTCACAAGAGAACCAAACACATCAAGAGACGCTTCAACTCCATTCGTGAAAAGGTCAAGGATGGAGACATAGAGATTTGCAAAATACATACGGATCTGAATGTGGCAGACCCGTTGACTAAGCCTCTTCCGCGAGCAAAACATGATCAGCACCAAGACTCCATGGGTGTTAGATTCATTACAATGTAATCTAGATTATTGACTCTAGTGCAAGTGGGAGACTGAAGGAAATATGCCCTAGAGGCAATAATAAAGTTGATATTTTGTATTTCCTTATTCATGATAAAGGTTTATTATTCATGCTAGAATTGTATTGATCGAAACTTAAATACATGTGTGAATACATAAACAAATACCGTGTCCCTAGTAAGCCTCTACTAGACTAGCTCGTTGATCAAAGATGGTTAAGGTTTCCTAACCATAGACATGTGTAGTCATTTGATAACGGGATCACATCATTAGGAGAATGATGTGATGGACAAGACCCATCCTTTAGCTTAGCATATGATCGTTCAGTTTATTGCTATTGCTTTCTTAATGTCAAATACATGTTCCTTCGACCATGAGATCATGCAACTCCCGGATACCGGAGGAATACCTTGTGTGCTATCAAACGTCACAACATAACTGGGTGATCATAAAGATGCTCTACAGGTATCTCCGAAGGTGTTTGTTGAGTTGGCATGGATCGAGATTGGGATTTGTCACTCCGAGTATCGGAGAGGTATCTTTGGGCCCTCTCGGTAATACACATCATAAGAAGCCTTGCAAGCAAAGTGACTAAGGAGTTAGTTGCAAGATGATGTATTACGGAATGAGTAAAGAGACTTGCCGGTAACGAGATTGAACTAGGTATGAAGATACCGATGATCGAATCTCGGGCAAGTAACATACCGATGGACAAAGGGAATTACGTATGTTGTCATAAGGTTCGACCGATAAAGATCTTCGTAGAATATGTAGGAGCCAATATGGGCATCCAGGTTCCGCTGTTGGTTATTGACCGGAGAGGTGTCTCGGTCATGTCTACATAGTTCTCGAACCCGTAGGGTCCGCACGCTTAACGTTCGTTGACGATATAGTGTTATATGAGTTATATGATTTGGTGACCGAATGTTGTTCGGAGTCACGGATGAGATCAAGGACATGATGAGGAGCTCCGGAATGGTCCGGGGGTAAAGATTGATATATAGGACGATGATATCCGGACACCGGAAGAGTTTCGGAGTGCACCGGGTAGTCATCGGATCATTGGAAGGGGTTCCGGACACCCCCGGGAGGATGATGGGCCTATTGGGCCATTAGAGGGGAGCACACCAGCCTACAAGGGGCTGGCGCACCCCCCTATGGCAGCCGGCCTATGGGAGAAAGGAAGAAGGGGGATTCAGCCTCCCCCGTCCTTCCCTCTCCCCCCTTTCCTTTCCCCCTCCGGCATATATGGTAAGGGGGGGCGCGGCCAGGGCAGGGCCCAAGTAGGATTCGTCCCTACTTGGGGCTCCTCCTGGCTGCTCCCCTCTCCCCCACCTATATATATGTGGGAGGGGGCGCCACACATAACCACGACAATCTCTTAGCCGTGTGCGGCGCCCCCCTCCACAGTTTCGTCCCTCGGTCATATTTTCGTAGTGCTTAGGCGAAGCCCTGCGGAGATAGCATCACCACCACCGTCACCACGCCGTCGTGCTGCCGGAACTCATCCACTACTTCGCCGTCTTGCTGGATCAAGAAGGCGAGGACGTCACCGAGCTGAACGTGTGCTGAACACGGAGGTGCCCTACGTTCGGTACTCGATTGGTTGGATCGTGAAGAAGTTCGACTACATCAACCGCGTTACTAAATGCTTTTGCTTACGGTCTACGAGGGTACGTAGACACACTCTCCCCTCTTGTTGCTATGCATCTCCATGGATAGATCTTGCGTGTGCGTAGAATTTTTTTTGTTTTTCATGCAACATTTCCCAACAAGTTGGCGGTGTGTCTCCCACGATAACGATTGCTCCTGAACAGGAGAATGCGTTTAGGGAGGCAACCACCATCTTTGTGGGAGCCGTTCTTACTGTGATTGGAGACAAGCGAGTTGACGCATATCTCCATATGCGCATTGCCAAGAATTTGTGGGATGCGCTTGAAGCTAAGTTCGACGCAACCGATGTTGGAAGCGAGTTGTATGCTATGGGGCAGTTCCATGATTAAAAAAAGGGTTGATAACCATTCTGTATTGGACCAGGCCCATGAGATACAATGCATCGCTAAGGAGCTGGAGCTCTTGAAGTGTGGGTTACCGGACAAGTTTGTCGCGGGTTGCATTATTGCAAAACTCCCTCCTGGATGGAGGAACTTTGCTACTTCTCTCAAGCACTTGAGACGTGAATTCTCTGTTGAGGATGTCATTGGTCATCTAAGTGTTGAGCAGAACTCGAGAGCAAAGGACTCACACGTGAAAGGGGCAGAGGGTTCTTCTAGCGCCAATGTGGTGCAGAAGAATTCCCACAAGTTCAAGGGAAAGAATTCTGACCAGCAGAATACTACCTTCAAGAAAAAGGGTAAGAAGAAAAACAAAAAGAGAGATGGTTGCTTTACTTGTGGTTCAGAGGAACATTGGGCAAACAAGTGCCCAAACAAGTACAAGAAGCCAGGACAGGATGCCAAGTATGTCAATGTCACTCTGAGCAACAATGATGGGGCATCTGGGTATGGTAATCTGTTTACCATACTTTCAGTTTGTCAGTCCACCGATTGGTGGGTTGACATTGGGGCCAATATTCATGTGTGTTCTGATGTGTCTTTGTTTTCTTCTTACCAGGTCGCACGAGATTGTTCCGTCCTGATGGGGAATAGCTCGCATGCTTCTGTTCATGGTGTTGGCTGCTACTTCTTGAGCTTGTGTTGGTTTTTCCCTTGAAGAGGAAAGGGTGATACAGCAAAGTAGAGATAAGTATTTCCCTCAGTTTGAGAACCAAGGTATCAATCTAGTAGGAGGTACACGCAAGTCTCCAGTCTATGCACCTGCACAAACAATCAAACACTTGCACCCAACGTGATAAAGAGGTTGTCAATCCCTTCACGGTCACTTGCAAGGATGAGATCTGATAGAGATAGATATAAAAGATTACTAAAACGTAAAACAAAGTAAAAACAAATAAATTGCAGCAAGGTATTTTTGGGTTTTTTGGATTATAGATCTGAAAATATATGATGGAAAATAGACCCGAGGGCCATAGGTTTCACTAGAGGCTTCTCTCTTGAAAGAAAACATATGGTGGGTGAACAAATTACTGTCGAGCAATTGATAGAAAAGCGCAAAGTTATGACGATATCCAAGGCAATGATTATGAATATAGGCATCATGTCCGTGTCAAGTAGACCGACTCCTGCCTGCATCTACTACTATTACTCCACACATCGACCACTATCCAGCATGCATCTAGAGTATTAAGTTCAAAAGAACGGAGTAACGCCTTAAGTAAGATGACATGATGTAGAGGGATAAACTCAAGCAATATGATGTAAACCCCATCTTTTTACCCTTGATGGCAACAATACAATACGTGCCTCGCTACCCCTACTTTGTCACTGGGTGAGGACACCACAAGATTGAACCCAAAACTAAGCACCTCTCCCATTGCAAGAAGAACCAATCTAGTTGGCCAAACCAAACAGATAATTCGAAGAGAAATACAAAGATATCAAAACATGCATATAAGAATTCAGAGAAGATTCAAATAATATTCATAGATAATCTGATCATAAATCCACAATTCATCGGATCTCGACAAACACACCACAAAAGAATATTACATTGGATAGATCTCCAAGAACATCGAGGAGAACATTGTATTGAAAATCAAAGAGAGAGAAGAAGCCATCTAGCTACTAGCTATGGACCCGTAGGTCTGTGGTAAACTACTCACGCTTCATCGGAAGGGCAATAGAGTTGATGTAGAAGCCCTCCGTGATCAAATCCCCCTCCGGCATGTGGCCCTGAGGCTTGTGGCTGCCTCGGGACTCCTCTGACTTCATCTCCAAGTCCTACGGGTGTCTTCTGGTCCAAGAAAAATTATCGCGAAAGTTTTATTCCGTTTGGACTCCGTTTGGTATTCCTTTTCTATAAAACTCAAAAACAAGGAAAAAAACAGAAACTGGCACTAGGCTCTAGGTTAATAAGTTAGTCCCAAAAATAATATAAAATAGCATATTAATGCATATAAAGCATCCAAAACAGATAATATAATAGCATGGAACAATAAAAAATTATAGATACGTTGGAGACGTATCAAGCATCCCCAAGCTTAATTCCTGCTCGTCCTCGAGTAGGTAAATGATAAAAACAGAATTTTTGATGTGGAATGCTACCTAACATATTTATCCATGTAATTTTATTTATTGTGGCATGAATATTCAGATCCATAAGATTCAAAACAAAAGTTTAATATTGACATAAAAACAATAATACTTCAAGCATACTAATAAAGCAATCATGTCTTCTCAAAATAACATGGCCAAAGAAAGTTATCCCTACCAAATCATATAGTCTGGCTATGCTCCATCTTCATCACACAAAGTATTACATCATGCACAACCCCGATGACAAGCCAAGCAATTGTTTCATACTTTTGATGTTCTCAAACTTTTTCAACTTTCACGCAATACATGAGCGTGAGCCATGGATATAGCACTATAGGTGGAATAGAATATGGTGGTTGTGGAGAAGACAAAAAAGAAGAAGGAGAAAGTCTCACATCAACTAGGCGTATTAACGGGCTATGGAGATGCCCATCAATAGATATCAATGTGAGTGAGTAGGGGTTGCCATACAACAGATGCACTAGAACTATAAGTGTATGAAAGCTCAAAAAGAAACTAAGTGGGTGTGCATTCAACTCGCTTGCTCACGAAGACCTAGGGCAATTTGAGGAAGCCCATCATTGGAATATACAAGCCAAGTTCTATAATGAAAAATTCCCACTAGTATATGAAAGTGACAACATAGGAGACTCTCTATTATGAAGATCATGGTGCTACTTTGAAGCACAAGTGTGGTAAAAGGATAGTAGCATTCCCCTTCTCTCTTTTCTCTCATTTTTTGTTTGGGCTTCTATTGGCCTCTTTATTTTTTTCAAAGTCCGGAGACTCATCCCAACTTGTGAGGGAATCATAGCTTCCATCATCCTTTCCTCACATGGGACAATGCTCTAATAATGATGATCATCACACTTTTATTTACTTACAACTCAAAAATTACAACTCGATTCTAGAACAAAATATGACTCTATATGAATGCCTCCGGCGGTGTACCGGGATGTGCAATGATCAAGAGTGACATGCATAAAAAATATGAACGGTGGCCTTGCCACAGATACTATGTCAACTACATGATCATGCAAAGCAATATGACAATGATGAAGTGTGCCATAATAAACGGAACGGTGGAAGTTGCATGGCAATATATCTCGGAATGGCTATGGAAATGCCATAATAGGTAGGTATGGTGGCTATTTTGAGGAAGGTATATGGTGGGTTTAATGCACTGGCAAAAATTGCGCGGTACTAGAGAGGCTAGCAATGGTGGAAGGGTGAGAGTGCGTATAATCCATGGACTCAACATTAGTCATAAAGAACTCACATACTTATTGCAAAAGTCTATTAGCTATCGAAACAAAGTACTACACGCATGCTCTTAGGGGGATAGATTGGTAGGAAAATACCATCGCTCGTCCCCGACCGCCACTCATAAGGAAGACAATCAATAAATAAATCATGCTCCGACTTCATCACTTAACGGTTCACCATACGTGCATGCTACGGGAATCACAAACTTTAACACAATTATTTCTACCAATCCACAATTACTCACTAGCATGACTCTAATATCACCATGTTTATATCTCAAAACAAATGCAAGGAATCAAACTTCTCATAGTATTCAACGCTCTTTATATGAAAGTTTTTATTATATCCCTCTTGGATGCCCATCATATTAGGACTAAATTCATAACCTAAGCAAATTATCATGCTATTTAGAGACTCTAAAAATAATATAAGTGAAGCATGAGAGTTCAACAATTTCTATAAAATAAAGCCACCGCCGTGCTCTAAAAAGATATAAGTGAAGCACTAGAGCAAATTGCCTAGCTCAAAAGATATAAGTGAAGCACAAAGAGTATTCTAATAAATTCATGAATCATGTGTGTCCCTCTCAAAAGGTGTGTACAGCAAGGATGATTGTGGCAAACTAAAAGGCAAAGACTCATATCATACAAGACGCTCCAAGCAAAACACATATCGTGTGGTGAATAAAAATATAGCCTCAAGTAAATTTACCGATGGATTGAAGACGAAAGAGGGGATGCCATCCGGGGCATCCCTAAGCTTAGATGCTTGGTTGTCCTTGAATATTACCTTGGGGTTCCTTGGGCATCCCCAAGCTTAGGCTCTTGCCACTCCTTATTCCATAGTCCATCAAATCTCTACCCAAAACTTGAAAACTTCACAACGCAAAACTCAATAGAAAACTCATGAGTTCCGTTAGTATAAGAAAATAAATCATCACCTTAGGTATTGTTGTGAATGAGTCATATTTTGTTCTAGAATCGAGTTGAATTTTTGAGTTGGAAGTAATAAAAGTGTGATGCTCATCATTATTAGAGCATTGTCCCATGTGAGGAAAGGATGATGGAAGCTATGATTCCTCACAAGTTTGGGATGAGTCCCCGGATTGAAAAAATAAAGAGGCCAATAGAAGCCCAAACAAAAAATGAGAGAAAAGAGAGAGAGAAGGGGAATGCTACTATCCTTTTACCACACTTGTGCTTCAAAGTAGCACCATGATCTTCATAAATGAGAGCTCTCCTATGTTGTCACTTTCATATACTAGTGGGAATTTTTCATTATGAACTTGGCTTGTATATTCCAATGATGGGCTTCCTCAAATTGCCCTAGGTCGCGTGAGCAAGCGAGTTGAATGCACACCACTTAGTTTCTTTTTGAGGTTTCATACACTTATAGTTCTAGTGCATCTGTTGTATGGCAACCCCTACTCACTCACATTGATATCTATTGATGGGCATCTCCATAGCCCGTTAATACGCCTAGTATGGGAGAATTTCTCCTCTTCTTTTTTGTCTTCTCCACAACCACCAATTCTATTCCACCTATAGTGCTATATCCATGGCTCACGCTCATGTATTGCGTGAAAGTTGAAAAAGTTTGAGAACATCAAAAGTATGAAACAATTGCTGGCTTGTCATCGGGTTGTTGCATGATGTAATACTTGTGGATGAAGATGGAGCATAGCCAGACTATAGATTGGGAGGGATAACTTTCTTTGGCCATGTTATTTTGAGAAGACATGATTGCTTTATTAGTATGCTTGAAGTATATTGTTTTATGTCAATATAACTTTTGTTTTGAATCTTATGGAATGAATATTCATGCCACAATAAATAAAATTACATGGAAAATATGTTAGGTAGCATTCCACATCAAAATTCTGTTTTATCATTACCTACTCGAGGACGAGCAGGAATTAAGCTTGGGGATGCTTGATACGTCTCCAACGTATCTATAATTTTTATTGTTCCATGCTATTATATTATCTGTTTTGGATGCTTTATATGCATAATATGCTATTTTATATATTTTTGGGACTAACTTATTAACCTAGAGCCTAGTGCCAGTTTCTGTTTTTTCCTTGTTTTTGAGTTTTATAGAAAAGGAACCAAACGGAGTCCAAACGGAATAAAACTTTCGCGATAATTTTTCTTGGACCAGAAGACACCCGTAGGACTTGGAGATGAAGTCAGAGGAGTCCCGAGGAGCCACAAGCCTCAGGGCCACATGCGGAGGGGGATTTGATCACGGAGGGCTTCTACATCAACTCTATTGCCCTTCCGATGAAGCGTGGTAGTTTACCACAGACCTACGGGTCCATAGCTAGTAGCTAGATGGCTTCTTCTCTCTCTTTGATTTTCAATACAATGTTCTCCTCGATGTTCTTGGAGATCTATCCAATGTAATATTCTTTTGTGGTGTGTTTGTCGAGATCCGATGAATGTGGGATTTATGATCAGATTATCTATGAATATTATTTGAATCTTCTCTGATTCTTATATGCATGTTTTGATACTTTGTATTTCTCTTCGAATTATCTGTTTGGTTTGGCCAACTAGATTGGTTCTTCTTGCAATGGGAGAGGTGCTTAGTTTTGGGTTCAATCTTGTGGTGTCCTCACCCAGTGACAAAGTAGGGGTAGCGAGGCACGTATTGTATTGTTGCCATCAAGGGTAAAAAGATGGGGTTTACACATATGCTTGAGTTTATCCTCTACATCATGTCATCTTACTTAAGGCGTTACACTCCGTTCTTTTGAACTTAATACTCTAGATGCATGCTGGATGTGGTCGATGTGTGGAGTAATAGTAGATAGTAGATGCAGGCAGGAGTCGGGTCTACTTGACACGGACAGATGCCTATATTCATAATCATTGCCTGGATATCGTCATAACTTTGCGCTTTTCAATCAATTGCTCGACCAGTAATTGTTCACCCACCATATGTTTTCTTTCAAGAGAGAAGCCTCTAGTGAACCTATGGCCCTCGGTCTATTTTCCATCATATATTTTTCAGATCATAATCCAAAAAACCCAAAAATACCTTGCTGCAATTTATTGTTTTTACTTGTTTTACGTTTAGTAATCTTTTATATATCTCTATCAGATCTCATCCTTGCAAAGTGACCGTGAAGGGATTGACAACCTCTTTATCACGTTGGGTGCAAGTTGTTTGATTGTTTGTGCAGGTGCATAGACTGGAGACTTGCGTGTCCTCCTACTAGATTGATACCTTGGTTCTCAAACTGAGGGAAAATACTTATCTCACTTTGCTGTATCACCCCTTTCCTCTTCAAGGGAAAAACCAACACAAGCTCCAAAGTAGCAGCCACACCATGAACAGAAGCATGCGAGCTATTCCCCATCAGGACGGACAATCTCGTGCGACCTGGTAGAAAAAAACAAAAAAGACACATCAGAACACACATGAATTGGCCCCAATGTCAACCCACCATCGGTGGACTGACAAACTGAAAGTATGGTAACAGATTACCATACCCAGATGCCCCATCATTGTTGCTCAGAGTGAAATTGACATACTTGGCATCCTTGTCCTGGCTTCTTGTACTTGTTTGGGCACTTGTTTGCCCAATGTTCCTCTGAACCCAAAGTAAAGCAACCATCTCTCTTTTTGTTTTTCTTCTTACCCTTTTTCTTGAAGGTAGTATTCTGCTGGTCAGAATTCTTTCCCTTGAACTTGTGGGAATTCTTCTGCACCACATTGGGCTAGAAGAACCCTCTGCCCCTTTCACGTGTGAGTCCTTGCTCTCGAGTTCTGACTCAACACTTAGATGAACAATGACATCTAAACAGAGAATTCACGTCTCAAGTGCTTGAGAGAAGTAGCAAAGTTCCTCCATCCAGGAGGGAGTTTTGCAATAATGCAACCCGCGACCAAACTTGTCCGGTAACCCACACTCAAGAGCTCCAGCTCCTTAGCGATGCATTGTATCTCATGGGCCTGGTCCATACAGAGGTTATCAACCCTTTTTTTAATCATGGAACTGCCCCATAGCATACAAACGCTTCCAACATCGGTATGCGTCGAACTTAGCTTCAAGCGCATCCCACAAAATTCTTGCTGCGGAATATGGAGATATGCGTCAACTCGCTGTCTCCAATCACAGTAAGAACGGCTCCCACAAAGATGGTGGTGCCTCCCTAAAAAGCATTCTCCTGTTCAGGAGCAATCGTTATCGTGGGAGACACACCGCCAAACTTGTTGGGAGGAATGTTGCATGAAAAACAAAAAAAATTCTACGCACACGCAAGATCTATCATGGAGATGCATAGCAAACAAGAGGGGAGAGTGTGTCTACGTACCCTCGTAGACGTAAGCAAAAAGCATTAGTAACGCGGTTGATGTAGTCGAACTTCTTCACGATCCAACCAATCGAGACCGAACGTAGGGCACCTCCGTGTTCAGCACACGTTCAGCTCGGTGACGTCCTCGCCTTCTTGATCCAGCAAGACGGCGAAGTAGTGGATGAGTTCCGGCAGCAGACGCGTGGTGACGGTGGTGGTGATGTATCTCCGCAGGGCTTCGCCTAAGCACTACGAAAATATGACCGAGGGACGAAACTGTGGAGGGGGGCGCCGCACACGGCTAAGAGATGTGTGGTTATGTGTGGCGCCCCCTCCCACATAATATAGGTGGGGGAGGGGAGAGAGGGAGCAGCCAGGGGAGCCCCAAGTAGGGACGAATCCTACTTGGGCCCGCCCTGGCCGCGCCCCCCCTTACCAATATGCCGGAGGGGGAAAGGAAAGGGGGGAGAGGGAAGGACGGGGAGGCTGAATCCCCTTCTTCTTTCTCCCATAGGCCGGCTGCCATAGGGGGGTGCGCCAGCCCCTTGTAGGCTGGTGTGCTCCCCTCTAATGGCCCAATAGGCCCATCATCCTCCCGGGGGTGTCCGGAACCCCTTCCAATGATCCGATGGACTACCCGGTGCACTCCGAAACTCTTCCGGTGTCCGGATATCATCGTCCTATATATCAACTTTACCCCCGGACCATTCCGGGCTCCTCATCATGTCCTTGATCTCATCCTGTGACTCCGAACAAAATTCGGTCACCAAATCATATAACTCATATAACACTATATCGTCAACGAACGTTAAGCGTGCGGACCCTACGGGTTCGAGAACTATGTAGAACAGACCGAGACACCTCTCCGGTCAATAAACAACAGCGAACCTGGATGCCCATATTGGCTCCTACATATTCTACGAAGATCATCGTCGAAACCTTATGACAACATACAGTAATTCCCTTTGTCCATCGGTATGTTACTCCGAGATTCGATCATCGGTATCTTCAACCTAGTTCAATCTCGTTACCGGCAAGTTCTCTTTACTCATTCCGTAATACATCATCTGTGCAACTAACTCCTTAGTCACTTGCTTGCAAGGCTTCTTATGATGTGTATTACCAGAGGGCCCAAAGATACCTCTCCGATACTCGGAGTGACAAATCCCAATCTCGATCCATGCCAACTTAACAAACACCTTCGGAGATACCTGTAGAGCATCTTTATGATCACCCAATATGTTGTGACGGTTGATAGCACACAAGGTATCCCCGGTATCCGGGAGTTGCATGACTCATGGTCGAAAGGAACATGTATTGACATTAAGAAAGCAATAGCAATAAACTGAACGATCATATGCTAAGTAAAGGATGGGTCTTGTCCATCACATCATTTCCTATGATGTGATCCCGTTATCAAATGACTACACATGTCTAGGTTAGGAACCTTAACCATCTTTGATCAACGAGCTAGTCTAGTAGAGGCTTACAGGGACACGGTATGTTTATGTATTCACACATGTATTTAAGTTTCGATCAATACAATTCTAGCATGAATAATAAACCTTATCATGAATAAGGAAATACAAAATATCAACTTTATATTGCCTCTAGGGCATATTTCCTTCAGTCTCCCACTTGCACTAGAGTCAATAATCTGAGTTACATTGTAATGAATCTAACACCCATGGAGTCTTGGTGCTGATCCATGTTTTGTCGCGGAAGAGGCTTAGTCAACGGGTCTGCCACATTCAGATCCGTATGTATTTTGCAAATCTCTATGTCTCCACCTTGACCTTTCACGAATGGAGTTGAAAGCGTCTTGATGTGTTTGGTTCTCTTGTGAAACCTGGATTCCTTTGCCAAGGCAATTGCTCAGTGTTGTCACAAAAGAGTTTCATTGGACCCGATGACTGGGTATTACACCCAGATGGATATGAACTCCTTCATCTAGACTCCTTCAGGTGTGTTCCGAAGCAGTTATGTACTCCGCTTCACACGTAGATCCCGCCATGACACTCTGCTTGGAACTGCCACCAACTTACAGCTCCACCATTTAAATATAATACGTATCCGGTTGTGACTTAGAGTCATCCGGATCAGTGTCGAAGCTAGCATCGACGTAACCATTACGACGAGCTTCTCGTCACCTCCATAAATGAGAAACATATCCTGGTCCTTTAAGGTACCTCAAGATGGTCTGACCGCTGTCCAGTGATCCACTCCTGGATACTTGGTACCTCCTGCTAAACTTATGGCAAGGCACACATCAGGTCTGGTACACAGCATATCATGCATGAAGAACCTATGTGAGGCATGGAATGACTTTCATTTTCTCTACTTTCGCAGTGGTCGGCTTTGAGTCTGACTCAATTTCACACCTTGTAACATAGGCAAGAACCCTTTCTTTGACTGCTCCATTTTGAACTTCTTCAAAACTTTGTCAAGGTATGTGCTTTGTGAAAGTCCTATTAAGCGTCTTGATCTATCCTATAGATCTTGATGCCCAGTATATAAGCAGTTCACCGAGGTCTTTCATTGAAAAATTCTTGTTCGTATCCTTTTATGCTATCCAGAAATTCATATCATTTCCAATCAACAAATGTCATCCACATAAATATTTGAAATACTACAGAGCTCCCACTCACTTTCTTGTAAATACAGGTTCACCGTAAGTGTATAAAACCAATGCTTGATCACCTCATCAAAGCATATATTCCAACTTCGAGATGCTTGCACCAGTCCATAGATGGATCGCTGGAGCTTGCACACTTTAGGATCGAACAAACCTTCTGGTTGCATCATATACAACTCTTCTTAAGAAATCCATTAAGGAATGCAGTTTTGACGTCCATTTGCTAGATTTCATAATCATAAAATGCGCAATTGCTAACATTGATTCGGACAGACTTAAGCATCGCTACGGGTGATGAAAGTCTCATCGTGTCAACTCTTTGAACTTGTTGAAAACCTTTCGCGACAAGTCGAGCTTTGTAGACAGTAACATTACCATCGGCGTCAGTCTTCTCTGAAGATCCATTTTATTTCTATGGCTTGCCGATCATCGGGCAAGTCCACCAAAGTCCATACTTTGTCTCAACATGGATCCTATCTCAGATTTCATGGCCTCAAGCCATTTATCGGAATCTGGGCTCATCATAGCTTCTCATAGTTCGTAGGTTTGCCATGGTCTAATAACATAACTTCCAGGATAGAATTACCGTACCATCTGGTGCGGATCGTGTCTAGTTGACCTACAAGGTTCAGTAGTAACTGATCTGAAGTTTCATGATCATTATCATGTGTTTCCTCTCTAGTTGGTGTAGGCATCACGGGAACAGTTTATGTGATGTGCTACTTTCCAATTCGAGAGAAAGTACAATTACCTCATCAAGTTCTACTTTCCCCCACTCACTTTTTCGAGAGAAACTCTTCTCTAGAAATGATCCATTCTTAGCAATAAAGATCTTGCCTTCGGAATGTGGTAGAAGGTGTACCCAATAGTTTCTTAGGGTATCCTATGAAGACGCACTTCTCCGATTTAGGTTCGAGCTTATTAGGCTGAAGACTTTTGACATAAGCGTCGCATCCCCAAACTTTAAGAAACGACAGCTTAGGTTTCTTGCCAAACCATAGTTCATACGGTGTCCCTCTCAATGGATTTAGACGGTGCCCATTTAATGTGAATGCGGCTGTCTCTAATGCATAACCCCAAAACGATAGTGGTAAATCGGTAAGAGTAAGAGACATCATAGATCGCACCATATCTAATAAAGTACGATTACAACGTTCGGACACACCAGTTACGCGTGGTGTTCCAGGGTGGCCCGTTGAGTTGTGAAACAATCCACATGTTTTAAATGAAGGCCAAAACTCGTAACTCAAATATTCGCCTCCGAGCGGTCAATCGTAGAAACTTTATTTTTTGTTACGATTGATTCTCCACTTCAATCTGAATTCTTTGAACTTTCAAATGTTTCAGACTTGTGTTTCATCAGTAGATATACCCATACCTACTCAAATCATCTGTGAAGGTCAGAGAAAATAATGATACCCGCCGCGTGCTTCAACACTCATCGGATCGCATACATCAGTATGATTATTTCCAATAAGTCATTAGCCCACCCATGTTCCAGAGAACGGAGTTTTAGTCATCATGCCCATGAGGCATGGTTCGCAAGTATCAAATGATTCATAATCAAGTGATTCCAAAAGTCCATCCGTTTGGAATTCTTCATGCGCTTTACACCAATATGACCTAAACGACAGTGCCAAAAGTATGTTGCACTATCATTATCAACTTTGCATCTTTTGGCATCAATATTATGAAATGTGTATCACTACGATCGAGGATTCAACAAGAATAGACCATTCATTAAGGTGCATGACCATAAAAGATATTACTCATATAAATAGAACAGCCATTATTCTCTGATTTAAATGAACTAACCGCTCGCAATAAAACAAGATCCAGATATAATGTTCATGCCTAACGAGGCACCAAATAAAATTATTGAGGTCTAAAACTAACCCCGAAGGTAGATGTAGAGGTAGCGTGCCGACGACGATCACATCGACCTTGGAACCATTCCTGACGCGCATCGTCCACCTCCTCCTTAGCCAATCTTGTTTATTCTGCAGCTCCTGCTTCGAGTTACAAATATGAGGCAACCGAACCAGTATCAAATACCCAAGCGCTACTACGATCATTAGTAAGGTACACATCAATAACATGTATATCAAATATACCTTAGTTCACTTTGCCAGCCTTCTTATCCGCAAGTATTGGTTGGGGCAGTTCCGCTTCCATTGACCATTCCCTTTGCAGTAGAAGCACTCAGTTTCAGGCTTGGGTCCAGCTTGGGCTTCTTCCCGGAGGAGTGGCAACTGGCTTGCCATTCTTCTTTAAGTTCCTTCTTTCCCTTGCCCTTTTTCTTGAAACTAGTGGTCTGTTAACCATCAACACTTGATGCTCCTTCTTGATTTCTACCTCCGTGGCCTTAAGCATTGCGAAGAGCTCATGATCGTTTTATTCATCCGTTGCATATTATAGTTCATCACGAAGCCTTTGTAGCTTGGTGGCAGAGTGATTGAAGAACCTGTCAATAACAATCAAACTGGAAGATAACTACTCCAGCTGAGTCAAGTGGTTTGATACCCAGACATTTTGAGTTTGTGTTCACTGACAGAACTGTTCTCCTCCATCTTGCAGCTATAGAAACTTGTTGGAGACTTCATATCTCTCAACCCGGGGCATTTGCTTTGAAATATTACTTCAACTCTTGGACATCTCATATGCTCCATGACGTTCAAAACGTTTTTGAAGTCCCGGTTCTAGGCCGTTAAAGCATGGCACACTGAACTATCGGAGTAGTCATCAGATCGAGTCTGCCAGACGTTCATAACATTGCAGTAGCTCCTGCAGCAGGTCTGTCACCTCGCGGTGCATCAAGGACATAATTCTTCCGTGCAGCAGTGAGGATAATCCTCAAGTTACGGACCCAGTCCGTGTAGTTGCTACCATCATCTTTCAACTTAGCTTTCTCTAGGAACGCATTAAAATTTAGGGAACGGTTTAGCTCGGGCCATTGATACTACAAAATAGATATGCAAAAACTATCAAGACTAATTATGATAAATTAATTTCATTAATCATATTACTAATGAACTCCCACTTAAATAAGCATCCCTCAAGGTATCTAAGTAACATGATCCAAATCACATAACCCATGTCCGATCATCACGTGAGATGGGGGTAGTCTTCAATGGTGAACATCTCTATGTTGATCATATCACTAATGACCACGTTCGACCTTTTGGTCTCCAATGTTCCGAGACCATGTCTGTACATGCTAGGCTGTCAAGTTTAACCCAAGTATTTGCATGTGCAAACTATCTTACACCCGTTGTATGTGAACGTAGAGTCTATCACACCGTCATCACGAGGGGGTGCTTCACGCGAAAGACAAATTTGGAACGGTGCATACTTGGGGAGAACACGTTTATCTTGAAATTTAGTGAAGGGATCATCTTATAAGCTACCGCCATACTAAGCAAAATAAGATGCATAAAGGATTAAACATACATGCAATCAAAATATGTGACATGATATGGCCATCATCCCCTTATGCTTTGATCTCCATCTCCAAAACATCGTCATGACCTCCATCATCACGGCTCGACACCTTGATCCCATCGTTGCGTCGGGGTCGTCTCGCCAACTATGCTTCTACACTATGCTAACGAATAGCGATAAAGTAAAAGCAATTACATGCGCTTGATTTCAAACAATATTAAGAGAAACCCTAAGGCTCCTGCCGGTGTGTCGATATTACAAAAATGATCATTCATACATCAACATATATCACATCACATATTGACCATATCAACATCACAACATGCCCTGCAAAAACAGTTAGACGTCCTCTACTTGTTGTTGCAAGTTTTACGTGGCTGCTATGGGCTTCTGCAGCAAGAACCGTTCTAACTACGCAAAAACCACAACGGTTGATTTATCAAGTTTGCTGTTTTAACCTTCTTCAAGGACCGGGCCGTAGTCAAATCGATTCACTAAAGTAGGAAAACGACACCCGCTAGCCACCTTATGCAAAACAAGTTTGCATGTCAGTCGGTGAAGTCTCATGTGCGGTGGACATGTAAGCTTGGTCCGGGCCCTTCATCCCACAATACACCGAATCAAAATAAGACGTTGTGTGGTAAAGCAGTATGACTATCACCGCCCACAACTCTTTGTGTTCTAATCGTGCATATCTATATGCATTAGACCTGACTATGATGCCATGTTGGGAAACGTTGCATGGAAAACAATTTTTTCTATGCACACGCAACGATCTACCCATGGAGATGCTAGAGCAGACGAGAGGGGAGAGTGTGTATACGTACCTCTAGACGTAAGCGGAAGGTTCGTTTAGTAACGCGGTGTGATGTAGTCGGAACTTCTTCATGATCCAACCGATCGAGTAGTACCGACGTACGACACCTCCGCGTTCAGCACACGTTCAACTCGGTAACGTCCTCCACCTTCTTGATCCAGCGAAGTGAAAGACGAACCAGTCAGAGTGATGGTTCGGACAGCACGACGGCATGGTGACGGTGTGGGTGATGCTATCTCAGCAGGGCTTCGCCTAAGCACATACGAAAATATGACTGACCCGAGGACGAAACTGTGGAGGGGGCGCGACACGGGCTAAGAGATTGTCGTGGTTATGGTGTGCGGCCCCCTCCCAACATATATAAGGTGGGGATAGGGGAGCAGCCAGAGGCACCCTGTAACACCCCCGGGGTGGTAACTACAGTAATCCCATTTGATTATGCCACGCACAGCATGATTAACAGTGCATGATCATCATTTGCATCTAATGCATTTTAGCTTCTAACTCAAAATCCAAATTTAAATGAAAGTGGGGAAAAATAAAAGTTGTTCAAACTGGAAAACCAAAATGTGCCTCATGTTGCAAATATTCCCATAGCATTGTAAAAATGATTGCAACATTAGTTGAAATTGTAAAAGGACTCGAAACAACTAGAAACAGCAGCAACATACGCACTATTCAATCCTTTTTCAATTTAAATAAAATCCAAACAAAAAAGATATGGACCCCAAACCAAATTTCTAGTTCAGTGACAAATATACACTGTAAATAATGGAGCAAGTTTTCATATTTACAAAAGTCTTTTGGACAAAAATAAAAGACCAAAACAGAAAAAGGATAAAGAAAAACAGAAAAAGGAACAAAAGAAAAAAAGCCCCCCCCCCTCATGGGCCTCGGCCCCAGCGGCCACGGGCTAGCCAGGCCGGCCCAGCCGGCGCCACTCCCCTCCCCCATATCTCCACCCCCACCCGAACCCGCCGCTCCCCCAACCCCTCGTCTCATGTACCCCCCCCCCCCGATCCAGAAATTCTGGATCGGGATCGCCCCCAGTTCGCCCGTCGCCGGCCGAACGTCCCCGACCGCTCCCCGCGCCGATCTGCCTCCTGTCGCCTCCCTACGCCTCCTCCACTCGACCCCCCTCCCTGGATCGAACCGGGGCAGAGGCGCCCCGATCCCGTCGCCCGTCGCCGCGCTCCCCGCCGTGCTCGCGCTCGCTTCCGCCTCGCCGGCCGCGCTCGGACGCCGTCGCCGGGACCTCTCCTCCCGAACTCGCTCAGCGAGCGCTCGCACCCGTCGCCGCTGCCGACGCCGTCGTCCCGAGCCCCGTGCCCGTGTCCCTACAACGCCGGTGAGGCCTCGGCCTCGGCCTCCCTCCCTTGTGCGCGCACCCCAACCGCCGCCCCGGCCGCCACGCCCGCATCGCCGTCGCCGCGCTCCTGCCGCCGCCTCTGCTGCTCCCTTGGCCTTGGTAACCGGCCGTCGGCGCCGCCACCACGCGCCCGGGATCGGCGGACCACGCCAAGGCCGGCCTGCTCGTCTGCCTCTGCCCACGCCCCGTGCGCAGCCGCGCTGCCGCAGCTCTGCTTGCCCCGGCCCACCGCGCCGCGCTGCCGCGAGGGCCACAGCGCCGGCCGCCCCTGCCCCGCCCGTCTCCGCCTCACCCGCTGGCCGCACCCGTGCCCGTATGGCGCACCGAATGTCCGGTGCCCAAACGGGCACAACCAGACCTGTACGGCAGTTCCACTGACCGTGGGCCCTGCTCCCCCTGAGGCAATGACAGATGGGCCCAGTCCCTAAAAAAGAATTTAAGAAAATGGAATAAAAAAAAATTAAAATAATAAAAATAATTAATTAGTTAATTAATTGAGTTAATTAATCCTGATTAGGTTAATCTAATTAAGTAGTTAGTGTTAATTAAACAGTAAATTTAATTAGTTAATCACTAATTAACCTAACAGCCTATGACAGGGGGACCCACTGGTCTGACGTCATGCTGACGTCAGCAAGACACTTGTTCGGATAATGTTAATTTAAATAATTAATTAATTCAGAAATAATAAAACTTTAGAAAATCATTAAATCAATCCGTTAGCTCAGATGAAAATACTTTGTACATGAAAGTGCTCAGAACGACGAGACGAATCTGAATACGCGTCCGTTCGTCCGTCACGCGTCCCTAATACAGAACTGCAACCGTTCCCCTTATCCTCTGTCCGATAATTCCGAGACCCGGGAAATATCGTTGATATCTCCCGCTCGTCTGTCACGTGTGATGCGCGTTGACTACCCCACCACCGGTATCGTATTTGTCATGCTCATGTGTGCTATATATTATACTGTTTCTCTCCCCTCTCTCTCTCGTAGCCCCCCGACCCTGACGTCGTCCCCGAGACCGAGCCAGCTCCGGATCCCGAAGACACCATAGACGACCTTGCCTCTTGAGCCGGAGCAAACCAGGCAAGCCCCTCCCTTGAGCATACCGTATCGCCCATTCTAAAATTCTCATGCTTGCATTAGAATACTGCTGCTGTGCTTTACCTATTTGATGCATAGCCTGTTCATTGTAACCTGCTGTGATATCCTGCATATCCTAAACTGTGTAGTCTAGGCTGGGTAGAGACCTATCAGGGACCCCACTATATCCGACGCCGCGGCTGGATCGTCAGAAAGACCGATCAATGGGTTGAAGACCAGGACCGACACCGCACATCACCCCCCTAGTTGAACGACACGCAGCGTTACTATCGAGTGCCGAGGGTGAAACCTTTTGTAGCAATTCTGATGTTAACTCGTAGAGTAGCTATTCGTCGTGGTCATCGAGGGTGATTCTCCTTCAACGCTTTCCGATAACGACGCTGTCCTACAACACCTCAAGTGTGGACCCAGTGAGGGTGATTCCTCCTAGTTCACCTGTGGGATACATCGAGTGGGAATCAATGAGGGTGATAACCTCGGATTCCTGATGTATGGACACACGGATACTTGGACCTTTACATTGTTACTTGGAAAGGACGGGTCGACCCTGGGGTGGTACCCCGTTGTGAGTGAAGGCGGGTTGCCAGTGTGTGCCCGAGTTGGTGAATACGAGGCGCTGGCCGGGCATTTCTTGGCCTTGCCGCAAGTCCTCGAGACGGGGCGACGGGGGGGGGGTCACATCTTTCGTGCGTCTCTGCTCGTTTTCCGCAAGCCCCTAGTCCAAACGATTGGATATTTGATTGAGCAGGCCTCTGGTCTGATTAGCACTAACCATTCCACGTGGGCATAGTATGGGCGTTCTGCATCGGAGCATCAGCCGAAAGCTTCTGAGAGCTCCAGTTCAGCAGTGCGGCACGAGAAGGACCGGCGCCATCCTGGGGCCAGGGCTTCTCCCTGCGCGCAACGACTCGGAGTGCACAGGGCGAGGGCCCAAGACCTCTGAGAGCGCTTAGGAGTAGACCGACGGGGACCTCTCTGCTGAGCTGTAGGTAGGGTTGCGATGTGTCGTTGGCCGAGGCGGGCAGACACAGGAAAGTGTGTCGCCGGAGTTAATCGAGCGTGTGTGGTAGTAAGTGGTGGCACCCCTGCAGGAAGAAACCATTTCTATCGATAGCGGCCTACGGTAAAGGACACTCGGAGTTGTATCCTGATTGATACAATTTAGAACTGGATACTGTGATGAGAACCTGTTAATATGGCCTGGGATTGCTTCTCAGGGAGTCGAGAAGGGATCTCAGGACGAGGTTTGATGAATGTATGGCTCTGGGATTGCTTCTCGCAGGGGGGGAGTCGAGAAAGGATCTCTGGGTGAGGTTGTAATTATTACTGCTACATATATGGTTATTGTTCTACTCTCTTCTACTGCTGCAAGACCGCTGAAGATGCTAGTCTTCGATAGGACAGGCCTTCTCTCTATTCTGGCATTCTGCAGCCCAGTCCACATATACCCCCTTCCCCTTGAAAATGTTGCATATGGTAGTGTAGATCCTTGCTTGCTGAGACTCTAGTACTCACTGTTGCTTTGTTTTCCTTTTTCTCCCCATATAGTTTGACGTGACCAGAGGACGGAGCCCCCTGAGACAGATGACCCCGAAGATCGCTCACTACTACCCAGAGGATGGATACTACTACGAGTTGACTGACGACCATGAGAAGGAATGGAGGGTCCAGGCAGGAGGGGCTCGCCTTGCGATCGTAGTGTTTTATTTGCCCCGCCTTTCTAAAGGCCTTTCTGTACTTTCTTTTATATCTGTAATCAGATCTGATGCTTCCGCTGGACGCTTGTTCGCAAGCTTATGAATCGAGCCCTCGACGGCCCTGGCTTGTAATATAAAGCTTGTATGACTTTATTTATGTTTTAGAGTTGTGTTGTGTTGTGTGTATTTCCCGTGAGTCCTTAGGCTTGATCGTGTGCATTTGCGTTATGATTAGTGCACGATCGGGCCGGGGCGTCACACACCCCAAGTAGGGCCGAATCCTACTTGGGCTCCTGGCTGGCCGCGCCACCCTTACCATATCGCCGGAGGGCGGAGGAGGAAAGGAAAGGGGGGAGGGGAAGGAAGGGGGAGGTCAAATCCCCTCCTTCCTTTCTCCCCTTGGCGACTGACCATAGGGGACGGCGCCAGCCCTGTGGGCTGGTGTGCTCCCCTCTAATGGCCCAATAGGCCATCATTCTCCCGGGGGTTCCGGAACCCCTTCCGGTGATCCGATTGACTACCGGTGCACCCGAAACTCTTCCGGGGGTCGAATACATTATCCTATATATCAATATTTACTCCGGACCATTCCGGAGCTCCTTCTCATATCCGATCTATCCGGCACTCCGAAAAACATTCGGTCACAAATCATATAACTAATATAACACCTATATCGTCAACGAAGTAAGCGTGCGGACCCTACGGGTTCGAGAACTATGTAGACAGACCGAGAACACTCTCCAGTCAATAACCAATAGCGGAACCTGGATGCCCCATATTGGCTCCTACATATTCTATGAAGACCTTTATCGGTCGAAACCTTATGACAACATACGTAATCCCTTTGTCCATCGGTATGTTACTGCCCGAGATTCGATCGTCGGTATCTTCATACGTAGTTCAATCTCATTACCGACAAGTATCTTTACTCGTTCCGTAATACATCATCTTGCAAAAACTCCTAGTCACTTAGCTTGCCAAGGCTTCTTATGATGGTATTACCGAGAGGGCCAGAGATACCTCTTCGATACTCGGAGTGACAAATCCCAAATCGCCTCCATGCCAACTAACAAACACTTCGGAGATACCTGTAGAAGCATCTTTATGATCACCCAGTTTACGTTGTGATGTTTGATAGCACACAAGGTATTCCCCCGGTATCCGGGAGATTGCATGATCTCATAGTCGAAGAGGAATATGTATTGACATTAAGAAACAATAGCAATAAACTGAACGATCATATGCTAAAGCTAACGGATGGGTCTTGTCCATCACATCATTCCTCCAATGATGTGATCCCGTTATCAAATGACACACACATGTCTGTGGTTAGGAAACCTTAACCATCTTTGATCAACGAGCTAGTCTAGTAGAGGCTTACTAGGGACACAAGTATTGTTTATGTTTCACACATGTATTTAAGTTTCTGATCAATACAATTCTAGCATGAAATAAAACCTTATCATGAATAAGGAAATATAAAATAACAATTTATTATTGCCTCTAGGGCATATGTCCTTCACAACTCAGAACACTTCATGTCGTGACCACAAGGTAGTCCAAGTCTGCCAACGTTTTAAATGCGTCCCGGTAACTTTTCCGGTTTCAGAGTAGCGGCGAAGCCATGAGGCGAAAAGTGATTCAATAAGGTTTTTGGATTGGTGGAAACTATTAGCACTTTTCCGACTAATCTAATCACGAGTAAATGATAAGCATGGCAAATAAGGTATGAATCTCATACCGAAAACCTAAGCATGTGAGGACGTCACGACATAGAACGAAACATCTATGACAACATATATGGCCAGCACAGTACGAGCAAATCGGGGGATGAACGAGTCATCCCTCCCGGTTGGCCATGCCAACGCGACGGCGGCAAGCAGCTCGGCATCGGCCGAGGCCTCTCTTGCGGCTTCGTCGTCAGCCATGGAGTCAATGCAGAGAGAAGTAGTGGAGAGCAAGGGCGAACGGAGACGGGGACGGATCGGAGCAGTCGCGTCGAGACGCTCCAAAACCTTATTGCCGTTCTCCGTCCCGGCAGGATCGAACAACAGGGTTCCAGAGGCACCTGCTTCCGGACCAAACGTGACGCAGTCGTCGGGAGGGGATCGCGGAAGAGCACAAAGGAGGAGACAGTAGATGATGACTAGGGTTGTGCGAGAGGGAGTGAGTGAACTGAGTTAGGGTTCACTCCACTGGCCAGAGCCTTCATATAGGCCGTGGCGTGGGTAGAGGCCTGGGTCAGGCCCACGACCCAGTTCCCGCGAAAAGCCACGGTCTAACGTCTCGGACAGTGGCACTTCCGTAAGCGACTCGGTAATTAATCGGCTGGCTCATTGCCGAGCGGCGGAGACGCGTTGTGACGAGGGAGGCGCGTGGCGAGGCGAGGCGGGCGGCGGAGGAGGAGGAGCGCACATGTACAAACTCCTATTCCCAAGTCTCAATAGCAACGTGTTAGAGCAGCCCTTATAAAGAGGACTCACTTCTTATTGTAGCAGCATGGTACTAAACTTCCCACATTTCCCACCACTTGCCGGACACATTCATGGGCCTTAGAGATTAACAGGAATTAACTTACTCATGGGCCTAAGCCCATTCAGAATCCATCAGGACGCACGCCCGACACCTTGCATATCGTTTTTATGACTTTTTCATTTATAACTTTTAGTAACTAGATAAAAGAAAAGTAAAAGAACTACATTGGAAATTGTGGTGTTGTT